>CM035423.1:58021104-58391104 GCA_020310875.1 Ceratopteris richardii
AAAGGGAATGATCATATCATAAAGAACTGTCCAAAACTGGCTGCTAAAGAGGCAAAGAAGAAACAGGCTGGAATGGTTGTTGTAGAGGCCTCTACACCAAAAACAAAGTCTGATAATCTTGTGGAGGAAGAAGAATGGGCGTTTACTATTGTCTACAATTTTTACCCATCTTCTCATGAGCAGTGCATGTCTGCAATAGACTTAGATGTTGGCATTTTGACAGTGGGGTGACCAAACATATTACCTCGCAACGCAGTTTCTTCTATTCACTCGAGCGTGCCCCTACAGGGAATACTGTTACATGCACCAACAACTCCTCTTATCATGTTATGGGAGTTGGTAAGATCATTTTGACTACTGCTAATGGTAGTTCATTCACTTTGTCAGATGCTTTATTTGTGCCAGGGATCAAGAAGAACCTGTTATGAGTTTCTGTATTAGCCAAGATTGGCTTGGTTGTGAAATTTGTTGATGATAGGTGTATAGTTCATGATATGTCAAATGGCGATGTGATTATTGCTTCGGGCATTTTATGTCGTGGGCTGTATAAGCTCATTGACTATGAAGGATCTGTAAATGATTTGGCATGTGCAGTAAATGATTCTCAAGCTATGTCAGATGCAAAGCTTTCGCATGCATGCTTTGGTCATCTGAATTTTGCTAGTTTGCTACGCCTGCAGAAATCTGAAATGGTGTCCTCTTTGCCCAAACTTGAGGCATCTAGAAAACATGTTTGTGAAGGCTGTATTTTGGGCAAAATGCAACGTTCATCCTTTCCAAAAGATGGTTCAGTTCGGGCTACTTAGAAATTGCAGCTTGTACATAGTGATGTTTGTGGTCCTATGAAGACACCTTCTTTTGGGAATTGATTTGGTTCATGAGTCTCAATATCCGAGAACAAGCTTTAGTGATTCTAGAATTAGAGGCAAATTGACCACATGAATTATGGGCTAGGATTCAAGAAGAATGGTGGAAAAGGAATGAGAACTCCCTACCACCCTTCAACGTACTAGATGCTTGGGAGAATCAACTTGTATCAAACTTGGAAGAGGTATATGAGGAAGTGTCCATCCTAGATCAAAATCGAGAAGAGGTGAATAACATATCCACACTACCCAACTATATGGGAGAATATGAGAGAAAATCGGAAGTGTTCCATGCTCCCACTATCAAGGGCAAGGAGGAAGGATCATGAAATGAAACTTCACATAACTTGTGGAAACTTAGGAAAAAAAAAATACAATGTTCATTAACTATAGAGGAATTGTTGCGAGTGAAACACCAACTGTGGAAACAATTGGCTGAAGAGTTGAAGGTAAAAATGGAAGGACCTATCAAATCGAGTAAAGAAGTAGAGGCACCACCAACCACCCAGGTCCCAATTCACTTTCAATGGATACATGACTAAAGTGATCTTAGACACCGGAGCAGGCATATGCATAGCCACCAAAGAAATTTGGGAAAAATGGGGAAAGCTATCCCTACAATGTACATGAATGAAACTCCAGCTAGCAGATGTTCATGTTGTGAGACCACTAGGAATCCTAGAGAAGATTATATTGACCATATGCGGAGTGGAATTTGAACATAATTTAGCCATATGCCAATTCAAAAAAGCTAGCAATTACGAAATGATTTTAGTAAGACCATTCATGAGACAACTAAGAGTTGTGCAAGATTTGAGAAGAGATGCATTGTACCTAGAACACCAAGGTACAACTACCAAGATCAATTTACATACCTTCACCTATAGAGATGCACCCCCATTAGAATGGAACCCAATACATAAGGAGGAAGATGACCTATCCATTCATAACGCAGGATCTAGTGACCAATCATGGATGAAAGAAAATGTCTAGTTATGGATGTGTAAGGAAGCCAAAAGGGAGGAGAAGAACAACTATTATGGCCAATATGGCACAAGAATTATAGACCCATAGATGACCTGACATACATTCCACAAATATTTCCTGATGAAGCATTCAAACTACACAGATGGATGGAAATATTAGCCTCTCTAGATGTGTGTATGTAAATGAGCAAGCTCTAACTATGAATGAGTGTCTAGATGAAGAAGGTTAGGATGTGAATCTTCACTTGGTAATCCTCCAAGAACTAGAAGATGGTGAATTAGTTGAAAATGAATGGAGAGAGGATTATGAGAGTATTGAAATGGAGCCAAAATTTGATTCAAAAAAACTATACTTAAAAGAGATTAAGCCTTATTGAGAGGAAGAGGCACCAAGAGTACTAACCATAGAAAAGTACCAAGAGAAACAAGACGATGAAGAAGTTCAAGTTCTAGTAGAGGAATCACGGGATCTATTCGAGGTTCCAAACACTTCAAACGATATGATATTGAGGAATGAAAAATAGCAATTCAAATGCCAAAAACAGAAGCCAAGGAAGGAGAAGCTGATGATAATAAGGAACAAACCAAAAAGGTGATAGTAACCTGGATGAGGAAGAAGAGACATGTAACCACATAGGAAAGGATGTATCACCAGAGCAGGAGCAAGAATTGATAGAATTAATCTGAGAATATAGAGATGGATTCAACAGACCTACAAAGACCTCAGGGGAGTGGATCCTTCCATTTTTCTCCCATAGAATTCCTACATTTTTCTCCCATAGAATTCCTAAGTCCCCTGAGGCCAAACCCTCCAAACAAAGACCATACACGTATAATGATGTTTATGCTACCAAGATTAAGGAGGAGATTGACAAATTGTTAGCAGCAGGATTCATTTACAGGATAAAACATACAGAATGGGTATCACCCTTGGTAGTAGTACCCAAAAAGAATGGAAAACTTAGGGTATGCATCAATTTGAAAAAGGTTAATGTAGCTACAATTCGTGATAGTTACCCATTACCCATAACTGACCACCTCTTGGAAAGAGTAGCAAGCAAGGAGGTCTACAGCTTCCTTGATGGATTCTCAAGTTATAACCAAGTAGCCATTGCTATGGAGGATCAACATAAGATAGCATTTGTGATTGAATCGTGAGTGTATGCTTTTCGAGTGATGCCATTTGGGCTCACGAATGCTCCTACAACTTTCCAAAGATTGGTGTCATGTATTCAGAGAATTCTTGAGAAAGAGCATGGAGGTTTATGTTGATGACTTATGCACTTATTCTTGTAAAAAGACTGAACATATTCCCGAGCTACAGAAGATATTCGAGAAATGCAGATAGTATAGAATGCACTGGATCCAAAGAAATGTGTCTTTATGGTAAGGAAAGGAAAGATTTTGGGACATATTGTATCCAAAAATGGTATGTCCATGGATGAGGATAAGGTAAGGGTCATCTTGGACTTGCCTATACCAAAAATTGCAAAGGAAGTACAAGCTTTTATGGAACATTGTGGATATTATCATCGGTTCATCCACATCTATGCCATAATTGCAAAACCCTTGCATGGGTTGCTAACACAATTCACATGGACAAAGGAATGCAAAAACGCAATCAATGAATGGAAGTGACGACTAATCTCAACACCTATCTTGAAAGTACCCAATTGGAATAAGCCATTCCATATCCATGTGGATGTGTCGAATTTTGCAATTGGATGTATACTAGCTCAATTGACGGATGAAGGAAAATTAGATCACCCCATTGCATATGCTTATAGACAACTAAATCAAGGGGAGAGAAACTATACCATGATGGAAAGAGAGGGTTTAGGAATGGTGTACACGATCAAGAAATTTTGACATTACCTACTAGCCAATAGATTCAAGTTTTTTATAGATCATCAAGCTCTATTGTACTTGGTCAATAAGCCTTGCAATACGGGAAGACTAGTGAGATGGTTTCTATTACTCATGGAATTTGTTTTTGAAGTGGTAATCAAAAAATGAAATAATCCATGTAAGAGCTGATCATTTATCAAGGATGACCCATGGAGAACCACCTACCGGAGTAGTAGACGATCTACCTAATACATACCTATTCAATTTGGAAGTGTGTCCTAAGTGGGTAGAATAGTTAATACGAATCCTCACATATGGACCACACCATAGGATCAATTGAGACAATAGGAAGGAATTCATACAATCAAGGAATCTACATATTGTGGCCGGTAGTCTATACTATAAAGAACCTAATGGCTTGTTATTAATGTGTGTAGAAGAAATAGAACGAAAAAACCTACTTGAAAAAGCTCATGTGAACTGATGGAAAATGCATAAAGGCATTCATGGAACCACAAGGGAATTGAAAAGAATAAGGGTATACTTTCCAGACATGCAAAAGGACACACATGAATACATTATAAATTGCCAAGAATGCCAAGAGAATGTCCTTGAGGACCATTCATCCTTACATTTCTCTACTATAGCACGACAATGGAGTAGAGCATTAGTGAAGTTTTTGAAATCACAAACTCATGAGGAAGGAGCAAGTCTAGCAAGAAAGATGGCTTTAAAAGAAATGAGTAAAGGTTACACTATAATTGGAAAACAGTTATTCAAAAGGAGGAAGGATGATCAACTGCGATTTTGTGTTCATAAAGGAGAATACTTACCTGTATTAGAGATGGCACATGCAGGCATAGAAGGAGGTCATTTTTGAGATGAAAAGACTCTAAAAATGGTTCTCTTCGTAGGCTTGTGGTGACCAACTCTACATATGGATGCTAATACATACATACAAAGTTATGAAGTGTGCCAAAGAACCAAATATCCTATAAGAAGGGATGACATGCCCCTAAGACCAATGATCTATGCAAGGGCATTCTCCAAATGGGGTATTGATTTCATAGGACCTATAAACCCTCATGCAAAGGGATCACATGCTAAATATATTATTGTGGCCACGGACTATTTGAAAAAATGGGTTTAAGCAAAAGCAACTAGGAAAAATGATGCTCAAACCACAACTAAATTTCTATTAAAAAACAACTTGACACGCTTTGGACTCTCAATAGAACTTGTTAGTGATAGAGAGACACATTTTATCAATGAGGTGATTGAATCGCTGATGAATGAATTTCTCATGATTCACAAGAAATTAGCTCCTTATCATCCACAAGCCAATGGACAAGCTTAGAGTTCCAATAAAGTACTATGCACATTCTTAACTAGAAGAGCTAACAATGGAAGGTCAGATTGGGACAAACAATTGCATCATGCAGTATGGGCCATTAGTGTGGCATATAAGACTGCCATTGGAACTACTCCATTCAATTTAGTGTATGGGCAAAACACAATTTTGCTAGTTGACTTCTTAGCCCTTACTTTACAAGTGGCACATCAAAATGAATGGACGGGCCACGAACTATCTCAACAATGGGATCAAATTGAAAAACTACATGAGGTAGACTGCAAGTAGTGGTAGGAGTTTATGTGGCTAAAAGAAGACAAAAAGCCTATTATGATGCACACATTAAAGATAAGGGCTTAAGGGAAGGCGATCTCATATTGGTATACACATAGAAACAACATGCAAAAAAGCTACGACAACGCAGATATGGAACACTTTTGATAAATCAAATAGCAACCCATGGAGCAGTAAATGTAGCCACATTAGATCGAGACATACTTCCTAATTACATAAGTGGTTGTAGAATCAAGCAATACATGGAACCATTAATGGAACAGATGTTGGCAAGACTCTTCGGAGTGCAAAAAGGAAGAGGAGAGGATTAGGGAATTAGCTCAAATGGAAGCAGTAGAGTGAATCAAGAAGAGGAAAGAGTGGATAAGATAGTGGGATGAACGATATATACAAGGAGAAGAACCCATACCCATGGAAAACTATCAAGTTGGTAAAGCAAAGAATGTGAATGATTGTGTCACTCGACCATACTTGAATTTAGGAATTGGCATAAAGGGATACCAATTAGTGGATTCCTTAATTGACACAGGGGCTGCATTAAGTTGCATGCGAGCCTCATTAGCGAGCGACCTCAAAATGGCCATGAATCCTACTAAAGTATATATGATAGGAGCTAGAGGGCAATTCATTGAGTGTCTAGGAGAAGTATCAATGTCCCTACATCTGGAAAACACTACCATGGATCAACGATTCCTGGTATGAAAGAACGAAGACCTTCTCGAAGATCTCATACTAGGTCAAGACTTGATTTTTGAAATGAAGTCAGCATATATCTTGCACAGGGATACATATTAGCTAAACTAGGACACAAGGAAGTTTTTAGTCTTCTAGAAGCTAGACAACCCAAAGTAACTCAAATGATAGTACCTAAGGCAGCAAGTTTAGAGGAGAGTAGAGACGGAATTCCCAATTTGTTCATGACTCAAGAGAGTCATAACCTTGCTTTATCCATACCTTGTAAAGTACCACATGATCCTTTAGACACCTCTCCTTTAAGTGAAACTGCAAGGGTGAGTGAGGACATTTCATTTGACCACTTTATCAAGCATGGTTAAAAGTCTACACATATGTCGACTATGAGAATACAGCAAAGATCGAATACGAGAATACAATGGATTCAGAAGGATCAATTGATATAGCAAGAAGGTCAAAAGATTGAACAGATCAATCAACAATCAAAGACACAAAAAAATAGTTGTCATCTACAATCATCATGGAATAAACCAAGAATTCTATGTGTATGGCTTCCAAAGCCATTGATTGAAGTGCAAAGGACACAACGACTTATTTGGATTCCAAAAATGGCCCAACGACAAGCACATCAAGAGATTGGAAAAGCTGATTGAGATGCCACATCATTGGAATCAAGCAAATGAATCATTCACCAAGGATGAAAGAAATCCCTAGATGTCTACAACATGGAAATCCCAATCCAAGCGTAGAAGAAGATCAAAGACTACATTCAAGAAAGAAGGAAGGGCAATGCAGCAAAAGCAAATGCCATGAAGACGGAATACAATGTTAATATGGAGACCAAAGAATGGATAGGGAATCGACCAAGATGATCCAAGAGACCATTCTCACACTCATAAAGAGTCATTTGCATCTAGACTATGCACAATAGGGCCACATTACAAGGCCATGCATTTGGCACACACCTTCTTCAATGAAAGTAGTGGTGCACATTTCCTTAACAAGAATAGAACCTAGCTTGTACCGTCATAGGAATGATCAAATTTTGTAAATAAATAAATGCTTTAGATATAAACTATTCTTGTTGTCTTTCAGTCCTTGAAATAAGAAAAATATGGTAAGGTACCTTACTTGTCTCTACTTAGCAAGGGGATACCAAGCCACGAGAAACAACAAGTCACCACACACAAGTAAATGAACAATGAGGTTCTACTGAAGACTAACTCATTAAAAGTGTAGATGGCTTCCGAAGACTCTGAAGGGACAGTCTAAGAAGGAGTGCTTGAGCTCTCCATGAAGAGTGTGAAGAAGGCCAAATGACATTGCTTTCAAGAAGACTAGGCAACAAGAGAACACTTATTCTTAGTGACCATCAAAATCATGGACATCAACCACCAATTCCGGGTGATGTGACAGGATTTTAGGGTCTTACATGGAATTCCATCAACACTTGAGGTTTTGAAAAAGGCTGGGATTCATAAGTACTTCGAGCTATCTATTTACAAGACTAACTTACAATGATGCACTCCAGTGATGAATACCTTGCATCTAGATCAAAGACATCTATACCCAAAGCTAAAGTCTTGAATGCGGAAGGAGAATGGGTTACCATCCAATTTACACATGAGCTGATCAAAGAAGCATTCGAATGGACCAAGGATGGAACAATTGACCTTAAGGAAGAAATTCATGGGACCAAAACAAGAACATTCTTAGACATTAATTGCATTGACATCGAACAGGTCCTTTGTGTGGTGCATCAACATTTCTATTTCCCAAACATGCAAAGATACACGATGCCTCAGAAAATCATGGTTCAACTCTTATCTCATGCAACCAAACAAATTGGCAACCAAATTAAATTGACACCATATGTTGAAGAAATATTTTTTGAAGCCAAGAAACAATGTGGCCATAAAAAGTTTCTAAATGGAAGTGTGGCATTAACAGTATTAATCTACCAGGCCTTGAGCATCAGGGAATATCTGAAGGAAATGCCGTCTTCAATGGAAATGGCTAAATACACTAAGATAGCAGTGGTACCTAAAATGAAGAAAAGTGTGTGGGTTAGATAAGAAGCAAGAGCAAGCTCACAACTAGTGATGTGATGAGCAAAAAGACTCAGGGAAGTGCTAAAAGAATAAGTAACTCCAACATCAAAGAGGATACATGTCTCGAGAACCCAAGTAGAAAAGCCCATGCCCATCATAGAGGCTGAGTTATAAGAAGCCATGGAGAAGACCAATGAGTTCATGGAAGGACAGTTGAATCTACCAGTCCAAAGGTAGCACTACCATCAAAGCCATACCGCATCTCATCATATGCGAGGCAAGAGATTAACCAAGTTCCACAAATATAGAGAGTTGGGATTAGTGAATTCAAGTTCTCCATCTGAAATCCTAAAAGATCATGACCAATCAACCATGAACATGGATATCAAAAGTGAATCACATGATGATTGCAAATGGGAAGATTGAATCTAGTAAGGATTCACATGATGGAAAGCCAAAAGCAAGATCAAGCACAGGATACTACATTTGAGGATGAATGAGAAGAAATACCACAAAAAGAAGAATCATATACACTTAAGATGAATGATACAACAAAGATTCAATTCACAGATGTTACTTTTGAACGTCATTTTAGAGTGAAGCACCCGAAGGAAGAACCAACACAAGAAGGAATCGTGCAACAAGAACTGTTCACACCCATTAAGGTGGTGGCAAAACCATCACCTATGGAAAAAACCTTTCAAGGAAGCACTACAAAAACTACCATAGTCAAGGAAGAAGATCATCCAATGCACTTGCAAATTAGACAACCATGTAATGAGACCTTACACAATGAAAAAGCAAATGACGTGTAAATGGGTGAAGAACCTACTATGCCCAAAACATGGCTAAATGTGGATGTGGCACAATTGAAACCTGTGGTAAAAAAAAATGATTCAAAGTGCCATGGACACACAACAATAGATAATGGAAGTGGATAGAGATTATGACAGAGCTATGGTAGAGCAAAATCAATTTAAAGTATTGAGTGAAGACTTGTCAACCGAGGCGATATAAGCTCAACAAGATCTAGTGACAAAGGAGGAGGAAACAGATGCGAAAGGCTTACAAAGGACAATCAAAAGCTACAACATCAGCTCAAGGAGCTTCAATGTAAATATGAGGATAGTGAAACAGAGAAAGGTACAAATCTCAAACAGAAGCAAAATTTTAGAAGCACAGATCAAAGTATCCATGGATTAGGTAGACACCTTAAGAAGTAGGAATAAAGAGTTGATGAATGCGATCCTGCTCAATAAACCAGTTGAGGTACCAGAACATCACCAAAGAGATAGAATGGAGCTAGAAGCTCAAATGGCCAAGTATGATGACCAACTTAAGAAAGAGCAAGAGTTAAGGGGAGAATGGGAAAGAAGGTATATGCATGACATGAATGAGATTAGAAAAAAATGGAAGGAAGCAGAAGCCAAAATTATAGAGCAATGTAAAGAGAATGCTAATCAAGTAGGTCTACTAGGTGAATACCTCCTACAAACTAATGAAGCACTTACAACAACTAATAAAGAAATAACCAAAAAAGATGCAATCATTGAAAGCCTATAGGCTCAATTACAATAGCATGCACAAACGGGGATGCCAGTAGTTCCAAGCTCACATACGGCTACTAAGGCAAAAGAAGTACACTGCCCCCAACAATAATTCACTTGTACATATGGAAGAGGAGGACTACACGTGATATCCTAGACATGAACCAAAATGAGCGGGCCCTGTTGGTTCAATTTGAAGATACAATTTTCAAAGTAATGAAGGAAGCCAAGATAAGAAGCAAAAATTTAGAGCAAATGACGGATAGCTTCCAAGTCAGCGCTGATGATCATGACAGACCGGACAAAAGCGTGGCAAGCTAGGGAGACCTACGAAGGAATACTCTGGGATTGATGTACCTTCACGATTGCTTGCCTAAGGTTGCAAATAAAGTTTTCATGCATGCTCAACCTCTCTCTCTCTCCCCTCCATCCATCAACAAGTTTTTGAAGTGTGAACAAAGGCCTTTGCCAATTGTTCATCCCCCGCCAAGAGTTGGAGAAGTGCAATCCTGAAGATGCAGTAGATTTCGATTAGAACTAAGAAGATGCTCCAAACTATTAGGCGTGCATGCAGAGAAGCTCTATATCATAGATTCTGGAGACTTGAGGAGGAAGTGAACAAAGGAAAAGCTCAATCCCAAGAGGGTCTACACTAAATCAAAGTGATGCTCAAATACGAGGAAGAAATTCAAAGGAAAAATCTGAAAATTTTCTTTATGGAGTGGTGGGTTGGCAAAGCTGACAAGCCCACCAAAGAGATGTGCAACATTCTTAAAAGAAAACAAAACAGAGAAGTGATCCCCCTATTGCTTGACTGAAATGGCGATGTATGCAATATGGAAGAAGAAAATTTCAAAATCATTGAAGAACATTTTACAAGACTTCTGGGAACCTCGACTCCCCTCTATCCTCATAGATAGGACTGGCCATCTCTAGGGTATCCTCTCATAGGATCCTACACAACCTTCGATCCCTGCTCGATGCCCCTCTCTCAAATGGAGAGATTATTGAAGTTATTAAAGCTCTTCCTAGAGGGAAAAGCCTGGGGCCAGATGAGCTCACTGATGAGTTCTTTAAGGCTTTCAAGTTGGTGATCACCACCCCCTGTGTTTGGTCTTATAAGAGGCGCTCGAGTTTGGTGTGCTTCCTTCCTATCTCAATCGTGGCATCATCAAGTTAATCCACAAAAAAGTGGAAAAGAACAAAATTGAGAACTGGCACCCGATTACGATGCTTCAAACGGGATATAAGGTCATTGCCAAAGTCATAGCCAACAGAATATCTTGCCATCTAAGAACATGGTTAAGCGAGGACCAAAAAGATTTTGTCAAAGGTAGGTCAATATTGGAAACCATTATAGATATATGGGAAGGTGGGATTACCTCGTGACAACGGCCAGATCACCATGAGAGTTTTTGTCGATGATATGAATGCATTTATCCACAACGATAGTACCAGCTTGGAGACATTCTAGAGATGCTTGGATACTTTCTGCAAAGCCTCTGGTTCCAAAATCAACTGTTGGAAACAAGCTCTGATGGGAGAAGTGATCGGATGCTCCACGACTCTCTAGAATGCCATTAGAGGGGAGGTCCTATGGAAGATCATGGGAGAAAGATGTGCTTATAACTTTAGAGATTCCCCCAAAGAGTGGTCAATTGAGAAACCGTTGTTCCTTCTTGGCAAAAGAATCGCTAACTGTAAGAAATCCCCCCCGTCAGGCATCATTAAGTGCTCCTTTTGATAAGAAACAAGCTTAAACCCAAGTGGGCCCCACACAAGGGTGATAAGAGGGTGATTTACCTTCTTTGTAATGCCATCTAAATTTTGTAAGTTCTTCCCCCACTCTATGGGACTTGGGGGGTCCCGTGGGCACTAGTCCTCGTTACTTGTACCTTTCCTTTTCTTTATTTAATGCAGTTCGGGAGAGTAGGCTAAGGATGAACTTCATTTTATTTTTAAAAAAAATTAGAGAAAATTATAAACCCATTCAATATTCCTTATGAACTACTGAAGGAAGAAATGAGGCATTACATAAAACCAATGACACACAAAGAGCTAGACCAGCAATTGAATTTCCAGGCTGATACTTTCTTGTATATGCAAGAATAATTTGACAAAGCTGATCCCATATGGAGATGTAAGTTTTGGAGAAAAATCCCACTTTTCCAGCACATTGAGAAGCTACACCATTACAAGTGAATCGATCTTTTTGCCTGGCGCCATGAAGAAGATCATGGATGTAACTTTGGGAAGCACAACATCAAGGAAAAATAAATAATCAGTGGCTTAACTTTCACTGTTGCCAAGTCCACCCTATAATTACTTGCCAATCAGAAGAATATATGGTATGAACAATAGAGTTTTGACTTTCAAGATATGCCAAAGTTCTAAATTTAGCAATAAAAATGACGAATAAAGTGTTGAGCATGCTGCTCACAATTTTGAAGGTTTTTAAGCATGCCCAATACACATTTCTGAACTTCATTAGCATTAACCAAGGCACAAAGGCCTTAATTTTTTATCTATCTATAATGCCTAGCTGATTCACAATGATGGCTATATATTCGCACTTAATGTTTCTACCGAGTCCTTACATTCAAACCTTCAAAGAAGCATTCTTCACAGGATTTTTTGAGATGGACTCAGAAATTTTCGTAAAATTATCTTCCAATTTAAATGCTCGACTGGTGGCCTATGAGTTGAGTTTCTTTGCAGATCATAGAGAGGCACCAAACGATGGAGTCAAATCAGCTCAATGGAAGGAGTTAATGGTACTAGAAGCTAATTTATTGAATCAAAGAGAGCAAAACACCATTCAAACTTACTCACATCGCCAATCAAAGCCTCTGGAGGACAATAGAGTTTAGGAGGAGGGACATGTTGAGGGAGAATCAAGCAAAAAATGAAGAAGAAGAAAAAAGAAAAAGAAAAACTATTCAATGAAGGTAACGCACCCTTTGCCCAAAGCCTCGCAAGGGCACGCATCAAGCTGCAATGCGAAAGAAGGAGATCCCAATGGATGTAAACAAAGATTAAACACAGGACCTTTGAAGCATCAGCTAGACGAAAACAACTGCAATATTTACTGATGGCTTCCTGCATAGCAACACAACTCAATACAACAACCCTAAAATGTGAATGCAAGGAATACCAAGGGGACAACAAAAGCATAGGACTGAGGCTAGGATAAGGTAACAAATTGTTAGAAAGTCCTAGCTTCCTTGACCATTGGGTGCATGCAGTGGAAAGAAATAAATAGGCTAAAGAGAATGCATCAGGTCCCAAAGGATGTAAAAGAAGATTTAAGAACAGGACCTTTGAAGTGAATACCTAACTATAAGTGATGCAATGTCTACCAAAGAGTGCATTTGTGGCAACCAAAATTAACAAAAAAGCATAGAGGTGTGGATAAAAGGAATATCAAGGGGCAAATAGAAGTTTAGGATTAAAGATTTGGATAAGGTGACAAATTTTGTAACGATCCTAAAATCTTCATCAACCACTATTGGCATGCAATGAAATAAGGAACCAAATCTACAACAGACACAAAGTTAGAGACAAGTAGCAAAGCCTATCAAGGGACAACAGAGACAAAGAGGGGGAGAGTGTTGTAGAGAAAAGAAGCACAAAAAACCAAGCCCCAAAAATTTTCAAATTATGGGCACATATTTTCTTCTTCAAGTTTTTATGAAATACCTCATAAAAGCATGTAAATGCACTAGAGGAGTCATCTAGATGCATTAATCCCAATTGTTGTAACATAAACCTTGTAACATAATAGGAATTTAGTATTTTTCAATAAAGAAACTAGTCTCTTGTGTGAAAGGACCATTTTTAGGGCACATGTATATAAGTCACTTAATGACTCTTTGGAAGGACTTTTTTGCCATTGTGAAGAATCAAACTGAAATTTTGAATTTGCCTCTTCCTTGCTGAGTACCTTCTTCTCCAAGAGCTTATGTGTGTGTTTCATGCTTGAAATGTGTGTTCAATAGTATTGTCCACCTCATTCCTTCTTGTTTCCATGGTTGTAATGTGTGTGAAGCTTGGTGAGCTGTGGAGCTGAAGCAGCGTTTTCGGCCATTTACTATTTCATCATAACTTGAAGCACATTTGTCAAATTTGATTGCCATTAGATGCATTTCATCGAGAGCTTTGAAAGGAACCCATTATTGACCATATTTAGATTTCTAAGCTGAGAGAAAAGTCTGAATTTGTGCTTAGTGCTATTACAAGTATTGTAGCATGCATTTTCAGAGGATTAATGAGTAGGAGAGGTAGTTGAACTGACTTACATGCATTGTGGTATTTTCACTTCACATACCATCATGTGTGCACACATCTTCATACACTTGATATGTCTAATTTTGTGGATTGATAATTAAACGTGTATTAATCCACCACTATATGTACTTGTGGGGTGATTGAGGTATAGTCTCAATTGACACAAGTCCCTAAGGCTCTACGATTTAGGTACACACATTGCTTTGGCTAAGAATCTAGTCTATCATGCAAAGACCGAGCACATTGAGGTGAGGTATCACTTCATTAGAGATTTCTTAGCCACTGAGCGCATTATTCTTGAGAAGGTTCATACTCGAGATAATGTTGCAGATGCTTTGACTAAAGTTCTACCATAGGGTAGCGTTCGACACTGTTGTCACTTGATGGGGGTTACTTGATTCATGATCTTACACATTCACTTGTATACTATGTAGCATGATCATCAAGTGGGAGGTATAGTTTGTGTACTTACCCTCAGGTATTCTTTATCATTCTTAAATTTTCTCCCATAGTTACTTTGACCATATTGGCCTTTAGTAATATATTGTTACTATTAGTGTCCATGTGAAAAAGGAAATGGCCACTGGACACTTTTGTATGTGTTCTCTTATAAAACATATAGTGGCCTGGTCAGCCACAGACTGTAAGTTCGACCGCATTTGTAATGCCTAAGAAGTCTATCTTCATGGTCCTTGTGTATTGTGTTTTTTTGCATATTTTGCAGCCTCTATGCGGAGTACTGTGTGTGGTGCTTAGAGCTTAGTTTTGTACTCCAAGGATATCATCGTGGAACTCTCAATAAGGAGAGAGTGCATTGTGGTGCATCGCCATCAAAATACTTCATTGACTCCTACGTATGCCAGGTTCTTTTGGATATCTGGATAGTGATTTTATTCTTTTCCCAATCAATATTTGGATTATATTTCTTTAGCTAGGGCTTTCCAATGATAATTGTACTTATCGAAATTGAAGTTACATTGAAACATATGTGGGAATCATGATCACCAAGGTGTATTCTTAATGGTTTGGTTTCCTTAATAATATTATCAGATGCTATAGGTCCTCCATCTATTGCTTTAGCTACTACTGGTTTGTTCTTTTGAAGTAATGGAATTTTGTGTTTCTTAACCAATCCTTCATTCATAAAACATGAGGATGATCCTCAATCAATTAAGGCCATAAGAGATAGGGTTTTCTTAGGCATGATAAACTTGACGGGGCCAATTCATGTTTCTATGGGTGTTGTCAAAATTATGAGACCCTTTCTTATATCATGGTCTGGTTGTATGATCTCCTTTACAACTCAAATTTCTTGTTTCCCTCCTCCCTTCCAACCGGTTTTTCATCTTTTTTTTTGATATTGTTGGTCATTAGCAAAGATGGTGTTGACATGTATCACAAAATTCACAGTCGAACGTCCTCATGCTCCTGCATCAACAAGTATCCATGTTCGTGTGCCTAGAGAGTTTGCTCCAAATACACGATGCAACAATGATGCCAATTCTCAAAATGAACGTCGTGCAGTTGGAGAAAAAAGTATTGATCTTTGGGCTCATGGTTCACTATTTCCTCTTGATCCAATATCTTCTTACCATCCAACATTCCATAACCTCTCAACTTTACTTCAGTTCATTGGTGCGGGTGAAGCTGGACTATTAGGTTACTGTAAGCGATTATCTACACATTCACTTGCTACTGCTAAGTATTGGTTCCAACAATATCACATCCATCATATGAGGGTGGTCACTTTAGAAAGCACAATCATATCTTTACAAAAAAAACTTGTAGATTTGGAACATGATATTGAAGCAAAACAAAGCACAATTTCAAAGTTAACTGCCAATCTCGAGCAGTTGAAAGAGACTCCACTTGGTATGAGACATAGGAAAAGAGCATTGTCATCCTTTGAAGCTCTTTCAAAAGGTGGTGGAGCACGCAAACGACGTATATATGCAACAAGGTGAGTGTTTGTTTTACTTTTATATGTTTTAATGAAGATTTGTAATGGAATCTTTCATTGTGTAGGTCGTTTATTCAAGACATAACTGCTTCATCAACAACACAAGACCAATTCAAGCTGATGAATAGCTGTATAAACACCAAAGAAATCACTTCTGCTTTAGACTCACGCATAGGAAAGTGTACTAGTGTTGTTGTTGAAGCTGAGTTTTCAAAGAAGTTAAAAAATCTTATCATAGTGCAAGATGTGCAAGCAATATGTGAGGAAGCGGGCATCAGTAGAAATGGGTATACTGCAATGTACACCCTTCTCAGGCAAGCCTTACAATCACAAGGTATTTCTCAAAGTATATTTCCATGCCCATATAAAGTGTCTATCAATAAAAAAACTTCAAATGAGGATGTGACTCGTACTATTGGACAATATTTATTCATAGAAGAAACTATGTCTGCCTGTGTTTATCATCCAAATATTCCCAAGAAGCAATCAAAAATCCTATCTACACAAGGATTTACTTAACCTAAATTCAACAATATATTTGTGGATCTTCAGAAGCTTCAACAAGCAATGGTTCACTTTTATAGTTCAACAATCAAAGGTACCCCTACTACATTTTATTTGGCGTTGAAGTTTTATTGCATTCAAGTGTCATATTAAGATAATGTTTTCTCTTTTGTGTAGACTGTAATGTTCAGTTAAAGTTCATACTGAAGCTTGATGAGTGGACTCCGTGGATTACGGAAGTAATCTCTTCTCAAATACATGGGCAAAAGCTTTTTGTAGATGATATAGGTGATTTTGAGGTAGAATGGCATTTGGGTGGAGACCTTAAGAGTATAAAATGCATGTTAGGTTGTAAACAAGGAGCATCTTCTCTCTATCCTTGCCCATATTGTACACAAGGTTACAAAGGATCTAAGAGATAGTCTAAACATGCAAGGGCATTGACGAGAGTTGATGACTCTGAAGAAATTGATGAAACAGACTCATCGAATCACAGGGAATGGGAGATATCACTTTTGAGGTGTCCAATGTTACAGGAACCGACTCGTGATAAAATAAGCAATGATTGGAACCCCATTATCCCATTTCCATTAGTCAATGTTCACTTTTGTACTTTGCATGCATTCATGAGGATCTTTGATAGGCTTTTGAAGCTCCATGTTGAATATGCATTTGCAATGAAACCACTAGAGAGGTCTACAATAGCAATCCAAAAAATAGAAGATCTTTTGAATTCTATAGGTTGTCATGGTGGCCACATATCTTTAGTTGTTAAGAAGTATGGTGAGTCTCAAGAGATTTTACAACAAGTTTCAATGACTGGGAAGAAGGCATGACGTTTTTTTAGAAGAGATGTGAATAGTCAAGATGATGGGAAATCGGAGCTTTGGAAGGACCTCTGTTCAACTACAACAGACAATGATAGTCAGGTTGATCTCATTAACAAGCGAAAGAAGGTTTAGTCGTCATTCGATCAATTGTTACATTTGATGTGTTTGGTTTCCACTAATGCTTCACAGCGAGAATTATTCCAAGTGACTTTGAAGGAGTTTACACAGTCATTCATCTTATCTTGGGGAGAGAGCAACATTACACATTACATAGTAAGTTTCACTTACATTTTTTTATTTGGTCTTAAACACTATGTGTATATCTTATTGACCAGATCATAGCATATTCTTTTTGCACATTGAGCATATTTTATGAATCGATATGGGTCACTGGAAATTTTTAGTACACAAGGAATGGAGAAGTCACATTACATGGCTAGAGGTGTTTACTTTAAAAACACTCGTCATGGGGGTGGTCTACTCCAATCAAACTATTTAGAAGAAATTTTCAATTGGTTTTTTTGTGCGACATTTGCTAGAAAATATGTAATGGAAAAGGCATGTGAGTCACGAATAGCAAAGATTACACGAAAGGTACAACATGATATTGCAAGAGAGAAGTGGACGTCATCGTCAAGACCCGTACATCATGCCCAATGGCGTGCACAAAGAGTCCGCGAGGGTTCTGCTTGGAAATAGTTTCCAAACTCTTACAATGCATTATTCTTTTCAAGGTTTTTATAACCCCTTTCACTTCAAATAAAATTCTAGTGTTTTTGTGAATATACTTTTAATGTCTTAAAACTAATTTTTATCCATTTAAATGTGAACAAGACAATTCTTAAGTGAAAGCCTATAAATAGAGGTGTCCTTCCTCATTTTACCACTTTACAACCTAAGAGAATGGCACGCACAAAGCAGACTGCTAGGAAGGATCATGTCGTCTACCCTAGCCATGTGCAAGGTACTCAGCGCCCAACATGGATGACACCCCACAAGAAGCGTCGAACCACAAGCCACTCTTCAAGATGAAACTCGGGTGCAGGGACACAATACGGTAGCATTGCATCATGAGGGGGATGAAGCTTCACCAGAGAGAGATGTATCCCAAGAAATAAATTATTCCCCTTCCGCATCTAATGAGGAACCCCCAATCAGGACACCAATCAAGGCAAGGCCCAAACAACGAGGACATAGACGACTTGTGATTGAGACATCAAATTTATCGAGTTCCTCAGATGAGGAAAGTATAAATGAGCCACCATGGAACAACGATGATATCCCCGTGAACCATCGAGTAACACAAGGAGGCAAGACACTCCCCCCAGGACAAGGACAAAGACCAACCGATGAAGAAAGAGAGCAAGGTGGGGTAGAGGAAGTAAATGATGAGGCAGGACCATCTATGCATCCTCCAAGAAGAAAGAAGAACTATCAACCACGTCGTAGACCACAACGACCACAACCCAACATCCCCCCAAATGCAAGAGCACCACAAAGGCGCAGAAAGCAAACCAGATCCTTTGCGGAGATTCAACACTATCAAAAGTCTGTGGAGCTTCTTATTCCATGAAGGTCATTTGCAAGAGTTGTGAAGGAAGAGATCCAACGCTATTGCACTGAACTTCGTATCCAAGGGATAGCCATTGAAGCTCTCCAAGAAGCTGCAGAGGTGTATCTTATATCAATGTTGGAGGACTCTAACCTATGTGCCATCCATGCAAAGAGAGTGACAATACAACCTAAAGATTTGCAGCTAGCTAGGAGAATTAGAGGGAATAACCATTAACCATAATTTGTACTCCCTTGTTTGGAGAACCTTTTGTATATCCCATATGATGAATATTTTGTAAATCCCAAATGATGAATATAATCTTTGTCTTCTCATATTTGCTCTCCCAAGTGTTTTTCTCTTAGTGTACATGTTTTGAAGTTTATTTCTCCTATGTTTGTAGGTGTGTTTTGTGAAGAGAGATGGTGGATGCAATCCAAAGATGAGTAGGTGCTGCTACAACTAGCTTCACACCAACCAACTGATACTTCAGAGTTGATTAGTAGACCCTTTAAGCTTCCTAAATCCACCAAAATATCAGCCAAGTAATTTGAAACATGTATCCCAAAAGTTTAAGTCAAGACAAACTAGTTGCGAAATGACTAGCTCCCAAAACTTGCTATTTTTGGACATACACCTGTTGGAAAAAATGAATAGTGCTCTCAACCTGGTAGGAATTAGAAAACTTCCTTTTGGGCATAGCAAATAGACTTAGCAAGCTTCCCAATCCAAGTTAAAACACTTCAAATGATGGACTGAGCACTGAGAACAAGTTTCATCAATTTCTGGAACATGCCCACCATTCTCGGGGCTCTGCAAAGATAGACCAAAGAGTAGTAAAATGCAGATATCTCCAAAACTATAAATCCCATGACCTTCAAAATTGACATGCAAAAACTAGACAGTAAGCGCTATCCAACTCATGTTAAATCCCTGAAATAGGATCCGTACAACTCGAGATATGACCTTCGGAAGGTACTGCTCTGAGTGAGTATAGCAGAGAACAAAACAGAGAAGTGAATGATGATAAATGTATAAATTCATATATGATTACAACCACATTGGCAATGAATCTTTGCACAATGGGAGTAGAATGATAGAGCTATGGATTAAGCTCTTCAATCTCTACAAAATGACATGAAGTGGTCACGTACAAGGCTTGCTAATCACCTCTTCCTTCTTGCTCCTTTTATAGCTATTCTTGGAGGGAGTTTTGAATTCGAATTCGAATGGCTCCAAGAGATCCCCAAAGTTAGGAGATATTCGCTCAGCTCAAAAATTCGTGGGTTTTGGTAGTTAGAGCCATGAAATTGCTTTTACATCATGCATGAGGTAAGCCATCCTTTTCCTTTTTCCTTTTTCAATTACAAGAGATAAAAATGAACTATTTTACAAGAGGTGTTCTCATGACTACTCATGTGACTTACAAATGAGGATGATATCAAATATATCAAGCATGTAGGCTTGGGTAAAATGCACCAACAGCTCCCCCTCAAGCCTAACATGCTTGACCTTCAAATAAGTCTTCAATTGTCCTTGATTTCCTACAAGCTAATCATCAACTTGAATCTACTTAATTTTGTACCATCAAGAGCTTTAGTCAACATGTCGGCACATTGCATATCTGTAGAGACATAGGATAGTTGAATATCCTTGCTCATTAGCTTCTCCCTTACATAATGGTAGTGGACTTCAATATGCTTGGTTCTAGCATGGTATACCGGATTAGCTGCTAGATGTAGTGAGCTTGTGTTGTCACCAAAATATGAGGTGTTGAAGAATGAAGCCCAAGATATGTGTACAAAGACTTGGGTTGCATTAGCCAAACCTCTATATTCGGCTTCGGTAGAAGATAATGCCACGGTTGGTTGCTTCTTCGATGACCAAGAAATGATTTTTGAACCTGCAAATGATATATATCCTGATGTGCTTCTTCTATCATCTTTAGATCCGGCCCAATCTGCATCTGAGTAGACCTTTAGCTCAATATCTGAAGTAAATGAATAAAACAAACCTTCATTCATGGTCCCCTTTAGGTACTTGAGGACTCTCTTGGCCGCTTCCATATGTGGTCTTCTCGGCTTATGCATAAACTGACTCAATATGCTAACACTATAGCATATATCCACCCTTGTGAGTGTTGCATAGTTCAAACTTCCAACCAAGCTTTGATAGCTTGTGATGTCTTCAATTGGCTCTCCTTCATAAGCACTAAGCTTATGATTTTGCTCCATAGGTGTACCTGCACACTTGGTATTTTCCATCTTGAACTTGACGAGCATGTCATGGACATACTTCCTTTGTGTGATGTATATACCTGAATCTGTGTAGATCAACTCCAATCCAAGAAAATAAGTGAGTGGTCCGAGGTCACTTATTTTGAACTCCTCCTTCATTTGACTCTTTACCTGTTTGATTCCTTCAAGATCATTGCCTGTGATAATAATATCATCAACATACACACATAACTAGATCACTTCAGATCCATTCCTCTTTATGAACAAAGAGGTATCCGCCTTGCTAGCTTTGAATCCTTGGTCCTGCAAATAAGTCACCAATCTGAAATTCCAAGCTCTTGGAGCTTGCTTCAATCCATACAAAGCTTTCTTTAGTTTGCATACATAGTTAGGATGATGTGCATCCTCATATCGAGGAGGTTGTGCCATATACACTTCCTCAGAAATCCATCCATTCAAGAAAGCATTCTTTACATCAAGTTGATAAAGATTCCAATTTCTAGATGCAGCAAGACTAATGAGAACCCTAATTGTAGGCATTTTTGCAACAGGAGAGAAAGTCTCCTCATAATCAATACCATGGGTTTGAGCAAACCCTTTAGCAACTAACCTTGCTTTGTGTCTATTTATACTTCCATCTAGATTCCTCTTGATTTTGTATATCCATCGAGATCCGATTATCTTCATAGATGGCTTGTTAGGTACAAGCTCCCAAGTGTCATTCTCCTTCAAGGCTTCCATTTCTTCATCCATTGCATCTCTCCAAGCTTTCTTGCTTTGTGCTTCTTCAAATGTGGTAGGTTCTTCATTGGTTGAATCCTTTGCAATGTAGATTGAATGCTTGGTGACCAAAGAAGTATCATAACCAAACCTCTCTGGTTTCTTCTTCTCCCTTGAAGACCTTCTAAGTGGTTGATGTGAGCTCTCGGGTCCATATGTAGCATCTTGCATCTTTGCTTTTCCTTTGTTCTTCCATAGCTTTAGTCTTTCCAGGTCTTCTAGGTCAATCTCCGAATCACTTTCTTCAATCTGCTTTGGCTCCTTTGGTTGAAGTGATGGAAAATCTTCATCTAAGTCATAAGGTAGCTTCACTTTCCTGTCATCATCAAACCATGATTTGTTTTCCTCAAAAATTACATCTCTACTCACAGAAAATCCTTTATTGGTTGGATTGTACAATCTATATCCTTTTTGGTTTTGATCATAACCAATGAATACACACTTCTCTGCCTTGGGATCCAATTTCCCTCTTACTTGAGAAGGAATGTGAGCATAGGCTAAGCATCCAAAGATTTTGCAATGCTCTAGACTAGGTCTTCTTCCATTCCACACTTCATATGGAGTGGTTCCATCTAGTGACTTAGATGGAAGTCTATTTATGAGATATGTGGCTGTCGACACAGCCTCTGCCCATAGGTAGTTCGGCAATCCCTTTTCGTTAAGCATGGACCTTGCAGCTTCGACAATAGCTCTGTTCCTCCTCTCTGCTACACCATTGAGTTCGGGTGTATACCTTGTAGTGACTTCCCTTTTAATGCCTCTTTCATGCAAGAAGGCATCAAATTCAGAAGAGAAGTATTCTCCTCCACCATCTGATCTGAGTCTTTTTAAAGTCCTACCTGTTTGGTTTTCAACAAGAGCAATATACTTCTTAAAGCAATTAAACACTTCATCCTTGTGCTTCATGAAAAATAGAATGGTCCACCTGCTACAATCATCTATGAAAGACACATAATATCTTGAGCCTGATATAGATGGCTCCTTACTTGGACCCACACATCCGTGTGCACTAGATCCAAAGGATTTTGATACATATATCGTTTCTTATTGAAAGGTTGTCTATGAGCCTTGCCGAGTTGACAAGCTTCAAACTTATAAATCATGTGTTGCCTTGTGATATTAGGCAAACCAAGTACACTTTGGTCCCTGCAAATGTGTTTGAGTGTCCTCTCACCAATGTGAGCAAGCCTTTTGTGCCATATCTCCAACTCTGTTAGAGTTTGAGATCCATAGCTAAACAAAGCTATGTTCTTTGTATCTTCCACTTCAAAGGTGAAGAGCCTTCCTGTCTTTTCTCCTTTGGCAATCCTTCGAAAGCCTTGCCTTGGGTCTTCAACATATGCTCTAAATCGGTTGAATCTAACCTGCAATCCTTTTTCAACAATCTGTCCAACACTTATTAAATTTTTGGTAATTGTAGGGACATACAAGACTTTGCTTAAGAGGTTCATATTCCCATCTGATGTCTTCACATTACCTATCTTCTCCACTAAGTGCTTTGTGTCATCTCCTCTCTGCACTTCATGCTTGTTATGAGGATCTTCCAAATCAAAAAGTAAAGCCACATTTCCTGCTACATGGTTCGAGCATCCCGAATCAATGTAAAATATGTGATCATCATCCTTACCCTTCTTCGTTGATAGATTCATAATCAATAATGAATCTTCTTGACTTTGGTCCTCTACATAGTTATTGTAATCTCTTCTTCCTCTATGGCCACTTTGATAGTTGTTGTTGTTGTTGTAACTGTTGTTGTAGTAGTTGTTGTTGTTGTAGCCTCCATTGTATCTGCCTCTATTTGATCCATAGCCACCTCTATTAAATCCTCTTCCTCTTGAGTTCTTCGGGTTCCTGAAACATTCTTCAGTAGTATGGTTAGATAAGCCACATATGTTGCAAGGTTGAGATGATTGGAATCTCCCCCTGCCTTGCTTTCCACCTCTGCCTCTTCCTCTAGCTCTTCCTCTACCTGCAAAGTTTGCTTGGAAAGAGCTACCTTCATCTTCATTCTTCCTATTCTTTGACTTGTCCTTGACCTTAGCTTTATCAAAATATAAGGCAGAAGTTTGATTACCTCTTGAGGACTCACCACCTTTGCTAATCTTTGCTTCATGAGTGAAGAGTTGGCCCATGAGTGTGTTGAGGTCGCATACATGCATATCCATGTATAAATCCATGGTTGTTGTGAATGACTCCCACTTGTCGTCTGCTTTGATTCCATTCATGATTTGTCTTATGATTTGCTCCTCTTCAATTACCTCTCCAATGCTTCCAAGTTGGTCGGAAATCTCCTTCATCTTTGTGACATAATCAGTCACATTTTTCTTTGGGCTTTTCTTCATTGTTGTGAACTCCATCCACAATTGGTTCTTCCTTGCTCGAGTGTTGGAAGAGAAGAAAGAAGCAAGTGCATTCCAGCTCTCTCTTGATGTCTTGCATCCCTTGACATGAGGTAAAAGAAAATCAGAGATTGAGTTTAGAATATAGGACCTTGCAAGTGCATCCTTCGAACAACAATTCAAAAGTCCTTCCACTTCTTCATGTGATGGTTGCCCTTTGTTCCTCATGGTTGGCATTGCTTCATCTCCGGATATGAATCCATATAGATTCCTCCCTTGAAGGTAAGCCTCCATCCTTAGAGACCATGCCGGGTAGTTTTTTTAATCCAATTTGTCAATTGTTGATGGAAATCCATCTCCCATGTTGCTTGACTATGCTCTGATACCACTGTGAAGAGAGATGGTGGATGCAATCCAAAGATGAGTAGGTGTTGCTACAACCAGCTTCACACCAGCCAACTGAGACTTCAGAGTTGATTAGTAGACCCTTTAAGCTTCCTAAATCCACCAAAATATCAGCCAAGTACTTTGGAACATGTATCCCAAAAGTTTAAGTCAAGACAGACTAGTTGCGAAATGACTAGCTCCCAAAACTTGCTATTTTTGGACATACACCTGCTGGAAAAAATGAATAGTGCTCTCAACCTGGTAGGAATTAGAAAACTTCCTTTTGGCCATAGCAAATAGACTTAGCAAGCTTCCCAATACAAGTTAAAACACTTCAAATGATGGACTGAGCACTGAGAACAAGTTTCATCAATTTCTGGAACATGCCCACCATTCTCGGGGCTCTGCAGAGATAGACGAGTGAGCAGTAAAATGCAGATATCTCCAAAACTATAAATCCAATGACCTTGAAAATTGACATGCAGAAACTAGACAGTAAGACCTATCCAATGCATGTTAAATCACTGAAAAAAATCAGCAAAACTCGAGATATGACCTTCTGAAGGTACTGCTCTGAGTGAGTATAGCAGAGAACAAAACAGAGAAGTGAATGATGATAAATGTATAAATTAATATATGATTACAACCACATTGGCAATGAATCTTTGCACAATGGGAGTAGAATGATAGAGCTATGGAGTAAGCTCTTCAATCTCTAAAAAATGACATGAAGTGGTCACGTACAAGGCTTGCTAATCGCCTCTTCCTTCTTGCTCCTTTTATAGCTATTCTTGGAGGGAGTTTTGAATTCAAATTCGATGGCTCCACCTAAAAGTGATCCCCAAAGTTAGGAGATATTCCCTCAGCTCAAAAATTCGTGGGTTTTGGTAGTTAGAGCCATGAAATTGCTTTTACATCATGCATGAGGTAAGCCATCCTTTTCCTTTTTCCTTTTTCAATTACAAGAGATAAAACTGAACTCTTTTACAAGAGGTGTTCACATGACTACTCATGTGACTTACAAATGAGGATGATATCAAATATATCAAGCATGTAGGCTTGGGTAAAATGCACCAACATGTTTTTCCAGTACCTCTTTGAAGTGTTTTTCATAGTTGTATCATTCTTTTTTCTGTACTTGTTGTAAGTGGTAATGCTATTTAATGCATTTCATGGCCAAGAAATGCCAAAAAAAGGCCTGCCACAGAAACACGGGGATGGGCCCTGCAAAAGTTTTGCAGGGCCTATCCTCGTGTTTTTGTGGCAGGCCTTTTTTTGGCATTTCCAAGCCATGAAGACACATGCCATGCACATTGGGGCATATGATTGGCCTTGGCTAGAGTGCACTACATGCTAACCCCCTAACCAATAGCTAAGCAATGTTTATGAACATACATGTACTTATTTACTGTTGCATGCTTATGTGCACCTAGAGGAGTCTTAACTTTCTCTAATTATTGCACATAAGAAGAGTGTTCCACATTTCCCCAAGTGAAGTGCTAATTGAGGGAGATAGACTTGCAATACAGGTAACCTAGTGCATAGGATGGCCTAGGAATGCAAAAAAAGGCCTGCCATCCCCGCGTTTCTGTGGCAGGCCTTTTTTTTGCATTCCTAAGCCATTGCATGCATTTTGGGCAACACAAATTACAAGAAATAATGGAAAAAGACTGATTAATCTGTGCAAAAGTTATGAGATTGTCAAAACCATAAAGATATAATAGATTCAATGCACATGGAAATTGGAAAAACAAAACATTGGAATTATAAATTTTTTACAATTGGCTCTTGGCCTTGAGCCTCTCCACTACATTCTTTCTTCTCTAAAAAGATAGAGGCAATTGGTAAGTCAAAACTGATTGGGATATTAATTGAGGGTTTGTCAATCCAAGAACCAAATCTATTCCTATTTGACCTATATTTTTCCTCTAAAGTTAACTCCTAGGGTAGTAAGGGCAAGGGACTTCCTAGCTAGAAATATACAATTGGTCCCTTGCAGTATTGTAGATAGGCACAAAACTTTACTCAAGGCCTTTATACACCAAGTCATGAAGTGTCCTTGAGGGGAAAAGTCCTTGTGGATTATTACAAAATCTTCCTTTGGCGATTTTCCAATGTATTGTGCCAAGGAAGAGCCATGGCCCCGGGAAACATGGTCACCACCACTCCTTGCTGCAAATTTATCCACTTCAACTGTTTCCTGCACATAGACAATCATAAAATTAAATAGATACATCTTGTATGAATATGAGACAACCATAAATGTCAGTAGAGACTTACATCTTGAAGCCTGTCTTCATCCTCTCCTCTTCCCATTGCATCTAGTAGAATTGATGAATGGGCCATGCCACTTTGCTCCACAACAGGGGATGTTGGAATCTTCTTCTCCAAAATTCTTTCCCTTGCTGTGGCTAGATCTTCTTTAGTGGCATCTTGGTTGGCATGGCTCAAAATCTCTTCACACACAAATGCAATGGTGTCCGCAACTGAATCACCAAGTGGAATTGTTGCCTTTTCGATAATGTCAAAAGTGTTGTCCATGGGAACATCCGAGGTTGAGCAGAAAATACTAAGACATTCGTCGAGGCGTAGACCGAATGCCTTCTCAATATCGTGCAGGAACAAAAATTCCTCTCCATCGACAAGTACAACTGAAAACATTTCCATCTCTATCTCTGGTAGAGTGGGTTCCATGGGGTCTAAGTTGGAGGGTGGACTCTTCTGTGTACTTGCTTCCTTTAATTTGTCCGCTACTCCTTGAGGAAATTCTCTAGATATTTTTTGAATCTCTTCTAATAAGTTGAGAGCTTCTGTCTGGGGTTCCTTCTTGTCATCTACAAAACCCCTAGTAACAAGATGGGATAGGTCCATGGGTGAAGGTTCGGGCTCCTCATTGACAAAAAAGATTGTTGTTGCTATGCAGGAAAGATATTTTCTTCCCATTTTCCTTTTCTTATTTAATTGTTTAATTAAGGGCACTGTGTCATCTAACAGGTGCCCTGAAGCCTCAGCAATAGCCATGAAATGCTTTAAGCGCTTCGCAAATGCCTCATCTCATTTATGAATGTAAAAAAGCAGGTCACAGGGGACCCATTTACACTCATATGCTGGAATATCTATGGCATATCTTAATATATAGAATTCCATAAAATCTGTGATCTCATCGATCACATCGATTTTCATGGCTATTGTCCCTTCAAGATTAGGGACTCTACAGACTAGGTCATACAAATCCGTACGACCACTGTAGTCTGTAGTATCCAAAAACTCCATGAATAGATCTCGAGGAGATTTCATGGGAGTGGAAGTGCTAGTAGCCATTGCTTGCATGCGAGATTTCTAGAGGCTTCTAGTTTGTGCTTTCTAGCTCTTTGAGAGTGCAAATGTGAGAAATGAGCACATAGAACCATTTTTATAGCAGTTTCAAGTTTTTAAATTGACTGGGCCCACTTTTAAAAGTATAGAATAAAGAAGTGCAATTTCAAAAAATGAGTTTCTGATGACAAAATAATGCACAGAAAAAAACATGAGCAACCAGATTTGAAAGTAGTGAATAGAATTTTTGACATTCCAAAAGTTTTGAAATTACTATTGCAGAGAATAAGGTATATACAATATCTAACATGAATCAATTGTCCTACTTTTTACAAGGTTCTTGAAAGTGCAAAAACCATGAGATACAATGACTAGGGCCCAAGAAGTAACATTATCAAGTTGCAAAAGAACTATGACATTGAGAGCTCTGTTCCATCTTTGCTCCAATCTACAGGGATTTTCATTTTGTATTCCATTCTTCTGCCCACCTGTAATCAATTTGCAAGAAATTGAAGTCATTAAAGTAAAATAAACAATAAGGAAAAGATTACTTTAACAAAAACATGAAACATTTCTCACCTTATGTCCTTGAATTTTGAAGATGGATTGAGTTAGTCCTTCAAACCCCATAATCATCAAGTGTTCTCTCAGATTAGCCAAGGTCCAATGATTATTCACTAAAATAGTTTCTGTTTCATTGTTGGGCAATCTAAGCTTTATTTCAAATGAATGCAAAGATCTCTCTAAACTTTGAAATGGTATCCATTTGCCAAGTTTGCACATCCAACGATCATAGTAGAATCTGATGTATAATGAAGTACGTTGTTTCAAATATCGAAATGCTATACCTGTTCCACCTATTTTACAGACATATTTATCACCTTTTGCAATTCCTTCCATCAAACCGCAATTTTCACCAAGAAGACTTTCGACTTGCTCGTATGTGATATCTTTAAACATGAACATGGTGGAAGTCGCTTGGAATGAGAATCCTTGGAATAAATATACAAAACAATGAATGGGAAAAGACCAGTGCAAACCTACAGACCTAGACACTTTTGTGAATTTCAAAGAGTTATGTATATCCATTACCACCTTTTGCTTCAAAGATGATACGGACCATATATCAGGTTTTGGCCACTCCAAGCTAAGAAGAGATTGTGCTTCAATTTTCTCTAACCTTCCAAAACCATTCATTGTAGACGGTACAACATATCTATGTGTGTAAAAGAAAACTTTATCATGGTAAAGTTGAGCAGGAGATATATTTGGAAAGACTAGTGCACCAACATCTGCATGCAATGCCTAGAAAGTACCTGTAAGACTATGAAGTGGTTGCTCTTCCACCAAAGTAGAAGGAAATATATCTGAAACAAACAAAAACATATCTAAATAGTTCAGAAATATATCCGACACAAGAAAACATAAAATATTGTAGAGTAATACTTACAGTTCAAAGGATATCTCATACTACTAGAGTTTTCAAGTTCCATAGTTTCCATTGTAAAAACATGTTGTACAATAGCAACCATCCCATTGTCTCTGTGTTTCTTGAAGCCAAGTAACTTTCCCTTCCAATGAAGATCTAAGTTTCCATGATCTCTAACTCGATGAGGCCCAACTCTATAGGGTTGCATGTACACCCATGCACCTTTGGAGTACTCATGTGATAGCCACTGTCCATCTCTGGCTTTGATATTGTGACATCTTAATGTGAGGATTTCATCTTTTGGTCGCCTAGAAGCTTTAGATGTTGCCATTGAAGCTAAAGGTCTTCAAGCTACAACAGTAATTCCAGATAGGAGATGCAGGTAGGTTGGAGTGTAGAAACAGGAGCTTCAATGGTGTGCTACAGAGTGAAAGTAGTGGGAAAAGATGACTTTTTGGGACCTGGGTATGAAAACGTGAGGTTTAGGAGGGAAATAACTCTTTTTTGAGTGTTTTTGCAAAAACTCATTTTTTTCAGCTCAAAACATGCACGGATTTTGAATTTGGGGTCAAAAAGAGTACCTTTGACCCTAAAAAGTAATGGGGGGTCCATTTTTAGGTGTTATGATGAGTTTTTTAACTTTTTAGAAATTTTGAATTTCTGGGCCCAACTGAGTTACGAGATTCATTCTCTCTCTAGAGGAAGCTCATTAAATAAGGGAGAAATATGTCCCCTCTCCACCCTTCAGCCTAGTATTTTATAGGGCATAGATTGTGGCCACCACCCTCTTCTGATTGGCCCATCACTAATCACTCCTTAATCTAAAAGGCCCATTCAGGGTTCATTTTTTCCCCTAATGTTCTGGGAAAAATACAGTGTTCCTTGTTCCCAAAAGATGGTTCACTTCAAGCTACTCAAAAGTTACAACTTGCTTGCAATGATGTTTGTGGTCCTATAAAGACACCCTCTTTTGGGAACTACCCTTACTTCATAACTTTCATTCATGATTTTCCAAATATGCATGGTTGTATCCACTGAAAGCAAAGTCCAAAGTGTTTATGTGATTCAAGTAGTTTTTAATTTTGGATAAAAATCTATCAGCATGTAAAATGGGCACCCTCGGTTCTGATCGGGGGGAGGGAGGCCAATGCATGTCTTCTGATTTTAATGCATTTATGGCTTGGCATGATCACAAGCCATCTGTTGCTTATTTGCGTGTCCTTTCTTGTCTGGTATATGGATTAGTGAGTGCTAGAACAACAATTCAAAAAATTGGATGATAAAGTATTGAAGTGTATTTTTGTTGGGTACATTTCTAAAAGCAAAGGCAATCATCTGTATCATCCACAGACTAAATGCATTTTGGTTAGCCATGATTTTTTTTTGTGGAAGATGCAATTCAACCATTAATTTCATGTACCAAGGAGACAACTAATTCCAAAGATGTGTATGACACTTTGCTCCATGTTTTTATAGGTGGAAAACCTAGTGCTAGTCCGAATGAGGCAATTTCTTAGCCTTTATAGGTTCCACATCGTGATGCATATCATTAAATTTCTAATGCAGATTTACGTGATGAACTTATTGATGAGAGTTTTGATATAAATGAGGAAAAAACTATGCCTAAATGGCTAGTGTAGACTTTGTGAGATAGAAAATTAGATGCACCTCTATCATATCATACTCGTTCATAATCTCATAGTGACTCTTTTGCATCAGATTGCTATGCTATAGCTACCTCTAGTCTTTTTTATCAGAATGAGCCTATTTCATTTGATGAAGCACAAAGTTAATAAAATTGGATGGCTGCTATGCAATCAAAATATGATGCTATTATGAAGAATGATACTTGGGCTTTATGTGATTTGCCTCCTAGAAAGAAGGCCATTGGCACTAAGTGGGTATACAAGCTAAAGATTAAACCTAATGGAATAGTTGATAGTTGCAAAAGGTTACGCTCAAGAAACAGACATTGATTTTGATGAGAACTTTGCTCCTACATGGAGAATAACTACTATTCATAGCATTTGTGCACTTGCAGCTCATCATGGTTGGAATGTACATCGGTTGGACATTTAATTAAATTTTTGAATGGTGACTTACATGAAGAAGTGTATTCTTTTTAGCCCTCTGGTATTGTTCAAAAATGGCATGAAAACAAAGTGTGCAGGTTGAAAAAGGGATTATATGGTTTGAAGCAAGAACCACGTGCTTGGTATGAAAAGATACATGCCTACTTGATCGCACAAGGTTTTGAGAATAGTCCAACTGAGAGCACCTTAATTGTTAAGCATGAAAAAGATGTCAGATTTGGAGCATTTGCATCATTATTTGGGCATTCAGTTTATGCAGGTTCATGGCGGAATAGATTTGTGTTAAACAAAGTATATTGACACATGATTGTAGTGTTTTGGCCTTGAAGACTAAAAACCTACTGCCACTCCTACGGAGACATGTTTACAATTGAGTCTTTATGATGCTTGAGATGCATTTGATGTTGTTCTCTATCAACAGGCTATTGGATGCTTGATTTATTTATGCATAACTTGGCTCGATGTTTAGTTTGCTATCTCACACATGAGAAGGTTTATGCATTGTCCATGTGTCAAGCATTGGTAATCGATTAAGTGCATCTTTCTCTACTTAGAGTGGTACCCAACTACTTGGATAGTTTTATCCCAAGGTGGAATCGCTAGCACCACATTAACATGCTTTTTTTTACTCTGAATGGGATGGTTAGTATGTCACTTCTGTGTCCAACACTGGTTTTTGCTTCATGCTTGGTAGCTCATGCATATCTTGGTTGACCAAGAAGTAGCCTACTATGGCCACTTCCAATTATGAGGCTGAGTATAGGGAAGCTTCCACAACAATTGTTGAGTGTGCGTGGCTTAGATGCCTTATGGCTGATTTGGGTGTTGGTCAGTCCTTTGCCACCACCATCTTCATTGATAGTGAGAGCACATTGCCAGTTGTGAGGAACCCTATGTTCCATGATAGCACTAAGCACATTGAGGTGCAATATCATTATGTGAGGGAGAGGTTCTCTACCAGAAATATCCATTTGGCATATGTGCCTACATAGGAGAACATTGCAGACCTTTTCATAAAGGCTGTGCTAGGGAGAAGTTTGAAGCTTTTTGCAAGGCTTTGGGCTTAATTCCTTTTGCGGATTGATTCCACATAGCCTGGCACTTCCTTATACAAGAGCAAGCTCCTTGTTCATGAAATCACTCCTAGAGGGGATTTGTTGATATATTTTGGTAGTGATGTGTGTGAACACACCAACCGTCGGGGCACTTCTTTGCCTCTTTAGGAGGTTTTTGCCCTCGCTTTGTATATATGCCTATAAGCCTAACACGTAAGGTATCTTTGTACATTCTCTTAGTAATACATTGAGTATTGTGTGTTGTGCTCCAAGCTTCTTCTTCTTCCTTGTGTGATTTGTGTGCTTTTGCAAACCTCAAAGTCCAACAGTAGTGAATCTGGAGTTTGTTCTCTTGTTGGGACAACAAACTACAATATGGTGAGGGTTCTTTTAGTATATGCATAACTTGTTATCTATCCTTCTTTGTATCCCTTATGGGATTAGAGGTTTGGAGCCTAGTTATGTCTATCGTCGTATGTTCAACCATAGGCTCTTGTCTAGGAGTGGGCAGTGTTTCTATTGGCAAAGTCTTTCTTTTACTTGTTTTTCTTGTGTCTTTTTAAAAAGGCAATGTGGGAGTGAAGATATTGATTCATGGATCAGGTCAATCGCCAGTGTTCTAGGGATGCAGTGCACACGGGGTGCTTCAAACTACTCAAGTGCAAGTCACAATGTGATGGAGCAAATGTAATAAGAACTCAAAGATGAGATAATAAACCAATTTGAAAGGGTCTCATCACCAAGAAGAGAAAATTTCATGGAAAAATGATCTTGAAATAACTTTATTTATGAGAAGTTAAAGTCATGCAAGGTAATTAATGAAAAGCTGTCGTTTGTGAGTTCACCCAAAAGCACAAAAAAAACTTTGCAAAATTAAAACAAAAACATAGAAGCACATGAAATCTTAAATAGCAATCATGTGTTTAGCAAGAATCACAATCAAGCTTTTAGGTGTTTGAATGTGTAGTTTAAAACAACATGGGCACGTGTTAAGTCCTCATCTAAGTGAACAGAAAACTGTGAGCAAGAAACATATACATTTCTTGATGAGCGTTTTGCATATAGTTTGCAAATCAAATGAAATCACAAGAAGTGTACTAACATTCATTCTCGATTAAAGTAATCATAAGTGCAAGCAGTAAGTATTTCTAGCTACCATTTAGCATGTGGTGTTGAGTAATCACGAGATATGAGGATTTATGAGGCACAATCCTATCTCAAAATCAGTTGTTGTCTTTGATTTTCGTTGACGCATAGGAAGCAGCTGTTGCAAATATGAGAGTGCATCTCCATTTTGTATCTTTGAATCACTCTACTTCTATTTCATTTCCATTATATTTCCATTTTATATTATATCCTTTGTATTTGGGTACCTTGCCATTTGCTTCTACTTGTTGTATTCATTCTCCTTTCAGGGGAATTATCCCACATGAGATGTAGTTTTGAGAGCCCCTCCCAAATCTATATAAGGAGGGCCGCTCCCCCCATTTGTACTTGGTTAGAAGCTTGACGAGCCTACTCCATGCTCTTGGCAAGCTCATTTCTAATCCGCATGAGTTTACCCATTTCATGGTCTACTCATTGTATCACACACACTCTTTATTTTCTGAATACACTCTTCTTTTCGTTTTGCTTCCACGCATGTACTCTCTACATGTATCAGAGCACTAGTGTTGGTGCAATTGAAACCAAGCCCACATACTTGGTTAATTAGCTCATACTTGATCAATTATGCAAGACTTCATATGATCAACCTCTTGTAAGAAGTCATTCACATTTACCTCTATAGAAGTGGTACACATCCTTGTGGAGTTAGGAAGCTTTAAATCATGAATCATTTGCTTGTTGAATGATGAGGGAAGCTATCCTATACTTTAGGATTCACCTTTTAGGTAGATCTTTGAATTTGAATTTGAACTTTGGCTCCAAGTACAACTATAAAAAGCGGGATCAAAAGACCCGCATGTTATCTCGAGCCCATGAGATCATTTTGAGTGAGTTTCATTGTGAAGTGAGAGCTTATCTCATACCTCATTCACCTCTTGCACAATGAGCAATTATGATTGCCAATGACATTGTATTTGTATATGATTTAATACATATATGATCATTACATTCTCATTTCACTTCTCTATTATAAATCCATCAGAATAGTGATCTTCATAATGATTTTTCTCAGTGCACAGTTGATCATTTGTCATGAGTTAAAGCATGGTAGATCTAGCATACTGTCTATCACATGCCTACACAATTTCATTAGCATAGCTTCTTGGGATCGTGAGATATTAACATACCCAAGTCTTCTCTATATGAATTGAAATCGATGCTAGAATTGCCCCTGAAACTACCCAAGTGAAGAAATGACATATCATCTCTTCAGGTAATCCATGGATCTGAGCTTGTTCTTCAAATACATCCAAGTACTCAACCACATCAAACCCTGTAAACTTTCCTTTGTCTCTTAAGTAGCTTGGACCACTCGAGCCCCTTGCTTTTCTATCATTAAATCTTTAAACAATCCTTCCATGTCTCTTCTCGAGCTTGTCCTAGTGTGTAGGCAAATATGTAAAGTAATCAGCTCAACAATTTCTCTTGACTCAGAGTAGAGTTCGAAGAAAAGACGATGTGTCTTGGGCCAAGAGGTGAAAGTAAATCTTTAAAGATCTCTCTTAGATCAATTTCCTAGGCCAAAATCCATTTCTAGATGTTTGAAGACTTGAGCCACTTGGTGTCTTTTTCTTTCTTTTGATCTAACTTTAGCTAACTTCGATTACTTTATCTATAGCTTTGATCTCTTTCTTTTCTTGGCTTGATTTCTATCTTCTTTCTAACTTGATCTTTTCTTGACTTCTTTTCTTTTTCCCTTTTGTTTTTACTATATTTTTTGTGTTTTTCTTTTTAGTTTCTATAATTTTCAAGGATTTTTCTTTATTTTTATGATGGTTTTGTTCTTTTTAAAGAAGCTCAACTATAATAGTAGAAGCTTTCAAACTAAATAACAATTGAAAAGAAGTGCTCAAGATGATTTCTTTAATCTAACGTAGAATTTGAGTGATCAAAAGCAAGTAGCAAAAACAATCTTTCTTTTCCATATGCTTGCAAACAATGCAAATATTGAAAAAACGTGAAAAAGTGCTTTCTTTTCCATATGCTTGCAAACAATGCAAATATTGAAAAAACATCTAATTTGAAGGTGAGGTTATGGGTTCATGCAGTGAAAAGTACTTTTACGTTTGCTTTTTGAAAAACCTAAATACAAGTAATTCTAAATGTGCGTCAAAAAGTGCTTTCTTTGTCAACTAAAGATATGGGTGGTGAATCAAGGATCTCTATCTCTAGGGCAATTGGCTCGCTTCATGTCAAGTTTACTCTATCTGAGCGGACGTCACTCGTGGTGGGCAGAACAAGTGGCCAGGTTTGGATCAGGCGCTCAAGGGTGCATTGCATCACTCCTGTCCGATGGGCAGATTTCAGATGCTAGGTTCGATTCACATTAGGTTCACTCTATCTAGGGGAAGACAGTCACGTTGGAAAAACGAGCAGTTAGGGTTGGATCTATCTCTCTCTCTATCTCTCTTTCTCTCAATGCACGACCAGATCCGCCATCATCTTTGTGTGTTTCTCCTCTCTTGTTTCTTTGTGGCATTCAACACATGGTTTACCCCCTCCCCCCTGCCCCCATTTTTCATCTCTCTTGTATGGTTAGCACACATCTTACCCTTGCCACCTTTTGAAAAGGCATTCTTCCTTTTACCATCTTGTTGCAACAATGCTTAATTCTTTGGCCTTTCTTCATATAGTGGAAACACTCTCCCTTGAACTTCTTTTTGCATTCATCTTTTGAAGAGTCCCCGTTGCCTCCTTTTGCATTTTCTATGAATGTAACATCTTCATAGTTGCAACCACTCCTTGCCTTGATCCATAGATGCTCCTCCATGAGTAAGGCACTAAATTCTTCAAAAGTTAGACATTTAGGTTCAATTTGATTATTAAGGTTAGTTACCAAACCATTAAACCTTGTTTGTTAGATTCAAAGAAAATGCCAAGCTAGATCCTCACTTGCATTTTGTACACGCTTGCTCCCACCATTTGATCTGAATCCCTGATGTGGGTCTTCAACAAAGCTTCATGCTTGGTAAATCTAACCTATAAAGCCTTCTAACTAATTTGACCTATCCTAATGAGGTTTTTGGTAATAGTAGGCACATAAAGTAGATTCTAGCTTTGCTCTAATACAATAGTGAAGAGGTGTTGGGTTACAACGAGAGATGAGTGGGTGTTGACAAAAACGGGCTGAACACCAACCAAGATAGATTTGGAATGTCTAAATACTTCCGTGTCTTGCGGGAGTATACATAAAGAACCAATAAATCATTTGGAAGATCATTTCCAAATGATTGCACCAAAACATATGAATTTGTACTTCATAAGACTTGGAAAACCTTCTATTATGGGAAGCGAAGTTCACAATGGAATGCTCATAGTTGAGAGCCTAGTACAAATTGACCATAGAGATTTTGCACACATTTGATTAGCGTATCAAGATACATAAAGCAATTCATTTCATGATTTTAGCTTCACCATACAAGAAGAAATAAGTATAACAAGTCTCGAGAGTCACCCCAACATTTCAGGAAGAAGATGAAGTGCACACAAAGTCACATCTTTATTTGCTAGGCTAAAAGTTATTCTCTTGTCTTTGAGTATAAAAACAAGTCCATTTCAATTGCAAAACCTTTTTTAAATTTCTCATACTGCATTAAATCTATGAAGCTACCATACTATGAGCTAAATACATCCAGGTTTTCTAATGTAGAAACTATTCCCATGTGTAATTATAATGTTTCAACTAAGTCTATACATATTTTCATCCCAAACTCATATAACTAGAATACAAATGAGTCCAAGGAAATAGACGAATTGCAACATCAAGTTATCTTTCAAATCATCAAAGCTCTCATCAAGAAAAATGATGGTCGTCTCTAGTAAAGAACCTCTTTGAGTCCACTTCACCTTCTCATCAGCTATAGTCAACCACAAACACTTCAACCTTCAACTTGTTCCGAATGATTTGCAAAACACTCTATACATTTTCTTTATTTATTCTTTAGCTTTTATTTTCTATTTATTTTTTAACTTTCTTAAATCAATTTTCTTTTCCTATTTTTAAATGCTATCGTTTACCTTCTTTCATATATTAATTAATTTTCTTTTTCTTTTACTTTCTACCTTTAATTTAATTTGTCTTTTTCTATTTCAAATTCTTATTTTTGTTTACTATTTTTCTTTTTATATATCTATTTTGTTTTTATTTATTTCTAATTAAGTTTTCTATTTTCTTAATATCGTTTTTTCAAATTATACTTTTCTATTTCTCCTCTTTTTTATAATTTGTATCCTGCTCTAATTTTATTTTCTTTTTCAAAATTATTTATTTTTATTTAAATTCTATTTTCTATTGTTTTGTTAGTAAAACGTGTCGTAAAAGAATAAAACACAAACAAAAATAAAAGTCTCTCTCTTTCTCTCTCTCGCTCTCCTTTGTGTGTGTGAAGTCAATGGGGTTGAGTTCTCTGTCTCTCTCTCTGTCCATCTATCTCTCTCTCTCTCCATCTCTATCATTTTTTTTGCCGTCTCTCTCTGCAACAAAAAAAGTCTACATCGAAACTCTCTCTCTGCATCCTCTCTCTCTCTACCTCATTCTCTCTATGCATGCACAGTCCATCTCTATCATTTTTTTTGCCGTCTCTCTCTGCAACAAAAACAGTCTACATCGAAACTCTCTCTCTGCATCCTCTCTCTCTCTACCTCATTCTCTCTATGCATGCACAGTCCATCTCTATCATTTTTTTTGCCGTCTCTCTCTGCAACAAAAACAGTCTACATCGAAACTCTCTCTCTGCATCCTCTCTCTCTCTACCTCATTCTCTCTATGCATGCACAGTCAGAATGGAGTGAGTGTTATTTGTCTCTCTTTCTCTCTCTCTCTCTGTCCCTCTCTCTACAGCAAAATCCTATACGTTGCAACTCTATCTTTGTACTCTCTCTCTCGTTCTTCTGTGAAGAAATGCATGTAGAGGGGGGAGAAAAATGTTCTCCACTCTGTTAGCCGGCGGTGTGACCTTCTTTGTCATTTAAGAATTAATGTGATATTTTTATTGGAGAAATACTCGTGCTCATACCAACATTAATGCTTAAATTATCATCGGCCATTCATGGTGACGTACGCTGTGAAGACAAGTTCCAGAGATTCAAAGAATCAGTGATTGCGGAAGAATCCCTCGTGAAGGGGATGGTGGAATTTTGAGTGTACTTCTACATGTACTTTATTCTTTCTTTATTTACTCTTTTATTATTTAATTTTTAAACTTTCTGATGGAGAAACGATTGTTGCCAATGAAAGGAAGATAATCTACTTTATAGTTGATTGGCAAGTTACACTCATGGTGAAGCAATCCGAAGAAGAGAGGGTAACAGAGAGTACAGTTAAACAACAAAGTTAAGACCACAGTTTGTCATGGAAAAACCGTTCAACACAAGGAGGTACTGTCCAACCCTACGTAACCAAGTGGTTTGATGTCTTGAGTCTAAAGGAGAAAGTCTTTAGTTCAAATCTTGGTTGAACATATATCTATGAGTTCCTCATAGATGGATGCCTCTACCTTACAAGGTTGGGTGTGTGAGTGAGTTTTCAATTCATTGTACTCTCAAAAAAAAAACACACACAAGGAGGTACTCATTGTATATCAATGAAGCGCAAGTTTAGTTTTCTGCATTAGAAGATGTGCTCCACTTTTATTGCACATGTCCTCAATGAAACCAAATGGACGTGTGCAACATACATGAGTGAAGGTCATGTGAAGTTTGTGAAGTACAGAAGCGTCAGAGTTATAAAAGTGTGAAGATGAATATGGAATTGTAAAATCTACAAAAACATCACATTTGCCATTTGGTTGATGGGAGATGTAAAATATTACTCGTCTTAGAGAGAGCGGGAAAAATTGCTAAAAACGGAGAGCATCAGAGATTCGTCCCATCAATGTCTTTGCAGACAATGTACCAAATACCTTTAAAGTTATTCTTTCCCGTTGGTGTAAGCGGTACTGTTGTGGAGGGAGGACATGGGCAACCTTGCTTGTCGCAAGAGCAGTCTGATTTGGCAATGCCTTAGCAACATCATTTTCTTGCCTCATCACGTTAACTAATAGTAAACTGTTTTTCTTTTTGAGAGTACATTGAATTGAAAACACACTCACACACTCAACGTCTTAAGGTAGAGGCATTCATCTATGAGAAACTTATAGCTACATGTCCAACCAAGACTTGAATTCAAGACTTTCTCTCAGAAATTCAAGGCGTCAAACCACTTGACTACACAGCCTTGAACACAGCAAGTTGTTTTTGGTGAAGGTGATCCATTGTTCGTCTGCTTTGTAGAATGCCGCTAGAAGTGAAGTGCTCTCAAAGATTTGAAAATAAAATTGTACGGTCAATTTTGACAAACCTCCTGTTTCTCCTGCTAGAAAGATATGGGATTGTAAGAAATATGGCTTTAAACAACAAGTTGGAAAACAGATTTAATCTAGTTTCTTCTGTTTTTCTCCTTGTCTTAAATTTAAAATGCCTTCTAAAAAATACCTTCAAGTTATTGAAAAGCGATAAGTTTATAATACAAAACTACCAGAATCTTCGTTAGACGTGGTTCTTCAAAACAAGGTACATTCCAGCTGAAATACTACATACTTTCAGTAATATATTCAATTAAGGACCAAGAAGAGAAGGTGGCGACTTTTGCACCTCGCCCATACCACATGTGATATGTTTTATATGCACCAAAACACCTGTTGTGTTTCATGCAGACTCACAATACTATAATCACTTTTTTGCAGATTAATAGACAGGGAACTACTTAAATATTTTGAATGAGGAAACACACACTATATTACTATTATGTTACTACTATGTAGCCAAGACTATTGGTACGCTTATGAGTTATTTATCTTTTTCTTAATGCCCACATTATTTGTTGCTTTCAAGATATCACTTTATCCTTAAATATCAATTGATAGATTTTCTTTTTTAATGGAGGTTTACTCTTCGAGCTTTAACTTTGAAATTGCAATTGTACAAGTGAATGGGCATAGTACTCATGAAACTCTCGTATCCCACAAAGAAGGGGTTAGAGTGCCCGAAAGTGACACAAGAGAGGACTACCAAAAAGCAACTGATTTTAACTAAATATAACATAGTTTCACTGACCTTAGGCCCAAAGCTATCCTACCATAGATGGGGATAAAACCTTCACCCCCACCTCAAGAAGCGGAAGGCCCATCCTGTGAAGGTAATGTATGCAAACTATTGATAGATCTTTGAAAGCATGATATTCATACTCATTAATCTACTACCCGTTAGAAATCAAATAACTTGCTTCTCTTATGTATGAATTATAGAATATAGCTTGTTTGAGGAGTCGATCTCACGCTCTCCTACAGGAAGACGTTACCCCTTCTCAATACAAATATTAGTTCAAAAGATAAAACAATGAATTATATAAATAGTTTGTAGTTTATTGTAAAAAATTTACATGGAAGTGTCTTCAATGCACTTTTCAACCATATCTCACACTCCTTCATTTCCTTATCGATTCATTCATACTTAACGAACCACTTTATAAAATTAAGCCATATATGTAGGCATAGTCTCTAGGGCGATGAGCCTTTATACTTTCTTGCTTGCCCTTTACTCGGTATTTGAAAGGGTATTATCGTATATTAAAAGGTATTACTCAAATGTTCTATATTACCGTGTATAGAATAATGCGCACATCAAAAGGTTTGATATCTTACTGAATCACAGCCCTGCATCATATACATACATATGTAAAATAAATGGCATCTTATGACAACAACTAGGACATACATAGAATCTTCACAGAGTCATTCTACATAAATGTGTATTCTAAATATCAAAATCCTATGATTGAGTAACCTTATGGAGCTATGAGATGCAGATTACACATTCCCCAAATGGAGCCATCAGAAGGAGAATATTACCTTTCCATTTGAACAATAAAATGATGATTTAGTAGCACAACTTCGATCTGAATTGGAGGAGTTGTGGAATACTCAAGAAATCCATACCCGAATATGGTGTACTACATACAACAATAGTGGTTGAGATTGCAATTGTGACTACATCAAGGCATCTCAACAAAGAGGTAATTCCCAAGTCCCTGACACATTTTATGCTAGCACTTCAAATTCACACAATGTGGAGGAGAATCACACAAATTGGCCAAGGTATACTGGACTAGTGATGTGCTATGGATGTGAAGAATATGGGCATATGCAAAGTAAGTGCTCTCTACCTGAGAGCACAACTCCCTGTCAATGATGTCCCAACACCAGGGACCATTATATGAGGGAGTGTGAGCATCTGCCCTGCTCCGATTTATATGATCATGGTCTCACCACAAGAGGAAGGTATGGCTCCATAGTCTTTTGTTGTTTCATGTTCTACAGGACCTACAATGACTAGCTTTGTGTATAAAAGAACAACAAGCAACCAAGGAAAAAGAAGATGGTAAGAGGGTGGATTTGAGCAACCATGAGGCTATTGAAGAAGCTTATGAGAGGGTGTGCAACTCATTCAAGGACCAACCGACTTGCCCTCAAGAGCATGCATAGGATGATAGTATTGAAGAAATTTTAAAGAGGATACATCATAAGGTTAGTTTATAGCAAATCATTAGAATGGATGCAAAGGTGAGTAGTGGTTTACTTAAAGTTATATAGTCCACCTACCTAAGCACACCACCAAGTGTAGATTGGTACATGGTGGATTTTCCCTCTCCTCCACTAGTAGAATACCATAGTTCAATATTGATTCTTTCAATGAAGAGTGAAATTTTGATAAGATTCATTCAGGATGGTGGATTTGGTATCAACTTGATGCCCAACTTCACCATGAAAAAATCAAAACTTGAATTGATGAAGTTGCATCATTAGACATTGGTAGACCAACATCGAGTCACACTATTAGGAATTATTGAAAAGGTACGTATGAAAATTGAAGGCTTCCGATTTCTCTTAGATTTTATTGTTATTGCATTATCCCAAGAAACCTTTTTTTCTTTGCCCCTCGGAAGCCCATGGATAAGGCAAGCTAAGTCATTATAAAATTGGGGAAGAAATATGCTATGTATCTCTACAAAGACTAACAACCAATTCTGCATACATTTGGTAGAAGGATGCAACACTACTAAAGCAATTGAGTATACGATGGATGTTGAGGTAATGCTTTTCTTGCCACATGAAGAAGGTAATCCCTAATTGGAAGATGGGTAGCCTGTTGGAATTAGACGTTTGCGGAAGTATGCGAACAACACAAGGAAGAAGAAGAAGCTTGGAGCACAACACACAATGTTAAATGTATTAGCACTAGAATGTACAAAGATGAGTAGCCCATTAAGGCAATATGCATATATACAAGTCAAGGGAAAAAAACCTCCTAAAGAGGGAAAAAAGTGTCAGACGGTCCTAGAGTGTTCACACACATCACGACCTAGATATATCAACAAATCCCCCCTTGGAGTGATGTAGTGAACAAGGCACTGGAACTCATGTATAAGGAAGTGCAAAGCTATGTGTAATCAATCCACAAAATGAAGTAAGCCCAAAGCTTTGTAGAAAGCTTCAAAGTTCTTTGTAGGCAGAGCCTTCGTAAAAAGGTCTACAATGTTCTCCTCGATGGGCACATATGCCAAGCTGATCTCCCCAATAGAGAACGTCTCCCTAACATAATGATAATGCACCTCAATGTGCTTAGTGCGAGCATGGAACATAGCGTTCCTGGTGATTAACAATGCGCTCTAACTATAAAACTGAGTGAAGATGGTGGTGGTAGAAGACTAACCAACACCCAAATCAGCCATAAGGTATACACTCAACATTCACTCTAAAATCTGCCTTATACTCAGCCTCACAACTGGAAGTGGCCACAGTAGCCTGCTTCTTGCTCAACCAAGATATACATGAGCTACCAAGCATGAAGCAAAAGCCACTCATGGACAAATGAGGGTCATAGCAACTAGCCCAATCACAATCACAAAAAGCATGCAAATCTAGCAGTAGTGATCCCCGCTTGGGATAAAACAATCCAAGTAGCCGGGTACCACTCAAGTAGTGAAAGATAGGCTTAACCACCTACCAATGCTTGACACCTGGGCAATGCGTAAACCTGCTCATCTATGAGACAACAAACTGAATAACTAGTCGAGTAATATAGAAGTAAATCAAGCATCCAAGATCTTGTTGATAGAGAACAACATCAAATGCATCTATAGCATCATTAAGACTCAATCATAAACCTATCTCCATAGGAGTGGCAATAGGCTTACAGTCTTCGAGGCCAAGATGTTGCAATAATGTGTCAATATATTTCATCTAACGCAAAGCCATTCCACCATCAAGTTGCATAAATTGAATGGCCGAATAGTGATGCAAATGCCCCAAATCATACATCTCAAAAGAGGCATGCAATTCAGCCTTAAAATCAGTAATATGCATGTCATGAGGACTAGTGGGCAGCTTGTCATCAACATACACCACAATGATCAGAAGCACATCATTAGCACGCTCAACATATAAGGTGCTTTCAGTTGGACTCTTCTCAAAACCATGTGCAATGAGATAGGCATGTATCTTTTCATACCAAGCACATGGTGCTTGCTTTAAACCATTTAATGCCTTGTTTAACCTGCACACCTGGTTTTCATGCCCTTTTTGCACAAAGCCACAGGGCTGAGAAACATACAATCCTTCATGAAAGTCACCATTCAAAAATGTTGTTTTAATGTCCAACTAATGTACATTCCAACCATGATGAGTTGCAGGTGCACAGATGGTACGGACAGTAGTCATTCGGCAAGTAGGAGCAAAGGTTTCATCAAAATCAATGCCTTTTTCCTGCACAAAACCCTTTGCAACAATCCTAGCTTTATACTTGTCAACTGTTCCATCACGTTTGAGCTTTAGCTTGTACACCCACTTAGTGACAATGGCCTTCTTGCCAGGAGGCAAGTCACATAAAGACAAGGTACCATTTTTCATGATAGCATCATATTCATATTGCATTGTAGCCATCCAATGTTTAGAATTTTGTGCTCCATCAAGAGAAATAGGTTTAGTCTCATCACAGATACTAGAGGCAATCATAGCATAGCAATCTGATGTAAAAGAGGCACTATGAGAGCCTGAAAAAGTATGATATGACATAGGTGCATCTAATTTGCTATCATGCAAGGTTTGCACTAGCCATTTTGACATAGTTTTTGCCTGCTCAATATCAGCTCTCTTATCAACAAGTGCATCATGTAAAACTACATCAAAAATGAAATGATCTACATCATCACATGAAACCTGCAAAGGCTGAGAAGTTGCCTCATTAGGACCAGCACTAGACTGTCCACTTATAAAAAGAGGCAGCAAAGTATCATACATGTCTTTGGAGCTAACAGATGTCTCCTTAGAAAGTAATGGTTGAATAGCATCTTCCATAAAAACTACATCACGGCTAACCACAACGCATTTAGTATATGGATGATATAGACAATAGCCTTTACTTTCAGAACTATACCCAACAAAAATACATTTTACTGCATTATCATCCAATTCTCTACAATGTTGTTCAGGGACTAATGCATACGCCAGACAAGCAAAAACATGCAGACGAGCAAGAGATGGCTTGCGACCATGCCAAGCCTCATATGGAGTGATAGACTGAAGCACTTTAGTGGGACACCTATTCAGTACATATGCTGCACACATAACAACCTCAAGCCAGAAACTATGTGGTAAAGCCTGACTCTTGACCGTACACCTTGCCATCTCCATCAGTGACCTGTTCTTTCATTCATCAACTCCATTTTAATGAGGTGTATATGGCATTATACACTTATGTTTTATCCCATGTTCAACCAGAAATGCATTAAAGTCAAAAGACATATATCCCCCCTCGATCAGAACGGATGGTGCCCACTTCACATGCTGACAAATTTTCAGCAAAAACTAAAAACTTTTTGAAGCATATAAACACTTCGGATTTTGCCTTCAATGCATATACCCATGCATGCCTAGAAAAATCATCAATGAAAGTCATGAAGTAAAGATAGTTCCCAAAAGAAGGTGTTTGCATAGGACCATAGACATCACTATGTAGAAGCTGCAATTTTTGAGTACCCCGAATTGAACCATCTTTTGGAAAGGAAGAACACTGCATTTTTCCCAGAATACAGCCTTCACATACATGTTTACCGGGTGCCTCAAGTTTGGGCAAAGAGGACACCATTTCAGATTTCTGCAGGCGTAGCAAACTAGCGAAATTTAGATGACCAAAGTGTGCATGCCAAAGTTTTGCATCTGACATAGCTTGAGAATGATGTACTCCACATGCCAAATCATTTACATATCTTTCATATTCTATGAGCTTATACAACCCACCACATAAAATGTTAGAAGCAATAATGACGTTGCCATTCGACAGATCATGAATTGTACATCTGTCATCAACAAAATTTCACAACCAAGCCAATCTTGGCTAATGCACAAACTGATAACATATTTTTCTTGATCCCTAGCACAAACAAAGCATTTGACAAAGTGAAAGAAGTACCATTAGCAATAGTCAAAATGATCTTACCAACTCCCATAATAGGATAGGAGGAGTTGCTGGTGCATGTAACAATATTCCCTATAGGGGTAGGCTTGAGTGAAGAGAAGAAACTATGCTGAGAGGTAATATGTTTGGTCACCCCACTATCAAAGTACCAAACATCTGAGTCTACTACAGACATGCATTGCTCATGAGAAGATAGGTCAAAAGTGCAAACAGTAGTAAACACCCATTCTTCTTCCTGCATAAGATCACCAGACTCTTTTTTCGGCATAGAGGCCTTTGCAACAACCATTCCGGCCTCTTTCTTCTTTGCCTCTTTAGCAACCAGTTTTGGACAGCTCTTGATGAAATGATCATTTGCTTTACAATATTTGCAAAACAATTTCTGCTTTTTCTTATTTCTTCTCATCTTTGTCTTCCTTCTTCGAATGTGTAGCATTTGTAGATTTCTGCTTACTAATAGAAGAGCTCCATTTACCTTTGCCCTTCTGACTAGCCAAGAAAGCTTGATCTACAACACACATAATAGACCTGTTCTGCCTAGACTCGTCTTCTTGCAATAGAACAGAGACTAATGCCTCATATGAGAAGGCATTGGGATTGCCTTTCATCATCAAACAAATAGTAGAAGCAAAACTTTGGTATGAGTCAGGAAGATCATTCAGAACGGTCTGCACAAGTGAGCTATGTGGTATAACTTGATCAGCAGAAATCAATTGTTCTTTGAAATACTTGATCTTTGTGAGAGAACTGTCCATAGAATCACCTTCATTCATGTGCTCACTCTCCAATTGTTTTCGGAGGTAAGCAACACGAGCCTCATTCCTAGCCTAGTACAATGTGGTAAGTGTATCCCAAGCATCCTTAGCTTTTCTGCAATAGCGAATGTGAGGAATAATGACATGTTTGACAGACAAAGCTATCAATGCATGTGCATGAGCAATCTCTGCCATCCCAACAAATTTTCACTATAGTAGGTGCAACAGAAACAGTAGCATGAACAGGAATTTGCAAAATATCATCATCTTTGACACCATCTCTATCAGCTCCAACACCTATATTAGCGTAGTGATGCATCATTTAAGCCCATAATGGGTAGTTGGTACCATCAAACTTATCCCCAACAACTAACATATAGAATACATCACTACTTTCAACCATGTCCGATCACTTAAATACCTTGATGCAAAAAATTTACTGTATCTCAAAAAACTGAACAGAATTGCCAGATGAATTCAGGTAAACTTGTAGCAAACTTCAAGATGCTTATACTAGCAAACCAAAACTCGTATATACCTTTGGTGCAAGAACACAAAATAGCCTGTTTGTCTTTTTTTAAAAAGGCCTTTCAAAAAATACCTTCAAGCTATTGAAAAGCAATTATTCTATAATACAAAACTACCAAAAATCTAGTAGACATGGTTCTTCAAAACAAGGTACACTCGAGCTTGGACACAATAGACTTTCATTAATATATTCAATTAAATAACTAGAAGAGATGCTGACGACTTTTGGCACCTCGCCCATACCACATGTGGTATGTTTAATATGCACCAAAACACGTGTTGTGTTGAAATGCATCTTGGAATCATGAAGATTCACAATACTATAATCACTTTTCTTGAGGTAAAGACACAAGGAACTACTTATATATTTTCAATCAGCAAACACCCTCTAATATCAATGTCTTTTATCAAAGTATAAAACACACCCAGGAAACTACTATCAATGTGTTTTATCAAAATATAAATTATTGTTAATATGCAACTCCCTTAACTTTTAGAATGTTTCATTTATCCTCTCTTGTCCTTGTTCGAATTGGTTAATCTGTTAGGCTAAAAGTTCTTCTCTTTCAAGATTATCTTTGACTACAAAAATAAGTTCATTTCGAGTTCAAAACCTTTCTTAGATTTCTCATACTGCATCAAATCTATGAAGCTACCATACTACCAAATGGGTACATCCATGGTTTTCTAATGTGGAAACTATACTGCATTAAATCTATGAAGCTACCATACTAACCAAATGGATACATCCATGTTTTTCTAATGTACAAACTACTCCAATGTGTAATTATGATGTTTCAACTTTTTCTCCCAAACTCATCTAACTAGAATAAAAATGAATCAAATGAAATAGAAGAGTCGCAACATTGAAGATACATCAGGTTATCTTTTAGATAATCAAAGCTCTAATCAAGAAAAATGATAGTCGTCTTTAGCAAAAACCTCTTTGAGTCCACTTCACCTTCTCATCAACTACAACTCACAAACACTTCAACGTGATTTGAATGATTTGCAAAACACTCTATTCATTTCTTTATTTATTCTTTTTAGATTTTATTTCCTATTCATTTTCTTTCACTTTCTTAAATTAATTCTTTTCCTATTTTTAGATTCTATTGTTTATCTTCTTTGAATTGTTAATTATTTTCTTTTTTCTTTTATTTTTCACTTTTAATTTAATTGTCTTTTTCTATTTCAAATTCTAAATTTTGTTTACTATCTTTCTTTTTCTATATCTAATTTGTTTTTATTTATTTCTAATTAAGTTCTCTATTTTTTAATTTCATTTTTTCAAACTGTTCTTTTCTATTTCTCCTTTCTTTTCCTAATTTGTATCCATCTCTAATTTTATTTTCTTTTCCAATATTATCTATTTTCGATTTAAATTCTATCTTATATTGTTTTGTTACTAATTCTATCTTCTATTGATTTGATTTGAAAGGAAATTGAGTCACAAGAAGAAGAAAGCAAAGGTTGTGAAGAGATGGATAGGTATGTGCTTGAAGATGAAGAGGTGTTGCAAAATCCTTGATCTACACCAGCCAAATGAACTCCAGGAGTATGTGGTGGGCCCTTTTAGCTTGCCAATGGATGTATTAGACACCCTATGTACCTTGGAAGATCACTCTCAAAAAGATAGATCAAAACAGATAAGTTGGAGTTGGCTCAGAGGTGAAGAACTTGTTATTTTGGTTCATACACCTGTCGAGTGTTTTCCATAATTCTTTGAGCACAGTAATAATTATCTTAATTCCTTTTTGGAAAGTCTAGCTAGCTTAAAGAGCTAACTTTCAAGAGTAATCTCATAAAAAATAATGAACCACACACTGAGAATGATGTTTAACAAGTGATGACATCATCCTGATTTTCATGGGTTGCTATAGTAATGAGACCACTGAGCAGAAAAATGAACATAACTCAAGATTTAAGAATCCAATGATTATGAAAATTTGTATGCTTATACTAGACAATATGTTGAATCCAATACGCATTAAATCATTGAATGTAAGATAAGTACACACTGAGAAAGAGCTCTGACAAGATGAGTAAAAAAAGTTAGGTACCTGACAGAGAAGTGAAAATGAACAGACAGGGTTGACTTCAACTGAACATAACTGAAGGTTAGAACACCCAAATGAAACAAAAATTGATGAGCATATATTAGACTTATAGAGCTAACTTTACCAAGTTAAATCACTAAAAAGGATGCACCAAACTGAGAGAAACAATCTCTGAAATATGACTCAGAAATTTGAGAGATATGGCAGTGAGTAGTATACTTCACAAGAACATGGAAATATGAACTCAAATGATCATGAAAATGAAAGTATATTGATTTTACAACACAATGGACTTACTGATACATATGTGTGCCTTGAAACCACACCTTGATATGGCATAAAGCTCAGCTCTTTGAGGTCTTCTCTGAGGTCTCTCTAACCACGACTAAAGCTGCCATCCATTTATAGTTGAGCTTGGAAGGCTAACTTCCCTCAATAACTCTCCATTTTTTATAACCTTTGCCTCTTGAGTAAGTAGTTGTCCAATGAGTGTATTGAAATCAGGTACATGCATATCCATGTACAAATCCATAGCTGTGGTGAACGCTTCCCACTTGTAATCTGCCTTCAAACCATTGATGACCCGCCTTACAATTTGCTTTTCATCTATTACAGCTCCAATGCTTCCCAACTGATCTGCTATGTCCTTGAGCTTTGTGACAAAATCAGTCACATTTGGTTTGGGAGCCTTCTTGAGAGTTGTGAAATCCAGCCATAGTTGATGCTTCCTAGCTTTAGTACTTGAAGAGAAGAAAGTGTCAAGTGCATCCCACACTTCCTGAGATGTCTTACAACTTCTAATGTGAGGCAACAAAAAATCTAAGATAGAGTTGAGGAGATAAGACCCTGCAAGTGCATCCTTGGAGCACCATGTGCTCAATCTTTCTTGCTCTTCTTGTGTTGGTTGACTTTTGTTCCTAAAGCTTGGCATAACTTCATCTCCAGCCACATAAGCATATAAACTTCTACCTTGGAGATAAGCTTCCATTCTTAATGAACAAGCTGAGTAGTTACCTCTGTCCAATTTGTCAATTGCTGAAGGAAATCCATATGCCATCCTTGCACTGATACCAGTGTGAAGAGATGGATAGGTATGTGCTTGAAGATGAAGAGTTGTTGCAAAATCCTTGATCTACACCAGCCAAATGAACTCCACGAGTATGTGGTGGACCCTTTTAGCTTGCCAATGGATTTATTAGACACCCTATGTACCTTGGAAGATCACTCTCAAAAAGATAGATCAAAACAGATAAGTTGGAGTTAGCTCAGAGATGAAGAACTTATTATTTTGGTTCATACACCTGTCGAGTGTTTTGCATAATTCTCTGAGCACAGCAGTAATTAGATTAATTACTTTTGAGGAATTCTAGTTAACTTAAAGAGATAACTCTCAAGAGTAATCGAATAAAAAATAATGCCACATACTGAGAATGATGTTTAACAAGTGATGATATCATCCCGATTTTCATGGGCTGCTACAGTAATGAGACCAATTAGCAGAACAATGAACATAACTCAAGATTTGCTAATCGAATGATTATGGGAATTTGTATGTATATAGTAGACAGTATGCTGAATCCAACAAGCTTGAAATCATTGAATTTGAGTAAGTACACACTTAGAAACAACGCTGACAAGATGACTAAAAAAAGTCGGGTACCTGACAGAGAAGTGAAAATGAACACATAGGGTTGACTTCAACTGAACATAACTGAAGATTGAAACACTAAAATGAAATGAAAACTGATGAGCATATATTAGACTTATAGAGATATCTTTACAAAGTTAAATCACTAAAAAAGATGCACCAAGCTCAGAGAAACCATCTCTGCAATCTGACTGAGAAAACTGAGAGATATGGCAGTGAGTAGTACACTTCACAAGAACATGGAAATATGAACTCAAATGAACATGAAAATGAAAGTATATTGGTTTTACAACACAATGGAGTTATTGATACATATGTGTGCCTTGAAACCACACCTTGATATGGCATAAAGCTCAGCTCTTCGAGGTCTTCTCTGAGGTCTCTCTAACCACGACTAAAGTTGCCATCTATTTATAGTTGAGCTTGGGAGGCTAACTTTCCTCAATCACTCTCCAATCAATAAGTGATTGATTTGATTCTCTATCTACGACAAATCATGAATTCGTGGCTCCTCTTTCTCTTTTTGATCAAGTGGAATCAAGCACTTAAGATTCGTTCACTTTTACATTAAGTAAAGTCTTCAAAAGTTACAAGAGGTAGTTCACAAGTGAACTTTACATTGTCTTCATTTTAAGGCTTCTTCTTTGAATTTGTGGGACTCAAGCCAATACTTAGGCTTGTCATAGACTTGCTCCAACAAAGCTTCTATGTCAAGAAGAACTCAAACTCGAAGGCAAGGAAAGCATGGTAGGACAAGAAGCCGATCAAGGTATCTAGTAAGAGAAAGAAGGCAACCGCAAAGATTTTCTCATGAAGTTTGTATGGTAAAACTTCTTGAGGAGCAGGAATCAACAACTTTTAAAGAAGCATCAAAGGTAAAGAAATGGGTTAAATCAATGGATGAAGAAATGACAACTTTGTATGAGAACAATACATGGAGTTTAGTTCCAAGGCAACCTAACATGAAGGTAATCGGTAACAAATGGGTGTACTGGATAAAGAGAAACAGTGATGGTTCAATAAGTAGATATAAAGCAAGGTTTGTTTGTAAAGGTTATGCACAGAGTTATGGCATTGATTATGAGGAGACATTTTCTCGTGTTGCTAAGATATCAACAATCAAGACATTAATAAGTGTTTCTGCAAGCAAGGTATGGAATCTTTATCAATTAGATATAAAAGATGCATTTCTCAATGGTGATTTAAAAGAAGATGTGTACATGGAGCAACCAATAGGATACGAAGATCCCAAGAGGCCTAGACATGTATGTAAACTCTTGAAAGCATTGTATGGTCTTAAGCAGGCTCCAAGGGCTTGGAATTTTAGGTTGGTAAAGTTTCTTGAAAAGCAAGGATACATGTGTTCAAATGCAGATACTTCTTTGTATGTTAAGGTTGAAGAATCATTGATTGTTTATATCTCAATTTATGTGGATGACCTGATAATAATAGGAAACAACGAAGGTGAGATAGGTAGGATCAAAGTAGAGCTTGGATTTGAATTTAAAATTTCAAATTTAGGAGAACTGACGTACATTCTTGGAATCAAAGTTATGAAGAAGGACGATGGTGTATATGTTCTACAAAGGAAGTATATTTCAGATTTGTTAAAGAAATATGGCATGGAACATTGCAAGACTATCAGTAATACGATGGAACCCAATGTGAAGTACAGTGCTAAAGATGAACCTTTAGAAGATCCACATATCTACAGGTCTTTGATTGGTTCTCTTATATATGCAACTTTAACAAGGTCAAATATTACATTTAGCGTAAGTACATTGTCTCAACTCATGAACAAATTCTTCGATGTTCATATCCGAGCAGCTAAAAGGGTTGTGAGATATTTGAAGGGTACATTAAATGATGGTTTGGGCTATAAATATAATTAACTTATGGATTTGAAAGCATAAAGTGATGGAGATTAGGCTGGAAATAAGGATGACTAAAGGAGTCCAAGCGAATCAAAGTTCTACTTGGAGTCAAAGCTTTGGATTTAGAGCTTGAGGGGGGCAATGTTACATAAGAATAAGCTCTAAAGTATTGTTTTTTAGGCTTACAGATTTTATTATTTATGATAAATAACATATGGAGGCGTTCACATCTCCAAATTTAGAGTAAAAGCAGATAAAAGTAGATAAAAGTAAGAAGGAAAGGAGAGGTGTCTATTTTTGGACAAGGAAGGTGCTTTTGTTGATAGCCTCTCAATAAAAAGAGTGGTTCTCTTACTGTAGGTGGCCAAATTGGGTGATTCTTGTTAAGTTGCAAAACTTACAACTTGTACTATATAAGTAGATCAAATTCTATACAAATGTCAATGAGAAAACCCCATGCATGTAGGCATTTGTGTAGATCTTCTTTCTTGTGTCTATCCAGTGTCTCGTGAGAGACATACCTCTCTTCAAACTTCCATATGGTAGATTTTATGAGGTCTTTTTGAGTGATTTCACTTGGAGGAGTTTCCTTAGCTCTCATGATTTCTATGTATATCAAAATATTTCATAGATCTTTGAGTTTCTTTGTTGTTGTACATCAATTTTTTATTCAAATAGTTAGTCATACCTTGTTGTTGCAGGCCTCCACATACCTTGACTTTAAAATATTTGTTTCGGAGCTATTTTTGATGTTTTCTGTTTTTAAAGCATGCTACTTAAAGTCTACTTTCAGAATCTATGATCCGTTTTGAGACATTCATCTCAAAAAGTTTCTCGTGGTTATTTTTCTACAGTCCCCCATTTTTGTTTTCTTGAAAGTTTGGAGGAAAGTTTGATTTCTGAAGTTTAGAAATATTTGTTTGATCTTTTGAAGATCTTGGGGGGCCTCATCATGTTTTGTTGTGTACTTTGATGTTTACAAGTTTGTAAACATAACAGATTATAGATGATAGAGAGCAATAAGAATGAAATTTGAAGGCTCCCAATCCAATTTGGCAATAGTCTCCATATGCTATACATAAGGTCAACATGAATATGTTGGTAGTTATTGATCCATATAGCCAGCTATACTATACAAAATGTAGGAATCTAGGCCATGTCGTGGCCAACTATGCATTAAATCAGTTTTACTATGCCATTTGTAATCTAATGAATCATAGTACAGGTCAATGTGAATATAATATTTGCAATCAATTGCAGCTGCGAGTCACATTCAACAAGAACTGTTAAATGTTACATAGTTACACTGTGTTAATAACTAGCCGAAATCGATACCGAACAAATATTAAACGTAAAATAGTGATTCACCGTAAACTGTATTAAACTTTCTATTATCGAAAGGCGTTATCAGACCAAGTGGGTTCTTGGGAGTGGTAGGGGTCTGTTAGATAGAGGCCCTGTACTCTTTTCCCAATTCTTAATCACAACATCAAAATACTAATACACATCTTAGCTTAGTTACTTGCGGTAACTAGACAATATTGGGTTTCTTTACGCCTGTGTATCGAACTTCTTCAGACTATTCTGCTATTGGAACAGAGCAGTAGTCCCTTCTACAGATTTTCTATTATACCGTAAATCAACCAAAGTGAAGACTATAGCTGACAGATTCATTTGTCACCACACTTGCCAGTGATCTCAAAAGTCCACGTTTACTGAAGATACTAGTTCGTACTCCTATTTGGGGTCACAATTATTACATCAAATGCAATGATTCTGATAGAAACACACAGAACATACTCCGTCAGGGCAACATATTACCTATTCGATTCACATAGCCAGATAACTACTCAAACTGACTCAGGGTACTTCAATAACTGAAGAATACGCAACAATATAATACGATAACAGTACTCAGACACACAATCCGTCATTCAATCACTCGTTACGGTGAACTTCAATGTGAGCATCCGATACAGAACTCAACATTCACATTACTCAGACTCCACAACAATATAACAGTACTCTAACAGAAAATTAGGCGAACAATCCAACAGTTCCAGAAAAGACGTCTCTCCCGACCATTCTTCTTTCATTGCTTTATATAAATTTACAGGATGCGCGTTCCAACTTTTCGCGCGTGATTCAAGGAACTCCGTTACATCCGGCAGTCATTACATTTGTCTCACTCGGCGGCCAACTAACATTGGCACGCACGGTGGACTCGAACACGCAAGTGATTTTTATTACAAAACTATTGTTCATCTATGATACCTTCTAAATACATATTCCTGGCTAATCTAAATGTCCGGGCTATTTTTTTCTTAAGGGTTTCTAATAATTGCTTAAGGGTGTCAGGTTCTAAAATTTGCGCATCTACTCTAACAGAACTGAGGGCAATGGCTTCGGTGAGGAAAATTTCGGCCTGTGTTTGCAAAAAGGCCTCTTGTAAATAAAATTCGTTTGATAATGCCGCATCTCTTGCTGTCTTCATGTCCGTTACTTTTTTCTGCATCTCATTGATTCTGTCTTTCTGTTTGCGTACCTGATTATCTAATCTTCCGAACTGTTGGTTCTGGAACTCTATGGTTTGGTAGTAAGCATCCCGTTCTCTGCGCGCATTTGCTAAATCTTTCTGATATTTAGATTCTCTCTTCAGTTGGTGTTTCAGCATGTTGTTGACATCGTCTAAGGATTCTTTTGTTCTTTGTAACTCTTCTACTGCTTGCTTTGCTTCTTTCTACTGCTCTTGGTATTTCTGTATTGTGTCCTGCAATTGGACTCTTGTTTATTCCAGTAGGTTTCCTAGTGCTATTCTTGTATCTTCGGTATCTTTGAGTGTTTGTTTTAACTCTATTATTTCCGCGTCAGCAGCTATCAGCATTTCTTCTTTTGCAGCCATTGCCTTATCTTTCTGGCTTGAGCTCTCTTCTTGTACTTGGAGTGTAGCCTGTAGCGGCTTGATCTGCTCTTGTAGTGCATGATTTTCTGCTCTTGCTGCTTGTAATTCTTCCTGAAGAGGGGTGATATCCACCTCCATTATTTCCAAATTCCTTTGGAATTCCTCTCGTGCACTGTCTGTGGCGTGCTTTAGGTGTTGCGGCAGTTGTTGGGATAGATTAATTAAAAGGTGACCCATATTTTCTAGTTCGGAAAAAAATGGAATGGGGTAGGATGGCAGGGGAGGAAGAGGTTGTGACGAGGTTCCGGCGAGGAGTTGTTGTGAGTTTGGAGGTGAATAGTTAAGGGAGGATGTAGAGGCTTTAGAAGTTCCGGTGTGGTGACTGGGCTTGATGGAGCTGCGGTGTGGTTCCGGTTGGGAGATGGGGTTAGCAGGCGGGGTTTTGGGGAGGATAGAGTCAGTAGTTGTTACCTTGTTTGTTTGTTCTGTTTCTGCATTGTGTGCTTCTGTGGATTCCACTGCCTTCAGTAGCTTGTCTAGTGCATCTTGATTAGATTGCTGCTCATTTTCCTGTTGCTTTGATTCTTTTTCGGTCGAAATTATTTTCGTCTCTGCTTGATCTTGTTGTTCTTGTTGTTCTGCCCATGATTCATTGTGCATTGAAGTTGCTGTATCATGGAAGGTTTCTTCTTCGTTCTTCTCTTCATCTTTATCGTTATCTTTCTCCTTTCCGGCTGAGCCTTGTGCTTCACTTTCTGAGGAGCTAATTCTGATGCGTTTCCGGCGGAACAATTGGTTGAGTTCTTCTTCATCTTCTTCTTCCTCATCTTCTAGTAGTTGAACTGACTCTTCGTGCCTTAAGACTGGTCCTCGTGGTGGTGGTTGAGCGGCGAGTATGGTTGGGAAGAGGAAAGAAAGGATGTGGGGAAGTCTGGATCGAGGGGTGGTTCTTTTGTTGACTTGTTTCACTATGGCGACGCACTCCTTATGGATTCGGTGAAAGAAAAATGAGGCAAAATTAACAGGTTCTCGTGCCGCAAGGTCGATGGCGGAATAGAATGGGCGAGAGATACCGTATGTGCGTTTTTGGAGGTTAAGGATCGCAACTAAGAACTGCAATGCGGTTTTTTCAGGTTCGGGGCGACAGAGAATGGCGTATTCATTTGACGAAAATCGGGGAAAAAGTTCTACCATTCGAGCTACGGGGATGCTTGGGCCATTTTCGCGGCCTTGTGGGGTGAGACGGAAGGCTTCGGCGAAGGCCTGGGAGGTTATGACGGTTCTAGATGGTAAGGAGGGGAAGAGCCATTGTCGTTCGGTGATGGGAGATTGAGCGATGGCTGGGATAATTTGTGCCAAGAAGGGATGGGCTTCCACTGAGTGCCAAGGCAGCTCAGCGAAGTTAGCCAAGCCTCAGATACGCAGGTATTCTCCTACCTCGGTAGGGATACCATCACAGAAGGCTGTGTAGCTCGCCAACGCTTCCATTGTGCACGCGAACACGAATACACAGGACACAGCACACGGATACACAGAACACAGAACACACAATTACAATCATAAGAACACAATAACGTTTTTTGGCGCAACCGAAGAGCTTAAGTACAGACATTACAGTGGGGGGGGGGGTAGGAAGTGATGGTTATCATTGTGCGGTGCTGGAATGATATTGCTTTTAATTTGGCGTGCATGTTTGAGTAATTGGTAAGGAGGGCGGCTTATGACAAAACACGGCTATTTTAAAAAGAAAAGAAAGAACAGAATGAAAAGTAAAAAACAAAAGCTAAAAAATGCGGTCCACCACCGAATGATTTAATGCAGACTAGTAGTGCTTCGATACGGCCGCAGCTTTGAGCCATTGATTGCTTTTGGAAGTGGATTTCCGGTCAACATAGTCAACCAAAAAGTTGCTGGACCGATTTGCTCTGCGATCTTGTAAGGGCCGAACCACCGTAATTTGAATTTGCCTGCGGATCTATTTGACTTTGCGTTATAGAAAAGTACGAGCTGTCCTACCGAAAACACTGGAGTTTTCAGGTTTCGATTGTGCGTCCTTGCCTGTCTTAGTTGAACTTCGTACATAGTTAAGAAACTGAGCCATCGATGCTCATCTAACTCTCTGAGAGTGTCCATCCGAAATGACAGTGAGTCTTCCGGTAGTAATTTCTGGGTAATGGCTACTCGTAAACTTGGTATAACTATCTCCATTGGTGCTATTGCTTCTAGGCCATAAGCTAATTTGAAAGGTGTCAATCCTGTTGTTACCTTGTAGGTAGTCCGGTATGCCCATAATACTGCAGGTAGCAGTTGATCCCATCTTTCCGGTGATTCCATGATCAATTTTCGAAGGATATTCAGCAGAGATTTGTTTGTACTTTCGGCCAATCCATTGGCACGAGGATAATAAGGAGAACTAAATTTATGTGTAACCTGGAACCAATGTGTAAGTGCCTTCATTAGATTGTTTACAAAATGAGTGCCTTGATCTGAGACAATTTCCAGTGGTAAGCCAAAACGTGGGAAAACATCGGTTAGTAGACACTTTGCTACCGTAACGGCTGTAGCAGACCGTAAAGCCCAGGCTTCAGCCCATCTGGTTGCATAGTCTATACAGGTCAGTATGTAATGGTTGTTACTGAAGACTGCTGGTGGTGTAATTGGACCGATAAAATCTAGACCCCACTTCTGGAAAGGTTCTATTGGTAAGATGGGTTGCAAAGGAAAAAAATGACGTTGCAAAGGCTGACCCGATCTTTGACAAGTATCACATTGTTTGACAAACTGTAATATATCTCTGTACATTGTTGGCCACCAGAGACCACTCTGCAGAATTTTCCGGTGAGTTAGATCTGCAGCAAAGTGGCCATCGGAAGGAATCGAGTGAGCCAAAGTGATAACTGAGTTAACTTCATGTGGTGGAATACATTGAAGTAGGATTCCGACGTGATCTACATAATATAATTCTCCAGCAATTAACCAAAATCGACGGCTAAAGACTGCAATTTTTCTGCGTACTGCCGTAGAAGTCTGAGATGGAAGGCAACCATCAGTGAGAAAGGTCAAGATCTGATCATAATACGAAAATGGGATAGGTGGGTCTGCAGATTCTTCATTAATTGGTTCTGATACATAAATCGCGGGTGTCGTGTCATGTATGCCCATCGGAGCTTCACCGGAATCTAAGCAGGATAAAAAATCTGCTAAGGCATGTGAACTGCCTGGCCGGTGAATGACTTCGTAATCAAATTCCTGCAAGAGTAAGACCCATCGCGCTAATCGACCACCTAGATGCTGCTGCCGAACTAGATAGACAAGTGCAGCGTGATCTACATGAAATGTGAATTTACGGCCTAGCAAGTAATGTCTGAATTTCTTGACCGAATATACTAGCCCTAGACATTCTCTTTCTGTTACAAAGTAATTTTTCTCAGCAGGTGCTAATCTTTGACTTGCATAATACACTCGTCTGAACCATTTATCAATTTGTTGTATCAATACACTTCCTATTGCTATATCTGAAGCATCAACAAATACATGAAATGGGTGATCCCAGTCCGGTAGTTGTAAGATAGGTACTTGTGTTAATAAATGCTTTAAACAATCAAAGGCTATCTGGCATTCTGGCGTCCATTCAAATTGTCAAGGTGTTTTGCTGATTAGCTTGTTTAGTGGTATAGCCGGATGAGCAAGCCACCGTAAGTGCCTTCCATGCCACCGTACTTGGCCCATAAAGCGCATAACTTCTTTTGGAGAAGTTGGCATCGGAGCTTCTAATACGGCCGAAATTGTATCTGGATCTACTTGGATACCTTGTGCAGATACAATGTGGCCAAGTAATTTGCCACATGAGACCGCAAACACAGATTTGTTTGGGTTAAGACAGAGTCTATACTCTCTGCACTTTTAAAAACAGCATCGTAGATGAAGCAAATGTGCCATCATCTTACCAAAAATCGAGAAGTCATCGAGATATACTTGCATAAATGAAGTGAGATAAAGAGAGAAAATCTCCTGCATACATCGCTGAAATGTGCTTGGTGCATTTCTCAATCCGAACCACATTACGGTGCAGGCAAAGTCACCCTAGTTGGTAATGAATGCAGTTTTTGGTATATCCTCTTCGGCCATTCTAACCTGATTGTAACCGCTGTATCCGTCTAAGAATGAATACATTTCGTGACCTGCTACCTTATCAAGCATGGTATCCAAAAAGGGGATCGGGAAAGGATCCGGTACTGTTGCTGCATTTAATTTCCAGTAGTCTACACAGATTCGCAGTTGCTTATTTTTCTTTGGCACGATCACAATTGGTGAAACCCATTCAGCATGTTCTACTGGTATGATGAATCCGACTTTTAATAATCTATCAAGTTCGGCTTTTACCTGTGATGCATAATTGGGATTCATCTGGTAGCTGGGCTGTTTGTTCGATTTAGCTTCAGGCTTCAACATGACTCTATGCATAGATGCGCAGATCTAATCCTTTCATATCTTTGTAATCCCATGCAAAGACGTCTGAGAATTCGCGAAGTAGTCGAATCAAATCCGCTTTGAACAATTCCGGTAAATTATGCTTTAAAGAACGCGGATGATCTTCATCTCCTAGATTGTACGTGGTCAGCTGATCTTCGGGAACATAAAACTGTTGAGGTCTCTCTGTATCGTCTGTTGACTTGAAAAGTGGCTGTAATTCATCGTCATGGATAGAGACAATATCTTCCTTCTTAGCTTCTTTGGTGATGGGTACTACTGTACAGATTGAAGTGTTCCAGTTATCTACAATGGACTGTAGATCAACAGTTCCTAGTGAAATTAAGTCAGCGTTATTCTTCAGAAATTCCTCTTCTTCATCATCTGATAGTCCATCTAGCATATGGACTGGTTCAGCAAAATACGGTCTAGCGTGTAGCTCGCAGGGTTGTATAGCATCTAATTTTACCACATATCTTTGATTGGCATGTTTGAACGTAAGCTCTTGTGCAGACCAGTCCTATATTACCTTTGCATGCTTCAGCCAAGGTCGGCCGAAAAGAAGTTTGTAATCCAAAGTGGATTCCGGCAAATCTAGTATAACAAAGGTCATTTTAAAGGTCGTACCTTGCAAAGTGATGGGTACATTTCGCACAAGTCCTACAGGATGGACTCTTGATTGATCTGCCATTCTGACAAAAAATTGAACTGATTCGATTTCGGTCCATCCTAACCTTTTGCATAATGCCGCAGTCGCAATGTTTACACCAGAGCCTCCATCAATTAATATCTGCGTAATCTTATGTTTCTTATACCATATTGTAATCAAGGGAACTGAATGATCAACCGTAGAATCAGGTTCCGGTTGAACTCCTACTGTCGCCAGAATACAAGAAGGTACCGGACTGAACTGTTGTTGGAACTGTTGGCGAATTCCCGGTACTAATGCCAGAAGTTGGCCTAGAGGTAGGGTGATAGATGCCTTGGATAAAATTTCCCAGGCCTGTTGAGATTGGTTGTCTTGCTCCTTTGAACTTGAGGTCTCCGCTGATGCAGAAGTATCTGTTGTTATGTCTTTTGCTGATGATGGCTCCGCTGCTGCTTCCTTTTGTTTTGTTCCTTCCTTTGTCGACGAAGCCTGAGTCACTGGAATAGGTTCTGGGAACACTGGTGGTTCTGTTGCAGTCCAGCGACTAGCCTTGTTATACATCCTATGTTGTTCTCGTATCCCAGGTTCGAATATTTCTGCTACTGGCTGCAGTTGTTTACCGGATCGGGTCTAGACTGTAGCAGTCTGTGTTTCTACAGGTGTGATTTGTACCATGTTGTCCATTGGGTTTTGTCGCTCCTTCTTCCTTTGATCATACTCGGTTGCATCTTTGCAAAATCTTCTAATGTGTCCGAATTCACCACAAAAATGATAGCGTGGCGGTGGTAAATTGGGATTTTTTGGTGGTGGTCCGTTCTGCCAACGGTTTGCATTATAATTGTTGTTCCTCTGTCCACGGTAGTTCCGATATCCTTGCTGCTGGTTGTTTCTCATTTGCATTAGGAAAAAAGGTGAACCTTGCAAGGGCCTTTTAGCTAAAGGAGTGATTAGTGATGGACCAATGAGAGGAGGGTGGTGGACACAGTCTAGTCTAGGCTAGGCCTAGGCTTCCCTTGTTTTTTGGTGGTCAAAGCTGGTATGAGTGACTAAAAACCACAAGTTCTTCTCAAAAAGTGGTTTGATAGTGCTATACTTTCAACCATAGCCGTTGGATGAATGCAAAGATTCTAAGGCTTATGTTAAATCTCAAAAAAAAAATCGGCATGGAATATTGTCCATTGGATGTGAAGGAGATCTAACGGTGTAGATTCAAATGCATGAAGAAAGGCGCCTTTAAATACATTCCGCTGGATGGACCTAGATCGAAGGGCTGTGAAACCATATCTTTGGGAAGATCTCAAGATCACATTTGAGCCTTTAGATCCTGAAGCAATCGGACGGCACCAGATGAACCTCGCAACGGAACTGCAGCTCACCGTTTGTCGTTTTCTGCCAGTCGACACATACTCCCATTGCTCATTGAATGCTTGCTATTTTGTCATCTTTTGACAGACAAAACATCCTAATCTTGGCCGTCCATGTGATATAATCTAATGGACAAAAATGCCCACGACTGCTCAGCTTTTAGACAAGTTTTTGTCGTCTTGTGACAGGAACTCCCTCCTTCATCTCAGCCGTCCGTGGGATTTTATCTAAGGGATACAAATATCCACGAGTCTATTCAAATTGAGCACATACTTTAGATACATTATTTTATTTGCGAAACAACTAGTGGTTTTTTTGTGGCGTGAAACTCTTTTTTTATTCATCTTAATCCCTAAAAATTAGGGATCCTTACAAGGCCCATGCAAGGTTCACCTTTTTTCCTAATGGTGGAGGCGCATAGTGATTTGCTGGTTGTCCTTGTTCTTGAATAATTGCATTGACAATTGTTGTTCCTTGTACTCTAGCGTTGTATGCGCAGTTTTCGATGGTGTGTCCGGCAATGTTGCAGATACCGCAGAATGTTTGATTAAGTGCGCAATTGGCACTGGTATGTCCTGAATTTTTGCATATGTTGCAATATACCTGTCTAGTCATATCTTCTGCAACATTCTTGTTTGCTTTTAACCATTCTAAATCTTCTGTAAATCCACCGACTTTGTGTTCTAGTTGCACAGTCATTGCAATGACTGCATCGAGGAACATGGCTCCGACACATCTTATGATCATGATCTGCTTAAGTTGTGGAACCAAGCCATTAATGAACCACTGAGTGATAACTTCATCTGGTAAGTTAGCATGGGCCGGTGGTAGCTGCCTTAAGTGTGTTCTGAAGAGAGTAGCATACTCCTGTACAGTTTGATTTGGTTTCTGTCTGTTATTCTACAGATAATAAAAAATTTCGGCTGGATTCTTTTTTAGCCTGAATCGCTGCAGAAAAGCATCTCGTACTGCTTCGTAGGTGCCGAAATGATTAATATCATATTCTGTAAGCCATCTAGCTGCTTCATTGACAAGTGTAGATTGGAAGACAATGGCTTTGTAGGCCTGATCCTGTGGATGGTTGAGAACTGCATAACTTATCTCGAACGTACGCACATGAGCATCCGGATCATCTCCTAAAAATCCACCAAACTTCGTGTACGTCACTCCCATTGGAGGTGGCCTGGGTGGACATAACTGTTGTTGTTCGTTCATCGTGAGCGTGTTATACTTTCCTTCTGAACTACCGGAATCTGTATCGTCAAATGACGCACTTTCCGGTGTGATTATCTTGTCTAATATGCTTCGAATTTCTGTTTCGAACAGCCTTCCTTCCTCCTTGATGTCCACTGTATGGGAACTTGCTTCCAAGCATGGCAGATGGGCTGAAGATTCAGCAGAAAATGCTAAGCCTTTGCCTATAGTTGGTGACTCTATTACTGGAATTTCACCGGAATGAACCAAAATTGTGCTCGAATTCGGCGTTTTTTTGCCTTCGCCGATTTCTTTGACTAAAGTGTTTCTAATCATAGATGAATATGAATCTTTTTCCAAGAGTGTTAAACTAGATTCCAACTGCGTCTTGGTAGGTTCTGGAATTACTATATCTTCGACAGATTGTGCCGAAATAGTTCCGGAATGTACCAGAGGCGTAACAGGTTCCACCGGACTATGACCGGAATCAGTTTTAACGTTCTTAACTTTCTTGACAACTGGGTCAGTCCTAGTTGTACTTCTACCTCCCAAAGTTGGCTTTAGTGCTCCAGATTGATGGTTCTTGGGATACGTTTCACCGGATCGAGTAACCGGCATGTATCATCTTTTGTACTAATTGCGTAGTATTACTAACGGGACAGTTTGCAACAATCTGATTCTGTTGCTATTGCCAATCAAACGATAATTTAATTTTGACAGACGACTAACAATCTTGATGCCACTTTCCCACAGACGGCGCCAAATGTTAAATGTTACACAGTTACGTTGTGTTAATAACTAGCCGAAATCGTTACCGAAAAAATATTGAACGTAAAATAGTGATTCACCGTAAACTGTATTAAACTTTCTATTACCGAAAGGCGTTATCAGACCAAGTGGGTTCTTGGGAGTGGTAGGGGTCTGTTAGACACAGGCCCTGTACTCTTTTCCCAATTCTTAATCACAACATCAAAATACTAATACACATCTTAGCTTAGTTACTTGTGGTAACTAGACAATATTGGGTTTCTTTACGCCTGTGTATCGAACTTCTTCAGACTATTCTGCTATTGGAACAGAGCAGTAGTCCCTTCTACAGATTCGCTATTATACCGTAAATCAACCAAAGTGAAGACTATAGCTGACAGATTCATTTGTCACCACACTTGCCAGTGATCTCAAAAGTCCACGTTTACTGAAGATACTAGTTCGTACTGCTATTCGGGGTCACAGTTATTACATCAAATGCAATGATTCTGATACAAACACACAGAACATACTCCGTCAGGGAAACAGATTACCTATTCGATTCACATAGCCAGATAACTACTCAAACTGACTCAGGGTACTTCAATAACTGAAGAATACGCAGCAATACAATACGATAACAGTACTCAGACACACAATCCGTCATTCAATCACTCGTTACGGTGAACTTCAATGTGAGCATCCCATACAGAACTCAACATTCACATTAGTCAGACTCCACAACAATGTAATAGTACTCTAACAGAAAATTAGGCGAACAATCCAGCAGTTCCAGAAAAGACGTCTCTCCCGACCATTCTTCTTTCATTGCTTTATATAAATTTACAGGATGCGCGTCCCAACTTTTCGCGCGTGATTCAAGGAACTCCATTACATCCGGCAGTCATTACATTTGTCTCACTCGGCGGCCCACTAACAGAACCTAGACCCACACGGAACCGTATTCATCACTATCTATACATAAGGTCTAGTTAAATGATTCACGTAATCTCAGAAATAGGCGAGACCTTATTTTTTCAGGTAATAGGGGACAAAATGGATCAAATTATGAAGGGTATGGGCGAGGACATAGATCTTTTAATCATTATCATGGAGATGAAGGAGAGTACCAAAATGAAGGAAAAGGTCCACAAAGGTCATTTTGAATGGAATACGGTCATATTAGGGTTGATTGCAAAGATGCTCAAGATTATGGCATAATAAAACAAGAAGCTAAGCTTAAGGCTCTAATGATGAACATGGTAGCCTTAACCTTTGAGGATCATGTAGCTCTACTAGTTACTCTATCTTGAAGATTATAGAATAACAATTATTCCACAGTAGTTCTAGATGTTAGACACATCACCAAGTTTATAATCATGTAGTAGGATGGTCCCAAGAAGCTCCAATTGAACTTTTAACAGCACGTTCAAGTAGGCCAACCTAAAATCAATCCTTGAATTAGGTTATGGGTGGAATCATTAAGGATGATATAGAAGTACCAAGTTTAGTATCATTAAAAAATATTAAATTGAATCATGCATCAATTACTAATTCTCTGGAACTAGATGTTTGAGAGGGAAATACTGTTATAACAAATCCTTGCCAATTATTTTGTAATTCTACAATACAATTGCCTTTAGGGGATTTGCAAGAATTAGTGTCTACCTTTCAAGATAATTTATTAAAAGAAGCACGAAAGTCTAATGCAAATCTTATTGATAAAGAAGAAGCTCAAGTCAATATAGTGGATCAAGCTCACGACGAACTGGTAGATTATGTAGTACCTCTTATTTCGGTATGGTTCAAAAGTAAGGAGATTACTAGGATTTTGATTGATGGTGTATCTAAGGCAAATATTTTTCCTTTACATATTTGAAGACACTTGGGATGGAATGATATTCAACCTACTCTACTTTATACATGCATGGCCGATCAATCTTGGGTGCAACCTATTGGTCTTATTAAAGATATAGCCATTAAGATCTAGAATGTTCCTTTTAAAGTAACTTTTGTGGTGATTGAGTTGATTGGTAAGAGAAATGATTATAATTTGTTACTTGGATGACCGTGGTTAAAACAGGAAAAGGTTCAACAAGATTGGGGATCTCCAACAATCACTTTCAAGAAGGTCACAAGAAATATTCTATTCCTCTGGAAGAAAAGCAACATTATTTCAAGGCTTAGTTACCTTCAATTGTAGAACCAACACATATAATGACAGGACTAGAGGATGATGAAGAGCTCCAATTTTTGGATGCAAATCGAGTTTTGTGGTTGATAGGAATAATAGATATTCCTGAAATCTTAACCCAATTCCAACAAGATCATGTCATGGCTACTCTATAGTTGGATTCAGAGCCTGTTCAGCCTAATGAAGAGACATTGTGGCTATCTAAGGAAGATGTGTTTGCTCAAGCTAGTTTTCCTATACAAGAAGATCAGATTGAGCAGGTAAATCTAGGAGCAGATAGTCTACTTCAAAACATGAAAATAGGTGCTAGTTTGCTTGAAGGATTCTAGAAGCATTTAGTTATGATTTTTTCCAAATTTGAGGATGTGTTTGCTTATAATTACTCTAATATGTTTGGATTTGATTCGAGGTGTTATTAACATAAAATTATGTTAAAACAAGATGCATCTCTGATAATTTAACAACCGTATTGCATGAATCTGAATTTTTCTAAATAGGTTAAATATGCACTGGATAAACTATTTGTAGCTCAGTGATGAGTAGCACCTCCTTTAATGTCAATCCGGGAAGACATGAGGATGGTATGAAGACCTCAAGCAAGTGAAGGCACAAATGTGTGAGTGAGAAGCACACTAACATGCACACACATACACACACACGCGCACACACGGCAAGAACAAAGAGAGTAAGACAATGGAATCACTTCTATTGCAACAAAGTTCTCATAGAAGCTCAAAACTACAAGAAGCTAGCCCAAAAATGAGCTCTCTAGCTCTATTTATAGTTTTTGACTAGCTTTGGCCCTGTCCAGACCTAGTGTCCGGCCTAGTTAAAAATTAGGTTCCAGGGCTTATTTGAGGGCTCAAACGAGGTCTAAAAAATACCAAAATCGGTAGGCAACTACTTCTAAGGCTCCTCAAGCTCAAGGACTCCTCGGCTTGTACAAAATGGAGCTACAAAAAGGTGAAAATGGTATTTAAAGGGGTTTTTAGTGATGAGAATCACTTTTAAATGGTGTAAGGGTTTTGAAAAAAATAAAGGGTTGCCTTAGTGCTAGATCTGCTTGTATGCTCGTACTTGCCTCTTCTCGTATACTTCCAACACTCTCCCCCCCCTAGCCTCTGTCGCCTCTAACAGACCTTTGACTTGCGGTTTGGTCAATATAGTCCTGGAGAATGTCAGCTGCCACATCATGTTCTTTGATTCGCAGCCCTCGGATCAGGTCTCTCTGAAGGGTATCCCAATTGACTGCACCCGGTATGTCCGGTTGTGGCGTTGTGTAGAGTTATGAGTGCATCGTTTGTTCGCATGCAAAGAGGTGTAACAAATGGGTGGGCCTTGGCGCGAACACCTCTGAATGTGCTTCCCAGAACCCTGTGGTGAACATATCATCGACAGTTTGCTTATAGCAGGCAGGGAGATATCTGATGCGTGTGTGCCATGCATAAGCAACGCGTATGCTCCGGGTGGTGCTCATATCATATAGCAGGTCATAATTACCATTAACAAACCTGGGAATCGGAGGCTGAATATGGCATACATTGGGGAAAGTTTTGAGCACAACCTGCATCATATCGAATATCTTGAGCATCATCTGGGCAGCAACATCTGGCATGGGGTGGAGGCGTGGCATCCAATGTCTGATGGTTGCTATCATGTATGATACTGTGGGGGTGCCGGTTGGGGGTGCAATGGCGGGGTAATTGAGCATTCTCTACAGTTTACATTGTTCTGAACCTTGATGGCGAAGGCTTTCCATGATCTTCTTCTTTGTACTGGCCCATAACAAGGGTTATACTTCAAATGCATGGGAGTGTGATCCCATGTTCTAAGCATTTCCGGGTATGTTTCAAGTAATCTTTGCCTCCAAGTAGGTTGGAATATCGCCCCTTTTCAGGCTGCCTCTGGTATATCTTCTGGTTCGAACTGGGTGGCGAAAGTAGGGCACTTGTTGGTGACTCTTTTGATCTCTGCGTTGTAGTCGGCCAACAATACAAAATATGGTTTATATTGTAATTCTGAGCTCGTGATGAGTCGTCTAGGAGCAAGGTGCCTGAAATACTCAGATTGAAGTATGGTTTCCTCAATGGCCTTCATTGCTAGCATCTGAGTGGAGACACGTTCCTGATGAGTTTTCCCCATTTCTTCTACTTGTTTCATCCAGGCTGATGGGGGTTCCTCATAGGTATCTTGCCCTTCCTCCGTGATTCGTCCTCCTGGAAGTGGTTGAGGCTCATAGTTCTCTTCAAATGCTTCCTCCACTGGAATAATAACTGCTTCTTCTTCTATGGGTTGCTCAGGTGGGGAAGGAGGTCGTTCATATTGTAACAACTTTATTTTCAACTCTGCAATCTGTTGCCGTAGCTCAAGTACCTCACTGTTCGTTGAAGGTTCAGGTTCTGGCGAAGTAGCGGCATCGACCGTCTCTTTAGGTGTGGGTGGGTGTGTTGTCGGTACTTTGGATCCTTGTAATTCCTTTATCTGATCTGCCAACTGATCGTGGGCTTCCAAGAGGGTTGCATAACCTTCTAAAATCTGTTGAATATGCTCTGAGGGGACAGCTTGGAATTTTGCAGGGTCTATAGGTGCTCCCGGGGTGTTTTCCATCGCCGCTTCTAGGTTCTCCTGGTTTTGTTGTTGTAGCCTTCGGTTCTCTTCTTGAGCCGCTGCTAGATGACGATGTAGTAGGGCCATATTGCATTGAAGTCTCGCATTGCGGCCCATTTGTTCTCTGAGTTGTTCGTCCATAGCTTTGCCTGTCTCTGCATACTTAGCTTCAAGTTGTGTCTTCGATTGTTGGAGGTCAGTCACCTGGTGTTGTAGTGCTGTATTACCTAGTTCCAAGGCATCGACTCGTGCCTAGAGTTGAGCCGAGAGATTGCACAGCTCTGTGTTATTTTCTTCTAATAGCTTATACTCTTGCTTAAGCTTAGTGGCCGCTTCAACCATGGTGTCTAGTGCATTACTAAATGATGTGGATGCATGGGTAGAGGTGGAACATGCAAAGGGTCGGGAAATGGGGAAGGGAAAAGTGGACGATGTGCCTATGAGTGAAGTGAGATGTGATGATGGTGGAACAGACGTGGCGGTGGGTGCTCCTGTGGATGGTGAAATATCCATGGGATCGGATATGATAGTGTGTGAAGTGTGAACTGTGAATACGGGAACGGTAGGTGGTGTGTTAGTGGTGGCAGTGAATGTGGGGGAGTGGGGTTGGGGAAGGGTCTTTTTATTATAACTCTCAACTTGTTGGAGTATATTTACAAGGTTTGTCCAGAATGATGGTTGGGTGATTTGGGTTGATTCTGAGGGGGTTAACAGGGGTACAGTGGGTAGGGGTTGGGAGGAAGGAACTATGTGGGTGAATGGAAAAGGTTGGGATAAGGTTTGGCTAGTGGCAAGTGGTTGTCCCAAGGCGGGGAGATAAGAGGGGTGACCTATTATGGTTTGATCGGTGGCAGGATGACCTGTGTGGGGTTCAAAAATTTGGGCAGAAGTGATGGCTGTGGGTAAAGGGAAGGCGGTAGAAAAGGAGGTGTGTACATTGGTTTCACCATGGGTGGATATCGGTTGTTCGGAAAGGCTCGTGGAAAAGGGTTCTGAAGGCTGGCTGGGAGGTGATGGCGAAGGTGGTGAATGTGTATTTACATCTGGTTCGTCACTATGACTAGGGCTAACCATCTGAACATCTTCTGTCATTGAAGTAGGCAATACGGTAGATACCTCCATTTGAATCATCTTTCCCCGCCGTGGCCTTGTATCTATCCTTTTTTGATCATAAGTAGGGTTCGCTTGATAGACCAATGTTCTCATGGCCTCCCCGATGCCACAGGTGTCCGCCAAAAGGTTCAACGATTCTACAAAATGTGGGTCGATGTTCTCCGATTGCAACATGTGGTTTACTAGGGCTCGATTCGCTTCTTCTGACATCTTGTGTCTCCTCTGCACCTGCTTGATTGTCCGGTATAGTCTTTTGAGTTGTGCGGTATAGGCAGGGGCTTCCTCTTCACTGTCTTCTGGTTCATTCCTTTGTGCACCTTCCTGAACTTGTGTGTTCGGGTCATGAGGATGTTGTGCCACCTCTTCCCCATGTACTCTGCTTGTCTCGCCCCGTGGCTGTTCTCTTTGGACTGATGCTCCCGGATCAACATTGTCAGGGGAACCTTCACTGTCTGATAGGTGGACCGTCTGTAGGAATCTTTCAAAATCAAAGTTTGGATCCTCTGTGAAGGTGGCCATAGATGCAAACTCTACATCTATAGGTAGTGGAGGGGCGGATGGAGCGGGTTGTACCACATCCCCAGCTTGAACTCCTTGAAGATGGATCGTGAAAGGTGCAACCTGAGCTTCTGGTCTGGGGGAAGCTTCGGTCGTGGCTTCGTGAGGGATCATTACCTGGGAGAGCGATCCACGCATTCGTTTTGCAGGCTGGCTCCCTGACTTTCGCCCTTTGAACAACTCCAGTTGTGCATATTTTAGGGCTCTGGCAACCGGCACATCATATGCAAGACATCGATAGATAATTCTTGTAAGTGCACAGCAGCCGTGTAAAGTAGGCTTCCTCACACCCCGCTTGCCTGCTTCATACACTTGGTCCAAGATCCATACAGGCATCTTAATGGGCAAGCTTCCAGTCTCTGCTAGATATAGCCCATACCATATTTTCTTGTGAGGTTGGGTGAAACGGTCCTGAGCTGGGAATGCGAAGTGTTGGAGGCACATCCGCAATGGTATGGCGATGTTGGGGGTGAGGGCGCACATTTCCTTTAGCTTCTTGATTCTGTTGCTTTTCATCGACTCAGGTATCAAGGGGTCGCGGTCAGAAGGTACATGCGTGCCATACATCTCAAGTGCTTCCCTGATTAAAGTAACATTCAATTTGAACTTCCTCATTTCCTCCAGATTTGACAAGGAGGGCACCCAGAATGTGCCTGAATGATCTTTATCACCTGTCGGCTTCAGTGTGGCAATTAGGTAGTAGCACCTGAGGAAATCGGGTTTAGGCAGAGCTGCACTAAAATAAGTTTGTAATCCTGCTTTTTGCCAGATATCTTGAAGTGGAGCTGCATTCTGTAAGGTTTCGAATTCTCTTGAAAAGAACTGGAAGGTCCACCACACTCCTCCACACTCCATCTTGGACTCCCATATATGATCTGCGTCTCCCAAGTCTCCTGGCATTTCATTGAACCAATGAGAGTGCCCTTTTACTCTTTCGGTTAGGCCATTTGGTGGATCTGGAATAGGAATTCTCCGCACATTCACGAACTCTTCAGGCGGAGCTGTTGGTGGGGCCTCCACCAGCATGGCATCCCAATTGATTTGAGCACCAGAGCCTGCCTGAGAGCTTGTGCCTGCTATTGCTGCCATGGGAATCGGGTGCTTATCTGCTAGAAGAAGAAAGGCACATTAGTGTTGCATAGGAAACAGGATGTAATGGTGTTCCCTTCACAATACTAACATGACAATCCCGAAGGTTAGTGGTCAGAGATGAAGTGCTTGTGATAGGTGTGAGTGGTGATTAGAGGTCAGTATCATACTAGATGCCTACTTTGGTTATGCAGTGGACTCGGAATGCACCTATGTCAGAGTGGATGGATTTACAAAAATTGGGTCAGGGGGTTTGATACATGGTTTAGGTCTCCAAACTTTGATAGGGGATTCGTAGCTCTTAGAGCTAAAGACAGGCCACGGTTTATGAACTAGGTTGTGATGGATTTGGGACCTTTTGGGAACCCATTTCCAGACATTCCTCGATGTGACTGAGTGTGGGTCAGAGTGGTATTTAGGTAGAGTTCCTGCGTTGTTAGTCGAGAGGACTTGAGAGTGTGGAATTATGCCAGTAACTAGAGTGGGAACTATTTGGGCTCGTAAACAGGCCTTGGGCACCCATATGTGTCTAGCATTGGGGCTAGCCTTCCTTGACCGCTTAGGGACCCAAATAGATGTGGTGTGCCTAGGAGGTTTCCTAGGGTACTCCTTCACTTGTGTCCGTGATGGTGTGGCTGGTTTGTTGTCTCCTCGAGAGTCTGCTATTAGAGTTGTGGGTTTTCCATCCTTGCGTATCCAGATCTGCTTCGCGCCACGAGGTGCTCCGTGTTGCACGGGTTGGCGCTCCTGCTTCTTGATCAATGGCCTCCTTCATGTTGTATAGTGTTTGGTCTTCATGTTTAGAATCTCCTTTGACCCCGCTGCGAACTCCTCATTGACTCCTGTACCTTTGGTAAGATTGACAAACCTCTGCACCATAGAAGTTTGGACAAGAAGAGCAACATTATCTTTATGTGGATTCCTGGAGGGACCAGGAGTTGGTGCCTGTTCTATTGGTTTGAGTGCTTGATTTTCTAATTCAATCGTCAGACGGCTTTGGCCGACCCAAGTCTGAAGAAGTCCACTTCTTAGGTTGAGGTTGACTGCGTGATCATAGATCCACTCTTGGCCTAAGACAAGAGGTTCGGTCAGATCCTCGTCTTCACACACTAGCACTTTTGCTGGCATGAGGACCTCTTGTATGTAGAGGGGAAGATCCACCTCTCCCATGCAAGGGGTTTCAACACCTCCTAATCCTATCAGATATGCTTCTAGGGGTTTTACCTCCAATTGCAGCTGCTGGCAATAAGAAAGCCTTACTGCACTTGTGGCTGCTCCTGAATCAATTAAAGCTCTCACGCTTGTTGTGTTGTCTCTTTGTCCTATTTCTAGGGTCACAAAAGGTCGTCGATCCACTATCTTATGGGTACGTTCACCTGAAGCCTCACACATGGCCATGTGATAGCCTGGAGACTCTTGAGTGTCAGTCATAGGCTGATTCCTCCCTTGTCTCCTCAACTTCATTCGTCTGATGCGCTCTAAGGCCTCTACCTGTGCCTCTTCTCGAATTCGTTTTTCCTCCTCTTTACGTTGCTTAGCAGTATTGAGTCCACTTAGCATGTCCTCCGTGAGGGGTTCCTGATACAACTTGACTCTACATCCGCTAATATAGTTTGGGAGAACATCACCCTCTAAAGTGGCTAGTTGTACTGCTCCACTCGTGGAGATCCTATTGATGATCATAGGTCCGTAGCCTCTCTTTTCTAGCTTCCTTGCGTGTTGTTTCAATGTGTAGACTAAAACTAGATCTCTTGCTTTCAAGCCCTTAGCCTTCACATGGGCATCAAAGTATGCCTTCTGTCTCTTCTTAGCTGCATATATCCCTGCAGCTGCTCTCAGTCTTGTTTCTCCTAATCGTTCAAGGTCAAAAAGTCTAGAGGAGAGTTCATGACCCGTCCATTCGTGCTCTTGTGCTACTTTCAATGTAGGTATTAAGAAGTCCAACGGTAGCACTGCGTTTTGGCCAAATACCATCTGAAAGGGGGTGGCTTGGAGTACCGTTTTGTAGGCGACTCGATATGCCCAAACAGCATGGTGTAGCTGTTTGTCCCAATCAGAGCGTTTATTGTTCACTAATTTTGTCAATACATTGCATAGGATCTTATTGGTGCTTTCGGCTTGCCCATTGGCTTGAGGGTGATAGGGGGCAGACTTCTTATGCACTACCAAGAATTCTTGGAGCAGATTTTCAATAACTTCATTCAAGAAGTGAGTGCCTCTATCACTAACTAGCTCTATAGGTAGCCCGTATCTTGTGAATACATTCTGAAACAAGAATTTAGCAGTTGTCTGAGCGTCGTTCTTCGTTGTGGCTTTTACCTCTACCCACTTGGTTAGATAGTCTGTGGCAACGATGATATACTCAGCATGGGAACCCTTAGCTGGGGGATTGATAGGACCTACAAAGTCTATTCCCCACTTAGAGAATGCACGTCCGCCCATCATCGGCTTCAGTGGCATCTCATCTCTGCGTTGTGGTAGAGATTTGCAAACCAAGCTTATGAATTGATCAAAAGTAATAAATCAAAGGTTTGACCATGGTGAGTATAAATCAATCAAAACAAGTTTGTATGTTGAATTGACGGTAGGGTTGATGAACAATATTCGATTCGGCTGAAGTGCTTCTAACATAGTTACATATGGGAGACTTTACTGTTTATCAATTTGATTATCAGGTACTGATTACTTGAATGCTTGTTTGAACTTGTGTATGATCAAATGCATGAAACAATCCGTGCTTCGCTTCATGCGTTCCATAGATCTTCTCATAAGAACATAAAGATAAAGTCTATGTAAAAATGTGCATTGGATGTGTTATATATGCATAGGATTTTGTATGAGAAACTGCACACATATTTGTATGCACGCGTGAAAAAGACTTATATGTGAATCTTCATTTTCTTATGTGTAAATCAATGTGCATACGATCGCATGTATATATAGTGGTATATATACGAATATATGTATGTGCATATATATATATATATAGTTGTGCGTGGAATAAAAGATATGTGGCTGATTTGGAAGTATGCCGCTTCTATGAAAATAAGGTTGAGATTCATACACGTGAAATTGCCAAGGAAAATCTGTTGAAGATTCAGATGCTTAAAGTAAAGAGAGAGGGATGACGTAAAAGATGGCGACATAGTTCTTTAGGGAAGCTTGGAGAAAGGAACAGATGTGCGAGGATCATAAGGAAGATGCACGGACTTAGTTCCAGGAGCATCTCAGATTAATGGAAAGATTAGCAGAAGGAAGGAAGATTTCCAAATCTTATTGGGCTTAGTCTCTGAGGGAAACCTTCTGTTTTGGGATGCACTCGAAGGGAAGCCCAAGGAAAGGATTCCATGTTTTTTTTCCTAATCTACCGCAGAACATCTTGGGGAGTAGAGGAACACAGTAATCGGAGGAGAAGCGGCAGGGGAAGTGACTTAGAAGGGATGTTGTCGAAGTCTAGAGGGGCTGATCCCTCTTGATCCTGAGGAAAACATGTCAAGGAAGGAGGGAAGGAAAAAAAAAAAAAGATTGACCTGCACTGTGTATACAGTGAGTACGACTGAAGCTTCTGATTAGTGTGGGAGATGTTCACGTGCGGAGGCAGCCAATTATGTCGAGTTAGGAAGGAAGATGGGAGCTACAGAAGACAGCGTTGGGGAAAAGGGACCTGAATGCGTTGATCTTGCTCTTACAAACACAGATTACTCACCACTATTGCTAGCTATGGTCGTTGTTCCAATGAATCTCCATTGCTAATCATGCGCAATGATTTTGTATCTTGCTGTCAATAGCACCGGCATTCTTTGACTCAAATCTATTATGCTCTGATGCCTTCTAAGCCACGGGTTCGTTATCTACCTATATGATTCATAGTTTCTACTTATCTTTCATGTATGTAATAACTTTCGTACTTTATTGATTGTGTTATCCTGCTGGATTTCTTTATTAGATAAAGCAGTTCAACGTAAGATTGTAGTTTGTAAAAATTGATATAAATCATGGCTTGGATTTGAATTGCAAAAATGTTTACCTGTATGGCCCGCATGTACTTGCAGTTGATTAAACTTACCTTGAGTGTATTGTGTTAAATGCTGGTGTCAACCAGCCACCAATCTACTGTCACACAAAATTGTGAGGTTGTGATCGCTCACATATATAGTTATACGCCTTATTTAGGTAAAGAATATGTTTGAATCAGTCTGTCATATATATTTATTTAGTTAAAGGGTCCAAATTTATTTATGCTAAACGTCGGTAGATCTTTACCTGGTTCATGAAGTAACAGAATGTTGAAATGTTTGATAATAGCTGTGAAGAATAATATTAGGTAGGCGACTGATCTGGTTAATGCATGCTGTTGAAAAAAGAAACTATTGAATTAATACAAGTTGCTTGGATAGACAATAATGACCACCTTTTTTATATAGTGAATGTTTGGTGATATTTTTGTTTATCGAGTTTTTCTTTGAATCCATTCGCGTCAGGCAATGAAAACATCCTTGGAAACTTTTGACTCATAGGACTTGGAACGCGGTCAAACTTATATTGACTTCTGTCGTAATACACATATAGTGTGTCGACATAATGATGTAAAAACAAAAGGTATAGTTCCTATATAAAGCGAAGTACATTGACAGTTCCAGAATTCATGAAAAATGTTTTTGAACGAATGGATCAGTAAGAAAACATTTATGTTTGGACTGAAAAGGCCTTCCGTGATACTTTTAATTAATTGCTTATTCAAAGACCTAAGGGAAGCTTAGAGGTATGATTCATGCAATTATGAAGACCTTTTTCATATTAGATACAGGTGTTTTGAATTCGATTAGCAGTGAAGAGATGCTCCTATGTGCATTTAATCCCAGTTGACTTGTTTATTTTATTGGCATGGGAAGGTGACTTTCTTACACTTCTCGGAACTCCTTTTCTGCTTCAACAATTTACTTATGATCTGAATTGTCTCATCATGAGGAACGTCAAAAGTCTAGTACGCAAAAGCTTCATTATATAGACAAAAATGGGTGCATGGATTTGCCACCATAGTTAGGAAAGAGCGATTAGTCTCTTATAGTTGTAAAGGAATGGTTTGTGAATCTATTTTCACGAACATCTTAATAATCAAAGTAAGCACATTTACTCTTGGCAGTATAGTCTATCATGCATTCTGTTTCCTTGTGACGAATTTCTATATGGAAGCAAAAAACTAAATATTATAAACGCCTCCTTCGTGGGAAGTGAAGATCTCCATAGTGAAGAAAAGTATATAAATTTGCAAGAGCTATAATAAGAACATGGGCAACAAGCGGAGCATACTATTGTAAGAAATTCTTGTTTTTTACCTAACTAGAAAGATATAATCTTTTTCGGCTAAAGAAATATTTCTTTGATTAGGGCTAATGCTTTGGGCTGAGTGTTGCTTCCATTGGATTCATCGAGCAAAACAAGAAGGAATAAAACCTCTATAGACCCAATCTTCTCTTTATCAGGATTCTCACCTAAATCTCTCCCTCCTTTCTATGAACCCCACGACATACCTGGTGAACCTGACGTGAAAGGAGGGGGTGAGTGAGTTATAGAGCCACAAAGATTAGCATAATCAAAATGGAAGATATCCTAGCTCAATTCCTACGTTTTCAAGAAGAAGATAGGCGTCAAAAAGCCATCCAATCACTTCATGAACGTCTAGTCAATCGGTGTGGCTTTTTCAATGGAAAGAATGTCTCAAAGTTGTGCAAAGAATATGAACTCGAGGCCAAATATCTAGGTGTCGGATTAAGTCCGATGACGGAAAAAGAATTATGTGAAAACTTTATCTATGTGTCGGGATACGACATGCGAGACCAAATAATGGGAATAAATCAAACGATATGGTCCCAATACAAAGCGACACTCCTCAAGCAGTTTATGCTAGAGGATCTTGATAAAGTAACTCGTAGATCTTTCCTGAGGTGGGTTCATATGCCCAAAGACCAACCAATTCTCGAGATCAAAGAAGAGTTTGAGCGACAATATGATGATCTTTCTGAGCAGGATAAGAGGTGCATAAGTCATGAAAGGGTTTCGTTGTTTCTTCGAACAATCGATGTTAATGCCCGAGAGGAGTTAATTCCACTTCTACAAGATATAGACTCCGACTCAGGACTCACAGAAGATTGGACGCTTGTCCATGAAGCTGTGATGAAATACGTAAAGAAACAACAAACAATTGAGAAGTTTCTAAATGATTGGAGAACAGATCTTCAAACAGATGAAAATTATAACCATGTTCCAAGCATTTTACCAATCGTGGATAATGTTCAAGTCCATGAGGTTGTAGAGACCCCATTTGGGCATGAAGTAGATATGCATGGGCTTGATATCCATAGTGATGATGGGAAATATGAAGAAACTTCTAAAAGTGTGATCGATATAACCTCAAAGGTTACAAGGTGCCAAGAGCCCCTAGACTTCTTTACAATGATTACATCTTTAGGTGCCATAAGTGGACAAAGCCCGAAGATGGGAGGATCAAAGGAGCAAGTGGAAGCTAATCAAAATCAAACCAAACTAAACCAACATCAAACCAAACAAACAACAAACATAAAACAAAACAAAAACCAACAAAACCCAACAAGAAATCAAGATGAAGCTTCCTCTACTCCGATCAACTCCTCACATCGAATAAAAGATAATCAAACAAATCAAGAAACATATCAAGATGCAAACAAAGAGATAGAGATATCTAGAAGGCTCATAGGTGACCAAATGGAGATAAAAGATGAGATACAAATAGAGAACCTAATAAATATGTCTGAAGATCGAGCTCGAGATGCATCCTTATGTGATGACATCGGGCAAGATGTGGAGTATGATTGGATGTCACTTGATGGTGATGATCCCCTTCTAACACAAGATTTGGATAGAATTTCTGATCTAATGACTGAATTACATGAAGAAACTCCCATGGAACATGATGTTGAATCTAAGGACCTGTCAATAAAAGATCTGATGGGTAAGAAAATGGATATGCAAGAATCCACATTATACATGCATACAGAGATGCAAGAAAATGAACTTACTTATATGAAGGAGGACATGCAAATAATGAGTCCTCTAGAGATTGAAATATGTGATGACGAAGATGAGTATGACTCTAATCTAGAGGATGTACAAATGATAAGTCCTCTAGATAGTGATATGTATGGCGATGGTGATAAGCATGATCCTAATCCTACCGATAGTCTAGATCAAGATCAAGATATTGATATTCTTTTGAGCAATGTCACATTGGACAAAGATCCTACACATAAAAAAGAGGATAAGTTGGATGGAGTTCAAATTAATGATATGTATGTAAATGATGCCACATTCCATGAAGAGAGAAATATGAATGAACATGAGGAGGATGAGAAAATACCATTGATCATTCCTCTAAATACTGATATGTATGTCAAAAATAATCATGTTGAGTTGAGTCCACACGTTGAAGAAATTGAGCAAAAAGTGGCAAATGAAATGTTTATTGTGACATATGATAAATCTGATGTGTGTATTGCATCGAAGGATATTCAATATAAAACTATTAAGTCAAACAATTGCATTGATAAAGCTCGAGCTGATTTGGATGCATATGTTGAGATTCTCATACATGATGAGATTCTTGAGCAAGAATCAGTGATTGAAGAATCAATGCTTGAAGAAGGTGGACTAAGTACATCCTCAGAAGAGAACGAGCAAGAATCGATGGAGATGGATGTAGAATCCTGTGATGACGTTTTGGATAAAGAAATTGAAGATCAAGATATTCTTGATTATGAGGATATGGATTCCATTCACATTGAGGGAGAAATATTTTGGGAACATAACAAAGACAATGATGAAGAGTTCCTGGAAAGACTAGAACAAGAAGCAGATACCATAATTAATGGGACTCAAGTAGAAAGGAATCATGATAGATTGGAAGATAAAAATGATTATGTAATATCATCTGAGCATGATGCTCACTTCTACTTAATGAAGGAATTGAATGAATCTAATCAATACGTTTATTTTGATGAAGATGAAGAACATATTCGAAATGATGCAATTGAAGATATTTCCTCAAATGATCCCAAGCATGAAATGAATCAAAATCCATGCTTGCACGGAATTTTTAAAGATGATTTAAGCATATTAAAAATCAACACTCTATATTCATGTGTGTTTGACTCATCAAGAGTAACCTCACATGAGAGGATCATGAATAAAGGAGACTATGCCCAAACGATTGAAACATGGATGTTTGAATTTTCTAAGAGCTATGTATGCCAGTCGAGCCTACAAGAAATGGACGAGCAAATGAAATGGCTTGTCCACATATCTAATCTTTTTAAAAATGATTCACAGATTGATGCGATCCAAAGGTGGCTTCTTAAGAAGCACAGTTTCTTTGGTGACCATATATCAAGGGAGATGGTTGTGAAGGGAAAAACCCTAATAAATGAGAATTAATAATACCAAAAGGAAATTTGCAAATAAAAATGTATATATCTTGTGTTTTTTGCTTTAATCTTAAGATAGATAGAAGAAACCAAATAAAACTAAAAATGCAAGAAATTAAAGTGGGAAAACCTATGGTAATGAATGCATGTTGGATGAGTTGTTTGAAGTCAAAATAATTCAAATAAATATTTTTAATGTTCAAATGAATGAAGTTTTTTAATATGTGATTCTTGAATGTGATGCTACTAATTTCTCTTATGCAGTTTTGAGAACAGGTGTTGATAAGGAGCTGATCGAAGATCTAGAGTTTTGAGAGATTGTATAGAGGCAACCACTTTCGAGCTGCATGCTTATGTTTTATTGCAAATGGTTTTTGAAGTTCTTTCATGGACTGCATATGTATATAATGTCATTTTGATGTGATGTTTCTCATGATTTGTTTAGTTTCTATGAGTGCAGGAATGATCAAGCAAAGCCAACAGAGATGATGACTAAAGAATAAAGTCGTGAAAATCTTTTTCATTAGCTATCGTGCTTTAACCCTGATCTTTTCTTTGCACCATCCTTGAGATGCATTGCATGCCAAATATGCATGTAAAAATATATAGGAAACACGTCTTTGAAATTCCCTAGAAGCACGTCCATCTTGTAACATAATCCTGGTAAGGAGATGGTTGAACCACACCCTAAGAGAGAGGATTAGGAAGTAATCCTCAACCATGGCTTTTGGGGCAAGTGGTTAGCCCATCACATTCCTAACCAAGAGGTTGTGAGTTCAATTCCTTACACATCTCCACAATTAGATAGGTAAATATCATTGAAAAATAATAAAGCAAGTTTTGAGTGATAAGAGAGAATAGTTCTGAGTAAGGTTAGAAGATGGACTAGAACTTTCGAGAACAAGACCTAGGAAGGTGAAGGGAAGACCTAGACTAAGTATCTGTATATAGTAGTGTTTACAAGCACTTGATGAGTGAGACACTTCGACTTCTACTCTTGATCTCTCATCTGACCCAATCTTCAGACAGATTATATCTTGAGAAAAGAATTCTTATACCAGCCAGCTATCTATGTGTATGTGTATGTGTTGTTGGGTGCTGGGATGAGCTAGTAGGCGGGTGGAACTACCCTGGTCGGGTGATCAGGGCCACAAGCTGACGCTAGTTGTGTCGTATGGCCTGACCTACATGTTGTTATGCGCTCATACGGGTTGATAGGCGGGTGGAGTCACTTTGACCGGGCGGTTAGAGCCACGAGCTGACGTTGATTTCGTATGAGGCTGACATTGTGCATCGTGCGCTATGTCGGGTCGGTAGATGGGTGGTCTAAACCTGGCCGGGTGGTCAGGTCCACGAGTCGCATCCGATTTCGACATAGGCCGAAAAGTGTGGAAAAATAAATAAATAAAAATAAATGCAAAAATATAAAGGTTGAGCTGGGATAAAGAATTAAAATAAAGAAAAACAGAATAAAAATATAAGAAAAATAAGAAAAGGGTCTGAAGGGGCTTTAGATGATGGAAGATCAATAGGGAAGCCAGAAGCGAGTTTCATAAATCGAGTTAGTGAAGACTGGTATATGCAAATGCTTCGGATAGGCTACTAGATCTCACCGGGTCGAGTTAACGAGAGAGCTAAGAAGTTTTCGACTTACTCATATGATTTCTAGTCTAAGTGCATTAGTGTATTCTGATATGTTGTATGGGATGCTTTTATCTACCTTCTTCTCTTAATGTATGCCAAGTTCAATGTGTTTTCAGATTTCTTGCATCAAGTTAAAATTTTCTTTAAGTCTTGTTTATATGCTATGACTACTTGATCCTTGCTTGTGTTTGATGTTATGTATGCAAGATTGGCACATCCGGAGGATGCACAGGCTCAGAGGGGGTGGATGTGGTAGAGATTTGCAAACCAAGCTTATGAATTGATCAAAAGTAATAAATCAAAGGTTTGACCATGGTGAGTATAAATCAATCAAAACAAGTTTGTATGTTGAATTGACGGTAGGGTTGATGAACAATATTCGATTCGGCTGAAGTGCTTCTAACATAGTTACATATGGGAGACTTTACTGTTTATCAATTTGATTATCAGGTACTGATTACTTGAATGCTTGTTTGAACTTGTGTATGATCAAATGCATGAAACAATCCGTGCTTCGCTTCATGCGTTCCATAGATCTTCTCATAAGAACATAAAGATAAAGTCTATGTAAAAATGTGCATTGGATGTGTTATATATGCATAGGATTTTGTATGAGAAACTGCACACATATTTGTATGCACGCATGAAAAAGACTTATATGTGAATCTTCATTTTCTTATGTGTAAATCAATGTGCATACGATCGCATGTATATATAGTGGTATATATACGAATATATGTATGTGCATATATATATATATATATAGTTGTGCGTGGAATAAAAGATATGTGGCTGATTTGGAAGTATGCCGCTTCTATGAAAATAAGGTTGAGATTCATACACGTGAAATTGCCAAGGAAAATCTGTTGAAGATTCAGATGCTTAAAGTAAAGAGAGAGGGATGACGTAAAAGATGGCGACATAGTTCTTTAGGGAAGCTTGGAGAAAGGAACAGATGTGCGAGGATCATAAGGAAGATGCACGGACTTAGTTCCAGGAGCATCTCAGATTAATGGAAAGATTAGCAGAAGGAAGGAAGATTTCCAAATCTTATTGGGCTTAGTCTCTGAGGGAAACCTTATGTTTTGGGATGCACTCGAAGGGAAGCCCAGGGAAAGGATTCCATGTTTTTTTTCCTAATCTACCGCAGAACATCTTGGGGAGTAGAGGAACACAGTAATCGGAGGAGAAGCGGCAGGGGAAGTGACTTAGAAGGGATGTTGTCGAAGTCTAGAGGGGCTGATCCCTCTTGATCCTGAGGAAAACATGTCAAGGAAGGAGGGAAGGAAAAAAAAAAAAAAAGATTGACCTGCACTGTGTATACTGTGAGTACGACTGAAGCTTCTGATTAGTCTGGGAGATGTTCACGTGCAGAGGCAGCCAATTATGTCGAGTTAGGAAGGAAGATGGGAGCTACAGAAGACAGCGTTGGGGAAAAGGGACCTGAATGCGTTGATCTTGCTCTTACAAACACAGATTACTCACCACTATTGCTAGCTATGGTCATTGTTCCAATGAATCTCCATTGCTAATCATGCGCAATGATTTTGTATCTTGCTGTCAATAGCACCGGCATTCTTTGACTCAAATCTATTATGCTCTGATGCCTTCTAAGCCACGGGTTCGTTATCTACCTATATGATTCATAGTTTCTACTTATCTTTCATGTATGTAATAAATTTCGTACTTTATTGATTGTGTTATCCTGCTGGATTTCTTTATTAGATAAAGCAGTTCAACGTAAGATTGTAGTTTGTAAAAATTGATATAAATCATGGCTTGGATTTGAATTGCAAAAATGTTTACCTGTATGGCCCGCATGTACTTGCAGTTGATTAAACTTACCTTGAGTGTATTGTGTTAAATGCTGGTGTCAACCAGCCACCAATCTACTGTCACACAAAATTGTGAGGTTGTGATCGCTCACATATATAGTTATACGCCTTATTTAGGTAAAGAATATGTTTGAATCAGTCTGTCATATATATTTATTTAGTTAAAGGGTCCAAATTTATTTATGCTAAACGTCGGTAGATCTTTACCTGGTTCATGAAGTAACAGAATGTTGAAATGTTTGATAATAGCTGTGAAGAATAATATTAGGTAGGCGACTGATCTGGTTAATGCATGCTGTTGAAAAAAGAAACTATTGAATTAATACAAGTTGCTTGGATAGACAATAATGACCACCTTTTTTATATAGTGAATGTTTGGTGATATTTTTGTTTATCGAGTTTTTCTTTGAATCCATTCGCGTCAGGCAATGAAAACATCCTTGGAAACTTTTGACTCATAGGACTTGGAACGCGGTCAAACTTATATTGACTTCTGTCGTAATACACATATAGTGTGTCGACATAATGATGTAAAAACAAAAGGTATAGTTCCTATATAAAGCGAAGTACATTGACAGTTCCAGAATTCATGAAAAATGTTTTTGAACGAATGGATCAGTAAGAAAACATTTATGTTTGGACTGAAAAGGCCTTCCGTGATACTTTTAATTAATTGCTTATTCAAAGACCTAAGGGAAGCTTAGACGTATGATTCATGCAATTATGAAGACCTTTTTCATATTAGATACAGGTGTTTTGAATTCGATTAGCAGTGAAGAGATGCTCCTATGTGCATTTAATCCCAGTTGACTTGTTTATTTTATTGGCATGGGAAGGTGACTTTCTTACACTTCTCGGAACTCCTTTTCTGCTTCAACAATTTACTTATGATCTGAATTGTCTCATCATGAGGAACGTCAAAAGTCCAGTATGCAAAAGCTTCATTATATAGACAAAAATGGGTGCATTGATTTGCCACCATAGTTAGGAAAGAGCGATTAGTCTCTTATAGTTGTAAAGGAATGGTTTGTGAATCTATTTTCACGAACATCTTAATAATCAAAGTAAGCACATTTACTCTTGGCAGTATAGTCTATCATGCATTCTGTTTCCTTGTGACGAATTTCTATATGGAAGCAAAAAACTAAATATTATAAACGCCTCCTTCGTGGGAAGTGAAGATCTCCATAGTGAAGAAAAGTATATAAATTTGCGAGAGCTATAATAAGAACATGGGCAACAAGCGGAGCATACTATTGTAAGAAATTCTTGTTTTTTACCTAACTAGAAAGATATAATCTTTTTCGGCTAAAGAAATATTTCTATGATTAGGGCTAATGCTTTGGGCTGAGTGTTGCTTCCATTGGATTCATCGAGCAAAACAAGAAGGAATAAAACCTCTATAGACCCAATCTTCTCTTTATCAGGATTCTCACCTAAATCTCTCCCTCCTTTCTATGAACCCCACGACAGTGTATAGGATACTGGGTTCGCTGACAAATCTCACACCTCTTCACATAGGTATGTGCGTCCATGTGAAGGGTGGGCCACCAAAATCCTGCAAATAATATTGCCTTGATCACCCGATCTGGTCCAAAGTGTCCACCTGCTACACCTTGGTGAGCAGTTTCCAAAATCTTTAGATATTCACTCTCATGAACCCAAAGTCTCAGGTAACCATCCTTACCACGCTTGTAGAGATTATCACCAATGAGTGAGTACTCTAGGGCTTCTTGTTCTAGACTTCTTTTCCTAACCAGAGTCATGTCTGGAGGAAATGTTTTCGTCCTCAGGAAGGATACTAGTGGTTCACTCCAATCTGGCACTATGGACACTTGATAAAGAGTGGCATGTTCCACAGGTGGTTTAGTGCAACAGATTGGGCATTCCTTGCACAACTTTTGGACATCAGCTTCCATAGTTGGCCAATGCACTCCTAGTCTCCTCAGGGTCTGTAGGGTTCCTTGTTTTGAGTAGTGCTGCTCTAATGCACCTACATGGGCCAATTGCAACCACTTAGCGTACTCATCCTCTTCCACACAACAGGCCAAGATCCCTTGATCTGTGTGCTTGTACATACTTCCTGCCATGATGTGGTACTTTTGGGCTTTTACTACCTCTCTATCCTGCGTGTTTATTACTGGGTGGTTAGGCCCGTATGTCAATACTGGTACCAATGGCTTAGCCCACTACGGTACCACTTCCAAATTAAACAAGTAAGCATCAGGAAGGTCATCTGACACTCCTTGTTGGGCTTCTCCTGATGTGAGCCTTGAGAGATGATCTGCTCTTAGGTGAGTTTTGCCTTTTCTCACTACTAGCTCAAAGTCATACTCCATTAGTAAGAGAAACCATCTTACTAATCTGCCTGTATTACATGGCTTGTTTACCAGGTACAGTAGAGCTTGGTGATCAGTAAAAAATTTGAACTTATTTGCAAGCAAATAATGTCTAAACTTTTTAACTGCATATACCATGCCTAATCCTTCTCTCTCAGTAGTGGTATAATTTCGTTCAGCTGCATTCAATTGTCTACTGGCATAGGCAATAGGGAGATCCATGTTCCCTTCACCCGTAGGTTGTGCGAGTACACATCCAATAGCGTAATTGGATGCATCCACATGAACATGGAATGGCCTGTTCCAATCTGGTGTGGTCAAGATTGGTGCTGAACATAATCTTCGTTTAAGCTCCTGGAAGGAATTCTCACATTCATCAGTCCACTCAAAGTTAGTCAGAAGTCCGTACATGGGCTTTGCAATGACAACATACATGTGAATGAACCGGCGGTAGTAACCACAATGCCCCATGAAAGCTTGTACTTCCTTGACATTCCTTGGCCTAGGTAGCACTGCTATGGCTCTCACTTTCTCTTCATCAGTGGATATGCCATTCTTTGACACTATGTGTCCTAGAATCTTGCCTTGCCTGACCATAAAGACGCACTTTTCTGGGTTCAGGCAGACTTGATATTCTCTACATTTGTCAAAGATTTGTCTGAGTTCGGGAATATGGGTTTGCCTAATGTTGGAATGAGCGCAAAGATCATCAACATAGACTTCCAAATTCTTCCTCAAGAACTCTTTAAACACGTGACACATCAATCTTTGAAAGGTAGCCGGTGCATTGGTAAGCCCGAATGGCATTACTCGAAAGACAAATATGCCCCACTCCGTGGCAAAAGCCGTCTTATGTTGATCCTCTGGAGCAATGGCTACTTGATTGTAGCCTGAAAACCCATCTAGGAAGTTGTACACTTCCTTGCCTGCTACCCTTTCTAATAGATGCTCAGTGATAGGAAGCGGATAACTGTCTCTAATCGTGGCGGCATTAACTTTTTTTAGGTTAATACACACACGCAGCTTTCCATTTTTCTTGGGCACCACTACAATGGGGGATACCCACTCAGTGTGCTCAATTTCATAGATGAATCCGGCTTCAACCAGTCGATCTATCTCCTCTTTGATCTTAGCAGCATAGTTATCATTGTATGTGTAGGGCTTCTGTTTTGAGGGTCTGGCGTCTGAGGTCATGGGGATTGTATGTGAACATATATCAGGGTCTACCCCTTTCAAGTCCTTATAACTCCAAGCAAATACATCTCGGTATTCTCTTAGCAAGGCTATCAGCTCTTGTTCTTCCTCTTCTGTCAGGTCATGACCTATGTATGTGCATCTTTCTTCTCCTTCCTCGATGACGACAACTATTTTCTTGGTAGTTTCCTTGCTATCATAGGCTTCTCCTGCTTGTGCCTCACCTTTAGGCATTCTTATCATGACCCTCCTATCGTCTATCTCATATTTTTAAAGTTTTCAGGGACCTCAAACAAGGATTCTTCTGCCTCCAGAGTGACTTCCTTCTTCTTTCTTTTCTTTCCTCCGCTTTTAGAAGCTACTTGTGTGGCTAACCTCACCTCATTTGTAAGCTCTCCGTGCCTCTGGGGTTGAAATCCTACTTCATAGAAGTATTCTTCATCTGATGCAAAAGGTGGGTCCATGATGATTGACTCTAGATCGGAGTCACTCGCATCCTCAAATGCATCAAGGCTAGGTTTGCATTCTTCTAAAACTGCATCTCCCATGATTGGCTCTATTGAAAAGACTGAAATGTCATAGCCATCCTCATCACAATGAGGTGTCCACTGCTCTTCATTGATGGCTACATCCATTGTTGCTAGGATTTTTGCCCAGCCATGGGGTTCAAATTCCTCATCAGGAAAGACTATAGGTGCATAGGCTAGGTCTTGAATTGATCTATGGTTTTCTTTTGCACCTACCTCTCTGGCTTTCTCTCTCTTCTCTTCTTCTACTGCTACCTTACACATCCATAAGTGGGTGTCTTCATGCATCCACGAGGATCCGGATTCTATGGAATGCACAGACTCAGTCTCATCTTTGGCTCTATGGATGGGATTCCATTGAATAGGCGGTACGTCTCTGTGAGAGTAATCCGTAAGATTGACTTTGGTTGTAACACCTAGATGTTGCAAATACAAGGAATTGGTTCCCCAATCCTGGACTATTTGCAATTGCTGCATAAATGGCCTTCCCAAAATCATCTCGTAGGCTTGGTTTTTGCTAAAGTCGCATATAGCAAAAGTATGCTCAAACTCAACCCCACATGTAGTGAGAGTTATTCCTTCTAGCAATCCTAAGGGCCTTTCAATATGACCATCAGCCATCTGCAATTTCATTCTCGTTGGTCGGAGTGCTGGCTTGCCCCATCGCTTCCATAGGGAAGTTGTAGCAATTGCAACTCCTGCACCTGAGTCCAAAATTGCCTTGGTGGTGTACTCCTGGTAGGTAATGGGAAGATAGGTGTTCCCTTCTTCACCTTCACACATATCTCCTATCTTATCCAAGGGTATCTCTGGCACTGTCCTATGTGATCCTACCTGGGAATGAGGTTTCACTATCGCTGGTACTTGTTTGGCGACATGTTTCCATAATTCAGGTCTAACCTTGAGTAGCTCTTCTAACTTGAGATTGCACTGCACTTTAGTGTTTTTCACTACCTCTGTGTTCCTAGGTAAGACTGAGTCCTCATTTTTTTACCATGACTGTAGGTGCTCTCATATAGGCAGACTTTGCTTCCCATGGGCCTGTGAAATGGGGTAGTTCTTGTAAAGAATTAGACTCGAAGTCTAATCTTTCTTGAGATTGGGCACTCTCCTGCTCTCCATAAATGGAAGGAAGGTCTTGTGGGAATTGATCGTGTGTGTCATCCACCAGCTCAATGGGAGGAGGAACTTCACTCTCTTTAGCCCATTTCTCTTCTTGAATCTCTCGCAAGAATTCTGGTGTGTATTGATTCATAGAAGAAGAGGTGTCTGGCTCCGTAGAGTTAGGCACGTAGGCCTCAGGCACATAGGCTTTCTGGGTAGGAAGACCTGCTCTTTCACTAGCCTTGTCATGGTGTTGAGGGGCGAGTCCCTTTTGTGATTGTGCCATTAGATTCTCTATTCTTTCTAGGGAGGGGGGGTTGTCTGGTTCAGTGGAATTGGGCACATAAGCTCTTGGTGGGGGATGGGTCATGTTTTTGCTTGCTTTATCTCTTTCTTGATTTTTTTCTTCCTTGGCAGATCTTGCAATTATGCCCTCTAACTTCTCTAGAAGTCCATCCAAGTGTAATTGTGTCTTGGCTGAGCCTAAGTAATTGAAAAGGCGACTGGCTTCAAACACACTCTGAGCCAATGCGACCATTTTCGCGCAAAGCTTGGTTCTTTCTATCTCTAGGTCAGCTCTAGGGTAGCACTTGTCATGATCCGTTACATTTGGCCCTTCTTGGATTCTGGCCTAATATGCTTTAAGCATCATGTCTATGTCTTCAGGAGTGGGATCAGCTAATACTGATCCTACTCGGGGTGGTGGGTGGGTTACGTGGGGTGTATTAGAGGGTGGAGGGATGGAGGGTGATGGGGATGGTAGCGGTGGGAATGTGTGAGAGTGCGGTTGAGATGTGATCTCTATGATTTTTGCTTTGGTTTCTCTCAAGCTTTCTTCAAGTTCGCTCATCTTTTTTGCCCATTGCCTTTTCATTCTTTCACGACTATCCTTCTAGGCTCTAGTCCTCTTTTTGGTTATGCTCTCTGTTTCACTCACCTCGGGGCTCTTTTCCTGACCAACACCTTGGTTTTGTTGTAGTGCCTGGGCTCTTGTGATCACTTGCACAGGTGCAGTGGAAGTCACACTCCCTGTGGAGTCTACAACTAACCCAACAACATTGATAGGAGTGATTTTAGGCATGTTATTAGGGTTCTTTGGGCAATCTCGTAGGAGATGCTCTTTCCCGTAGTCTTGACAGAAACCCTGAATGGTTACTGGTTGAGGTTGTGTAGGGGCAGGCAGTGGACAATCACGTATAAGGTGATCTCCCTGACATCTGAAGCATGGTCCTCTAGGAAATGGGGGTCGTACCTGCCTAGGTTGAGGTCTAGAGTTGGGGTTTGTGTACATGACATTGGCATACTCAGGTTCCCCACTACTTTCACTTGGGTCCTCATAATAGTATGACTCGTTATGCTCGGGTGACTACATGTAGTAAGCCTGTGGGCTATCAATATGTGTGGAGTCAAAACTATGGTCACTTGGATCACTATCTGATAGCAATGGGGTGACTGGGACTATGGCTTTATTCGGATTTTCTTCAGCAGATGCATATTTCACTAGGATCACACTGGTTGGAGCAGGGGGTTGCTGCACTAGGACTGGTTGAGGTCTCTGCTGCCCTTGATAAGGTGGCTGATAAGTTTGCTGTGGTCTGTTGTATTGTTGTGGTGGGTACTGATTCTGGTATCTACCCTGTTGTGGATATGGCTGAGGGTAATTTTGCCTAATAGTTTGTTTGTCATATGGGCAGTCTTGTGCAGTGTGGTTGGTGTACCTGCACTCTATGGTGCAGTACTGGCTACTAGGATTCGCCTGGGGTTGGGCCATAATGGGACATACATTTGCCACATGGTCACCGCCACAAGTGTAACACCGCTTAACTGGGGCAAATCTCGGAATTTGTTTGCTAGAGACACCTAGTTCTTGAGCTACCTTCTCTGCAAGTTCCTCAATGGATGTGGATTGACCAGATGTGAGGCTACTAGAGCTATCAGAATCCTTATAGATTTTGGATAGTTCTAATTCCTCACCTAGATTGTCCTCAATTTCTATGCACATGCGCACGCACTCTTCTATTTTTCTGGGGTCCTTCAGATACACATATGACGTGAGCTTGGTGCTCAACAATCCATCTAAGAACAAGGCCACTTGTTTGGCTGGTGTGGGTAATTCCGGCATCGGGCATCTCTCCAGGTACTGCCTAAATCTTCTTCCAGCTAGTTTGACCGTCTCTTGAGGTGTTTGTTTGAAGCTATGAATTAGTGAGGAAGTGTTGTGCCTGATTCCACTCTTAGAAAACTCAATGATAAATGCCTCTAAGAGCTGGTCTATGTTTCTGAAATGCCTCTCGTTCAGTGGTTGAAACCACGTAAGGGCAGTGTTCCTAAGGGTTAGACCAAAAGCATTATATTGTGTGAATAGGTCCTCTTCCTGTTCCGCTTTCAAGACTTGCCGAAATTCTGCCACATGGTCATAAGGGTCTCCAGTGCCATCGAAGTAATTCTTCATGGACTTCACCAGCTGAGTTGGTCGCAGGGTCCTAGTGTGTTCTCTCGGCCTTGGCAAAGGAAAATCGTCAGCATTCCTTTGATTCCATGGGGTTCTATGTCTCTCACGTTCCACTCTATTCCTTTCCGTTCCCGTTCTTTCTATTCCCAGGGAGTTGGCAAAACTTACCTCAGGTTTGTCTCTACTTCTATCTCTTTGAGCTCCATGAGCTTGGGAGGTCCCAGCTCCTTGGTGACCAAAGGACACATTAGACCTTGGTTGGGGAAAAACAAATTCACCCTTCCATGTGTAGGCATGTCTGCCATGCTCAGTGACCATGAAGATTCTCTCTGATGCATTGTCTAGGTAGGTTACTTTGCCTGCGCTATCAGGGTCTTTAAACTCATAGATTGTGAGGGCACTCACTTCCTAAGGTTGAGCAGATTTATATCTCCAAAAAGCCTCATCGGTTTCTCGGTTTAAAAGCAGATCTATGCTTTTATTATCTTGTGGAATCCATTCTGGAGTCATGATTCTGGTCAAGACGGATTTACCGCGGGGAGTTCTCGGCTCTTTCTCTAAATTTCCTTGCTCTATATCACCCATATCGGTTTCTGCAATCACATTTCCAAACTCATCAGTTCTATCAGGAAGAGTGGTGACTACATATATAGTCCCCTCTTTATCTAGGTATGCTCCATTCTCGAACTTGACTACCGGGTGTTCTAGTCCATGGGGTTGATCAGGGTTCTTAATCTGGACCACAGATCTTCTCAGTCGGTCTTCGTAGATGCGAGCACCTAGACGATTCGTCCTGATGTATTCCAATTGAGTCTTGTAAGGTCCCTCTGGCTTTTCTAGATAAGCCACCCTTGAACTACCTACTGGTCTCTCCATGTGATAGGACATCTCAGAATCACTTGTGTCTGATCTGGGAGTGTATAGGTAATCACTCAACTGCTGGGCCCAAGACCTGGCAGTGTGATTGACACTAGCTTCAGAAGATCTGAGGCTTTGTCTGTCTCGGCCTAAGTGTCTGCCTGATCTAAGGTTCATATGCCTGATTTATCTACCCCCTTGGACCCAAGCACACTCTCATTGCAGGTTAATTTTGCACCAATCACTTTGTTCTTTTGAGTTGAATATTATGTTTATGATCTTGTCTGAAATCGCGTCGTCATGAGTACTTAAGTGAATTTCGCACTTGATAAGTGATCGACTCCAGTTTACCCTTTGTCCCTTAGGGTTTTTGCACTTAAGACCTACTTAATTCTTGCACTTGGTTGGTTAATTCTCTTGGACTTGATTCGTGCCTAACGTTGCCCTAATTAATTACCACACCTAAGTCGTACTTAGCCTAGGCTAGGAATTGACAAAGGAGGGTTGAGAGATCTTCCAACCTCAATTAGCTGGTTGACCGGACTGCTACACAAGCCCAGGAAGCCTTCTCCCAAGCTTGGTACTCACCCTTGCTAGCTTGCTTTGGATTGCCTTGAGTGCACACAATGTTCCTGCAAAAACTCACCAGTCAGTATAGCTCTATTACCACAAGTATTTGAAAGACACACATCAATATTTTCAGTCCCCTTGGAGTAACTCACTGTACCCCCTCAATCTTAGGACCACCTAGTCTCACCTAAAGGCCAACTTGAAAATACATGTTCTAAAACTCCACGTAGGATTTTCAACAAGCTTTCCAACGAGACCAAAATCTCATTAATCGGAGTTCGTATGGTGAAGCTATGACCATTCAGGCACTTAGGGGTCCAAACAGGCTCTCAGGTTCAGGAAATTCCTCCCTGGTTTCTAGGTCTTTTGCCCACTCCTAAGGCTCTTATATCCTCCCAATGTATCCAAGATTAAGCCCAAAGATACCTTAATTCAGTCAATTAAATTACTCTAAATTTTCATGCGTTAAGCCCATGTATCGCGATAGGTCGGGTCGAAGTGTCGTGATACTCCCAAGTGTCACGATAGCTCGTGAGGTGTCGCGATACTCCGAGGTGTCGCGATAGCTCGTGAGGTGTCGTGATAGGTCGTGAGGTGTCGCGATACTCCCAAGTGTCACGATAGGTCGTGAGGTGTCGCGATAGGTCGTGAGGTGTTGCGATACTCCCAAGTGTCACGATAGGTCATGAGGTGTCGCGATAGGTCGTGAGGTGTCGCGATAGCTCGTGAGGTGTCGCGATACTCCCAAGTGTCGCAATAGGTCGTGAGGTGTCACGATAGGTCGTGAAGTGTCGCGATAGCTCGTGAAGTGTCACGATAGCTCGTGAGGTGTCGTGATAGGTCGTGAGTGTCGCAATAGGTCGTGAGTGTCGCGATACCTCGAGGTGTCGCGATAGCTCGGGATATGGTGAATTTTTGTGTTCTGTCTAGTGATCCTGGGAGCTCTAGGCAGGGACTGTGCAGACAGATTCCGTACCTGCTGAGCTTGCTCGAGATGATGATGGAGCTGCAACCTGCAAGAAACATGCAAAAACACACAAAACAAGAACACACACGCTTGCTCTCTCTCAAACTCGCACACAAAAAATGAGGGGAATGACAAGGAAGAGGGAATATGTAGTGGAGAAGGAGGTGGAGGTGGAGATGGAGAAGGAGGTGAAGATGGAGATGGAGATGGAGAAAAATCAGAAATTTACCGACTACTTACCATTCCAACGCGTCCTCTCTACGTCTTACCACCACACGCTCGTCCTCAAAGCTCGAATCCCCGGCAACGGCGCCAAAATTTGGTGTAGCTCAGTGATGAGTAGCACCTCCTTTAATGTCAATCCAGGAAGACATGAGGATGGTATGGAGACCTCGAGCAAGTGAAGGCACAAATGTGTGAGTGAGAAGCACACTAACATGCACACACATACACACACACGCGCACACACGGCAAGAACAAAGAGAGTAAGACAATGGAATCACTTCTATTGCAACAAAGTTCTCATACAAGCTCAAAACTACAAGAAGCTAGCCCAAAAATGAGCTCTCTAGCTCTATTTATAGTTTTTTACTAGCTTTGGCCCTGTCCAGACCTAGTGTCCGGCCTAGTTAAAAATTAGGTTCCAGGGCTTATTTGAGGGCTCAAACGAGGTCTAAAAAATACCAAAATCGGTAGGCAACTACTTCTAAGGCTCCTCAAGCTCAAGGACTCCTCGGCTTGTACAAAATGGAGCTACAAAAAGGTGAAAATGGTATTTATAGGGGTTTTTAGTGATGAGAATCACTTTTAAATGGTGTAAGGGTTTTGAAAAAAATAAAGGGTTGCCTTAGTGCTAGATCTGCTTGTATGCTCGTACTTGCCTCTTCTCGTATACTGCCAACACTATTGAAAGTAGGATTCATTGTACCTATTGAATATCCGAAATGGGTATCTCGTATTGTGATAGTTTTGAAAAACAACAAGCAGCTAAACATTTGTGTTGATTATCATAATTTAAATGTAGCAACTATTCCAAAGCCATTTCTACTACCATTTCTAGACACAATGTTTGATGGAGTTCTGGGCAAAGAAGTGTAGTCCCTTTTACATGGATTCAATGCATATAACCTAGTAATCATTTAGAATCCGATATACCGAAAAAAACTTTTATTGCAAAATTGAGTCCTTGCATGTACACTTATGTGGTTTGGAATACGAAATGCTTCTAATAATTTCTAGAGGTGTATGCAACAAATTTTGCCCCATACTTAACAAGTTTCATGATGGTTGTTTTGGATGATTTTTTAGTATCTGTTAAACAAGTAGATCACCTGTCACATTTAAGGCTATGTTTTACTAAGTGCAGAGAAGTACATGAGTCTCAATCCTACTAAATCTAGTTTTGATCTAAAGTGTGGCAAAATGCTTGGTATTTCATTTCAAGCACTAGAACTGCCATAGACCTAAACGAAGTTAAAGTAATATTGGAGGTGCCACTGCCATACTCTTCTAAGGAGGTATTATAGTTTCTAATTCAAATTCACTAGCATGGGCATCACTTGCATGGTTTAGCTCATATTGCGATGTCAATAAATGCTATCACACTGTGGAGGTGATTGCAATCCGGGTGGATCGGGTCCGGTCGTGGCACACACAGGGTGTATGAAGCTAATGAATGTTGGAAGGTTTAAGGACATGAAAGTGAAATTAATGTTGAGTATGGAGAAGAGAGAGATGTTGAAATGATTATGGGAATGGGAATGTAGGAGTGCAAGTTAGATTTATGAGCATGAATGATAAGAATGAAAGAGAACCATACACACGAATCAAATTTGGAAGGAAGAATGGTCCATTGAAGGAGCTTCTTAAATACTTCCTAATTCTAATCCATATGCATAGTCTTCTTTGGATGATATGTATGCATGATGAGAATAGATGGAATCCTTACACATAAATCAGTTTCGAAAGGAAGAATGGTCCAATATTGGAGCTCCTTATACACTTTCAGAAACTAATCAATATGTATGGGTATTTATGGATTATATGCATGCAAGTGAATTATGGTGATAGAGTTTACTCACAAGCTCAATGAAACATCCTCACTGGTTCAACGCAATACTGCGGAGCCTTCTCACACTTAGAAGAAAATAGAAGACATGTAAAAATACTTACGAGAATGAGAGACAAGAGATAAGAGACAAGTGACAAGTGACAAGTGACATGAATTAAAAGGATTTGAATTAAGTTACATGTATAAGATCATCGTGGTACGTCAAGCTAAGCAGTCTACTGATCAAAGGCGGTTCCGACCCTCAAACCATGACAATTCAACCGAATGTCATACGTAAGAAGGTGAGTTCCACTTTGTCACTCTAGCACAATGGTGAGTACCAACGTGAGGAGATACACCTCATAAATGTCAATCCGTGGAGACGTGAGGACCAGTATGAAGACCGTGAGCAAGTGATGGCACAAGTGCGTGAGTGAAAGCACACAAACATGCACACACATACACACACACGCGCACAAGGTAAGAGCAAAGAGTGGAACAATGGAAAGCTTCGATTACCAACAAGCTCTCTTACAAAACTGAAATCTACAACAAGCTAGCCCAAAAATGAGCTCTCCAGCCCTTTTTATAGTTTTTGAGTGGTTTTGGCCCTGTCCAGACCTAGTGTCCGGCCTAGTTAAAAAATAGGTTCCAGGGCTTATTTGGGGGCTCAAACGGAGTCTAAAAATTATGAAAATTGGTAGGATGGTAGTTCTAATACTCCTCAAGCTCGAGGACTCCTCGGCTTGAACAAAATGGAGTTACAAAAATGGGAAATGGTATTTACAATGGTTTTTAGTGATAAAAATCATTATTTTTGTAGGGATTTCTTCTGAAAATTTGACAGGTGCTTCTTGGAGCTCCCTACTTGCTCCTTCTTCTTGTGTGTCCACTTCCTTGATGCGCTTCCATGCTTTGTCCTTGACCTTGAGCTTCAACACTCCCCCCCCCCCTTGTTGTAGTGGTCGTTCCATGTAGTACCTTGGGAGGTAGCGTCCTTTGCGTCCAACAGGGGCGAGCCCTCTTCCCAATGTATCCAGGTTGTTTGTCTGGTTCTTCACTTTTCCACTGTTATCTCTTGCAGTTTGTAGTCCCTTTGTACGTACTTCTGCCTTGTATGCCATCTGGATGGTGCAGTTGTGAGTTTTCCAAAACTGCTAGCTGCTCAAAGGAGGTGGTCAATGTTGATTGTGAGCAACTCTCGGTGGTGGATGGCTTCCTTGCTCTTGTTGTTGTCATCTTGATGTCTTTTAGTTCTTCCAAAGATGGCTTTCCATAGTTTTCATGCCAAGTACTTGTAACCCATAACGAATGGTGGGTAAGTGCATTAGTGCATGGGTTGAACGAAATATGTGCCTTGTGCATGGCCTTGTAATGTGGCCCTACATATGCGTACTTGGAAAATGCATGGCAAGAAGTATGGTGCAAGAGATTGGGTCTTGAGCTAAGTGCTCAAGGGTATGCTGACGAAGAGGTTTCCTAATCTATCATGGTTAGAGTGTTGTTGAAGCATGCACGTCTTACCATGGTGAAGGGTCCGTTGATCTTCATCTCTTCGTGTTGTGGTTCCCTCGTGGTGTTTGACTGTCGGCTTGTCCTTTTTGTTGAGGGATGTCCTTGCTAGAGGTTCGCTGATGAGCATTTTCAAGCAGATAGTCTTCTTCTCCCCTTTTTTTTTTTTTTTTTTTTTTTTGGAACAATGGCATCAAACAAGAAGAAAGAGGTTAGTATCCATAACCTATTTTGCATGTGAAAATTGTGTCTCATGTGCCTGGGATTTCTCAATTGTGTCTATGCACGGCCATGTAATGTGGCCCTATGTTGATGCATACTTTGGAAGTGCATGACCTGAATGGTGCAAACGACTGGGTTATGCCAAAGGCACATGGTTGCTGCTGGTCGAGGCTTTTGATATTACTTATATACTTGATGAATTCTTTGATTGGAGGTGTCTATTGGATCTCGAAATGATGTAATCCTCCGGATTGGAACCCATTTTGGAATAGTATTTGGCCCTGTAGAGATCACCTCAGGCCAGTTCTTCTTTGGATGCTGTCCAAACTTTGGTATCCAGTGTGGTTGGCCCCTTGGTTCTGTGGATGTTGCTTGTGCTTTTGGCTTCCAAACCCATATCCTGGGTGACTGCCTGCTTATTTTTGTAGAAGGGTTGAGTTTATCTTCTTTTGGTCTTTGTGCTCTGTTCTTACCCTTTGCTTTCCTTGGCTTCTTTGTTGAGGCCTTTCGCATGGTGGGGAGCATAGGCCTTTGTACGTGTAAGAGCTTCTTGGGTACCCACATCTGTAATCGCCCTTGTTGAGCTGTAGCTAATTGTTTAGGCACCCAAATTTGTACCTGATTGTGGTCGACCTTCCTTGATAGCTTCGGTACCCAAATTTGTTGGATTCTTCGTGCTTGAGCCTGTCGTAGGTGATTGGTCCTTCTTTTTTCATGGTCGATCTGGTTGGCTGGGAATCTTTGAGGCAACATCGATGGTTGTACTCCTTTCTTTACCCAGATCTGTGTCATGCCCAACACTTCTTTCCTCTTGAAGGCTCTTTGTCTATTTGATAGACTGGCTGTCTTGCACTGTTTTGCTTGCTTCTGAGGTTGAACTACTATGGATGCTTTACTCTTTGAAAAACAAGAAGAAGGTTCATCTTGCCTTTGCGACTGTCCTTCCGTGATTGCGTCCGTCTGGATCATAGAGCTTTTGACATCTACAACATCTTGTTCGAGAAGATTAGCCTTAGAGGAACAAAGAGAGTGTGTGGTGTCAGTGTCAGTGGGCATGCGATTCTCCAATTCTAATGTAATGCATTGATTATATACCCAAACTTGAAGAAGTTGACTTCTTAGGTTCAAGTTGACAGCATGGTCATAAATCCAATCTTGACCCAAGACAAGTGGTTCTGTGAGGTCCTCATCCTGACACACTAGCATTTTGACTTTTATTGGAACATCTTGAAGGTAGATGGGAAGTTCCACCTCTCCCAAACAAGGGGTTTCCACACCTCCTAAACCTATGAGATAGGCTTCTATGGGCTCAATGTTCAATTGCAGGTCTTGGCAGTATGAAAGTCTAACTGCACTAGTTGCTGCTCCTGAGTCAACCAATGCTCGCACAGTCCTTACACTCTTTCCTTGTCCTACTTCTATGGTCACAAAGGGACGTCGATCAATTATTCGAGAAGTAGTTATGCCCGATTTTTGGCACATGTCCATGAGATATTTTGGAGCTTTTGTGTTGACATCTAGGCCTAGCCACCGTAGCTTATTTCTTCTGATGCGCTCTCTAGCCTCTGCTTGTGCTTCTTCTCTAACCCTTAACTCCTCTTCTTTTCTCTTTTTAGCAGTGTTGAGTCTCATGAGCATTTCCTCTGTAAGAGGTTCTTGATATAACTTGACTCGGCATCCACTAATATAGTTTGGTAGGATATCACCTTCTAAAGTAGCCAATTGAACCGCACCGCTAGTGGAGATTCTATTAATGATCATGGGTCCATATCCTCGTTTCTCCAGTTTGCGGGCATGTTGCTTTAGCGTATAAACCAGCACTAGATCTCCTTCCTTCAATCCTTTATCCTTTACATGGGCATCAAAGTATGCCTTTTGCCTTTTCTTTGCAGCATAAATGCCTGCTGCTGCCCGTAGCCTCGTCTCACCTAAGCGTTCTAGATCAAAGATCCTGGAAGACAACTCATGTCCATTCCACTCATGCTCTTGTGCTACTTTCAAGGCAGGGATTAGGAAGTCTAATGGTAGCACGGCATTCTGTCCAAAGACCATCTGAAATGGGGTAGCATTAAGTACCGTTTTGTAGGCAACTCGGTATGCCCAAACAGCATGATGAAGCTGTTTGTCCCAATCAGAGCGTTTATTATTCACCAGTTTTGTCAAGACATTACATAGGGTCTTATTCGTGCTCTCGGCCTGTCCGTTGGCTTGTGGGTGATAAGGGGCATACTTCTTGTGTATCACCATGAATTCTTGAAGGAGATTTTCAATGACCTCATTCAAGAAGTGCGTACCTCTATCACTAACCAACTCTATTGGTAACCCATATCTAGTGAACACATTTTCGAATAAGAACTTAGCCGTCGTCTGAGCATCATTCTTTGTCGTGGCTTTTACTTCCACCCACTTTGTAAGGTAATCTGTGGCTACAATAATGTATTCTGCATGGGAGTTTCTAGCTGGTGGGTTAATAGGACCAACAAAGTCTATTCCCCACTTCGAGAATGCGCGCCCTCCCATCATTGGCCTTAAAGGCATCTCGTCTTTTCGTATCGGATATTGTGCACGTTGGCATGTGTCACATTTCTTCACATAGGTATGTGCATCCATATGAAGAGTGGGCCACCAAAGTCCTGAGAATAGAATGGTCTTAATTACTCTGTCAGGCCCAAAGTGTCCACCTGCAACACCGCTGTGTGCAGTTTCTAAGACTTTCAAATAGTCTGATTCATGAACGCACAGTCTTAGGTAACCATCCTTGCCTCTTCGATATAAGTTGTCTCCTACCAAGGCATAGTCTTGAGCCTCTTGCTCCATGCTCCGTTTTCTTGCAAGACTAGCCTGATGGGGTAATGTTCCCGATCTCATGAACTCAACCAGTGGAGCACTCCAATCTGGGGTTAGTGACACTTGATAAAGAGTGGCATGCTCCACTGGGGGTCTCTTCTGGCACACTGGGCAATTCTGGATCCACTCCTGTATTTCTTTGTCCATGCTAGGCCAATACACTCCTAAACGTTTTAGATTCTGCAATGTTCGTTGTTTAGAGTAGTGATTTCCTAGCAGTCCCTCATGGGCTTGTTGCATCCAACTAGTATGTTCGTCGTCCTCAACACAACAAGCTAATACGCCCTCGGTATCTTGCTTGTACATACTTCCAGCCAATATTTGATACTTTTGTGATTTTACAATTTCTTCTTTGCTTGTCTTCACATTTCTATTTGCAGGCCCGAAGGTTAGGACTGGTACCAACTTATTTGCCCAGTTAGGAACAACTTCTAAATTGAACAGATAAGCATCGGGCAATTCATCAGACACTCCTTGCGGTGGCTCTCCTGAAGTGATACGCGAAAGATGGTCTGCCCTAAGATGGGTTCTACCTTTCCTGACAACAACTTCAAAGTCGTATTCCATTAGTAAGAGGAACCATCTCACCAAGCGGCCTGTATTGCAAGGTTTATTGACCAAATATAGTAAAGCTTGATGATCAGTGAGAAACTTGAACTTATTGGCCAATAGATAGTGTCTAAACTTCTTCACAGCATATACCATGCCTAAGCCTTCTCTCTCCGTTGTGGTATAATTTCGTTCAGCTGCATTTAATTGCCTACTAGCATATGCTATCGGCAAATCTAGATTTCCCTCACCTGTGGGTTGTGCTAGCACACATCCTATTGCATGATTGGAGGCATCTACATGGACATGAAAGGGTTTGCTCCAATCCGGAGTAGTCAATATTGGTGTTGTGCACAAATGTCTTTTCAGCCCGTTGAAGGAATTCTCGCATTCCTCGTTCCACTCAAAATTTGTTAACAACCCATAAAGAGGTTTAGCTATGATGGCATACATGTGTATAAACCTACGGTAATATCCACAATGGCCCATAAAGGCTTGTACCTCTTTAACATTCCTCGGTCTTGGCAATTCTGCTATCGCTCTCACCTTGTCTTCATCTGTTGAGATTCCATTCTTAGAAACAATGTGACCTAAGATCTTACCTTGTCGTACCATGAACACACACTTCTCTGGGTTCAGACACACTCGATAATCTCTACACTTGTTGAAGATTTGTCTGAGCTCAGGGATGTGGTAGCTTCTTTGTTGGGAATGCGCACATAAATCATCCACATATACTTCTAAGCTCTTCCGCAAGAACTCTTTGAAGACATGACACATGAGCCTTTGGAATGTTGCAGGTGCATTGGTGAGCCCAAATGGCATCACACGAAATGCAAAGATTCCCCATTCTGTGGCAAAGGCCGTTTTGTGTTGATCTTCGGGGGCAATGGCTACTTGGTTGTAACCTGAAAATCCATCAAGGAAGCTATAAACTTCCTTGCCTGCAACACGCTCCAATAGATGTTCGGTGATTGGAAGTGGATAACTATCTCTGATTGTAGCGGCATTAACTTTTTTAAGGTTAATGCACACTCGCAATTTCCCATTCTTCTTGGGCACCACTACAATGGGGGAGACCCATTCAGTGTGCTCAATCTCATAGATGAATCCAGCTTCAATCAGTCTGTCAATTTCCTCCTTTATTTTGGCTGCATAATTGTCATTATATGTGTAGGGCTTTTGTTTGGTGGGCTTGGCATCAGCGGTCATCGGAATCGTATGAGAGCAAATCCTTGGATCTACTCCCTTCAAGTCTCTATAGTGCCACGCAAGCACGTCCCTATATTCCCTTAATAGAGCTACAAGCTCTGCTTCTTCTTTTGCACTTAGGTCATCTCCTATGTACGTACATCGTTCTTCGTTCCCTTCAATGGTCACTACAATTTTTTTGGTCCTTTCTTGATTGTCATATGCTTCTCCTATAATGGCCTCTCTCTTAGGCATCCGTACCAAAATTTTTCGGTCTTCCACTTCATATTTCTTGAAATTTTCTGGTACTTCAAACAATGATTCTTCCTCTTCCTGTTTCACCGCTTTTCTTTTCTTTTTCTTTTGACCTCCTTCACTTCCTTCCTTTGAATTTATTGTTTTAATACTCGTGAGGGGTTCTTCTTCTTTTTGGGTTAACACTCCTATGTCTTCTAAATAGTGTTCCTCTGAGTCAAAGAAAGTATCCATCACAATGGATTCTAGATCATCGTCATTCTCTTCTTCTTCTATGAGCTCACTAGGATCACACTCTTCCAACAGGGGCTCACACATGAACACTGAGATATCGTAACCCTCCTCATCACAATGAGGTGTCCATTGTTCTTCATTGACTGCTATGTCCATGGTAGCTAAGATTTCTGCCCAACCATGAGGCTCAAATTCCTCATCTGGAAATATCATCGGTGTATAGGCCGGGTCCCTTATTGGTCTATCTCCTGGGGGAGTTCCATTTTCTCTTGCTTTTAGACGCTTTTCCTCTTCCTCTGCGACCTTGCACATCCACAAGTGAGTATCTTCATGCAGCCAAGATGGATCAGGTGAACTCCCAGAATGCACAGAGATAGAATCTTCTTTCGCTTTGTGGATAGGATTCCATTATAGGGGTGGTACATCTCTGAAGGTGTAATCCTTCAAATTGACCTTGGTGGTGACCCCTAAGTGTTGTAAGTACAAGGAGTTGGTCCCCCAATCCTGTACTATTTGCAACTGTCGTAGGAAGGGTCTTCCTAGGATCATTTCGTAGACATTATTTTTCTCAAAGTCACATATAGCAAATGTATGTTCAAACTCTACACCACAAGTGGTTAGAGTTATCCCTTCAAGCAATCCTAGAGGTCTTTCAAAATGACCATCTGCCATTTGAAGCTTCATTCTTGTTGGTCTTAATGTGGGTTTGCCCCATCGCTTCCACAAGGAGGTGGTCGCAATAGCAACACCAGCACCCGAATCTACAATTGCTTTGGTTGTGTAACCTTGATAGGTGATCGGAAGATAAGTGTTACCTTCTTCACCTTCGCTCATGTCTCTTATCTTGTCGAGAGGTATCTCTGCAACTTTTTGCTTAGAGCCTACTTTTGGCATATTGGATTCAAGTTCTGGAACATGATCCTTCACATGATTCCAGAGCTCAGGTTTTGCTTTGAGCAGCTCTTCCACAGTGAGATGACATTGAACCTTAGTGTTCTTAACAACATCAGTGTTTCTTGGAATCACTGAGTCTTCATGTCTTACCAATATTGTGGGAGCTCTGATCTGGAGAGATTCAGATTCCCAGGGGCCTGTGAAATGAGGCAACTCTTGTAAAGAATTAGATTCAAAATCTACTCTTTCGTCTTCTTGTTGCTCTGCTTGGTCTCCATAGATAGATGGGATGTCTTGGGGAAATTGATCATGAAGATCATCAATCTCAGGAATAGGAGGGAAGTTACCCTTCTCCTTGGCCCATTTCTCTTCCTGTATTTCCCGCAAGAACTCTTGAGAGTACTGTTGAATTGAAGGAGGTATTCCAGCATCCGTGGAATTAGGAACATAAGCTCCCATTGGTGGTGAGCTTCCTCTTTCCATAACTGGTTGAGCCTGTGGAGGTAAAGAAACTTGTGGTCTGTTTACCAACTGCTCTAATTTTTCTAGCAAACCTTGGAAGTGCAAATCTGATTTGACAGAGTTTGTCTGATTGAACTTTTGACTAGTCTCAAGTATAGCTTGAGCTTGTTCTACCATTTTCATGCACATTTTCATCCATTCAATCTCTAAATCTGCTCTAGGGTAACTCTTGTCTAGGTTTGCAGTTGTTGGCCCTTCTTGAAGACGAGCCTGGTAGGCCTTGAACATCATGTCCAAGCCTTTTGGGGTTGGATCTGCAAGAACAGACCCTGATTGCGGTCTATTTACAATGGGTGGTGGGGTGCAATGAGGTGGAGTGGATGGAGCTTCGGTATGTGAGGGGCTTTGAGATGCCATGTCTTCTATTTTTGTTTTGGTATCCCTTAGGCTTTCTTCTAGCTCGGATAGCTTTTTGCTCCACTTGCGATTAGCCTTCTCTCTGGTGTCCTTCCATGTTCTTGGTTTCCTCTTACTAGGCTCTCCTGACTCACTTGACTCCGATTGCTCGGGTGGTTTTGCTTGTTGTGCAGCGTGTGCCCTAGTAACTGCCTGTACAGGAGCCACATTACTGCTACTTGAACTTGAATCTGCCACTAAGCCTACCACGTTGATGGGTGTGACCTTGGGTGCACTAGAGGGATTCCTGGGACACTCTTTAGGAAGATGTTCCTTGCCACACTCAGGACAAAAGCCTTGTATTGTGAGGTTTTGCCCTTGTCCGAGAGCTGGTTGGTGGGGGCATTCACGAATGAAATGGTCGCCCTGACATCTAAAGCATGGTCCTCTAGGGGCTTGTGGTCTTACTTGTCTCAATTGGGGCCTAGGATTTGGATTCGTATACATTACGTTGGAGTATTCTGACTCCCAATTTTGTTCCATAGGTGGTGTCTCATATTGACATTGAGAAGTCTCGCTTTGCTCAGGTGACTCTATATAATAAGCATGTGGACTATCTTCATGGAAGTAGTCTGAACCATGAGCGTGAGAATCATTTCCTGAGACCAATGGGGTTAGTGGCACCAATGCTCTATTAGGGTTCTCCTCCGCCATCGTATATTTAACTGGGATCACATTGACAGGAGCTTGCGGTTGGTTTCCTAGGACTGGTTGTGGCCTATATGGTGCCTGATATTGCTGCTGGTATTGATGTTGATTTTGTTGTGGCCTATAATATGGCTGTTGGTACTGATTCTGATACCTACCCTGCTGGTAAGGTTGCTGATAATTTTGTCTAACAGCCTGCCTGTTATAGGAACAATCTTGGGTCGTATGATTTGTATATTTCCTCTCAATGGTGCAATATAGAGCATTAGGGTTCCATTGGGGTTGATTCGTCAACGGGCAAACATTAGCCATGTGATCTCCTCCACATGTATAACATCGCTTCACTGAAGTGACCCTTGGCATTTGTCTATTTTGAACTCCTAGCTTTTTGGCCACTTGCTCAGCTATCTCATCTATCTCAGTGGAGGTTTTAGAGGTATGACTTGTAGAACTATCAGAGTCCTTATAGAGTTTGGATAGTCCTAACTCCTCACCCAAGTTGTCTTCTATGTCAATGCATATCCGTATACACTCTTCTATGGATCTAGGTTCCTTCAAGTATACATATGACCTTAATTTTGTGCTCAATAGGCCATCTAAAAACAGTGCCACCTGTTTGTCTGATGTGGGTAATTCTGGTACGGGGCATCTTTCCAAGTACTGCCTAAACCTTCTTCCTGCAAGTCGTACTGTTTCTTGGGGTGTCTGCTTGAAGCTATGGATCAAGGATGATGTGTTATGCCTGATACCGCTTTTGGAAAATTCCACAATGAATTCTTCTAGCAGCTGACCTATCTCTCTATAGTTGCGACTGTTTAGAGGTTGAAACCAAGCTAAGGCAGTACCCTTAAGAGTCAAACCAAATGCCTCGAACTGGGTGAATAGGTCTTCAACCTGTTCAGCTCTTAGCACTTGTTTGAACTCCGCCACATGATCATAAGGATCTCCAAATCCATCAAAGTAGTTCTTCATTGTCTTAACCACTTGAGAGGGTCTAAGGGTTCTTGGGTGCTCTCGTGGTCTAGGCAATGGGAAATCATGATCATCTCTTTGATGCCTATAAACTCTATGTCTCTCCCTTTCAGTTCTTTCCGTTCCATATCCTGATCTGTCTCTGCCCATAGTGTCTGCAAAGCTTACCTCCGGTCTCTCTCTAGTTCTTTCCCTCTGGGTTTCATGAGCCTTGGATGATCCGACTCCTTGGAGGCCCTGGGAAACATTAGATCTTGGTGGAGGGAAAATTGATTCACCTTGCCAAGTGTAAGCATGTCTATCATGATCTGATACCAAGAATAATTTCTGAGATGTGTGATCTAGATAGACAACTTTCCCTGGTGTCTCTGGATCCTTGAATTCATAGATGGTGACTACTGGGCTGGGTTGATCTGGCCTAAATCTCCAAAAGGCTTCCTCCGTTTCTCTATTCACGAACAGTTCTATGCTTTTATTATCTTGAGGAATCCATTCTGGAGTGAGCACTCTGGTTAAGACTGACTTACCTCTAGGGGTCTTGGGTTCTCCTCCTAGGCCTCCTTGCTCTAGGTCTCCTATCTCATTCTCAGGAATGATATTTCCAAACTCATCTGTCCTTTCTGGTAAGTTGGTAACCACATACATGGTTCCTTCCTTATCAATGTAAGCCCCCTCTTCAAACTTGACCACTGGGTGTTCAAGTCCAAAGGGTTGGTCAGGATTTTTGAGTTGAACCACTGATCGCCTTAGACCATCCTCATAGATGCGAGCACCTAATTGGTTGGTCCTGATATACTCCAATTGGGTCTTATAAGGACCTTCTGGTGTCTGTAAATAGGCAGTGCCTGAGCTACGTGTGGGTCTTTCCATGCTAAAAGACGTTTCCGAGTTACTGGTTTCTGAATTTCGTGTGTAAGGATAACCACTAAGCTGTTGAGCCCAAGACTTGGCTGTATGGTTGACACTAGCCTCAGATGACCTAATGCTTTGTCTATCCTTGCCTAAGTGTCTGCCAGATCCCACGTTCATAAGCCTTGGCTTCTAGTCCCAAAGTTCTCTTCTATTGCTCAAAATCCTTTGGAACACCTTGGTTTTCTAATTTCCTTGAGGGTCAACTTCAAAATACCCTATCTAATAATACCCTATCTTCAAAATACCACGAGCTTTCCAACAAAACCAAAATCACAGCAATCGGATTCCGTATGAGAAAGTTATGCCAGTTCAGGGTTCTGGGGGTTAAAACAGGGAAACAGGGTCTCTCTGGGAACTCAGAACAGGCGATACGATACCAGATTTTCCACGATACGATACCTTTGTCTTACACGATATCCCTTCAGACGATACCACTTAGACGATACGATACCACTAGGATAACTGCGATCGCGATACCAACCTCACGATACGATACTGCTCTCTTAGACGATACGATACTGAAAGTGGTCACGATATGATATCTCTAATTTGCGCGATACGATACCAACCTCACGATACAATACCACCTGATCAACGATACGATACTGTGACCGTCGCAATACGATACCACTGAGGCAACTGTGATCGCGATACCAACACTTGACGATACGATACCAGTGATTAGGACGATACGATACCACTCCAACCGCGATACAATACTGCTTGTGCCACGCGATACGATACCACAAAGTGCACGATACGATACCAGAAATTTGATGCGATACGATACTAGTATAGCCCACGATACAATACCTGTTTGCAAGCAATACGATACCACACAATAGACGATACGATATCTTCCAGGCGATACGATACCAACCTGGCCGACAATACGATACTGCAAGGTCAACGAGACGATACCAAGTAGACCACGATACGATACCACCGGGGCGACCGTGATCGCGATACCAACACTTGATGATACGATACCAGAATGGTATCGCGATACCTCAAGTGGGCATGCACGATACGATACCTCAACAAGTATCGCGATACACGGGAGTTCTGGTATCGTGATACCACAACTCAACCGGACACGATACTTGAAGATTTTGACACCCAACTTCAAAAATTTTTGCAGATTTGTGTACCTTATGTCCTCCTTGTCACTTCTATCAGCCTGTAGATGCAAAGTCGCTCTCCAAAGTCACGATACAACGCTCGCGATACCAGGCGCTATTCCTCTCATGCCGCGATACCACCGCTCAGATTCTGGTGTTTGTGAGAGTTTTTCAGTGTTTTTCTTCAGCGTTTTTGGTTCTCAGCTCCTCCTAAGCTTGTTCCTCACAGCCACGAGTAAAAAACGAGTGACTGTAGTGACGAAAATGGAAAAAATCAGAGAATACGAAGAGGGAAGAAGATGATGATGAAGGTGAAGATGAAGAAGAAGAAAAAACTCAGAAACTGAACTGAAAATGGTGATTTTTTACCTTCCAACGTTGCTACTCTACGTCTTACCGTCACACGCTCGTCCTCCAAGCTCTCTCCCCGGCAACGGCGCCAAAATTTGGTGTCACTCTAGCACAATGGTGAGTACCAACGTGAGGAGATACACCTCATAAATGTCAATCCGTGGAGACGTGAGGACCAGTATGAAGACCGTGAGCAAGTGATGGCACAAGTGCGTGAGTGAAAGCACACAAACATGCACACACATACACACACACGCGCACAAGGTAAGAGCAAAGAGTGGAACAATGGAAAGCTTCGATTACCAACGAGCTCTCTTACAAAACTGAAATCTACAACAAGCCAGCCCAAAAATGAGCTCTCCAGCCCTTTTTATAGTTTTTGAGTGGTTTTGGCCCTGTCCAGACCTAGTGTCCGGCCTAGTTAAAAAAATAGGTTCCAGGGCTTATTTGGGGGCTCAAACGGAGTCTAAAAATTATGAAAATTGGTAGGATGGTAGTTCTAATACTCCTCAAGCTCGAGGACTCCTCGGCTTGAACAAACTGGAGTTACAAAAATGGGAAATGGTATTTACAATGGTTTTTAGTGATAAAAATCATTATTTTTGTAGGGATTTCTTCTAAAAATTTGACAGGTGCTTCTTGGAGCTCCCTACTTGCTCCTTCTTCTTGTGTGTCCACTTCCTTGATGTGCTTCCATGCTTTGTCCTTGACCTTGAGCTTCAACACACTTCATTGACCCTATGTATGTCTAGGCTCGTAACATCCAACTAAAGAAGTCTAAGACTCATAAAAACCAGCTCTAACTCACTCACACCCTCCACCGAGGGTGAGTCAAGATAGAGATGCTGGTTTCAAGAGCCTATCCTAGATTGGAGTTCTAACTTAAATTTGAAACTAGGTACTATACTCATACTAGCCCACCTTGGATCCTCACTCGCTCAACCGAGGGTGATCGTCTCAAGGAAACCGTAAGCTAGCAAGAGCCCTATGGATGCCTAACAATGATGCTCTAGGAGTTTGGAGGGGGGTTTATATAGTTTTTTGAATGAATTTGGGCCCTTGGATCTAGAGAAATCAACTCTCAACTCTAGGATCACTACTTTCGATTACAACCAATTGATTAATCAAATCAATGGCTTGGAATTGTTCTTTCTATCAAATCTAGTGTAAAGGAGTGAAATTTAGGTGCCTTCATTGTCCACCATTGGATCTGGGGATGATCTCGACCATCGGATCAGTGCTGACATCAGTTTGGATAAGATAAGCCAATATTTTTGGAGAAAAGCTGCATTATTGATCTTTGATTGTCAAAAAAGTCTTCTTTTATGGAAAAACTCGTGGATCCTCCTTGCTTTAAGCATAAGTGCATCTCCACCCTTGAATATGAGCTCATCTTGATCGTACAACATGGCTCTATCAGCTTTCGCCATGTGGTAGCCCTTGAACCCTTCAATTTGCTTAAACTAGGAAACTACGGTGATCTTGAAAACTGGACTTTGTGCTCTTTGACCCTCCAAATAGGCTTTGATGAAGATGAAACTTTGTAGGACTATATTTCCAAAGAACTCCTTCAGGAATATGCAAAAAAAAACTTTCTGAATCTTCTTTGTACAAGTTTGTCTACATTTGGAAGCTTGAAAGGTGGCATTAAGGTCTCTAGGAAGCTCTCATAGCCTTGAAACTTTGTACAAATATGTAGCCACATATGGTCTTTATACATGCCAAACCATATGGCTAACATAAATTTCTATACAAGAATTTGTAGGGTCAAACTAGAAAAATTACATTTTTACAAAATGAACATAGCATATCAATGTGCTACAAAATCCATTTTCTGCTAAAATTTGGACTATAGACTGCTTTTGACAATGTTTACAAGTATATGAATTTTCATCAAATTTGGTGACAATGAAATTTTGGCCCTAATTTCCTAACTTTGACTAGCTTTGACCGCTACCATGGACTTTCTTGATTTCTTTGAAACTTTGTATATGAGCTTCCTTTGACATCCTTGATGCATCCTGGACTTCTCGAGGAATTCTGGCTACCTTCACCAAATATGTTTTTTGTAGGCCTTCACAAGTGAGAGAGGAGAGAAAATCTGGACGACATAATTCGCCCCCACTAAACTTGCGGTGTCGTCGAGATTTTCTCTCCTCTCTCACTTATGAAGGCCTACAAAAAACATATTTGGTGAAGGTAGCCGGAATTCCCCGAGAAGTCCAGGATGCATCAAGGATGTCAAAGGAAGCTCACATACAAAGTTTCAAAGAAATCAAGAAAGTCCATGGTAGCGGTCAAAGTTGGTCAAAGTTGGGAAATTAGGGCAAAAATTTCATTGTCACCAAATTAGATGAAAATCCATATACTTGTAAAGATTGTCAAAGGCAGTCTATAGCCCAAATTTCAGCAGAAAATGGATTTTGTAGCACATTGATATGCTATGTTCATTTTGTAAAAATGTAATTTTTCTAGTTTGACCCTACAAATTCTTTTATAGAAATTTATGTTAGCCATATGGTTTGGCATGTATAAAGATCATATGTGGCTACATATTTGTACAAATTTTCAAGGCTATCAGAGCTTCCTAGACGCCTTAATGCCACCTTGCAAGCTTCCAAATGTAGTCAAACTTGTAAAAGGGAGATTCAGATGGGAGTTTTTTCTGTATATTCCTGAAGGAGATCTTTGGAAACATAGCCCTACAAAGTTTCATCTTCATCAAAGCCTTTTTGGAGGGTCAAAGAGCACAAATTCCAGTTTTCAAGGTCACTGCAGTTTTCTAGAATAAAAAAATTGAAGGCTTGAAGGGCTGCCACATGTCAAAATATGATTGAACCATGGTGAACGGTCAAGATGAGCTCCTATTCAAGGGTGGAGATGCACTAAAGCATAAAGGAAGGAGGATCCACGAATTTTTTCCATAAAAGAAGAACTTTTTTACAATCAAAGATCAATAATGCAGTGTTTCTCCAAAAATAGTGGCTTATCTTATCCGAATTGATGTCAGTACTGATCCGACGGTCCAGATCATCCCCAGATCCAATGGTGGAGAATGAGGGCGCCTAAATTTCACTCCATTACACTAGATTTGATAGAAAGAACAATTCCAAGCCATTGATTTGATTAATCAAATGGTTGTAATCAAAAGTAGTGATCCTAGAGTTGAGAGTTGATTTCTCTAAATCCAAGGGCCCAAATTCATCCAAAAAACTATATAAACCCCCCTCCAAACTCCTAGAGCATCATTGTTAGGGATCCATAGGGCTCATGCTAGCTTACGGTTTCCTTGAGACGATCACCCTCGGTTGAGCGAGTGAGGATCCAAGGTGAGCTAGTATGAGTATAGAACCTAGTTTCAAATTTAAGTTAGAACTCCAATTTAGGATAGGCTCTTGAAACCAGCATCTCTATCTTGACTCACCCTCGGTGGAGCGTGTGAGTGAGTTAGAGCTGATTTTAATGAGTCTTAGACTTCTTTAGTTAGACGTTACGAGCCTAGACAGACATAGGGTCACTGGAGTGGAACTCACCTTCTTACGTGTGACATTCGGTTGAACTGTCATGGTTTGAGGGTCGGAACCACCTTTGATTAGTAGACTGCTTAGCATGACGTACCACGAGGATCTTTTACATGTAACTTAATTCAAATTCTTTTAATTCATGTCACTTGTCACTTGTCTCGTGTCACCTCTCTCAGTCTCTTAAGTATTTTTACATGTCTTCTATTTCTTCTATGTGTGAGAAGGCTCCGCAGTATTGCGTTGAACCAGTGAGGATGTTTCTTTGAGCTTGTGAGTAAAATCCATCATCATAATTCACTTGCATGCATATAATCCATACAAATCCATACATATTTATTAGTTTCTGAAAGTGTATAAGAAGCTCCAATATTGGACCATTCTTCCTTTCGAAACTGATTTATGTGTAAGGATTCCATCTATTCTCATCATGCATACATATCATCCAAAGAAGGCTATACATATGGATTAGAATTAGGAAGTGTTTAAGAAGCTCCTCCAATGGACCATTCTTCCTTCCAAATTTGATTCGTGTGTATGGTTCTCTTTCATTTTTATCATTCATGTCATCAAACTAACTTGCACACCTACATTCCCATTCCCATAATTATTTCAACATCTCTCTCTTCTCCATTCTCAACATTAATTTCACCTTCACATCTTTAAACCTTCCAACATTCATTAGCTTCATACACCCTGTGTGTGCCACGACCGGACCCGATCCACCCGGATTGCGATCACCTCCACATTTGAACCCGACGTGAAACGCTTCGTGGTATTTGCTTCTGATCTTGTTGGGAGGTTGTGATCCATATCCTTTGTTTCATATTTTTCATCCTCATCATATCATCATTATCATTCTTGAGTGTTGCACTGGATTTCTCACAGTATCGTGCACATCTTCGTCGCGAAGTAAACACATTTGTGAGAGATCTAGAACATCGTGCATCACTTGCTTATTCACATAAGATGGAGGAAGGATTCAAATCCCTTATTGTTGAGAAACAAGGCCAAAGAATAGTCTCTTCTATGTTGAGAGAGAAGGGAAAATTCAATGGCATCAACATCACAAGCTACTTAGATTTGTTTGAAGAGCAAGCTATGATTTTTGGTCTTCCTGAAGATCTTTTGATATCATTCTTTGAACGAATTGTTGATAGCTCTATCATAAACCGTGTCACTCAATATGATAGTCTTCCTTGGAGTGATTTTAGAAAGGAGATGCTCAAAGAATTCTATCTTGAAGATTATAGCCAACATAATCGAGATGGATTCTTACGATGGGTCAATTCTCCAAAGCCTAGTAGCTCTATTACTCACTTACAAAATGAGTATATTAGACGCTATGAACAACTTCCTGATGAGGATAAGATAACTTTGGAACCTGATCTTGTGATCAATTTTCTTAAGCTTCTTCATCCTGAAACTCGTAGGGAAGTTGAACGGCAATTAGAAGAACCAGATAAGCGCTATGGTCTTACTGACAATTGGCAAAAAGTGCGTAAAGTAGTAGAGGCTGTAGCCCATAGACATCAAAGACAATCCATGCTTTATGAGCAAACTAGTCTGCCTCAAGCTAGCCTTCCACAAATTAAGGAGCAATTTAGAGAACAATCCCATGCTATGCTTTTTGACTCTACTCCTATTCCTCAAATGATGGAGCCTACTCAAGGTTTTAAAGTAGAGCCAAATAAAAGTGTAGTTGAACAATCTCAAGTGGATATTCTCACTAAGCAAATGGAAAGTCTTATTGCTACACAATCCAATTTGGCCAAGACTATAGATGCTTTACAATCTAATTACACCAAAACTTTCCAAAATCAAATGAACCCAATTACTTTTCAAGAGCCTAATCAACATGTTATAGCTACCAATCAAAATCCACAAATAGCTCCTACTCAAGCATATCAAGTTCCTCCAATGCATAATCCTCCCATGCATAATCCTTCAATGCAAAATCCTCATCCTCATGTGCAAAATCCTCATCCTCATGTAAAAAATCCTCAAATGTATCAAAACCTGTATCCTCAAGCTTCTCAAATAGCTTTTCAAAATCCTCAAAATCAAAATTTTCAAAATCATCAACCGTATAATATGGAAGCTCCTCTTGCACCTCAAGTACCACATGTTGCTCCCCAAGCTCCTCAAATACATCAATTGCATTTTCAAAATCCTAATTATCCTGTTCAAGCAATACCTTATCAACAAAATCCTCAATTTCAAAATTTCCCACCACAAGTTAATCAAAATCCTCAAAATCAAAATGGTTTTGTGTGTGGCCCTCGTAGGTGTCCTTGGTGTGATTCGTTAGAGCACTTTTTGAGAGATTGCGAACTATTGAAGGATGGTAAGGAGCAACGACTAGTAATAGACATAGACAAGAAAATCTGTGACTATCGATCTAGGCTACCTTTGCAAGGAAATTATGGTAAGGGAGGAATGAAAAAACATTATGAAAATATAACCATAATGGACGTAGGAACTAGAGGAGTGAAACTAGAAGCTCTTGATGAACAACAAGTAGAATCAAGTAAACCCACAAAGGAAGGTGATTTTTCCATAGAGGCTTTAGTAAGAGCACGGGATGAGATTAGGAGAATAACGGCTTGGGAGTCACCGATAGAAGATCAATCTCTTATTTCTCACATATCCAATGTAGAAGAAAAACGAAAAAGAGATGAAGTTGAGCCTAGTGAAAGAAGAGTGACTCGAAAACAAACCTCAGAGGGAATAGAAACAATCATAGAGCAAGGAGAAACATCACAATCTAAAGATAAAAAACAAGAATCAGAACCCAATGAACAAAAACAAGAGGAGAAACAAAAAGGGAAGAAGACAAAGCAAAGAAAAACAGAACCAAAGCCTTTAGATAAACCAGAACAATCAAAACAAACTGAAGACCAAACACGAGAACATGAACAAAAACAAGATCCTGAGCAAAAACAAAAGAAACCAAAGAGAAAACCTAAAGCCATCTTGATTTCAGAAATTGAGAGAAAAATAGATCCTATGGAAATTTTAGATGACATTTTGCTTAAGAGTCAAGTGACTATGTCTTTAGAACAAGTTTTCTCTATTGCAAAGCCTGTTTTTAAAGATAACTTTATCGGACTAATTAAAAGGAAGAGGTTTCCACTTAATCTAGATACTGAGATGCAAGATTCTCTAGATCAAGATCAAGCTATGAATGAAGCCTTAAACTTTGATGAATCTGATGAAGAGGACTTTGATGATGATGAAGTAAATGTTAATAAAAATTTCTTAGGACCTATTCAACCTGACCATGAAAATCATGAAAACAATCCTGAAAGTCACTTTAAAAGAACATTTTGGTCTAGAGGTACATCAGAGATGCATGTTAAAATAGGAAATGATAAGAACACTATCACTGTAAATGCATTAGTAGATTCCGGCTCCGAAATCAATGTGATTTCAAGAGAAGTCTATGATAAGTTTCGATGGCCCATAGATAAAGATTGTGGATGGCGTATGAGAACTGCAGATAATGGTGTAGGTACCCTGTATGGAGCTTGTGCTAGTGTGCCCATATCCATAGGAGGAATCACAGAAGAGTTTCACTTTTTTATTCAAGATAATTGCTCCTATGAAGTTCTCTTAGGTCAACCCTTTATTTGTGAGAGTCGTATGGAAACTAAAGCCATGGATGATGGGTCTACCTATGCTAGATTTAAGTCTAAGGATGGAATGCAATCACTTCAAGTCATGACAGTAGGAGTGAATCATCCTAGGAATCGATTGTCAATTAGAAAGAAACCTATTGTTACTCAGGGTCATGAGCATGCTTGTAGTGATTGTGCACCTCGATTCATGTTTGGAGCTACATATGATCAAAATTTCGGATAGAATCCATTGTTGAGCGGGACAACAGTGGATATTGGTTTGACATCTCGCATCCAACCAACATGTACAAGAGTTTGTCACTTTGTTTTCCACATTCTAGATTAGATTTTCTTCATAAGAGTCAATTGTCCAAGTCTTTTATCCAAAAAACCCAAAAAAATTATAAAAACAACAAAATCATGGAACATGATGAGAACATTGAGCATGTGATTGAGATATCTCATTGTTTCTCTACTCTTGAGGAGTTAGAGTTATGTCTTCAACAAAATTCTAATTCCCATATTATTCTTATTTCTTCCCTTGATGAGTATGCTCTAATCCAAGAGTATGCTCTCAATGTTGACAAGTGCTCAAAATTTAACCAAACACATGATGCCTTAGTTGAAACAAAGTACAAAACTGTAGACAAAAAAATCGAACCCATAGCTCAACCATTACCTCAAGGAAGTAATGAAAAAATTATTGATGTGAAAAATGATCCAATTCTTCGGGATAAGAAAAACATAGGACATACATTCACGGATGAGACAATCAAACAGGTGAAAATTGGTAGAGATGATGACTTTCTTTTGCCAGCAGAGAGAGATAAATTTGAGAGAGTTATACGGAGCCATGGAAAAGCCTTTACTATGTATCCTCATGAGATTGGTTGTGTAGATCCTAAGCTAGTTGCACCCATGATAATCTTTACTATTCCACATATTCCATGGAATCTTCGTCCTATACCTGTTCCAAAGGCTCACTTACCTGAGCTAATGAAACTACTTAAGGAGAAGATAAACATGAGAATTTTAGAGCCATCTTTTGCACCTTACTCAAACAGATGGTTCACTGTGCCTAAAAAGAATGGGAAACTACGTTTTATTCAAGATCTCCAACCCGTCAATAAAGTCACCATAAGGAATGTAGGAACAGGACCCATTGTAGATGAGTTTGCTGAATCATTTTCAGGACATTCTATCTATTCAATGGGTGATCTATATTCTGGATATGACCAATTCCAATTAGCAATTGATAGTCGTGACATAACCACAATGAAAACTCCTTTAGGCTTAATGCGAATGTGTACTTTACCTCAAGGAGCGACTAATTCTGTGGCTCATATGATGAGTGCTATGAATATGGTCTTACATGATTTTATCCCTCATATAACTATGCCATTCATTGATGATATTCCAATTAAAGGGAGTGAGGAACGTGTAAAGGACATTACTTTAGATTCATCTGGATGTCGTAAATTTGTTCTTGACCATATCTCTGATTGTGAAAGAATATTTCAACGATTTGAAGAGGTAGGTCTCACATTTTCCATAGAGAAATCTGTTTTTGGTGTCAACGAGGTACTTATTGTTGGACATTTATGTGGCCATTATGGTCGAAAGCCATACCCACAAAAAGTTGATGCCATTAGCAAGATTTCTGAAACATGTAACAACGTGAGTGAGGTACGTAGATTTCTTGGTGCTTGCATCTTTTATGTTATTTGGATCCCTCACTTTGCTCATGTTGCTGATTGTCTTTATGACTTGTTGAGGAAGAAACGAAAATTTATTTGGACTGACAAACACACTCAAGCTATGCGTAAATTGAAGAAATTATTGCTTGAAGCTCCCATCCTTAAGCGTGTAGACTATTCTGCTAACAAACCTATTATATTGACTGTTGATACTAGTCCTATTGGTATAGGTTGGGTCATAAGTCAAGATGATAGTGAAGGGAATAGATATGCAATTAGGTTTGGTGCCAAAATTCTACATGAAACACAACGAAAATATCCTTAGATCAAACGAGAACTATGGGGTATGGTAACAGCTTTGAAAACAGACAAAGAATATTTCATTGGTGCAAATGTCAAAGTTGAGACTGATTGTTTGCCTCTCATTGGAATGATAGCCAATTGTTCATCTCCTGATATAGCCATGCTTAGATGGATCTCATATATTAAGTTCATAAATCCTGAGTTAGTTCATATTTCAGGTAAGTCAAACTCAGTTGCTGATATGTTATCGAGAGCTAGATTTGATGATGATCTTGAAAGTGATCTAATAAAGAATGTGAATTTAGTTGACTATGTTCCACATATATATGAGTATGAGAAATTTCATGAGTCTGAGTACGAAGATGAATGGAGAGACATAGGAAAGTATCTCAGTACACTACAACCATTACCTAGCTGGACTACGAATAGATTCCGTAACATTAGGAAACGAGCTTATAACTTTTTCCTATGTAATGGTTATCTTTGGAGACATGCTAAGGGTAAGGTTAAGAATCCACAACGAGTCCTAGGAAAACGAGGTCTTCAATTGCAAGTAATGAAGGAAATGCATGAGACATTATGGGCCGGTCATAAAGGATTTTTTGGAACATATGAAAAAATTAGAAGTACCTATTATTGGCCTAGGATGTATGTTGACATTAGTAGCTATGTTTCTACATGTTCTACTTGTCAACTTCATTCATCAGTCAAACATAGAGATCCATTGCATCCTACGTATCCACCTTGTATTCACTACAAGTGGGTAGTAGATCTTGTAACTATGCCTAAAGGTATCGACAAAATGCGTTACATTGTACTTGCAAGAGAAGACTTAACTAATCATGTAGAGGGACGTGCACTACGATCTAAGACCACTTACAATGTTTGCAAATTCTTGCTTGAAGATGTCATAAGTCGCTTTGGGTACATAGAGAAAGTAGTTGCCGATCGTGGAGAGTTAAATGCGAGAGAAGCTAAAGAGTTCTTTGAGCATCACGGTATTCGTTTGTCTCTCACTATTGCATATAACCCAGAGGCCAATGGTAAAATAGAGAGAGGGCATCCACCTATTGTGAAAGCCATATCTAAAGCATGTAACGGTGACATCAAACAATGGCCTAAATTCTTACCTTTTGCACTTTGGGCAGATAGAATGACATGCACACGTACTACTGGATATATGCCTGCTGAACTCATGTACTGTCAAAAACCATTGTTTCCAATTCAGTCTCATATTTTTGCATGGTCAAATTTGCCTTGGTCTGAAAACATGTCTACTGATGATTTTTTGAGTTTGCGTATTAAACAGTTAGAACAAGGTAAATTAAGACTTGATGATGCTATTGAAAAATTAAGAGAATCTAGAATGAAGAACAAGCATTATTTTGATAAAACTCATCGATTGCGTCCTAAGCCAATTGAAGTAGGAGATTGGGTGCTCATTTATGATAGTACTATTGACTCTCAATATGATGCACGCAAAAAACTCACTCAACGGTGGTTTGGGCCATACATTGTATCAAAAGTCAACAACAATGGTACGTATGCTCTTTGTGAATTAAATGGTGTTGCACTAAAAACTTTGATTGCAGGTAAAAGGATAAAGTTATTCAAGAAGCGTGATAATGACGAGTACATTTTGGATGAGGACATTGGAGAAGATGACAACAATGAGGCCGATTCATAAATAGGAGTATCCATGTTATTAAAAAAAAAAAAAAAAAAAATGAAAAACATCATTAATTTTTCAAGTTCATGTTGCTTTGTTTTTTTTCAAGTTCATTCTATTTTTTTTCCATGCTTGTTTCATGCATGTTTTTTTTCAGTCTTTGCATCACATTGCATATCCACATCACTTGAGTCAAAAAAGGCAAATGATGATTTCTCTACTTGTGTAAAATTTTATCTTAAGTAGTAACTTATCTACCAAGAAATTGTTTATAATCTAGGATTGTGGAAAGATAGGGCATGTAGATTTGGAGGTTTATTTTGGTGACAAGACTTTCATATATAAACATGCATATGTATCGTGTATCGAAAGCATAATTGTTGAAATCCTAGCTCCTGCTACTGCATGTTTCTACATCCTTAGTCCATCTCACAGCACTTGTATCGGAGTTTAAACGACTGTTCTCCGTCATCAAAAATGGTTGTACCTTGTATCGGGGTTTAATTTTTCCCCGTCATCAAAAAAAAAAAAAAAAAAAAAGTTGCTACATGTTACCAAGAAGTTTACACTTTCTTCCACCCCAAAAAAGTGATCGTAACCATAAAGTTGCCGAATCATCATCATCAAAAAAAAAAAAAAAAAAAAAAGAGCAAGCCAAAGGAGGATAAAGAGGCATACTATAGAATAAATCACGGGCTATATAGGCAGATTTATGCATTAGTGGAGTTTAGTTAGATTTCCTTGCATGTTATTAGAGAAAGAGCATATTCATATTTATGTAGGAAAGGAGTTGATCTAAAATAAGCTAAAGATGAAAGATGTCTCTTGAAAATCCTAAATCTTTGTTTATAATCATATTTAAGGTAGATTGCTTTATGAAAAAGGTACAAAATTTTCTTCAAGATGAGAGGAACTGATGCTTAAAACGACTCAATACATCCACTTCCACTTCATACTGATGCTTCTTTTTTTTCTTTCTTGTTGCCAATGTTGCTTGTTCACTTGCATATATGTTGCCTATTTGTTCATGCATATTCATGTTGCCTGTTTCAATTCTTTCTTTCATGCAAATTTTGCTTCATGTCACGTTACCTACTGATTCATGCATATAATCAATTTTCCTTCCATGTTTCTTATGTTGCCTATAAAAGAATTTGATGCCTGAAACATTTTCTTTTTCACAGATGCTAGAGTGGCGCTTCCGGAGGAATCGCAGGTTTAGTGGGGGCGAATGTCGTCGAGATTTTCTCTCCTCTCTCACTTATGAAGGCCTACAAAAAACATATTTGGTGAAGGTAGCCGGAATTCCCCGAGAAGTCCAGGATGCATCAAGGATGTCAAAGGAAGCTCACATACAAAGTTTCAAAGAAATCAAGAAAGTCCATGGTAGCGGTCAAAGTTGGTCAAAGTTGGGAAATTAGGGCAAAAATTTCATTGTCACCAAATTAGATGAAAATCCATATACTTGTAAAGATTGTCAAAGGCAGTCTATAGCCCAAATTTCAGCAGAAAATGGATTTTGTAGCACATTGATATGCTATGTTCATTTTGTAAAAATATAATTTTTCTAGTTTGACCCTACAAATTCTTTTATAGAAATTTATGTTAGCCATATGGTTTGGCATGTATAAAGATCATATGTGGCTACATATTTGTACAAATTTTCAAGGCTATCAGAGCTTCCTAGACGCCTTAATGCCACCTTGCAAGCTTCCAAATGTAGTCAAACTTGTAAAAGGGAGATTCAGATGGGAGTTTTTTCTGTATATTCCTGAAGGAGATCTTTGGAAACGTAGCCCTACAAAGTTTCATCTTCATCAAAGCCTTTTTGGAGGGTCAAAGAGCACAAATTCCAGTTTTCAAGGTCACTGCAGTTTTCTAGAATAAAAAAATTGAAGGCTTGAAGGGCTGCCACATGTCAAAATATGATTGAACCATGGTGAACGGTCAAGATGAGCTCCTATTCAAGGGTGGAGATGCACTAAAGCATAAAGGAAGGAGGATCCACGAATTTTTTCCATAAAAGAAGAACTTTTTTACAATCAAAGATCAATAATGCAGTGTTTCTCCAAAAATAGTGGCTTATCTTATCCGAATTGATGTCAGTACTGATCCGACGGTCCAGATCATCCCCAGATCCAATGGTGGAGAATGAGGGCGCCTAAATTTCACTCCTTTACACTAGATTTGATAGAAAGAACAATTCCAAGCCATTGATTTGATTAATCAAATGGTTGTAATCAAAAGTAGTGATCCTAGAGTTGAGAGTTGATTTCTCTAAATCCAAGGGCCCAAATTCATCCAAAAAACTATATAAACCCCCCTCCAAACTCCTAGAGCATCATTGTTAGGGATCCATAGGGCTCATGCTAGCTTACGGTTTCCTTGAGACGATCACCCTCGGTTGAGCGAGTGAGGATCCAAGGTGAGCTAGTATGAGTATAGAACCTAGTTTCAAATTTAAGTTAGAACTCCAATTTAGGATAGGCTCTTGAAACCAGCATCTCTATCTTGACTCACCCTCGGTGGAGCGTGTGAGTGAGTTAGAGCTGATTTTAATGAGTCTTAGACTTCTTTAGTTAGATGTTACGAGCCTAGACAGACATAGGGTCACTGGAGTGGAACTCACCTTCTTACGTGTGACATTCGGTTGAACTGTCATGGTTTGAGGGTCGGAACCACCTTTGATCAGTAGACTGCTTAGCATGACGTACCACGAGGATCTTTTACATGTAACTTAATTCAAATTCTTTTAATTCATGTCACTTGTCACGTGTCTCTTGTCACCTCTCTCAGTCTCTTAAGTATTTTTACATGTCTTCTATTTCTTCTATGTGTGAGAAGGCTCCGCAGTATTGCGTTGAACCAGTGAGGATGTTTCTTTGAGCTTGTGAGTAAAATCCATCATCATAATTCACTTGCATGCATATAATCCATACAAATCCATACATATTTATTAGTTTCTGAAAGTGTATAAGAAGCTCCAATATTGGACCATTCTTCCTTTCGAAACTGATTTATGTGTAAGGATTCCATCTATTCTCATCATGCATACATATCATCCAAAGAAGGCTATACATATGGATTAGAATTAGGAAGTGTTTAAGAAGCTCCTCCAATGGACCATTCTTCCTTCCAAATTTGATTCGTGTGTATGGTTCTCTTTCATTTTTATCATTCATGTCATCAAACTAACTTGCACACCTACATTCCCATTCCCATAATTATTTCAACATCTCTCTCTTCTCCATTCTCAACATTAATTTCACCTTCACATCTTTAAACCTTCCAACATTCATTAGCTTCATACACCCTGTGTGTGCCACGACCGGACCCGATCCACCCGGATTGCGATCACCTCCACAGCAGTTCCTCCGGAAGCGCCACTCTAGTGTTCCTAAAAAACATAAGTTTCAAGCATCATATTCTTTTAAAGGAAAATAGGCAACAGGAAGGAGAGATTGATGAGATGCATGAATGAGAAGGCAACATGATATCAAGCAACATATGTATGAAAGGAAAAATTAAAACAGGCAACATGAATATGCATAAATAAATAGGTAACATTTCTATAAATGAACATGAAACATTGTTATGAATGAGTAGGCAACGTGACATGAAGAAAAATTTGCATGAAAGAAAGAATTGAAACACGCAACATGAATATGCATGAACAAATAGGCAACATATATGCAAATGAACAAGCAACATTGACAACAAGAAAGAAAACAAACAAGCATCAATATGAAGTGGAAGTGGATGTATTGAGTCGTTTTAAGCATTAGTTCCTGTCATCTTGAAGAAAAATTTGTACCTTTTTCATAAAGCAATCTACCTTAAATATGATTATAAACAAAGATTTAGGATTTTCAAGAGACATCTTTCATTTTTAGCTTATTTTAGATCAACTCCTTTCCTACATAAATATGAATATGCTATTTCTCTAATAACATGCAAGGAAATCTAACTAAACTCCACTAATGCATAAATTTGCCTATATAGCCCGTGATTTATTCTATTATGCCTCTTTATCCTCCTTTGCCTTGCTCTTTTTTTTTTTTGATGATGATGATGATTCGGCAGCTTTATGGTTACAATCACTTTTTTGGGGTGGAAGAAAGTGTAAACTTCCTGGTAACATGTAGTTTTTTTTTTAATGACGGGGAAAAATTAAACCCCGATACAAGGTACAACCATTTTTGATGACGGAGAACAGTCATTTAAACTCCGATAAAAGTGTTGTGAGGTGGAATAAAGATGTAGAAACATGCAGTAGCAAGAGCTAGGACTTCAACAATTATGGTTTCGATACAGGATACATATGCATGTTTATATATGAAAGTCATGTCACCAAAATAAACCTCCAAATCTACATGTCCTATCTTTCCATAATCCTAGATTATAACCGATTTCTTAGTAGATAAATTACTACTCAAGATACAATTTTACACAAGTAGAGAAATCATCATTTGCCTATTTTTTTGACTCAAGTGATGTGGATATGCAATGCAATGCAAAGACGGAAATCAAACATGCATGAAACAAGAATGGAAAAAAAACAAAGCAACATGAACTTGAAAAATTAATGATATTTTTATAGGTTTTTTTATTATTACTTTTATTTTTTATTTTTTTATTTTTTATTTATTTATTTTTTTATTTTTTTATAACATGGATACTCTTGTTTATGAATCGGCCTCATTGTTGTCATCTTCTTCAATGTCCTCATCCAAAATGTACTCGTCATTATCACGTTTCTTGAATAGCTTTATCCTTTTACGTGCAATCAAAGTTTTTAGTGCAACACCATTTAACTCACAAAGAGCATACATACCATTGTTGTTTACTTTTGATACAATGTATGGCCCAAACCACCATTGAGTGAGCTTCTTGCGTGCATCATATTGAGAGTCAAATGTACTATCATAAATGAGCACCCAATCTCCTACTTCAATTGGCTTGGGACGCAATCGATGCGTTTTATCAAAATAATGCTTGTTCTTCATTCTAGATTCTCTTAATTTTTCAACGGCATCATCAAGTGTTAATTTACCTTGTTCTAACTGTTCAATGCGCAAACTCAAAAAATCATCAATAGACATGTTTTCAGACCAAGGCAAATTTGACCATGCAAAAATATGAGACTGAATTGGAAACAAAGGTTTTTGACAGTACATGAGTTCAACAAGCATATATCCAGTAGTACGTGTGCATGTCATTCTATCTGCCCAAAGTGCAAAAGGTAAGAATCTAGGCCATTGTTTGATGTCACCGTTACATGCTTTAGATATGGCTTTCACAATAGGTGGATGCCCTCTCTCTATTTTACCATTGGCCTCTGGATTATATGCAGTAGTGAGAGACAAACGAATACCGTGACGCTCAAAGAACTCTTTAGCTTCTCTCGCATTTAACTCTCCACGATCGGCAACTACTTTCTCTATGTACCCAAAGCAACTTATGACATCTTCAAGCAAGAATTTGCAAACATTGTAAGTGGTCTTAGATCATAGTGCATGTCCCTCTACATGATTAGTTAAGTCTTCTCTTGCAAGTACAATGTAACGCATTTTGTCAATACCTTTAGGCATAGTTACAAGATCTACTACCCACTTGTAGTGAATACAAGGTGGATAAGTAGGATGCAACGGATCTTATGTTTGATTGATGAATGAAGTTGACAAGTAGAACATGTAGAAACATAGCTACTAATGTCAACGTACATCCTAGGCCAATAATAGGTACTTCTAATTTTTTCATATGTTCCAAAAAATCCTTTATGACCTGCCCATAATGTCTCATGCATTTCCTTCATTACTTGCAATTGAAGACCTCGTTTTCCTAGGACTCGTTGTGGATTCTTAACCTTACCCTTAACATGTCTCCAAAGATAACCATTACATAGGAAAAAGTTATAAGCTCGTTTCCTAATGTTACGGAATCTATTTGTAGTCCAACTAGGTAATGGTTGTAGTGTACTTAGATACTTTCCTATGTCTCTCCATTCATTTTCATACTCAGACTCATGAAATTTCTCATATATATGTGGAACATAGTCAACTAAATTCACATTCTTTATTAGATCACTTTCAAGCTCATCATCAAATCTAGCTCTCGATAACATATCAGCAACTGAGTTTGACTTACCTGAAATATGAACTAACTCAAGATTTATGAACTTAATATATGAGATCCATCTAAGCATGGCTATATCACGAGATGAACAATTGGCTATCATTCCAATGAGAGGCAAACAATCAGTCTCAACTTTGACATTTGCACCAATGAAATATTCTTTGTCTGTTTTCAAAGCTGTTACCGTACCCCATAGTTCTCGTTTGATCTGTGGATATCTTCGTTGTGTTTCACATAGAATTTTGGCAGCAAACCTAATTGCATATCTATTCCCTTCACTATCATCTTGACTTATGACCCAACCTATACCAATAGGACTAGTATCAACAGTCAATATAATAGGTTTGTTAGCAGAATAGTCTACACGCTTAAGGATGGGAGCTTCAAGCAATAATTTCTTCAATTTACGCATAGCTTGAGTTTGTTTGTCAGTCCAAATAAATTTTCGTTTCTTCCTCAACAAGTCATAGAGACAATCAGCAACATGAGCAAAGTGTGGGATTCAAATAACATAAAAGATGCAAGCACCAAGAAATCTACGTACCTCACTCATGTTGTTACATGTTTCAAAAATCTTGCTAATGGCATCAACTTTTTGTGGGTATGGCTTTCGACCATAATGGCCACATAAATGTCCAACAATAAGAACCTCGTTGACACCAAAAACAGATTTTTCTACGAAAAATGTCAGACCTACCTCTTCGAATCGTTGAAATATTCTTTCACAATTAGAGATATGGTCAAGAACAAATTTACAACATCCAGATGAATCTAAAGTAATGTCCTTTACATGTTCCTCACTCCCTTTAATTGGAATATCATCAATGAATGGCATAGTTATATGCAGGATAAAATCATGTAAGACCATATTCATAGCACTCATCATATGAGCCACAGAATTAGTTGCTCCTTGAGGTGAAGTACACATTCGCACTATGCCTAAAGGAGTTTTCATTGTGGTAATATCACGACAATCAATTGCTAATTAGAATTGGTCATATCCAGAATATAAATCACCCATTGAATAGATAGAATGTCCTGAAAATGATTCAACAAACTCATCTACAATGGGTCCTGTTCCTACATTCCTTATGGTGACTTTATTGATAGGTTGGAGATCTTGAATAAAACGTAGTTTCCCATTTTTTTTTAGGCACAGTGAACCATCTGTTTGAGTAAGGTGCAAAAGATGGCTCTAAAATTCTCATGTTTATCTTCTCCTTAAGTAGTTTTATTAGCTCAGGTAAGTGATCCTTTGGAACAGGTATAGGACGAAGATTCCATGGAATATGTGGAATAGTAAAGATTATCATGGGTGCAACTATCTTAGGATCTACACAACCAATCTTATGAGGATACATAGTAAAGGCTTTTCCATGGCTACGTATGACTCTCTCAAATTTATCTCTCTCTTCTAGCAGAAGAAAGTCATCATCTCTACCAATTTTCACTTGTTTGATTGTCTCATCCATGAATGTATGTCTTATGTTTTTCTTATCCCAAAGAGTTGGATCATTTTTCACATCAATAATTTTTTCATTACTTCCTTGAGGTAATGGTTGAGCTATGGGTTTGATTTTTTTGTCTACAGTTTTGTACTTTGTTTCAACTAAGGCATCATGTGTTTGGTTAAATTTTGAGCACTTGTCAACATTGAGAGCATACTCTTGGATTAGAGCATACTCATCAAGGGAAGAAAGTAGAATAATATGGGAATTAGAATTTTGTTGAAGACATAACTCTAACTCCTCCAGAGGAGAGAAACAATGAGATATTTCAATCACATGCTCAATGTTCTCATCATGTTCCATGATTTTGTTGTTTTTATAATTTGACAATTGACTCTTATGAAGAAAATCTAATCTAGAATGTGGAAAACAAAGTGACAAACTATTGTACAGGTTGGTTGGCTGCGAGATGTCAAACCAGTATCCACTGTTGTCCCGCTCAACAATGGATTCTATCCGAAATTTTGATCATATGTAGCTCCAAACATGAATCCAAGTGCACAATCACTACAAGCATGCTCCTGACCTTGAGTAACAATAGGTTTCTTTCTAATTGACAATTGATTCCTAGGATGATTCACTCCTACCGTCATGACTTGAAGTGATTGCATTCCATCCTTAGACTTAAATCTAGCATAGGTAGACCCATCATCCATGGCTTTAGTTTCCATACGACTCTCACAAATAAAGGGTTGACCTAAGAGAACTTCATAGGAGCAATTATCTTGAATAAAAAAGTGAAACTCTTCTGTGATTCCTCCTATGGATATGGGCACACTAGCATAAGCTCCATATAGGGTACCTACACCATTGTCTGCAGTTCTCATACACCATCCACAATCTTTATCTATGGGCCATCAAAACTTATCATAGACTTCTCTTGAAATCACATTGATTTTGGAGCCGGAATCTACTAATGCATTTACAGTGATAGTGTTCTTATCATTTCCTATTTTAACATGCATCTCTGATGTACCTCTAGACTAAAATTTTCTTTTAAAGTGACTTTCAGGATTGTTTTCATGATTTTCATGGTCAGGTTGAATAGGTCCTAAGAAATTTTTATTAACATTTACTTCATCATCATCAAAGTCCTCTTCATCAGATTTGTCAAAGTTGAAGGCTTCATTCATAGCTTGATCTTGATCTAGAGAATCTTGCATCTCAGTACCTAGATTAAGCGGAAACCTCTTCCTTTTAATTAGGCCGATAAAGTTATCTTTAAAAACAGGCTTTGCAATAGAGAAAACTTGTTCTAAAGACATAGTCACTTGAATCTTAAGCAAAATGTCATCTAAAATCTCCATAGGATCTATTTTTCTCTCAATTTCTGAAATCAAGATGGCTTTAGGTTTTCTCTTTGGTTTCTTTTGTTTTTGCTCAGGGTCTTGTTTTTGTTCATGTTCTCGTGTTTGGTCTTCAGTTTGTTTTGATTGTTCTTGTTTATCTAAAGGCTTTGGTTCTGTTTTTCTTTGCTTTGTCTTCTTCCCTTTTTGTTTCTCCTCTTTTTTTTGTTCATTGGGTTGTGATTCTTGTTATTTATCTTTGGATTTTGATGTTTCTCCTTGCTCTATGATTGTTTCTATTCCCTCTGAGGTTTGTTTTCAAGTCACTCTTCTTCCACTAGGCTCTGCTTCATCTCTTTTTCGTTTTTCTTCTACATTGGATAAGTGAGAAATAAGAGATTGATCTTCTATCGGTGACTCCCAAGCCGTTATTCTCCTAATCTCATCTCGTGCTCTTACTAAAGCCTCTATGGAAAAGTCACCTTCCTTTGTGGGTTTACTTGATTCTACTTGTTGTTCATCAAGATCTTCTAGTTTCACTCCTCTAGTTCCTACGTCCGTTATGGTTATATTTTCATAGTGTTTTTTCATTCCTCCCTTACCATAATTTCCTTGCAAAGGTAGCCTAGATCGATAGTCACAGATTTTCTTGTCTATGTCTATTACTAGTCGTTGCTCCTTAGCAGCCTTCAATAGTTCACAATCTCTCAAAAAGTGCTGTAGCAAATCACACCAAGGACACCTACGAGGGCCACACACAAAACCATTTTGATTTTGAGGATTTTGATTAACTTGTGGTGGGAAATTTTGAAATTGAGGATTTTGTTGATAAGGTATTGCTTGAACAGGATAATTAGGATTTTGATAAGGCAATTGATGTATTTGAGGGTCAATTCACCAAAGCCTAGTAGCTCTATTACTCACTTATAAAATGAGTATATTAGACGCTATGAACAACTGCCTGATGAAGATAAGATAACGTTGGAACCTGATCTTGTGATCAATTTTCTTAAGCTTCTTCATCCTGAAACTCGTAGGGAAGTTGAACGACAATTAGAAGAACAGATAAGTGTTATGGTCTTACTGACAATTGGCAAAAAGTGTGTAAAGTAGTAGAGGTTGTAGCCCATAGACATCAAAGACAATCCATGCTTTATGAGCAAACTAGTCTTCCTCAAGCTAGCCTTCCACAAACTAAGCAGCAAGTTAGAGAACAATCCCATGCTATGCTTTTTGACTCTACTCCTATTCCTCAAATGATGGAGCCTACTCGAGTTTTTAAAGTAGAGCCAAACAAAAGTGTAGTTGAACCATCTCAAGTGGAAATTCTCACTAAGCACATGGAAAGTCTTATTGCTACACAATCCAATTTGGCCAAGACTATAGATGCTTTACAATCTAATTATACCAAAACTTTCCAAAATCAAATGAGCCCAATGTCTTTTCAAGAGCCTAATCAACATGTTATAGCAAATACTTACGAGAATGAGAGACAAGAGAGAAGACACAAGTGACAAGTGACAAGTGACATGAATTAAAAGGATTTGAATTAAGTTACATGTATAAGATCGTCGTGGTACGTCAAGCTAAGCAGTCTACTGATCAAAGGCGGTTCCGACTCTCAAACCATGACAGTTCAACCGAATGTCATACGTAAGAAGGTGAGTTCCACTTCATTGACCCTATGTATGTCTAGGCTCGTAACGTCTAACTAAAGAACTCTAAGACTCATTAAAACCAGCTCTAACTCACTCTTATGCTCCACCGAGGGTTAGTCAAGATAGAGATGCTGGTTTCAAGAGCCTATCCTAGATTGGAGTTCTAACTTAAATTTGAAACTAGGTACTATACTCATACTAGCCCACCTTGGATCCTCACTCGCTCAACCGAGGGTGATCGTCTCAAGGAAACCGTAAGCTAGCAAGAGCCCTATGGATGCCTAACAATGATGCTCTAGGAGTTTGGAGGGGGGTTTATATAGTTTTTTGAATGAATTTGGGCCCTTGGATCTAGAGAAATCAACTCTCAACTCTAGGATCACTACTTTTGATTACAACCAATTGATTAATCAAATCAATGGCTTGGAATTGTTCTTTCTATCAAATCTAGTGTAAAGGAGTGAAATTTAGGCGCCTTCATTCTCCACCATTGGATCTGGGGATGATCTAGACCGTCGGATCAGTGCTGACATCAGTTTGGATAAGATAAGCCACTATTTTTGGAGAAAAGCTACATTATTGATCTTTGATTGTCAAAAAAGTCTTCTTTTATGGAAAAACTCGTGGATCCTCCTTGCTTTAAGCATAAGTGCATCTCCACCCTTGAATATGAGCTCATCTTGATCGTACAACATGGCTCAATCAGCTTTCGCCATGTGGTAGCCCTTCAACCCTTCAATTTGCTTAAACTAGAAAACTGCGGTGATCCTGAAAACTGGACTTTGTGCTCTTTGACCCTCCAAATAGGCTTTGATGAAGATGAAACTTTGTAGGACTATGTTTCCAAAGAACTCCTTCAGGAATATGCAAAAAAAATGTCCATCCCAATCTTCCTTGTACAAGTTTGTCTACATTTGGAAGCTTGCAAGGTGGCATTAAGGTCTCTAGAAAGCTCTGATAGCCTTGAAACTTTGTACAAATATGTAGCCACATATGGTCTTTATACATGCCAAACCATATGGCTAACATAAATTTCTATACAAGAATTTGTAGGGTCAAACTAGAAAAATTACATTTTTACAAAATGAACATAGCATATCAATGTGCTACAAAATCCATTTTCTGCTGAAATTTGGGCTATAGACTGCCTTTTGAAAATCTTTACAAGTATGTGAATTTTCATCTAATTTGGTGACAATGAAATTTTTGCCCTAATTTCCCAACTTTGACCAGCTTTGACCGCTACCATGGACTTTCTTGATTTCTTTGAAACTTTGTATGTGAGCTTCCTTTGACTTCCTTGATGCATCCTAAACTTCTCGGGGAATTCCGGCTACCTTCACCAAATATGTTTTTTGTAGGCCTTCACAAGTGAGAGAGGAGAGAAAATCTCGACGACAACGCATCTCAAGCCTACCGATTTTAAATGGACTTTAGAGTGTGATTTTGCATTTCATAGATTGAAAACTTTACTCACACAGGTAGTAGTACTCTAAGCTCCAGATCGGTACCAATATTTTCATGTCTTTGGATGCTTGAGATATTGCTCTTGGTTTGGTTTTAATGTAGAAGGTAGGTCGTTCTTGGTTTCGGCCTGATATAATTTCTATAAGTAAGATACATACCCTTTTTTATGTATACCACTTCCAATCCTGCGATGTATGTAAGTAGACCTAAATCACTTACTGTGAGTTCCTCTTTCATATGAAGGTTGAAATTCCTCATTCCTTGAGCATCTTTACTGTAATTATGATATCATCAACATAAACATATAGGTATGTGACTTCATATTGATTCTTCTTGATGAAGAGGGAAGGATCTGTTTTGCTCACAATGAATCCTCTATCCAACAACTAGGTAACAAGCCAATGATTCCAAGCCATATGGGCTTGCTTTAAACCATACAAAGCCTTTCTTAGCCTGCATAGGTACTCGAGACATGATAAGTCTTCAAAACTAAGAGGATGAGCCATGCATACCTCCTCATATATCCATCCATTTAGAAAGGCAATGTTTACATCTATTTGCTATATATATCATCCAATTCTTGTAAGTTGCAACACTGATAAGCACCCTTATGGTTCGCATTTTTTCAACTAGTGGAAATGTGTCTTTATAGTCAATTCCTTGTGTTTGTGGATACCCACTAGCCACAAGTATTGCTTTGTGCATATTTATAGGCCCATTGAAATATTACCTTGCATATCCATCTTGAACCTACGATCTTCACAGATGGAGATCTGACCACCGATTCCCAAGTTTGATTTTCTTACAAGGCATCAATCTCTTCCTCTATGATATTCATTTGGCTTCTTCTTTGCTTCCTCATATGATGAGGGCTCCTTAGAGTTTGAAACGTATGCTAGATATATAGACATTTTAGTAACTAATGAAGTATCCTATCCATATATTTATGGCTTCCTCTTCTCTCTAGTTGACCTTCTAATTGTTTGTTAAGAGGATTTTGCATTCCTCAATTCTTGCATTTTGGCTTTACCTTTAGAGTTACAAGAATTGATTTCTCTCCCTTGGAGTCTTCTAATGATCTTCAAAGTCACTTGATGCTTCAAGTGTGTGCTCATTCTTCTTTGATAAGGTTGGCAAGTCCTCCTCTAGGTTATAAGTTTGATTCTCCTGCAATAATGTTCAAACCATGATTTGTATTCACAAAACACAACATCCCTACTTACAATAAAAACTTTGTTTCTTGGATTGTACAACCTATAATTGTTTGGTTAAGGTCATAGCCAATGAAGATGCATTTCTTTGCCCTAGGGTCCAATATTCATCTAATCTATGAAGGTATACATGGATATGCAATGCACCCAAATATCATGCAATTATCAAGGCTAGGTCTTCATCTATTCCTTGTCTCATATGGGGTTATTCCATCCATAGACTTTGATGGAATTATATTCACCAAATAGGTTTTTTTTTATACTACCTCTACCCACAAGTAGTTGGGGATTTTCTTCACAATTAGCATTGGTTTTCTTTTATACTACCTCTACCCACAAGTAGTTGGGGATTTTCTTCACATTTAGCATTGTCCTTGTAGCTTCCACAATTGTTCTATTTCTTCTCTTTGCCACTATGCTTTGCTCAAGAGTGTATGAAATTTCCCTTTTGATCCCTTGTTCTTGGAGATAAGAATTAACGTCATGGGAGAAATATGCACCTCCCACATCCGACTTCGTCTTTTAGGGTTTCACCTCTTTGGTTCTCCACATGAGATTAATACTTTTCAAAACATGAAAACACTTCATCTTTATGCTTCATAAAATATAAGATAGTCTATCTACTACAATCATCTATGAATGACACATAATACCTTGATCTAGAGATTGAAGGCTTTTTGCTTGGTTTGCAAACATGTGTGTGGACCAAATCGAATAGGTCTCCATGTATGTAGCCTTTCATGGTGAAAGGTTTCCTATGTGAATTACAAAATTGACAAGCACTACATTTATATATCAGATTTTGTTTTGATATATTTGGTAGGCCAAGTACACTCTGATCCCTATTGATTTTTTTGAGGGAACTTTCTCCTATGTGACCTAACATCTTGTGCCGAATCTCTAAATCTGAATGCAATGTTCTTGGTGTCTTGGAGTTCAATGGTGAACAATCTATCGGTCTTCTCTCATCTTGGTATCTTCTTGAATCCCTGATGTGGGTCTTCAACAAATGCTTCATGCTTGGTAAATCTAACCTATAAAGCCTTCTAATCCATTGGATCTATGCTAATGAGGTTTTTGGTAATAGTAGGCACATAAAGTAGATTCTAGCTTTGCTCTAATACAATAGTGAAGAGGTGTTGGGGTACAAAGAGAGATGAGTGGGTCTTGACAAAAACATGCACAACACTAGCCAAGATAGATTTTGGAATGTCTAAATACTTCTGTATCTTTGAGGAGTATACATAAAGAACCAATAACGCATTTCGAAGATCATTTCCAAATGATTGCACCAAAACATATGAGTTTGTACTTCACAAAACTTGGAAAACCTTCTATTATGGGAAGTGAAGTTCACAATAGAATGCTCACAGTTGAGAGCCTGGTACAAATTGACTATAGGGATTTTGCACACATTTGAGTAGAGTATCAAGCTACATAAAGCAAGTCCTTTCATGATTTTAGCTTCGCCATACAAGAAGAAATAACTATAACAAGTCTCGAGAGTCACCCCAACATTTCAGGAAGAAGATGAAGTGCACACAAAGTCACATCTTTATTGGTTAGCCTAAAAGTTATTCTCTTGAAAGATTTTCTTTGACTATAAAAACAAGTCCATTTCAATTGCAAAACCTTTCTTAAATTTCTCATACTGGATTAAGTCTATGAAGCTACCATACTACGAACTAGATACACACATGGTGTTCTAACTTGTAGAGACTATTCCAATGTGAATTTATAATGTTTCAACTAAGTCCATATATATTTTCATCCTAGACTCATCTAACTAGAATACAAATGAGTCCAAGGAAATAGAAGAATTACAACATTAGGTTATCTTTCAAATAATCAAAGCTCTCATGAAGAAAAATGATGGTCGTCTCTAGTAAAAACCCCTTTGAGTCCACTTCACCCTCGCATCAGCTATATCTCAACCACAAACACTTCAACCTTCAACTTGTTTTGAATGATTCACAAAGCACTCAATTCATTTTCTTTATTTTTTCTTTAGCTTTTATTTTCTATTTATTTTTTCACTTTCTTAAATTAATTATCTTTTCCTATTTCTAAAGTTTATCGTTTATCTTCCTTCATCTATTAATTATTTTTCTTCTTCTTTTATCTTTTCTATATCTAATTTGATTTTATTTATTTCTAATTAAGTTTTCTATTTTCTTAATACCATTTTTTCATATTATACTTTTCTATTTCTCCTCTTTTTTTCTAATTTGTATCCAACTCCAGTTTGATTTTATTTTTCAATATTATTTATTTTTTATTTAAATTCTATTTTCTATTGTTTTGTTACTAGTTCTTAATTCTAAAAAGTAGTAGTAGATAAATAGTACAGTAAAACTAAAAAAACATCTCGTAAAAGAATAAAATGAAAACAAAACTAAAACTCTCTCTCTCTGTCTCTCTCTCTCTCTCTCTCCCTTTTGTGTGTGTGAAGTGAGTGGGGTTGAGTGCTCTGTCTCTCTCTCTCCCTCTATCTCTATCTTTTTTTTGTGTCGTCTCTCTTTGCAACAAAAACACTCTACATCAAAAGTTTCTCTCTGCATCCTTTCTTTCTCTCTCTCTCTCTCATTATCTCTATGCATGCACAGCTAGAGTGAAGTAAGTGTTATTTGTCTCTCTTTCTCTCTCTCTCTCTGTCTATCTCTCTACAGCAACACCCTATATGTTGAAACTCTGTCTTTGTACTCTCTCTCTCTCTCTCGTCCTTGTGTGAAGAAATGAATGTAGAGGAGGGAGAAAAATGTTCTCCACTCTATAAGTCGGCAGCGTGACCTTCTTTGCAATTTAAGAATTAATGTAATATCTTCATTGGAAAAATACTCGTGCTCATACCAACATTAATGCTATACTCGTGATCTGAGCTTCTTGAGTGATCTACTTGTATGATTCTGCACGTGTGGGAGATACGTTTTGAAGCAATCAAACACTTCCTTCTTACTCTTGATAAAATATAGAACAGTCCATCTACTATCGTCGTCAATAAATGCGACATAATACCTTGATCCTACCAATGAAGGTTCTTGAATCGGTCCCCATACATCTGTATGTACTAAGTCCAATAAGTTGTTGTGGATGTAGCCTTTGTGGTTGAACGGTTGTCTTTGTGCCTTCCTAATCTGAAATGCATCGAACCTGTTGATCATGTGTTGCTTTGATATGTTCCGCAGTCCTAGAACACTTTGATCCCTGCATACATCCTTCAAGGTTCTTTAATTCAGATGAGCAAGTCTCTTATCCACTTCCTTTCTGGGTCTTCCCATTGAACCAACAATTCTGAGTGGTGTGGTTGGTCTTATCGCAGATGACATAAGGTTGAACATTCTGACCTTTGGCTTTGTCTTGATTTGGTCCTTTCTTCTTCTCTTTCCACTTGCTTTTGCTTGCGAAGTTGGCTTGGGAAGTCTCATCTTCATCTTCTTCCTTCTTCTTTCCTTTCTGCTTCTTATCCTTCTTATCTGCATATAGAGCACTAGTTGAATTACCATGATAGGAGTTACCTTCCTTTATGCTATTGTTGGCTTCTTGATCGAAGAGTTGTCCAAGAAAGATGTTGAAGTCTGGAGTCTGCACATCCATGATGAGATCATAAGCCGTAGTGAAAGATTGCCATTACTTATCACTTCGAATTCCATTGAGAATTTGTCTCATGATAACCTCTTCTTGAATCAACTCTCCAATGGATGCTAACTGATCCGCAACCTCCTTGACCTTGGTAACAAACTCTGTGATGGTTTGTTTAGGGGTCTTCTTCATTTGGTTGAACTTGTTCCAAAGATGATTCTTTCTTTCTTTAGTACTAGCAGAAAAGAAAGTCTCGAGGGCATCCCAAGTTGCTTCAGATGTCTTGCATCCTCTAATATGTGGTAATAGAAAGTTAGAGGTAGAGTTTAGTATGTATGACCTTGCTAGAGCATCCCTTGCACATCCGAGTGTGAGCTTATCTGTCTCCTCTTATGTAGGTCCTCCTTTGGATCTTGGAATAGTCATAGCTTCATCATCTGCTACAATTCCATAAAGATTTCTACCTTGGGAATAGGCCTTCATTTTGATTTGCCAAGCCGCATAGTTGTGTGGATCAAGATTCTTGATCATTGAGAGAAAGTCGTCACCCATCTTGATCTGGCTCTGATACCACTGAAAGAACTTGGAGAAGCTTGTAGGAGGTAGAAAAGTGTGTTTGGAAGCGAAGGAAGTTTGGTCAACTCATCAACAATGTGCAAATATGATCACAAAGGCATTGGATGGATTCAATTTGAACAAATTCAAATCATTGATTGGATTGCAAGAGATATTGAAGAATTGAAGACTCAAGTTTCTTAGGCTTGAGGGGGGCTTTTAATGCAATAAGGAAGCCTAAGAGCTTTGCCTTAGATCCTGTTCTAATCTCATTATCTACTTCATATATATGTAGTCATGCAAACCTATTTTTGTAAAATTCAAAGGATAAACTCTTGAAATTATCTTGGCCAAATGTAAAATCTATAAGTAGAGACGAATCTTGTGGACATAGGGATCCAAAATCCATGACTTATCATGTAATTCAACTTCAAACCACTCCTAAAGTTAAGGTTCACTTTTAGGTGCATGACTCATCAAGATTCAAATTCAATACCATTTATAAGTGGACCCCCTTCTAGTCATAGAGTAGAGTGAGCCTTTCTGAGAGTTTTGAGCTGAGGTTTTGAGTTTACATTGTACTGAGCTCAAGTGATAGTAGTACTTCTCAGTACTGCTATAGTACTTTGAGGTACATAGTCACATTGTCTGGTTTATTTCTCTGTGTGTGAGTATCGAATTTGCAACATTTCCATTGGAGCACTTAGATAGGAATCTTCGTAACTCACATATGAAGTTTCATTATCTATGAATGAGTAGATCTTGAATAATGAAGGTGTTAATGTGACTATGTCCGCACTTCATCTTCTTCATGAAAAGTCGAGGAGATCCTAGAGACTTGTTATACTTATTTCTCCTTGTATAATAAGTCTAAATTCATGAAATAAATTTCTTTACATAGCTTGATAACTTAAATGAATGTGTGAAAGAACTCTCTATTCATTTTGGACTAGGCACAATCTCGTTGCTTGTAATTTTTTCCATGGCATAATGATAATGCAATTCTATGTGTTTATCCTAGCATTATAGATTGGGCTAGTAACAAGATGCAATGAGTTCATATTATCTCCAAAGAAATGAGGAATAGATGAATTAAGACCTAAATCAGTGTACAAGGTCTTAATCCACATTGCTTCTTGAGTTGCATTAGCAAGTCCTCTATATTCAGCCTTGGTTGATGAGAGAGCAATAATGGCTTGCTTGTTTGAGGACCATGAAATCAACTTTGTACTTGCAAAGGTAAGGTTTCCAAGTGTGATTCTTCTATCATCTTTAGAAACTACCCAATTTGCATTAGAGAAGAACTTGATATCTATATCCAGTGTGTAAGGATAATACAAACCTTCATTGATAGTTCCCATTAGATATTTGTGTATTCTTTTGGCTCCTTCCATGTGAGGTTCTCTTGGGGTATGCATGCGCTGACTTAAGAAACTTACTCCATAGAAAATTTCAACCCTTGTGAAGGTAGCATAGTTCAAGATACCAGCTAGACTCTAATAGCTAGTTATATCCTCTATTTGTTCCCCTTCATGAGCACATAAGTTCAAGTTCATCTCCATAGGTGTACCTGCAATCTTGAATTCTCCATTTTGAATTTGACAATAATGTTTTTTATATAATTTCTCTAAGTCAGGTACATGCCCTTTTTTGTGTATATCACTTCCAATCCTAGGAACTATGTAAGTAAACCTAAATCACTCATTGTGAATTCCTCTTTCATATGAAGTTTGAAATTCACTATTCCTTTAGCGTCTTTACTGTATTATGATTCATCAACATAAACATATAGGTATATGACTTCATTATAATTCTTCTTCATGAAGAGGGAAGGATCTGCTTTGCTAGCAATGAATCCTCTATCCAACAAGTAGGTAACAAGCCAATGATTCAAAGCCATAGGGGCTTGCTTCAAACCATACAAAGCCTTTCTTAAAATGCATTGATACTCGGGATATGATGAGTCTTCAAAACCAAGAGGATGAGCCATGTATACTTCCTCATATATCCATCCATTTAGAAAAGCAATGTTTACATCTATTTGGTATATATATCTTCCAATCCTTGTAAGATGCAACACTCATAAGCACCCTGATCATTGGCATTTTTTCAACTAGTGAAAATGCTTCTTTATAGTCAATTCCTTGTGTTTGTGGATACCCATTGGCCACAAGTATTGCTTTGTGCCTATTTAAAGACCCATTGAAATTTTTCTTTACCTTGTATATCCATCTTGAACCTATGATCTTCATATATGGCGATTTGAGCACCAATTCCAAAGTTTGATTTTCTTATAAGGCATCAATCTCTTCCTCCATGGCATTCATCGAATTTGGATCCGTCTTTGCTTCCTCATATGATGAGGGCTCCTTAGCGTTTGACACCTACGCTAGATATATAGATTTTTAGTAACTAATGAAGTATCCTAGCCATACATTTATGGCTTCCTCTTCTGTCTAGTTGACCTTCTAATTGTTTGTTAAGAGGATTTTGCCATATTCCTCAATTCTTGCATTTTGTCTTTACCTTTAGAGTAACAAGAATTGATTTCTCTCCCTTGGAGTCTTCTGATCATCTTCACAGTCACTTGATGCTTCAAGTGTGTGCTCATTCGTCTTTGATACGGTTGGAAAGTCCTCCTATAGGTTATAAGGTAGTTTGCTTCTCCTACAATCATGTTCAAACCATGATTGGTTTTGATCAAACACAACATCCTTACTTACAATAAAAACTTTGCTTCTTGAATTGTACAACCTATACTTTTATTTATTAAGGTCAAGCCAATGAAAATGCATTCATTTGCCTTAGGGTCCAATATTCATCTAATCTATGAAGGTATATGTGGATATGCAATGGACCCAAATATCTTGCAATTATCAAGGCTAGGTCTTCATCTATTCCTTGCCTCATATGGGGTTATTCCATCCATAGCCTTTGATGGAAGTATACTGACCAAATAGGTAGTTGTTGATACTACTCCTGCCCAAAGGTAGTTGGGGATTTCCATCACATTTAGCATTGCCCTTGTGGCCTCCACAATTGTTCTATTTCTTCTCTCTGCCACTATGTTTTGCTTAGGAGTGTATGTAATTTTCCTTTTGATCCCTCGTTCTTGGAGATAAGAATCAAAGTCATGAGAGAAATATGCCCCTCCCCCATCTGACTTATTCTTTTAGGGTTTTACCTCTTTGGTTCTCCACAAGAGCTAAATACTCTTTGAAACATGAAAACACTCCATCTTTATGCTTGATAAAATATACCCCAACATTTCAGGAAGAAGATGAATTGCACACAAAGTCACATCTTAAATTGTTAGGCTAAAAGTTATTCTCTTGAAAGATTGTCTTCGACTATAAAAACAAGTCCCTTACAATTGCATAACCTTTCTTCAATTTCTCATACTGCATTAAATCTATGAAGCTACCATACTACCAACTCGATACATCCATGGTTTCCTAATGTAGAAACTATTCCAATGTGATATTATAATGTTTCAACTAAGTTTATACATATTTTTATCCCAAACTCATCTAACTAGAATACAAATTCGTGCAAGGAAATAGAAGAATTGCAACATTGAAAGGTGCATTACGTCATCTTTCACATCATCAAAGCTCTCATCAAGAAAAATGATGGTCGTTACTAGTAAAAAAAACCTCTTTGAGTCCACTTCACCTTCTCATGAGTTGTATCTCAACTACAAACACTTGAAAGTTCAACTTGTTTTGAAAGATTTGCAAAACACTCTATTCATTTTCCTTATTTATCCTTTTTAGCTTTTATTTTCTATTTATTTTTTCACTTCTTAAATTAATTTTCTTTTCCTATTTTTAAATTCTATCGTTTATCTTCATTCATCAATTAATTAATAATCAAGTAATTTCATGATTTTAGCTTCCCCATAAAAGGAGAAATAAGTATAACAAATCTCTGGAGTCACCCCAACATTTCAAGAAGAAGATGAATTGCACACAACGTCACATCTTAAATTGTTAGGCTAAAAGTTATTCCCTTGAAAGATTGTCTTTGACTATAAAAACAAGTCCCTTACAATTGCAAAACCTTTCTTCAATTTCTCATACTGCATTAAATCTATGAAGCTACCATACTACCAACTCGATACATCCATGGTTTCCTAATGTAGAAACTACTCCAACGTGATATTATAATGTTTCAACTAAGTTTATACATATTTTTATCCCAAACTCATCTAACTAGAATACAAATTCGTGCAAAGAAATATATAGAAGAATTGCAACATTGAAAGATGCATTACATTATCTTTCAGATCTTCAAAGCTCTCATCAAGAAAAATGATGGTCGTCGCTAGTAAAAAACCTCTTTGAGTCCACTTCACCTTCTCATGAGCTATATCTCAACTACGAACACTTGAACCTTCAACTTGTTTTGAACGATTTGCAAAACACTCTATTCATTTTCCTTATTTATCCTTTTTAGCTTTTGTTTTCTATTTATTTTTTCACTTCTTAAATTAATTTTCTTTTCCTATTTTTAAATTTTATCGTTTATCTTCATTCACCAATTAATTAATTTTCTTTTTCTTTTATTTTCTACTTTTAACTTAATTGTCTTTTTCTCTTTCAAATTCTTATTTTTGTTTACTATTTTTCTTTTTCTATCTCTAATTTGTTTTTATTTAATTCTAATTAAGTTTTCTATTTTCTTAATATCATTTTTTCAAATTATACTTTTCTATTTCTCCTCTTTTTTCCTAATTTGTATACAACTCTAATTTTATTTTCTTTTTGAATATCTATTTTTTATATAAATTCTATTCTCTATTGTTTTAATACTAATTCTTAATGCTTAAAAGTTGTAGTAGATAAATAGTAAAGTAAAACTAAAAAAACGTCTCGTAAAAGAATAAAACAAAAACAAAACTAAAACTCTCTCTCTCTCTCACCCCGTTTGTGTGTGTGAAGTCAGTGGGGTTGAGTGCTCTGTCTCTCTCTCTCTCCATCTCTCTCTCTCTGCATCTCTATCCTTTTTTTGTGTCGTCTCTCTCTCTCTCTCCAACAAAAGCACTCTACATCGAAAGTCTCTCTCTGCATCCTCTCTCTCTCTCTCTCTTTGCAAAGGTAAGGTTTCTAGGTGTGCTTCTTCTATGATCTTTAGAAACTACCCAATTTGCATTAGAGAAGAGCTTGATCTCTATATCTAGTGTGTAAGGATAATACAAACCTTCATTGACAGTTCCCTTTAGATATGTGTGTATTCTTTTGGCTGCTTCCATGTGAGGTTTTCTTGGGGTATGCATGCGTTGACTTAAGGAACTTACTCCATAGAAAATTCCAACCCTTATGAAGGTAGGATAGTTCAAGCTACTAGCTAGACTCTAATAGCTAGTTATATCCTCTATTTGTTCCCCTTCATGAGCACTTAAGTTCAAGTTCATCTCCATAGGTGTACAAGCAATCTTGAATTCTCCATTTTGAATTTGACAATAATGTCTTTGATATAATTTCCCTAAGTTAGATACATGCCCTTTTTTGTGTATATCACTTCCAATCCTAGGAAATATGTAAGTAAACCTAAATAACTGATTGTGAATTCCTCTTTCATATGAAGTTTGAAATTCACTATTCCTTTAGCGTCTTTACTGTAATTATGATTCATCAACATAAACATATAGGTATATGACTTCATAATAACTCTTCTTGATGAAGAGGAAAAAATCTGCTTTGCTAGCAATGAAACCTCTATCCAACAAGTAGGTAACAAGCCAATGATTCAAAGTCATAGGGGCTTGCTTCAAAACATACAAATTCTTTCTTAAAATGCATTGATACTCGGGACATGATGAGTCTTCAAAACCTAGAGGATGAGCCATGTATACCTCCTCATATATCCATCCATTTAGAAAAGCAATGTTTACATCTATTTGGTATATATATCTTCCAGTTCGTGTAAGATGCAACACTCATAAGCACCCTGATCATTGGCATTTTTTCAACTAGTGAAAATGCTTCTTTATAGTCTATTCCTTGTGTTTGTGGATACCCATTGGCCACAAGTATTGCTTTGTGCCTATTTATAGACCCATTGAAATTTTTCTTTACCTTGTATATCCATCTTGAACCTATGATCTTCATATATGGAGATTTGAGCACCAATTCCAAAGTTTGATTTTCTTATAAGGCATCAATCTCTTCCTCCATGGCATTCATCGAATTTGGATCCGTCTTTGCTTCCTCATATGATGAGGGCTCCTTAGCGTTTGAAACCTATGCTAGATATATAGATTTTTAGTAACTAATGAAGTATCCTAGCCATACATTTATGGCTTCCTCTTCTATCTAGTTGACCTTCTAATTGTTTGTTAAGAGGTTTTTGCCATATTCCTCAATTCTTGCATTTTGTCTTTACCTTTAGAGTAACAAGAATTGATTTCTCTACCTTGGAGTCTTGTGATTATCTTCACAATCACTTGATGCTTCAAGTGTGCTCATTCGTCTTTGATATGGTTGGAAAGTCCTCCTCTAGGTTATAAGGTAGTTTGATTCTCCTGCAATCATGTTCAAACCATGATTTGTTTTCATAAAACACAACATCCTTACTTACAATAAAAACTTTGTTTCTTGGATTGTACAACCTATAAATTTTTTTATTAAGGTCAAGCCAATGAAAATGCATTCATTTACCTTAGGGTCCAATATTCATCTAATCTGTGAAGGTATATGTGGATATGCAATGAACCCAAATATCTTGCAATTATCAAGGCTAGGTCTTCATCTATTCCTTGCCTCATATGGGGTTATTCCATCCATAGCCTTTGATGGAAGTATACTGACCAAATAGGTAGTACTTGATACTACTCTTGCCCACAAGTAGTTGGGGATTTCCATCACATTTAGCATTGCCCTTGTGGCCTCCACAATTGTTCTATTTCTTATCTCTACCACTATGTTTTGCTTAGGAGTGTATGTAATTTTCCTTTTGATCCCTCGCTCTTGGAGATAAGAATCAAAGTCATGGGAGAAATATGCCCCTCCCCCATTTGACTTAGTTTTTTAGGGCCTCTTTGGTTCTCCACAAGAGCTAAATACTCTTTGAAACATGAAAACACTTCATCTTTATGCTTGATAAAATATAAGATAGTCGATCTGCTTCAAACATCTATGAATGACACATAGTACCTTGATCTAGAGATTGAAGGCACCTTGCTTGGTCCGCAAACATGTGTGTGGAGCAAACCCAATAGGTCTCCATGTATGTAGGCGTTCGTGGTGAAAGGTTTCTTATGTAAATTACAAAATTGACAAGCACTACATTTATATAACATATGTTGTTTTTATATATTTGGTAGGCCAAGTAGACTCTGATACCTATTGATTTGTTTGAGGGCATTTTCTCCTATGTGACCTAACATCTTGTGTAGAATCTCTAACTCTAATAGAGTTTGGGTGCCATAATTAAACAATGCAATGTTCTTGGTTTCTTGGAGTTCAAAGGTGAATAATGTACCCGTCTTCTCGCATCTTGGTATCTTCTTGAATCCCTAATGTGGGTCTTCAACAAATGCTCCATGCTTGGTAATTCTAACCTATAAAGCCTTCTCAACAATTTGACCTATGCTAATGAGATTTTTGGTAATAGTAGGCACATAAAGTAGACTATAGCTTTGCTCCAAAACAATAGTGAAGAGGTGATGGGGTATAAAAATAGAGATGAGTGGGTGTTGACAAAAACCGGCTCAACACCAGCCAAGATAAATTTTGGAATGTCTAATATACTTCCATGTCTTCCAGAGTATACATAAAGAACCAATAAATCATCTGGAAGATCATTACCAAATGATTGCACCAAAACATGTGAGTTTTTACTTCAGAAGACTTGGAGAACCTTCTAATAGGGGAAGTGAGGTTCACAATAGAATGCTCATAGTTGAAAGCCTCGTACAAATCGATCATAGAGCTTTTGCACACATTTGTTTAGAGTATCAAGCTACATAAATCAAGTAATTTCATGATTTTAGCTTCCCCATAAAAGGAGAAATAAGTATAACAAATCTCTGGAGTCACCCCAACATTTCAAGAAGAGGATGAATTGCACACAAAGTCACATGTTAAATTGTTAGGCTAAAAGTTATTCTCTTGAAAGATTGTCTTTGACTATAAAAACAAGTCCCTTACAATTGCAAAACCTTTCTTCAATTTCTCACACTACATTAAATCTATGAAGCTACCATACTACCAACTCGATACATGGAGGAGAATCACACAAATTAACCAAGGTATACTAGACTGATGGGGGAAGTATCTCAACCCCTAAGCAACGACAAAGAGTGAATGACCTCCACAGGTATCCTTCTTTGACCTCTCCACTCCAAAAGTGCTCTTACTCAAAGCTTATGCAGAGAACTCTAGTGAGCTTTTGTAGACTTGTAGTAGACACCAAGAGCTTTCCAACAAAAGAAATTTTACTTCAAATGGATGCTTACACAAAGCGAAACAATGTCTACAACATGAGCTAGTTGAATGCTCACAACTGCTAGTCAAGCAGAGACCTCACTTCACTCCCGCAAGCTTTTCACAGAGATTATACAAAGAATGAATCTCAAACTTGCGTCAACTTTAGAACACTCTAATAGCTACCCAATGACACCAAAATCATAGCAAATGGATAAATAGAGAAGGAGAAACAACCCATACAATAGAGAGCAAAATATTTCCAATAGAGCCTACACACAGAGAGAGATATCAATCACACAACTTCACTAAAATGAATGTTGCTCCCAGATTACTCAGAGAATGCTCTAGAGAATTTGTGAGCATAAAATAGACTATAATAGCTATCCAATGAGACAAAACGTACATCAAATGGATACAATATGAGGGAGAACCAATGCTAACAACTCAGGGGTAGAGAGTTGCAACACTGCCTACACACACACATAGATATGCCTACTAAAAAAAAACAAACAAGCAAGCAAGGGGCTAGCTTAAGCAAGGGGCTTGCTTATCACAACTCCAGCACTTAGTGCTCACTTTACATGAGCTAAAACTCCAAGAAGATGGCCTAGAAGAAGTTGGGATACATGATCCTTTTATAGTGAGAAGTGTGCCCCTAAAATCTAGGAACTACCTTTCCAAATCAGCCTCCTAACTTGGAGGAATTAGTTGAGATGACTTGGGGAGTGGTTGAGTGACTTTTCTTGATGGAATCTCGTGGCTTTTGGCTTCCTTTGATTGCTCCACATGTCCATAAAAGATTCCCCACGAATTTGTAGCTTGAAGCTTGACTTTTAACACTCCCCCTCAAGCTTCAATTCTTCATCCTCATCCAAGCTCCTTCATGTTGATGCTTTGCTTGAATTTTGAAATCTTCATTCCATCCAAAGCCTTTGTAAACATGTCGGCAACTTGGTCCTTGGTACCAATATGATGTACTGAAACTTCCTTCAATATCACCTTTTCCCTTATGAAGTGATAGTGCACTTCAATATGCTTGGTTCTAGCATGATAGACAGGATTCGATGCTAGATGAATGCTACTCATATTGTCACAAAAAATTGGATATGTGTCAACCTGCAAATTAAGCTCCATAAATAACTTCTTAATCCACATTAGCTCACATGTGACTTGATCCAAAGCTCTATACTCAGCCTCGGTGGAAGATAATGCCACCGTGGGTTGCTTCTTTGAAATCCATGAGATGATCTTTCTACCTAGCATGACTAGGTAACCACTTGTACTTCTTCTATCCTCCTTGGAACCGGCCCAATCCGCATCAGAATAAGCTTTGACCTGCATATCATCATCAAATGAATAGAACAATCCTTCATTTATAGTGGCCTTGAGATATCGTAACATTCTTCTTGCAGCTTGCAAGTGTGTAGTCCTTGGACTATGCATAAATTGTGATAACACTCCAACTCCATATGCTATGTCAGGCCTAGTTATTGTGGCATAATTGAAAGAGCCTACAATAGAGCGATAAAAAGTTACATCCTCTAATGGCTCTCCATCAATGGAGCTTAGCTTTACATTAACTTCCATGCGATTTGAAATAGGCTTGCAATGTAGCATCCCAAACCTCTCAAGTAGGTCTAGAATATACTTCCTTTGTATGAGCATAATACCTTCTTGTTTGTATACAACTTCAATGCCAAGAAAATACCTAAGATCTCCAAGATCAAATATCCTAAACTCCTTTCCAAGCTTTGCCTTGATCTCCTCAATGCCCTTTGTATCATTACGTGTATTGATAAGATCATCTACATACACAAACATGTAGACTACAAGTTCTCCTCTTTGTTTGATGAAGAGAGATGGATCCGCCTTGCATTGATTGTAACCACATTTGATCAAATAGTCCACCAATCTTTGGTTCCAAGCCCTTGGAGATTGCTTTAGGCCATAAAGTGCCTTCTTCAACCTACAAACATGATGTGGAAACTCTTTATGAACAAAACCTAGTGGTTGCTCCATGTATACCTCTTCTTCCAAGTCTCCATTGAGAAAGGCAATCTTGATATCCAATTGGAAAAGCTTCCATCCTTTGCTAACAGCCATTGCAATGAGTGTCCTAATGGTGCTCATCTTTGCCACGGGGCTGAATGTCTCTTCAAAGTGCACTCCATAGGTTTGTGCAAAATCCTTGGCCACCAATCTTGCTTTGAACCTAGAAATAGATCCATCTGAATTCCTCTTTACTTTATACACCCACTTATTACCTATTACCTTCATGTTCTCCTTCTTGGGCACTAGAGTCCATGTTTGATTTTCCTCAAGTGTGTCGATCTCTTCTTGCATTGCCTCTTTCCATTCGGTGTACCTGCTTGCATCTTCATAGCAATCGGGCTCATGATCTTCTACTACTTTGTTCATATATGCATAATGTGTTGCCATGTATGAATCATAAGTAAACCTTTGAGTTGGATACTTAACTCTAGAAGACTTCCTTTCTTCACCTTTTGGAGGAATAAACCTCCTTTGCCTTGGGAACTTCATCTCTTTCTTTGACGTAGCTTCTTTCTCCATCATGTGTCCTTCATCATCTTCAACTTCATTACCTTTTTCATCCAACTCCACCAATGTTGCTTTGCCTTTGTTGATTGATTGTGCTTCATAGCTTGATGAAGATCTCCCCCTCCATGGTGAGTTCATGCTTGAACTATCTTCATTGATGGAACACCTTGGGCCGCTTAGCTCTAGGTCGATTTGTTCTTCATCATGTCCATGCTTTTCTTCTTCATAGTCCTACATACAATCATACTTCTTATACCAAGGGAGTAGCTCATCAAATGCTACATCCCTTGATATCCTCAAGTCCTTTGTGTTTGGGTTGAAGCACCTGTAACCTTTATGATCATTTGATTATCCTAGAAACACACACTTTTCTGCCTTTGGTTGTAGCTTGTGCCTCAATTCACTTGGCACATGTACATAACAAGTACATCCAAATATCTTCAAGTGAGAAAGATCAGGTTTCTTACCATAATAGGCTTGATATGGTGTCAAGCCATGGATCCCTGAGGTAGGAGCCCTATTCATAAGATACACGACGATATTTGCTGCATCACTCCAAAACATGTTAGGTACATTCATGTCATTAAGCATTGCTCTAGTGATCTGGGCAATGTATCTATTCTTTCTCTCTGCTACTCCATTTTGTTGGGGTGTGTACCTGCATGTTACTTGCCTCTTGATGCCTTGATCCATTAAAAAATCAAAAAACTCATTGGAGAAATATTCTCCCCCTCCATCGGACCTTAGCTTCTTGATATATGTACATGTTTCCTTTTCTACCATTGCCTTGAATGCTTTGAAACATGTAAACATATCTGATTTGTTTTTTATGAAATAAACCCCAACCATCCTTGTGCAATCATCTATAAAAGTAACAAAGTACTTGTTACCTCCAATGGATTGCTCTTTGGTTGGCCCCCACACATCTGTATGTATCAACTCCAATGGATGTTGGCTTATGTAGCCACTCTTCTTGAATGGAAGTCTCGCTTGCTTCCCTAGTTGACAAGATTCACATAAATGCTTCATACCTTGTCCTTGGAAGTTGGGAAGACCTTCAACCAGCCCCTTGAATTGCATTTCCTTCATTCTTTGTATGTTGATGTGACCTATCCTCTTGTGCCACAAGTCCAACTCCGAAATCCTCTTGCTTCCATATGTGAAGTAGACATGTTGAGTGGAATGAGAATTTACCTCCAAAGTGAAGAGTCTCCCTTGCTTCTTACCTCTTGCTATGACCTTGTAACCTTGCGTAGGGCTCTCCACAAAGCATCCACCTTTGTTGAACCTTACTTGATAGCCTCTTTCAACCATTTGCCCAACATACACCAAGTTCTTTGTGATGGTAGGTACATGCAAGACATCCTAGAGACATCTTCCTTCCTCCTTGTCATCCAAAGCTACATCTCCAACATGGGAGATCTCATGGGCTGTATCATCACCTATTTCTACATGTCCTTTACCTTTGGGAACATTTAGATTAGTAAACCAAGAAGAATTGCAACTCATATGGTTGCTACATCCACTATCAATATACCAAGTGTTATCTACTTTGCTTGAATTCCCATTCATGTGCATCATCAAGAGATTGTCATTTTCTGAACTTGTAGAAGCATAATTACCTTGGCCTTTGTATGAAGAACCTTGATTATAGCGCCTTTGGTTTCCTCCTTGGTAGCAATCTCTAGCATAGTGGCTAAACTTGCCACATATGTAACATCTTTCGCCATCTTGATTCCTGTTTTGTTGATGTTGTCCTCCTCTTCCTCTTGTTCTTCCTCTCCCTCTTTGTGATGAGGTGCCTTGGTCATGTCCTTGATTGCTTGAGTGGCCTTGCCGTCCTCCAAACCTTCCTTTGCCCCTTCCTTGTCCTAGTCTTCCTTTGCCCCTTTGATTACCTGCATAGAAAACTTGTGCATCCTTGCTTTTAGTTGAACTTCCACCTATGTTCATTTCTTCGGTGACCATGAGAGCAACCAATTGCTCAAAATCAGGAAGATTATCCCTTACATATACTGAAGTGGTAAAGGGTTTCCACTTCTCATCATCTCTCAAACCATTGAGAGTATAAGCCACAAGATCGTCATCGTCTACGTGGCTTCCAATGGATCCCAATGCATCTCATAACTCCTTGACCTTAAGTATGTAGTCATTTATGCTACTCCCTGAGCTCTTCCTAAGGTTGTTGAGCTCATTCTTGAGTTGGATCTTCCTTGCTTTGGTGCTTGTTGAATAAAGCCTTTCAAGTGTCTCCCATACCTTCATGCTTGAATCAAAGTCTTGGATATGGCCGATCATGCTATTGCTAATGTGTTGGGAAAGGATAAAGATAACCCTCTTGTCTCTTTAATTCCATTCCCTAAAGGCCCTTCTCTGGTCATTGGTTGGATTCTCATCCAACCTAGGTCTTGGTTCACTTCCACTAATCAACCCCCAAAGGCCCTTGCCCATAAGATAGTTGGAGACCCTAAATCTCCATGGTTGATAGTTCCCTTTGTCTAGCTTTTCAATTTGAGTGTTGAAGTCTCCCATATCTAGTCTTTGATACTTCACCTAGCCCTTGGCTAATGCTCCAATGTGTGTAAAATGAAAATGAGGCTCTGAGGTTACCTCAATCCAAAGCTTTCCTTAGATGCACACCTTGTGCTCTTGAAACTTTGAGTAGAATAGCTCCCCCTTGATGTGAGCTACCTCCAAGAAGCTTTTGTTGATGCAAATCTTCAACCACCAACTCCAAGAGGTCTTCTTGCTTGTATGTGATGCCTCCAAGATGCCCAAATGCTTTGATACCACTGATGGGGCAAGTATCTCAACCCCTAAGCAACGACAAAGCGTGAATGACCTCCACAGGTATCCTTCTTTGACCTCTGCACACCAAAAGTGCTCTTACTCAGAGCTTATGCACAGAACTCTAGTGAGCTTTTGTAGACCTGTAGTAGACACCAAGAGCTTTCCAACAAAACAAATTTTACTTCAAATGGATGCTTACACAAAGCGAAACAATGTCTACAACATGAGCTAATTGAATGCTCACAACTGCTAGTCAAGCAAAGACCTCACTTCACTCCAGCAAGCTTTTCTCAGAGATTATATAGAGAATGAATCTCAAACTTGGGTCAACTTTAGAGCACTCTAATAGCTACCCAATGACACCAAAATCAGAGCCTACACAGAGAGAGAGAGAGATATCAATCACACAACTTCACTAAAATGAATGTTGCTCCGAGATTACTCAGAGAATGCTCCAGAGAATTTGTGAGCATAAAATAGACTCTAAAAGCTATCCAATGAGACAAAAATTACATCAAATGGATACAATACGAGGGAGAACCAATGCTAACAACTCAGGGGTAGAGAGTTGCAACACTGCTTGCGCACACACATAGATATGCCTACTAAAAGAAAACAAACAAGCAAGCAAGGGGCTAGCTTAAGCAAGGGGCGTGCTTATCACAACTCCAGCACTTAGTGCTCACCTTACATGAGCTAAAAATCCAAGAAGATGGCCCGAAAGAAGTCGGGATACATGATCCTTTTATAGTGAGAAGTGTGCCCCTAAAATCTATGAACTACCTTTCCAAATCAGCCTCCTAACTTGGAGGAATGAGTTGAGATGACTTGGGGAGTGGTTGAGTGACTTTTCTTGATGGAATTTCGTGGCTTTTGGCTTCCTTTGATTGCTCCACATGTCCATAAAAGATTCCCCACGAATTTGTAGCTTGAAGCTTGACTTTTAACATAGACTAGTGATGTGCTATGGATGTGAAGAATATGGGCATGCGCAAAGTAAGTGCTCTCTACCTGAGAGCACAACTCGCTGTCAATGATGTCCCAACACCAGGGACCATTATATGAGGGAGTGTGAGCATCTTCCCTACTCCAATTTATATGATCATGGTTTCACCACAAGAGGAAGGTATGGCTCCATAGTCTTTTGTTGTTTCATGTTCTACAGGACCTACAATGACTAGTTTTGTGTATAAAAGAACAACAAGAAACCAAGGAAAAAGAAGATGGTAAGAGGGTGGATTTGAGCAACCATGAGGCTATTGAAGAAGCTTATGAGAGGGTGCGCAACTCATTCAAGGACCAACCGACTTGCCCTCAAGAGAATGCATAGGATGATATTATCGGAGAAATTTTAAAGAGGATACATCATAAGGTTAGTTTATACCAAATCATTAGAATGGATGCAAAGGTGAGTAGTGGTTTACTTAAAGTTATATAGTCAACCTACCTAAGCACACCACCAAGTGTAGATTGGTACATGGTGGATTTCCCCTCTACTCCACTAGTAGAATACCATAGTTCAATATCGATTCTTTCAATGAAGAGTGAAATTTTGATAAGAGTCATTCAGGATGGTGGATTTGGTATCAACTTTATGCCCAACTTCACCATGAAAAAATTGAAACATGAATTGATGAGAGTTGCATCATTTGACGTTGGTAGACCAACATCGAGTCACACCCTTCGGAATTATTGAAAAGGTATGTATGAAAATTGAAGGCTTCCAATTTTTCTTAGATCTTATTGTGATTGCATTATCCCAGGAAATTTTTTTTCCTTTGCCCCTGGGAAGACCATGGATAAGGCAAGCTAAGGCATTATAAAATTGGGGAAGAAATATGCTATGTATCTCTACAAAGACTAACAACCAATTGTGCATACATTTGGCAGAAGGGTGCAACACTACTAAAGCAATTGGGCATACGATGGATGTTGAGGTAATGCTTTTCTTGCCACATGAAGAAGATAATCCTTAATTGGATGATGGGCAGCCTGTTGGAATTAGACGTTTGCAAAAGCATGCGAACAACACAAGGAAGAAGAAGAAGCTTGGAGCACAACACACAATGTTAAATGTATTACTACTAGAATGTACAAAGATGAGTAGCCCATTAGGGCAATATGCATATATACAAGTCAAGGGAAAAAAACCTCCTAAAGAGGGAAAAAAGTGTCTGACGGTCCTAGAGTATTCACACACATCACGACCTAAATATATCAACAAATACCCCCTTGGAGTGATGTACTGAACAAGGTGCTGGCACTCATGTATAAGGAAGTTCAAAGCTATGTGGAATCAATCCAAAAAATGAAGTAAGCCCAAAGCTTTGTAGTAAGCTTCAAACTTCTTTGTAGGCAGAGCCTTCGTAAAAAGGTGTGCAATGTTCTCCTCGTTGGGCACATATGCCAAGCTGATCTCCCCAATAGAGAACGTCTCCCTAACATAATGATAATGCTCCTTAATGTGCTTAGTGCAAGCATGGAACATAGGGTTCCTGGCGACTAAAAATGCGCTCTAACTATAAAACTGAGTGAAGATGGTGGTGGTAGAAGACTAACCAACACCCAAATCAGCCATAAGGTGTCTGAGCCACACACACTCAACATTCGCTCTAGATCTGCCTTATACTCAGCCTCACAACTGGAAGTGGCCACAGTAGCCTGCTTCTTGCTCAACGAAGATATACATGAGCTACCACGCATGAAGCGAAAGCCACTCATGGACACACGAGGGTCATAGCAACTAGCCCAATCACAATTAAAAAAAGCATGCAAATCTAGTGGTAGTGATCCCCCCTTGGGATAAAACAATCCAAGCAGCCGGGTACCACTCAAGTAGTGAAAGATAGGCTTAATCACCTACCAATGCTTGACACCTATGCAATGCATAAACCTGCTCATCTGTGAGACAGCAAACTGAATGTCTCGTCCAGTAATATAGAAATATCCAAGATCTTGTTGATAGAGAACAACATCAAATCCATCTACAACATCATTAAGACTCAATCATAAACCTATCTCCATAGGAGTGGCAATAGGATTACAGTCTTCAAGGCCAAGACGTTGCAATAATGTGTCAATATATTTCGTCTAATGCAAAGCCATTCCACCATCAAGTTGCATAAGTTGAATGCCCGAATAGTGATGCAAATGCCCAAAATCATACATCTCAAAAGAGGCATGCAATTCAGCCTTAAAATCACTAATATGCATGTCATGAGGACTAGTGGACATCATGTCATCAACATACACCACAATGATCAAAAGCACATCATTAGCACACTCAACATATAAGGTGCTTTCAGTTGGACTCTTCTCAAAACCATGTGCAATGAGATAGGCATGTATCTTTTCATACCAAGCATGTGGTGCTTGCTTTAAACCATATAATGCCTTGTTTAACCTTCACACCTGGTTTTCATGCCCTTTTTGCACAAAGCCACAGGGCTACAAAACATACAATCCTTCATGATAGTCACCATTCAAAAATGTTGTTTTAATGTCCAACTAATGTACATTCCAACCATGATGAGTTGGAAGTGCATAGATGGTACGGATAGTAGTCATTCGACAAGCAGCAGCAAAGGTTTCAACAAAATCAATGCCTTTTTCCTACATAAAACCCTTTGCAACAATCCTAGCTTTATACTTGTCAACTGCTCCATCACGTTTGAGCTTTAGCTTGTATACCCACTAAGTGCCAATGGCCTTCTTGCCAGGAGGCAAGTCACATAAAGACAAGGTACCATTTTTCATGATAGCATCATATTCATATTGCATTGTAGCCATCCAATGTTCAAAATTGTGTGCTCCATCAAGAGAAATAGGTTCAGTCTCATCAGAGATACTAGAGGCAGTCGTAGCATAGCAATCTGATGTAAAAGAGGCACTATGAGAGCCTGAACGAGTGTGATATGACATAGGTGCATCTAATTTGCTATCATGCAAGGTCATCACTAGCCATTTTGCCATAGTTTTTGCCTGCTCAATATCGGCTCTCTTATCAACAAGTGCATCATGTAAAACTGCATAAAAAATGGAATGATCTAGATCATCACATGAAATTTGCAAAGGCTGAGAAGTTGCCTCATTAGGACCAGCACTAGACTCTCCACTTATAAAAAGAGGCAGCTAAGTATCATACATGTCGTTGGAGCTAACAAATGTCTCCTTAGAAAGTAATGGTTGAATAGCATCTTCCATAAAAACTACATCATAGCTAACCACAATGCATTTAGTCTATGGATGATATAGACAATACCCTTTACTTTTAGAACTATACCCAACAAAAATACATTTTACTGAATTATCATCCAATTCTCTGTAATGTTGTTTAGGCACTAATGCATATGCCAGACAAGAAAAAACATGCAGACGAGCAAGAGATGGCTTGCGACCATGCCAAGCCTCATATGGAGTGATAGACTGAAGCACTTTAGTGGGACACCTATTCAGTACATATGCTTCACACATAGCAGCTCAAGCCAGAAACTATGTGGTAAAGCCTGACTCTTGACCATACACCTTGCCATCTCCATCAGTGACCTGTTCTTTCATTCATCAACTCCATTTTGTTGATGTGTATATGGCATTATACACTAATGTTTTATCCCACATTCAACCAGAAATGCATTAAAGTCAGAAGACATATATTCCCCCCCTCGATCAGAACGGAGGGTACCCACTTTACATGCTGATAAATTTTCAGCCAAAACTAAAAACTGTTTGAAGCATATAAACACTTCGGACTTTGCCTTCAATGCATATACCCATGGATGCCTAGCAAAATCATCGATGAGAGTCACAAAGTAAAGATATTTCCCAAAAGAAGGTGTTCGCATAGGACCATAGACATCACTATGTAGAGTGCAATTTTTGAGTACCCCGAATTGAACCATCTTTTGGAAAGGAAGAACGCTACATTTTGACCAAAATACAACCTTCACATACATGTTTACCGGGTGCCTCAAGTTTGGGCAAAGAGGACACCATTTCAGATTTCTGGAGGCGTAGCAAACTAGCGAAATTCAGATGGCCAAAGCGTGCATGCCAAAGTTTTGCATCTCACATAGCTTCAGAATGATGTACTGCACATGCCAAATCATTTACAGATCTTTCATATTCTATGAGCTTATACAACCCACAACATAAAATGCTAGAAGCAATAATGATTTCAGCATTTGATAGATCATGAACTGTACATCTCTCATCAACAAATTTCACAACCAAGCCAATCTTGGCTAATGCACAAACTCATAACATATTTTTCTTGATCCCTAGCACAAACAAAGCATTTGACAAAGTGAAAGAACTACCATTAGCAGTAGTCAAAATGATCTTACCAACTCCCATAACAGGATAGGAGGAGTTGCTGGTGCATGTAACAATATTCCCTATAGGGATAGGCTCGAGTGAATAGAAGAACCTATGTTGTGAGGTAATATGTTTGGTCACCCCACTATCAAAGTACCAGACATCTGAGTCTTCTACAAACATGCACTGCTCATGAGAAGATAGGTCAAAATTGAAAACAATAGTAAACACCCATTCTTCTTCCTGCATAAGATTACCACACTGTTTTTTCGGCATAAAGGCCTCTGCAACAACCATTCTGGCCTCTTTCTTCTTTGCCTCTTTAGCAACGAGTTTTGGACAGCTCTTAATGAAATGATCATTTGCTTTATAATATTTGCAAAAAAATTTCTTCTTTTTCTTAATTCTTCTCATCTTTGTCTTTCTTCTTCAAATGTGTAGCATTTGCAGATTTCTGCTTACTAATAGAAGAGCTCCATTTACCTTTGCCCTTCTGACTAGCCAAGAAAGCTTGATCTACAACACACATAATAAACATGTTCTACCTAGACTAGTCTTCTTGCAATAGAACAGAGACTAACACCTCATATGAGAAGGCATTGGGATTGTCTTTCATCATCAAACAAAGAGTAGAAGCAAAACTGTGGTATGAGTCAGGAAGATCATTCAGAACGGTCTGCACAAGTGAGCTATTTGGTATAACTTGATCAACAGAAATCGATTGTTCTTTGAAATACTTGATCTTTGTTAGAGAACTATACATAGAATCACCTTCATTGATGTGCTCACTCTCCAATTGTTTTCGGAGGTAAGCAACAGAAGCCTCATTCCTAGCCTAGTACAATGTGGTAAGTGTATCCCAAGCATCATTAGCTATTTTGCAAGAGTGAATGTGAGGAATAATGACATGTTTGACAGACAAAGCTATCAATGCATGTGCATGAGAAATCTTTGCCATCCCAACAAAGTTTCTCTATAGTAGGTGCAACAGAAACAATAGCATGAACAAGAATCTGCAAAATATCATCATTTGCAACACCATCTCTATCAGCTCCAACACCTATATTAGCGTAGTGATGCATCATTTAAGCCCATAATGGGTAGTTGGTATTATCAAACTTATCCTCAACAGCTAACATATAGAATAGATCACTACTTTCAGCCATGTCCGATCACTTAAATACCTTGATGCAAAAAATTTATTGTATCTCAAAAAATTGAACAGAATTGTCAGATGAATTCTAGTAAACTTGTAGCAAACTTCAAGATGCTTATACTAGCAAACCAAAACTCATATATAACTTTGGCGCAAGAACACAAAAATAGCCAATTTGTCTTTATTTAAAAAGGCCTCTCAAAAAATACCTTCAAGCTATTGAAAAGCAATTATTCTATATTACAAAACTACCAAAAATCTAGTAGACATGGTTGTTCAAAACAAGGTACACAGCTAGGACACAACAGACTTTCACTAATATATTCAATTAATTAACTAGAAGAGAAGCTGACGAATTTTGGCACCTCGCCCATACCACATGTGGTGTGTTTTATATGCACCAAAACATGTGTTGTATTCAAATGAGTCTTGGAATCATGAAGATTCACAATACTATAATCACTTTTCTTGAGATAAAGACACAAGGAACTACTTATATATTTTCAATGAGCAAACACACTCTAATATCAATGTCTTTTATCAAAGTATAAAACACACCCAGGAAACTACTATCAATGTGCTTTATCAAAATATAAATTATTGTTAATATGCAACTCCCTTAACTTTTAGAATGTTTCATTTATCCTCTCTTGTCCTTGTTCGAATTGCTTAATCTGTTAGGCTAAAAGTTCTTCTCTTTCAAGATTATCTTTGACTACAAAAACAAGTTCATTTCGAGTTCGAAACCTTTCTTAGATTTCTCATACTGCATGAAATCTATGAAGCTACCATACTACCAAATGGATACATCCATGGTTTTCTAATGTAGAAACTATAGTGCATTAAATGTATGAAGCTACCATACTACCAAATGGATACATCCATGTTTTTCTAATGTACAAACTACTGCAATGTGTAATTATGATGTTTCAACTAAATTGAGTTTTTTTCCCAAACTCATCTAACTATAATAAAAATGAATCAAATGCAATAGAAGAGTCGCAACGTTGAAAATACATTAGGTTATCTTTTAGATAATCAAAGCTCTAATCAAGAAAAATGATAGTCGTCTTTAGCAAAAACCTCTTTGATTCCACTTCACCTTCTCATCAGCTACAACTCACAAACACTTCAACGTGAATTGAATGATCTGCAAAACACTCTATTCATTTTCTTTATTTATTCTTTTTAGATTTTATTTCCTATTCATTTTCTTTCACTTTCTTAGATTAATTATTTTCCGATTTTTAGATTTTATTGATTAACTTCTTTGAATTGTTAATTAATTTCTTTTTTCTTTTATTTTTCACTTTTAATTTAATTGTCTTTTTCTATTTCAAATTCTAAATTTTGTTTACTATATTTCTTTTTCTATATCTAATTTGTTTTTATTTATTTCTAGTTAAGTTTTCTATTTTTTAATTTCATTTTTTCAAACTGTACTTTTCTATTTCTCCTTTCTTTTCCTAATTTGTATCCAACTCTAATTTTATTTTCTTTTTCAATATTATTTATTTTCGATTTAAATTCTATCTTCTATTGTTTTGTTACTAATTCTATCTTTTATTGATTTGATTTCAAAGGAAATTGAGTCACAGGAAGAAGAAAGCGAAGGTTGTGAAGAGATGGATAGGTATGTGCTTGCAGATGAAGAGAGGTTGCAAAATCCTTGATGTACACCAGCCAAATGAACTCCAGGAGTATGTGGTGGGCCCTCTTATCTTGACAATGGATGTATTAGATACCCTATGTACCTTGGAAGATCACTCTCAAAAAGATAGATCAAAACGGATAAGTTGGAGTTAGCTTAGAGGTGAAGAACTTGCTATTTTGGTTCATACACCTATCGAGTGTTTTGCATAATTCTTGGAGCACAGTAGTAATTAGCTTAATTCCTTTTTGGAAAGTCTAGTTAACTTAAAGAGCTAAATTTCAAGAGTAATGGCATAAAAATAATGAACCACACACTAAAAATGATGTTTAACAAGTGATGACATCATCCTAATTTTCATGGGTACTATAATAATGAGACGTGTGAGCAGAAAAATGAACATAACTCAAGATTTAAGAATCCAATGATTATGAAAATTTTTATGCTTATACTACACAGTATGTTGAGTCCAACACGCATTAAATCATTGAATCTAAGTAAGTACACACTGAGAAACAGCTCTGACAAGATGAGTAAAAAACGTTGGGTACCTCACAGAGAAGTGAAAATGAACAGACAGGGTTGACTTTAGCTGAACATAACTGAAGGTTGAAACACCCAAATGAAACAAAAATTGGTGAGCATATATTAGACTTATAGAGCTAACTTTATCAAGTTAAATCACTAAAAAGGATGCACCAAGGTGAGAGAAACCATCTCTGAAATATGACTAAGAAATTTGAGAGATATGGCAGTGAGTAGTATACTTCACAAGAACATGGAAATATGAACTCAAATGATCATGAGAATGATTTTACAACATAATGGACTTACTGATACATATGTGTGCCTTGAAACCACACCTTGATATGGCATAAAGTTCAGCTCTTCGAGATCTTCTCTGAGGTCTCTCTAACCATGACTAAAGCTACCATCTATTTATAGTTGAGCTTGGGAGGCTAACTTCCCTCAATCACTCTCCATTTTTTATAAGCTTTGCCTCTTGAGTAAGTAGTTGTCCAATGAGTGTATTGAAATCAGGTACATTCATGTCCATGTACAAATCCATAGCTGTGGTGAACATTGATGACCCGCCTTACAATTTGCTCTTCATCTATTACCTCTCCAATGCTTCCCAACTGATCTGCTATGTCCTTGAGCTTTGTGACAAAATCAGTCACATTTTTGGGAGCCCTCTTGAGAGTTGTGAAATCCAGCCATAGTTGATGCTTCCTAGCTTTACTGCTTGAAGAGAAGAAAGCGTCAAGTGCATCCCACACTTCCTGAGATGTCTTACAACTTCTAATGTGAGGCAACAAAAAATCTGAAATAGAGTTGAGGAGATAAGACCTTGCAAGTGCATCAATCTTTCTTGCTCTTCTTGTGTTGGTTGACTTTTGTTCCTAAAACTTGGCATAACTTCTTCTCCAGCCACATAACTATATAAACTTCTACCTTGGAGATAGGCTTCCATTCTTAATGAACAAGCTGAGTAGTTACCTCTATCCAATTTGTCAATTGCTGAAGGAAATCCATCTGCCATCCTTGCTCTGATACCACTATGAAGAGATGGATAGGTATGTGCTTGAAGATGAAGAGGTGTTGCAAAATCCTTGATCTACACCAGCCAAATGAACTCCAAGAGTATGTGGTGGGCCCTTTTAGCTTGCCAATGGATTTATTAGACACCCTATGTACCTTGGAAGATCACTCTAAAAACGATAGATCAAAACAGATAAGTTGGAGTTAGCTCAGAGGTGAAGAACTTGTTATTTTGGTTCATACACTTGTCGAGTGTTTTGCATAATTCTCTGAGCACAACAGTAATTAGCTTAATTACTTTTGAGGAATTCTATTTAACTTAAAGAGATAACTTTCAAGAGTAATCGCATAAAAAATAATGCCACATACTGAGAATGATGTTTAACAAGTGATGACATCATCCCGATTTTCATGTGCTGCTACAGTAATGAGACCAATCAGCAGAACAATGAACATAACTCAAGATTTACTAATCCAATAGATATGGGAATTTTTTTACGTATCCTAGACAGTATGCTGAATCCAAAAAGCTTTAAATCATTGAATTTGAGTAAGTACACACTGAGAAACAAAACTCTATCAAGATGACTAAAAAAAGTCGGGTACCTGACAGAGAAGTGAAAATGAACAGACCGGGTTGATATCAACTGAACATAACTGAAGATTGAAACACTAAAATGAAATGAAAATTGGTGAGCATATATAAGACTTATAGAGCTAACTTTACCAAGTTAAATCACTAAAAAGGATGCACCAAGCTCAGAGAAACCATCTCCACAATCTAACTGAGAAAACTGAGAGATATGGCAGTGAGTAGTACACTTCACAAGAACATGGAAATATGAACTCGAATGATCATGAAAATGAAAGTATATTGATTTTACAACACAATGGACTTACTGATACATATGTATGCTTTGAAACCTACCTTGATATGGCATAAAGCTCAGCTCTTCAAGGTCTTCTCTGAGGTCTCTCTAGCCACGACTAAAGCTGCCATCTATTTATAGTTGAGCTTGGGAGGCTAACTTCCCTCAATCACTATCCAATCAATTAGTGATTGATTTGATTCTCTATCTACGACAAATCATGAATTCGTGGCTCCTCTTTCTCTTTTTGATCAAGAGGACTCAACCACTTAAGATTCTTTGACTTTTACATTAAGTAAATTCTTCAAAAGTTACAAAAGGTAGTTCACAAGTGAACTTTACATTTTCTTCATTTTAAGGCTTCTTCTTTGAATTTGTGGGACTCAAGCCAATACTTAGGCTTGTCATAGACTTGCTCCAACAAAGGTTCTATGTCAAGAAGAACTCAAACTCAAAGGCAAGAAAAGCATGGTAGGACAAGAAGCCAATCAAGGTATCCAGTAAGAGAAAGAAGGCAACCGCAAAGATTTTCTCATGAAGTTTGTATGGTAAAACTTCTTGAGGAGCAGGAATCAACAACTTTTAAAGAAGCATCAAAGGTAAAGAAATGGGTTAAATCAATGGATGAAGAAATGACAACTTTGTATGAGAACAATACATGGAGTTTAGTTCCAAGGCAACCTAACATGAAGGTAATCGGTAACAAATGGGTGTACTGGATAAAGAGAAACAGTGATGGTTCAATAAGTAGATATAAAGCAAGGCTTGTTTGTAAAGGTTATGCACATAGTTATGGAATTGATTATGAGGAGACATTTTCTCCTGTTGCCAAGATATCAACAATCAGGACATTAATAAGTGTTTCTGCAAGCAAGGTATGGAATCTTTATTAATTAGATATAAAAAATGCATTTCTCAATGGTGATTTAAAAGAAGATGTGTACATGGAGCAACCAATAGGATACGAAGATCCCAAGAGGCCTAGACATGTATGTAAACTCTTGAAAGCATTGTATGGTCTTAAGCAAGCTCCAAGGGCTTGGAATTTTAGGTTGGTAAAGTTTCTTGAAAAGTAGGGATACAGGTGTTCAAATGTAGATACTTCTTTGTATGTTAAGGTTGAAGAATCATTGATTGTTTATATCTCAATTTATGTGGATGACCTGATAATAATAGGAAACAATGAAGGTGAGATAGGTAGGATCAAAGTAGAGCTTGTATTTGAATTTAAAATTTCAAATTTAGGAGAACTGACATACATTTTTGGAATCAAAGTTATGAAGAAGGACGATGGTGTATATGTTCTACAAAGGAAGTATATTTCAGATTTGTTAAAGAAATATGGCATGGAACATTGCAAGAGTATCAGTAATACGATGGAACCCAATGTGAAGTATAGTGCTAAAGATGAACCTTTAGAAGATCCACATATCTACAAGTCTTTGATTGGTTCTCTTATATATGCAACTTTAACAATGTCAAATATTACATTTAGCGTAAATACACTGTCTCAATTCATGAACAAATCCACCGATGTACATATGCAAGGAGCTAAAAGGGTCTTGAGATATTTGAAGGGTACGTTAAATGACTCTTTGGGCTATGATTATTATTAACTTATGGATTTGAAAGCATAAAGTGATGCAGATTGGGCTAGAAATAAGGATTACTAAAGGAGTACAGGTGGATATCTGATACTTGCAGGTAATAATTTGGTTTCATGGAGTTCTAAAAAACAGCCTACAGTAGAGCTTTCAAGCACAGAAGCCAAATATAGAAGCCTTACAAATGCAACATGTGAGATTATGTGGTATTGGAAGCTTTATGAAGATATGAATCTATCTACAGCCCGTCCACTGCTCTTTCGAGATAATGTAAGTTCATTACAGCTCGCGTCTAATCTAGTGTACCATGCAAGAACAAAACACATTGAAGTACACTACCACTATATCCGAGAGAAGGTGGTGAAGAAGATATTGACATTCAACATATTGGAGCTAAAGATCAATTAGCACAAATATTCACAAAAGTAGTGATGCTCAAAAGCTCAAGCAAATCAAAGTTCTTCTTGGAGTCGAAGCCAAATTGAGTGATTCTTGTTAACTTGCAAAGCTTACAACTTGTACTATATGAGTGGATCAAATTCTATACAAATGTCAATGAGAAAACCCCATGCATGTAGGCGTTTGTGTAGATCTTCTTTCTTGTGTCTATCTAGTGTCTCGTGAGAGACATACCTCTCTTCAAACTTCCATATCGTAGATTTTATGAGGTCTTTTTGAGTGATTTCACTTGGAGGAGTTTCCTTAGCTCTCATGATTTCTATGTATATCAAAATATTTCATAGATCTTTGAGTTTCTTTATTGTTGTACATCAATTTTTATTCAAATAGTTAGTCATACCTTGCTGTTGCAGGCCTCCACATACCTTGGCTTTAAACTATTTGTTTTGGAGCTATTTTTTATGTTTTCTGTTTTTAAGCATGCTACTTAAAGTCTACTTTCAGAATCTATGATCAGTTTTAAGACATTCAGCTCAGAAAGTTTCTCTGGTTATTTTTCTATAGTCCCCCATTTCCGTTTTCTTGAAAGTTTGATTTCTCAAGTTTAGAAATATTTGTTTCATCTTTTGAAGATCTTGGGGGGCCTCATCATGTTTTGTTGTGTACTTTGATGTTTAGAAGTAACATAACAGATTATAGATGATAGAGAGCAATACAAATGAAATTTGAAGGCTCCCAATCCAATTTGGCAATAGTCTCCAGATGCTATACATCAGGTGAACATGAATATGTTGGTAGTTATTGATCCATATAGCCAGCTATACTATACAAAATGTAGGAATCTGGGCCATGTAGTGGCCAACTATGCATTAAATTAGTTTTACTATGCCATTTGTAACCTAATGAATCACAGTACAGGTCAATGTAAATATAATATTTGCAATCAAATGCAGCTTCTAGTCACATTCAACAAGAACCTAGACCCACACGGAACGGTATTCATCACTATCTATACATAAGGTCTAATTAAATGATTCACGTAATCTCAAAAATAGGTGAGACCTTATTTTTTGAGGTAATAGGGGACAAAATCGATCAAATTATGAAGGGTATGGGCGAGGACATAGATCTTTTAATCATTATCATGGAGATGAAGGAAGTACCAAAATGAAGGAAAAGGTCCACAAAGGTCATTTTGTATGGAATATGGTCATATTAGGGTTGATTGCACAGATGCTCAAGATTATGGCATAATAAAACAAGAAGCTAAGCTTAAGGATCTAATGACGAACTTGGTAGACTTAACCTTTGAGGATCATGTAGCTCTACTAGTTACTCTATCTTGAAGATTATAGAATAACAATTATTCCACACTAGTTCTAGATGTTAGGACAGATCACCAAGTTTATAATCATGTAGTAGGATGGTCCCAAAAAGCTCCAATTGAACTTTTAACAGCACGTTCAAGTAGGCCAACCTAAAATGAATCCTTGAATTAGGTTACGGGTGGAATCATTAAGGATGATACAGTAGTACCAAGTTTAGTATCATTAAAAAATATTAAACTGAATCATGCATCAATTACTAAATCTCTGGAACTAGATGTTTGAGAGGGAAATACTATTATAACAAATCCTTGCCAATTATTTTGTAATTCTACAATACAATTGCCTTTAGGGGATTTGCAAGAATTAGTGTCTACCTTTCGAGATAATTTATTAAAAGAAGCACGAAAGACTAATGCAAATCTTATTGATAAAGAAGAAGCTGAAGTCAATACAGTGGATCAAGCTCATGATGAACTGGTAGATTATGTAGTACCTCTTATTTCGGTATGGTTCAAAGTAAGGAGATTACTAGGGTTTGGATTGATGGTGTATCTAAGAAAAATATTTCTCCTTTACCTATTTGAAGACACTTGGGATGGAATGATATTCAACCTACTCTACTTTATACATGCATGGCCGATCAATCTTGGGTGCAACCTATTGGTCTTATTAAAGATATAGCCATTAAGATCTAGAATGTTCCTTTTAAAGTAACTTTTGTGGTTATTGAGTTGATTGGTAAGAGAAATGATTATAATTTGTTACTTGGATGACCATGGTTAAAACAAGAAAAGGTTCAATAGGATTGGGGATCTCCAACAATCACTTTCAAGAAGGTCACAAGAAATATTCTATTCCTCTGGAAGAAAAGCAACATTATTCCAAGGCTTAGTTACCTTCAATTGTAGAACCAACAGGTGGACAGTACCAAATTTGTTAGAGACACCCCCACATGGCAGAAGAGTAGGCCCATTAAGCCCAGTTGTTGAAGGATCGGAACTAGCTAGTAGAGATTCCGGTACCATTCCGGTGGCACATGATGAGATTCCGGTGTAATTTCGGTACAGTCTGAAGAAGGTACAGTAACTTCGGAGTATACAAGGATGCGGTGCGCAGTTGAGCCCACACTGTCTAGTCAGAATTCAAACCTATTCGAGGATAAGGTTGTGTTACCCAGAGAGATCATTGCAAGTGAAAGAATACCGTGGTTTGGGGAAAGTTCGACAAATTCCGGTGACAGTCCGGTACCAGTTTTGAGGAATTTACAGTTTTCGGATGATAGTGTGATACCCTCTGGTGGATCTTTATTACGTGCACCGCTGTTCGGGGCAAACTTGCCTACGTTTGATACCAAAGCGGAGCATAGACTATTTGATTTGGAGATACGTAAAAGACTGAACGCTATTTTCGAGCCGGAAGGTGAGCAATCTAATAATACAGATTCCGAAGGACAAGTGACACCCCCTTAAAATTCAGGAGATAGCAACGGTACCACTAATAGCACAATGAGTGGTCAATAGCAGCAACAACAGCAACAACAACAGAAGCAACACCAACAACCACCTCCACTTTGACCGATTCCAACAGGAGTGACTTACACAAAGCTCGGTGGATTTCCAGGTGACGACCCTGATGCACATGTGCGAACCTTTGAGATAAGCTATGCAGTGTTGAACCATCCACCCGATCCGGCGTACAAGGCCATCGTATTTCAGGCAACATTAGTCGATGAAGCAGCGAGGTGGTTAACAGAGTATGATATCAACCATTTCATTCACTATGATGCGGTAAGGGATTCGTTTTTACAGAGGTTCCGGTGGAAGAAGAATCCTGCCAAAATCTTCGACTATTTGCAAAATAATCGATAGAAGCGCCACCACACTGTCCAGGCATACACAACATTGTTTAGAACTCACTTAAGACAATTGCCTCTGGCACATGCTAATTTACCGGATGATGTGATAACCCAGTGGTTCATTAGCAGTCTAACCCCATAGTTAAGAGAAATCATGATCATGCGTTGTGTGGGGGCTATGACACTGGATGTTGTTATTGCGATGGCCGTGCAACTAGAGCATAAGGTTGGCGGATTCACCGAAGACTTGGAGTGGCTGAAAGCTAGTAAGAACGTTATAGATGATCCGGCTAGACAGATGTATTGTACCAGGTGCAAAAATCCAGGGCACACCAGTGCTACATGTGCCCTTAATCAGATGTATTGCACCATCTGCAACACAAGCGCACACTCAACAGAAAATTGTGCATATAATGCCAAGGTGCAGGGATGAGCAGCTGTAAATGCCATTATCCAGGAACCCGGGTAGCCCGCAACCCATTACGTGCCACCATAGATGCGAAACAATTAGTCACAAGGATACAGAAATTACCGGGGTCAGCGGAATACCAATTTCAATGCAACTCGATGGCATGCTGGTACATCAGCGGAGATTACTTCTCTACCACCACCTCGATGTCATTTTTGCGGTGAGATTGGCCACATCCGGAGATTTTGCAAGGATGCAGCAGAATATGACAAAAGGAAGAAGGAGCATCAGAACCCGATGACCAACATGGTCTATATCTCACCAGTGGAATCACAAGCAGTAGCGGTCCAGACAAGATCGGGTAAGCAGTTGCAACCAGCAGCTGAGGTGTTCGAACCTGGTATTCATGAGCAGCAACAAATGTATACAAAGGCTAGTCAATGGACCACTAAAGAGCCAACTGTGTCCCCCGATCCAGTTCCAGTGACACAAGTTCCCCTACCAAAGGCGAGAGCGAATGAACAAAATCCTAACCCAGTAACAGCAGAATCATCTTCCGAATCGGTGAGGAGTACGATTCAAACAGATCACATATGGGAGATTCTATCTAAGGCTTCAATTACACTCCCGTTGGGACAATTGCTCGCATTGGTGCCAGGAGTTAGGCAGCAATTTCGACAACAGGTTAGTCCTGGATCTCTAGATACTCCGGCGAATGCAATCATACAACCGGAAAATGATTCTACGGTGGATCATTCAGTCCCATTAATCACTATCTGGCATAAAAATCAAAAGATTACTCAAGTGATAATTGATGGCGGTTTGCGTGTGAATATAGCTATTGCAGCTCTCTGCAAGAAATTGGGGTGGACCCAAATCGAGCGTGTCCAATTTTTTGTAAGAATGGCGGACCAGTCCCGAGTCCATCCAGTGGGATTAGTACGGAATATCACAATTACTCTGCAAGGTACAACGTTCAAAATGACTTTTGTAGTCTTAGAACTACCAGAATCCAGCCTCGACTACAATCTACTTTTCGGTCGACCATGGTTGAAACAAGCCAAAGTTATACAGGATTGGTCAGCACAGGAATTGACTTTCAAAGATAATCACCGTAAATATGTTGTTAAATTGGATGCCATCTAGCCCTGCGAGCTTCATGCGAGACCATATGTAGCGGAGCCGGTCCACATGTTGGATGGCTTATCTGACGATGAGGAAGAGGCGTTTCTGAAGAACAATAAAGATCTGATCTCCTTAGGTACTGTCGATCTTCAATCAGTAGCGGACAAGTGGATTCCGGCAGTGTGTACGGTTGTTCCCGTGATCGGAGAGGCGGATGCAGATGATAGTGTTGCTATGGATGGAGCCACCCTACATCAACTTTTACAGTCAGCAGACGATATGATGAAACCTCGACAATTTTATGTTCCGGAAGACCATATAGTAACATATAATTTGGGTGATGAGGCTAACCCGCGACCTGTTAAGATTAAGGCAGGATTGTCTGAGGCATTCCAAGAAGATTTGATCCAACTCCTGCGTGAGTTTTCCGATGTTTTTGCTTGGGACTATCGTGATATGAAAGGTCTTGATCCGTGGATCTATCAACATCGGGTAGTGCTCAAGCCTAAGGTGAAGCCAATTAAACAATCCAGTTAACGAATGAACCCCAATTATGCCACACATGTCAAAGCAGAACTCGATCGGTTATTGAAGGTGGGATTCATTGTACCAATCGAACACGCTGAATGGATATCTCCGATCGTGATTATTCCGAAGAAAAATAAACAGCTGTGTATCTGTGTGGATTACCGCAAACTGAATGCGGCCATGGTACCTGATCTATTTCCTCTTCCGTTTCTCGACACAATGCTAGACAGAGTGGCCGGGCATGATGTCGTAGAGATTTCCATCTCTACGTTTGCGTCTACTCGCTTTAAAAAAACAAAGGATATATTGTTCATTGGATATGTAAATGAGAAATTAAACGCATCATGTTACTTTTACTTCTTTATATGTGTTGAGCCTATCAAATATGGTGGCATTGATTGATGTAATTACATCTTTCATCTATCTTTTGGTATTTTTCGGGATTGATTATGTCTAGGAAAGATATCCAATTAGGATGTAGTTCTAATAGTTGAAATGAAAAGTATGAATAAAGTTGTTCATATGCAATATAGTCAGAGGAGCTCGCAGTCATTATACTTCCAATAATATCATTTTTACGTGTAAATGGTTTCATTCTTTTTTTGATTGGAGTGTGGTAGTTCGAAGAAAAGGAAAAAAAAATTTTGGGCGGAAGATCAAAGTGAAAGAGAAAAAGGACGCCGTCATCAAAAGAAGGGGGCGCATCTAAAGTAAAAAAGAAAGGAGGGAGACAAAGGCGGCTGGAGAACGCAGGAAGCCAAGGAGGATCTACGCTGGTATACAGAGGATCTGAGGAAGTTAGGCAGGGGGACTTCATGCTTTGATCCGAGAGAAGGAGAGAGGATATGAGCTGACAGTGATGCGCTAGAGGGGAGGAAGTTAAAGAATCAAGGAGGACTTAGCTAATGATTAGCGGAGGAATCAAATGCTTTTGAAGGAAATCGAAGGCATATAGAGAAGGGTGTGTGTGCGCAAGGAAGAGGATTTTCATGCTTCAGGCAGGCTCTATCTACAGAGAGAGAGTTGCGATTCAAGGAAGAAACAAATTAACAGAGCATCAACAAAGAAAATATCAGATGTTGACGGGAAGGTTAGCGTTGCGTCGAATTCATTTTCAGAGATTAAGGTTAGCGCTACTACGAGATTATTTGACTAGATAGCTAACCTTGATTCTGTCATATCTGTAATCTCTTCATATTGGTTATCCATTTATGGACGCTAGGAGTTTGATACCTTCTTTGACACTTATAGTTTGAAAAATCAGCATGATGATGAAACGTGACAACCTTCTAGCAAGGAAAATCCAATTATTTTTTGCTGTAGTCAACAATTTCATAATTCTTCTGATGTATTGTGTGTAACGCTGTTCAAAGGTTGCGTTTACTTATTGTATCACAATTTACATGGAAAGTCGTCAAAGAATTGTTATTGTGATGCGCGCAGATACTCTGTATAACGTTGTTCAAATTTTTCGTTTACTTATTGTTACAAAGTTTACACAGAAAGTCGTCAAAAATTTATTATTGAGATGCGTGCAAATACTCAATTGCTGCCTAAGTTGAAAGAATATGTGCGGATATAGTTTTCTTTGTTTTCTTTTCTTTTATTGTTGAATACGAATTGATCTACGTCTTTTGCAATGAGTTATAAAAGAATGTTCAGACTAATTGGCATGCTTATATGACTTTCAGACATGAAACATTAAATGCTACGTACTGATCCATTTCTTTGGATGCAAAGTGCTATATCAAATCTGTTAATCAGGATCTTCACCATCACTGATCATTGTGGAATGGTTAACCTCTAGCTCGTCATACTCTGTCGTCATTTCAAATCTGAAATAACTATGGCAAATCGTCTGTCATAAATGAGGGTAAATGTTGTGAAAAGGTCTTAAATTACTGTTGAGTGTCTATATTGACGATGCTTGAAGACATGTCATTTATGCTAGATTGCCAAACCAGATAAACTGAGACAGATAACACGTATTTAGGGGGTTGCTATATATGGAGGTTAAAAAAAACTTAGAAATATAGATACAAGGAATTTTGTGTTTGTGATGCTTAACCAAACTTGAAAATTTCCACCTATTATTGTTTCAAGGAAACTTTTCTTATGACCATACATCCGTCAATGTATGTTCGCACTTCTTGTCCGAAGGATTGCATAAATAGTGCATGAATCATTAGAAGTATGTTCGCACTTCTTGTCCGAAGGATTGCATAAATAGTGCATGAATCATTAGAACAGTTATTAACCAAAGCTAAGTTCTGTAGTTTAATCTCTGTCGAATGTTTTTGGTATGACTAATTTTGTGCGCAGCATCCAATCCGTCCATTATACTCTATTGTAGTTGAAATTGTATTTATGAAAATGATAAATATGGTAAAACTTTGAGCTCTTTCTAAATTGAAATCAATTCTACATCGTTAAGTTAAACTTTTACTTTAAATTTGCATACTCTTGAAAATTGACCTATAATTTTTGACGATTTGAGGGCACACAAGAAAACTTGAACTAATCACTTTTCCTTGAGCTCTCATTGCACCTGAGTTTGCTACAGACACCCCGCGTGTGCCGATCGATTTTGGTGGATGAACTGATCCAACATCCGAGCATCTACACGACCCGACAACGAGATGTACTCCTTTGTGGATGGTTACAGTGGCTCTAACCAAGTGTGAATGGCAGAACAAGATATACCTAAAACATCTTTTATCATGAATTGGGGTGTTTACGCTTGTACAGTTATGTAGTTCGGGTTAAGGAATGGCCCTTGCACACTTCAACGATGTATGCAAGAAGTCTTTTCACCCTACCTGACTACCTTTATGCAAGTATATTTGGATGACTTCTCCTTATTTGGAAAGATTGCGGCGCACCTGTATCATTTACAGTGTTGCTTTGAAGAATGTCGTGAATACCGATTATGCTTGAATCCAACAAAGTCAATTTCTGCGGTCTCTTGTGGCAAACTACTTGGACATATTATCTCTGCACAAGGAGTACAAGTTGATCCGGATAAGGTTGCAGCCGTGTTGCAGGCACCAGTCTCTACAACACCGAAAGAAGTTATGCGCTTCCTGGGTCAAATAAGGTGGCATGGCAGACATTTGTGGTGGTTAGCACATTTAGCAACACCACTTAATCGACTAATGACTAGTACTCCATGACAGTTGGAATGGACTCCAGAATGCCAAATTGCATTTGATCGTTTAAAGGGATTATTAATGCAGGCTCCAATTTCGCAACCCCCTGATTGGGAACGCCCGTTCCATGTCTTTGTAGATGCATCAGACATAGCCATTGGAAGCGTCTTAATGCAGCAAACTGACAAGTGGTTTCGGCCTATCTATTATGCAAGTCGCCGATTAGCACTTGCTGAAAGAAACTAATCAGTGACCGAAAGAGAATGTCTCGGATTGGTGTACTCTGTGAAGAAATTCCGGCATTATTTGTTGGGTTGCAAATTCACCTTTCACGTGGATCATGCCACACTTGTGTATTTAGTCCGGCAGCAACATTTAGGTGGTTGCTTGGCTCGATGGATTTTATTATTACAGGAATTTGACTATGAAGTTATTCATCGACCCGGCACCGCACATGCCTTGGTAGATTTCCTATCTCGGTTGGATTCCGGTGAAGCTCTGGTGGGGGTTGATTACACTACACCAACAATCTACGCTACTGAGCTGGCTCGGGACGAATCTACAGAACCTCTTGTGCCGTCTACCTACTATGATACATTACTAACTTTCCTAACTGACGGGTGTCTTCCTCCTCATACTCCTCCTGCTCTACGGCAAAAAATTGCAGTTTATAGTCGCAAATTCCAGTTGATTGTAGGGAAGCTCTACTACCTGGATCATACTGGTGTCTTACTTCGTTGTATCCCACCACATGAAGCAGACTCGATTATTGCTATGGCAAATTCAATACCCTCCGGTGGACATCTTGCAGCCGATCTTACTCATCGGAAAATTCTGCAAAGTGGGCTTTAGTGGCCTACCATGTACAAAGATGTGACTCAGTTTGTGCAGTAGTGTGATACTTGTCAACGGTCTGGATAGCCATTACAGGGCCACTTCTTTCCTCTGCAACCTGTATTACCTTTGAAACCCTTTCAGAAGTGGGGTCTTGATTTTATTGGGCCAATAACACCACCAACGACCCTTAGCAACAATCGATATATACTGACCTGTACAGATTACGCTACCAGGTGGGCGGAAGCTTGGGCCTTATAGTCCGCCATAACTGTTTCGGTGGCAAAATGCCTGATGAAGGACGTTTTTCCGCGTTATGGATTACCTCTAGAACTTGTGATAGACCAAGGCACACATTTTGCCAACAATTTAATGCGAGTACTAACACACACTTCTCAAATTCTGCATAAATTTAGTTCACCATACTATCCACGTGCTAGTGGTTTGGCTGAAAGCACTAATAAGACGCTGTTGAGTATACTTTGCAAATTGATCGTGGAATCGCCAGAACGTTGGGATCAGTTACTTATCGTAGTTTTATGGGCATACCAGAGTACATACAAAGTGGCAACTGGAATGACCCCTTTCAAGCTGGCTTATGGGTTGGAAGCAATCCCGCCGATGGAGATTGTAGTGCCAAGCCTACGCGTGGACCTCACTCAAAAATTGGTTCCCGAAGACTCTTTGCCATTTCGGTTGGAAGCACTCAGAGCCTTGGATGAACATCACTCAGAAAGTTTGCTGGTTCTTCAAGAAGTTCAGTTGCAGCAAGCCCGTACTCATGATCATTTTGTCAAGACTCCAGTTTTTAGAGTGGGCCAACTTGTGCTATTTTATAATGCTAAAGCAAATCGTTCTGCTGGGAAATTTAAATTATGGTGGTTCGGTCCTTACTGGATTAGTGAGCAAGTGGGACCAGCTACTTTTCGGTTGACTACCTTGACCCACGTTCCTCTTCCCAAACTAATCAATGGTTCCAAGCTACGCCCATATTACCAATCGTCTCATCACCGCTGATGTGTCCCTCGTTTTTCTGCGTGTCATTTATTTCCATTTAGTCCCGCATTTTGGTTGAATATAGCTGGTAAATTTCCTCGTTTTGATATCTAACTATGATTAATCGCGGCCCTATGTTACTGTTTCTAAACATGCATGCACGCCGTAATTATGAAGGTTATCATTTAAAAACCGCGTGATGATTAGGGTTTCTGATCGCCTCACGTTGCCGTGTGTCTACTTAATCTTATTCCTATCACGGTTAATCGGTATTGTGTCTATGTGTTCTATGGTCTGTGTGGTCTGTGTTCTCTGTGTTCTTGTACTTTCACGTGCGCGTCATGGAAGCACTATCCAACGTTGCTACCTTCCGTGAAGGACTCATCCCGGACGTGAGTGAGTTTTTGCGTATCCGAGGCCTTTTGAACTTCACTGAATTGCCTTGGCATTCAGTGGAGTGTCACCCATTTTATGCGCAGATGATTTTTGCCATCGCCGCCACATCTACTACAGAGCAATGTTGGTCGGTTACTTGCTTACCATCCCGCGTCGTAATTACTTTAACTTCCTTTGCTGAAGCATTTCGTCTTCCCATGGAAGGCTTGGAGAATGGTCCTCTCCTTCCTGTCGCTACCATGACCGCATTATTTGCACGATACTCATCTAATGAGTATGCCATTCAGTGTCGCCCTAATCCTGAACGTACCGCAATACAATTCTTAGTTGCGATCTTGAATTTGCAGAAACGTACCTACGGGATTTCGCCTCCCTTTTATTCGATGATTGATATGGCTTCTCATGAGCCTGTTAATTTCGACTCTTTTTATTTTCGATGCATTCACCGTGAATGCGTTACAATTATTAAATATGTTAATAAGGGTGATCTTCCATGCTCTCATCTACCCCATATCCTTACCTTTCCTTTTCCGGTACTCCAAGCCGCGCAACCGCCTCCAACCGCTCCTATCTTGTTCCATGAAGACTTTGTTCGAGTGCTCGAAGATGAAGAGGATGAGGATGAAGATCTCTTCCAACTTCTTCACCGGAAACGCACCCGTATAAGTCCGTCTGAGAGCCACGTGCAACCAATCCAGTAGCAGGAACAAGGTGTTTCCACCACTGAATCTGAAGAAATTTCTTCTAAGGAGGATTCTCAACAGCAAACCCAAGATGATGTGCAAGCCATTGTTACTATGGTTATCAATGAATTGATTGCTTTGGTGGATGCCATTGCAAGAAGAAACTAATGCGGTGAAAGCGGAAAATCATGCCCTGCAATTACAGATTCAGCAGCTTCAAGCTAGGCTTGCAGAACAAGACACATTCATTGCTCAGCGTGATGCTGCATTGGCCGAATTAACCGCCAAATATGTTTTGATAAATGCTCGTGATGAAGAGATCACTCAGTTAAAACAGCTAGTACATGATAAAGAAGATGCTAGAGTGGCAATGGGAAATTTGTTGGAAGAAACGCGAATCCAACTTGATGAAGTTGTGCAAAGAGGACAGGAGATGGCTGATTTAGCTAAGCAAACTACTGCAGAACTCCAGACCGCAACTGCCAATTTATTCTAGGCCAATTCTGCTCTTAAAGCCAAGACGACTCTGACTATTCAACTTCAGAAGGAGATAGCAGGGATTAAGAAAGAAAGAGATGCATATTACCAGACAATTCAATATCAAGTTCAAGAGCTGGAGAGAAGAGAAAAATAGCTGGGAGTTCAAGCAGACCGACTATCAAGAATTGATAATCAAAATAATGATATGAGACTGAGTCGAGATGCAGCCCTTGCCAATGACTTTTATTTGCAAGAGGCATTTTTGCAGACCCAAGCTGAAATTTTGATGAGTCAAGTCATTGCGGCCAGTTCTGTTCGCATTGACGCACAATTAGTAGAGCCGGAAACCTTAAAGATGATGCTGGATTCACTAAAAGAAAATTACCAAAACCTTCAAGTTAGCAAGAACCATGTATATACAAGGCATCGTAGACAAGCCTTGATTTTGTTTCCGTTGCGGGTTCAAGTCCACTGTGCGTGTCAGTGTAAGGTCGCCGGATTGGCATTATGTAGTTCATATTTTTCCTATACCACATGTACCGAAAGGTCGTAGCGAAGTGTTGTATCTTTCTATCAATTAATGAAAAGACACTACGGTGGCTCTCCGGTAGCGAGGAACGGGATCGCCAGACTGTCTGTCTCGGCGATTTGCGGCCTGTGGAGATGCCGTAGTGCAGCATTCCTTAATTCTGAGTACTGTTACTCTTATCTTGTTAAGTTACATTAATTGGTGATTAACGCAGTAATGGTATGTTTGCGATAATACGTCTGTGCGACGTTAATTAGTAATTCTTGCATTACATACTATGAAAAGCTTAACACAAGTATGAACAGTAAACCTGTATAGAGAATTCGATATTGAACATTAATGTACTACTTGCTTGAGAAGTTAAGTGGGGAAATAAGATACAGGGCCTCTGATTTATCAGATCCCTAACATCCCCAAGAACCCGAAAAGAGCTTAAAATTGTATGTGACAAAAAGCACGCTTTTAACACTGGTGCCGTCTGTGGAAAGATGGCAATGGATTGAGAATAATCAGTAAGGTGGAGCAATACGTAAGGCAAGTGGTGCAGAGGTGATATATGCCGGTTACTCGGTCCAGTGAGTCGTATCCGAAGTACAGGAGAGACCAGCATCCCTAGAAAGTACCAAATTTGTTAGGGAAACCCCTAGGTGGCAGAAGAGTAGGCCCGTTAAGCCCACTTGTGGAAGGATCGGAACTAGTTAGTAGAGATTCCGGTACCATTCCGATGGCACATGATGAGATTCCGGTAGATTCCGGTGTAATTTCCGTACAGTCTAAAGAAGGTAGAGTAACTTCGGAGTGTACAGGGACGTAGTGTGCAGTTGAGCCGACACCATCTGGTCAGAATTTGAACCTGTCCGAGGATACGATTGTGTTACCCAGACAGATCATTGCAGGTGAAAGAATACCCTGGTTTGGGGAAAGTTCGACAAATTCCGGTGACAGTTTGGTACCAGTTTCGGGGAATTTATAGTTTTTCGATGACAGTGTGATACCCTCTGGTGGGTCTTTATTATGTACACCGCTGTTCGGGGCAAACTTGCCTATGTTTGATACCAAAGCGGAGGATATACTATTTGATTTGGAGATACGTAAAAGACTGAACGCTATTTTCGAGCCGGAAGGTGAGCAATCTGATAATACAGATTCCGAAGGACAAGAGACGCCCCCTCAAAATTCAGGAGACAACAACGGTACCACTAATAGCACAATGAGTGGTCAACAGCAGCAACAACAACAACAACAACAGCAGCAACAGCCACCTCCACTTCGATCGGTTCCAACAGAAGTGACTTACATAAAGTTCGGTGGATTTCCAGGTGACGACCCTGATGCACATGTGCGAACCTTTGAGATAAGCTATGCAGTGCTTAACCATCCACCCGATCAGGCGAACAAGGCCATCGTATTTCAGGCAACATTAGTCAATGAAGCAGTGAGGTGGTTAACAGAGTATGATATCAACCGTTTCGTTAACTATGATGCGGTAAGGGATGCGTTTTTACAGAGATTCTGGTTGAAGATGAATCCTTCCAAAATCTTCGACTATTTGCAGAACAATTGACAGAAGCCGCACTACACTGTTCAGGAATACGCAACATTGTTTACAACTCACTTAAGACAATTGCCTCCGGCACATGCTAATTTACCGAATGATGTGATAACCTAGTGGTTCATTAATGGTCTGACCCCACAACTAAGACAAATCATGATCATGCACTGTGTGGGGGCTATGACACTGGATGCTGTTATTGCGATGGCCCTGCAACTAGAGCATAAGGTTGGGGGATTCACCGAAGACTTGGAGTGGCTGAAAGCTAGTAAGAACGTTATAGATGATCCGGCTAAACAGATGTATTGTACCTGGTGCAAAACTCCAGGGCACACTAGTGCTACATGTGCCCTTAATCAGATGTATTGCGCCATCTGCAACACAAATGGACACTCAATAGAAAATTGTGCATACAATGCCAAGGTGCAGGGATGAGCAACTGTAAATGCCATTATCCAGGAACCCGAGCAGCCCGCAACCCATTACGTGCCACCACAAATGCGAAACAATCAGTCACAAGGATACAGAAATTATCGGGGTGAGCGGAATACCAATTTCAATGCAACTTTCGATGGCAAGCGGGTACATCAGCGAAGAGTACTTCTCTAGCACCACCTCGATGTCATTTTTGCGATGAGATTGGCCACATCCGGAGATTTTGCAAGGATGCAGCAGAATACGACAAAAGGAAGCAGGAGCATCAGAACCCGATGACCATCATGGTCTATATCTCACCAGTGGAATCACAAGCAGCAGTGGTCTAGACAAGATCGGGTAAGCAGTTGCAACCAGCAGCTGAGGTGTTGGAACCTGGTATCCGTGAGCAGCAGCGAATGTATACAAAGGCTAGTCAATGGACCTCTAAAGAGCCAACTGTGTTCCCCGATCCAATTTTGGTTTCACAGGTTTCCATGCCAAAGGCGAGAGCGAATGAACAAAATCCTAACCCTGTAACAACAGAATCATCTTTCGAAGCGGTGAGAAGTATGATTCAAACAGATTAGGTATGGGAGATTCTATCTAAGGCTTCAATTACACTCCTGTTGGGACAATTGCTCGCATTGGTGCCAAGAGTTAGGCAGCAATTTCAACAACAGGTCAGTCCTGGATCTCCCGGTACTCCGGCGACTGCAACCATACAACCGGAAACTGATTCTACGGTGGATCATTCAGTCCCATTAATCACTGTCTGGCATAAAAATCAAAAGATTACTCAAGTGCTAAGTGATGGCGGTTCGGGTGTGCATATAGCTACTACAGCTCTCTGCAAGAAATTGGGGTGGACCCAAATCGAGCGCGTCTAGTTTTTTGTAAGAATGGCAGACCAATCCCGAGTCCATCCGGTGGGACTAGTATAGAATATCCCGATTACTCTGTAGGGTACCACGTTCAAAATGTCTTTTGTAGTCTTAGAACTACCAGAATCCAGCCTCAACTACAATCTACTTTTCGATCGGCCATGGTTGAAACAAGCCAAAGTTATACAGGATTGATCAACCCAGGAATTGACTTTCAAAGATAATCACCGTAAATATGCTGTTAAATTGGATGCCATCCAGCCCTGCGAGCTTCATGCCAGACCATATGTAGCGGAGCCGGTCCACATGTTGGACGGCTTATCTGACGATGAGGAAGAGGTGTTTCTTAAGAACAATAAAGATCTGATCTCCTTAGGTATTGTCGATCTTCAATCAGTAGCTGACAAGTGGATTTGGGTAGTGTGTACGGTTGTTCCCCTGACCGGAGAGGCGGATGCAGATGATAGTGTTGCTATGGATGGAGCCACCCTACATCAACTTTTACAGTCAGCAGACGATTTGATGAAACCTCGAGAATTTTATGTTCTAGAAGACCAGTTAGTAACATATAATTTGGGTGGTGAGGCTAACCTGCGACCTGTTAAGATTAAGGCAAGATTGTCTGAGGCATTCCAAGAAGATTTGATCCGACTCCTGCGTGAGTTTTCCGATGTTTTTGCTTGGGACTATCGCGATATGAAAGGTCTTGATCCGTGGATCTATCAACATCGGGTAGTGCTCAAGCCTGAGGCAAAGCCAATTAAACAATCCAGTTACGGAATGAACCCCAATCATGCCGCACTGGTCAAAGTAGAACAGGATTGGTTATTGAAGGTGGGATTCATTGTACCAATCAAGCACGCTCAATGGATATCTCTGATCGTGATTGTTCCGAAGAAAAATAAACAGCTGTGTATCTGTGTGGATTACCGAAAACTGAATGCGGCCACGGTACCTAATCCATTTCGAGGGATGCAATGTAAGACAGAGTGGCCGGGCACAAGATGTACTCCTCTTTGGATGGTTACAGTGGTTATAACCAGGTGTGAATGGCAGAACAGGATAAACCTAAAACAACTTTCATCACAAATTGGGGTGTTTACGCTTGTACAGTTATGTGGTTCGGGTTAATGAATGCCCCCAGCACATTTCAACGATGTATGCAAGAAGTCTTTTCAAACTACCTGACTACTTTTATGCAAGTATATTTGGACGAATTCTCCTTATTTGGCAAGATTGCGGCACACCTGGATCATTTACGGTGTTGCTTTGAAAAATGTCACAAATACCGATTATTCTTGAATCCAACAAAGTCAGTTTTTGCGGTCTCTTGTGGCAAACTACTTGGGCATATTATCTCTCCACAAGGAATACAAGTTGATCCAAATAAGGTTGCAGTCGTGTTGCAGGCACTAGTCCCTACAACACCGAAAGAAGTTACGCGCTTCCTGGGTCAAATCCGGTGGCATGGCAGACATTTGTGGTGGTTAGCTCATTTAGCAACACCACTTAATCGGCTAATGACTAGTACTCCACGATAGTTCGAATGGACTCCAGAATGCCAAATCGCATTTGATCGTTTAAAGGGATTATTAACGCAGGCTCCAATTTTGCAACCCCCTAATTGGGAACGCCTGTTCCATGTCTTTGTAGATGCATCAGACATAGCCATTGGAAGCGTCTTAATGCACCAAATTGACAAGTGGTTTCGACCTGTCTATTATGCAAGTTGTCGATTAGCTCATGCTGAAAGAAACTATTCAGTGATCGAAAGAGAATGTCTCGGGTTGGTGTACTCTGTGAAGAAATTCTTGCATTATTTGTTGGGCCGCAAATTCACTTTTCACGTGGATCACGCCGCACTTGTGTATGTAGTCCAGTAGCAACATTTAGGTGGTCGCTTGGCTCGATGGATTTTATTATTACAAGAATTCGACTATGAAGTTATTTTGTTTTGATATCTAACTATGATTAATCACCACCCTGTGTTATTGTTTCTGCACATGCATGCATGCCGTAATTATGAAGGTTATCATTTCAATACCGCGTGATGATTAGGGTTTCCGATCGCCTCACGTTGTCGTGTGTCTACTTAATCTTATTCCTATCATGGTTAATCGCTATTGTGTCTGTGTGTTCTGTGCTCAGTGTGGTCTGTGTTCTCTGTGTTCTTGTACTTTCGCGTGCGCGTCATGGAAGCACTAGCCAACGTTGCTACCTTCCGTGAAGGACTCACCCCGGATGTGAGTGAGTTTCTACGTATCCGAGGCCTTTTGAACTTCGCTGAATTGCCTTGGCATTCAGTGGAGTGTCACCCATTTTATGCACAGATGATTTCTGCCATCGCTGCCACATCTGCTACAGAGCAATGTTGGCCGGTTACTTGCTTACCATCCCGCATCGTAATTACTTTAACTTCCTTTGCTGAAGCATTTCATCTTCCCATGGAAGGCCTGGAGAATGATCCTCTCCTTCCTGTCGCTACCATGACCGCATTATTTCCACGGCACTCATCTAATGAGTATGCCATTCTATGTCACCTTGATCCTGAACGTACCGCATTACAATTCTTAGTTGCGATCTTGAATTTGCAAAAACGTACCTACGGGATTTTGCATCCCTTTTATTTGATAATTGAAATGGCTTCTCATGAGCCTGTCAATTTCGCCTCTTTTTATTTCCGGCGCATTCACCGTGAATGTGTTACGGTTATTAAACATTTTAATAAGGGTGATCTTTCATGCTCTCGTCTACCCCATATCCTTACCTTTCTTTTTCCGGTACTCCAAGCTACGCAACCACCTCCAACCGCTCCTATCTTGTTCCATGAAGACTCTGTTCGAGTGCTCAAAGATGAAGAGGATGAGGATGAAGATCTCTTCCAACTTCTTCGTCGGAAACGCACCCGTATAAGTCTGTCTGAGAGCCAGCTGCAAGGATCTAACGACGCACATGAAGAAGAAGTCTTCCACGACACCGCCACTTCTATCCATGTTGATTCTTCCGCCCAATCTTCTCCAATCCAGCCTCATATGGGGTTATTCCATCCATAGACTTTGATGGAATTATATTCACCAAATATGTTTTTTTAATACTACCTCTACCAACAAGTAGTTGGGGATTTTCTTCACATTTAGCATTGTCCTTGTAGCCTCCACAATTGTTCTATTTCTTCTCTTTGCCACTATGCTTTTCTCAAGAGTGTATGAAATTTCCCTTTTGATCCCTTGTTCTTGGAGATAAGAATTAACGTCATGGGAGAAATATGCACCTCCCACATCCGACTTAGTCTTTTAGGGTTTCACCTCTTTGGTTCTCCACAAGGGATTAATACTTTTCCAAACATGAAAACACTTCATCTTTATGCTTCATAAAATATAAGATAGTCTATCTACTACAATCATCTATGAATGACACATAATACCTTGATCTAGAGATTGAAGGCTCCTTGCTTGGTTTGCAAACATGTGTGTGGACCAAATCGAATAGGTCTCCATGTATGTAGCCTTTCATGGTGAAAGGTTTCCTATGTGAATTACAAAATTGACAAGCACTACATTTATATATAAGATTTTGTTTTGATATATTTGGTAGGCCAAGTACACTCTGATCCCTATTGATTTGTTTGAGGGAACTTTCTCCTATGTGACCTAACATCTTGTGCCGAATCTCTAAATCTGATAGAGTTTGGGTGCCATGATTAAGCAATGCAATGTTCTTGGTGTCTTGGAGTTCAAAGGTGAACAATCTATCGGTCTTCTCTTATCTTGGTATCTTCTTGAATCCCTGATGTGGGTCTTCAACAAATGCTTCATGCTTGGTAAAACTAACCTATAAAGCCTTCTAATCAATTTGACCTATGCTAATGAGGTTTTTGGTAATAGTAGGCACATAAAGTAGATTCTAGCTTTGCTCTAATACAATAGTGAAGAGGTGTTGGGGTACAAAGAGAGATGAGTGGGTCTTGACAAAAACATACGCAACACCAGCCAAGATAGATTTTGGAATGTCTAAATACTTTCGTATCTTCAAGGAGTATACATAAAGAACCAATAACGCATTTCCAAGATCATTTCCAAATAATTGCACCAAAATATATGAGTTTGTACTTCACAAAACTTGGAAAACCTTCTATTATGGGAAGTGAAGTTCACAATAGAATGCTCACAGTTGAGAGCCTGGTACAAATTGACTATAGGGATTTTGCACACATTTGAGTAGAGTATCAAGCTACATAAAGCAAGTAATTTCATGATTTTAGCTTCGCCATACAAGAAGAAATGAGTATAACAAGTCTCGAGAGTCACCACAACATTTCAGGAAGAAGATGAAGTGCACACAAAGTCACATCTTTATTTGTTAGGCTAAAAGTTATTCTCTTGAAAGATTGTTTTTTACTATAAAAACAAGTCCATTTCAATTGCAAAACCTTTCTTAAATTTCTCATACTGGATTAAGTCTATGAAGCTACCGTACTACGAACTAGATACACACATGGTGTTCTAACTTGTAGAGACTATTCCAATGTGAATTTATAATGTTTCAACTAAGTCTATACATTTTTCATCCTAGAATCATCTAACTAGAATACAAATGAGTCCAAGGAAATAGAAGAATTACAACATTAGGTTATCTTTCAAATCATCAAAGCTCTCATCAAGAAAAATGATGGTCGTCTCTAGTAAAAAACCCCTTTGAGTCCACTTCACCTTCTCATCAGTTATATCTCAACCACAAACACTCAACCTTCAACTTATTTTGAATGATTCGCAAAACACTCAATACATTTTTTTTATTTATTCTTTCGCTTTTATTTTCTATTTATTTTTTCACTTTCTTAAATTAATTTTCTTTTCCTATTTCTAAAGTTTATCGTTTATCTTCCGTCATCTATTAATTAATTTTCTTCTTCTTTTATCTTTTCTATATCTAATTTTTTTTATTTATTTCTAATTAAGTTTTCTATTTTCTTAATACCATTTTCTCATACTATAATTTTCTATTTCTCCTCTTTTTTTCTAATTTGTATCCAACTCTAGTTTGATTTTATTAATATAATTTATTTTTTATTTAAATTCTATTTTCTATTTTTTTGTTACTAATTCTTAATTCTAAAAAGTAGTAGTAGATAAATAGTAAAGTAAAACTAAAAAAACGTCTCGTAAAAGAATAAAATGAAAAAAAAACTAAAACTCTTTCTCTCTCTCTCTTGCTCTTTCTCTCTCGCTTTTGTGTGTGTGAAGTCAGTGGGGTTGAGTGCTCTGTCTCTCTCTCTCCCTCTATCTCTATCTTTTTTTTGTGCCGTCTCTCTCTGCAAGAAACACACTCTACATCAAAAGTTTCTCTTTGCATCCTCTCTTTATCTCTCTCTCTATCTCTATGCATGCACAATTAGAGTGAAGTGAGTGTTATTTGTCTCTCTTTCTCTCTTTCTCTGTCTGTCTCTCTACAACAACACCCTATACGTTGAAACTCTATCTTTGTACTCTCTCTCTCTCGTCCTTGTGTGAAGAAATGCATGTAGAGGAGGGAGAAAAACGTTCTCCACTCTATAAGTCGGCGGTGTGACATTCTTTGTAATTTAAGAATTAATGTAATATCTTCATTGGCGAAATACTCGTGCTCATACCAACATTAGTGCTATACTTGTGATCTGAGCTTCTTGAGTGATCTACTTGTATGATTCTCCACATGTCGGAGATACTTTTGAAGCAATCAAACATTTCATTCTTACTCTTGATAAAATATAGAACAGTCCATCTACTATGTTCATCAACAAATGCGACATAATACCTTGATCCTACCAATGAAGATTCTTGAATTGTTCCCTATACATTTGTATGTACTAAGTCCAATAAGTTGTTGTGGATGTAGCCTTTGTGGTTGAACGGTTGTCTTTGTGCCTTCCCAATCTGAAATGCATCACACCTATTGATCATGTGTTGCTTTGATATGTTCCACAGTCCTAGAACACTTTGATCCCTGCATACATCCTTCAAGGTTCTTTAATTCACATGAGCAAGTCTCTTATGCCACACTTCAAGCTCACTTATTGAAGTTTTGTCCACCTCTACCTCTATTTTTATTATTGAAGTTCTGTCCACATCTGCCTCTATTGTTTCCATATCCACCTCTTCCACTTCCTTTCTGGGTCTTCCCACTGAACCAACAATTTTGAGTGGTGTGGTTAGTCTTATCGTAGATGGCATAAGGTTGAACATTCTGACCTTTGGTTTTGTCTTGATTTGGTCGTTTCTTCTTCCCTTTCCACTTGCTTTTGCTTGCGAAGTTGGCTTGGGAAGTCTCATCTTCATCTTCTTCCTTCTTTTTTCCTTTTTGCTTCTTATCCTTCTTATCTACATATAGAGCACTAGTTGAATTACCATGATAGTAGTTACCTTCCTTTATGCTATTGTTGGCTTCTTGATTGGAGAGTTTTCCAAGAAAGATGTTGAAGTCTGGAGTCTGCACATCCATGATGAGATCATAAGCCGTAGTGAAAGATTGCCATCACTTATCACTTCGAATGCCATTGAGAATTTGCCTCATGATAACCTCTTCTTCAATCAACTCTCCAATGGATGCTAACTGATCCGCAACCTCCTTGACCTTGGTAACAAACTCTATAATGGCTTGTTTAGGGGTCTTCTTCATTTGGTTGAACTCCTTCCAAAGATGATTCTTTCTTTCTTTAGTACTAGCAGAAAAGAAAGTCTCGAGGGCATCTCAAGTCGCTTGAGATGTCTTGCATCATCTAATATGTGGTAATAGAAAGTGAGAGATAGAGTTTAGTATGTATGACCTTGCTAGAGCATCCCTTTCGCATCAGACAGTGTGAGTTTATCTGTCTCCTCTTATGTAGGTCCTCCTTTGGATCTTGGAATAGGCATAGCTTCATCATCTGCTACAATTCCATAACAATTTCTACCTTGCAAATAGGCCTTCATTTTGATTTGTCAAGCCGCATAGTTGTGTCGATCAAGATTCTCGATCATTGAGGGAAAGTCATGACCCATCTTGATCTTGCTCTGATACCACTGAAAGAACTTGGAGAAGCTTGTAGGAGGTAGAAAAGTGTGTTTTGAAGCGACGAAGTTTGGTCTAGCCAGCTGGCACAAGAACAGCCCTTGAGCTTACGGAGACTCAAATAGACCTTATAGGCATGTGAGCGATCTAGACAAACTCTAGATGAAGGGCTTAAAAGTGCACAATGCTATTTAAAGCTACACATGGACCATGCTTATATTGCTTTTGAAATGGGAGTGGATATATATAAACAGTCACGAGAGAGAAATTATTATACACCCCCTATTAACATTCTATGGGGAAATTGCACTGTGCCTCAAGGCCTTATATTTGTCTTGAATGGCAACCCAATCAAGTGGAAGTATATGCCCTACATAACCTAATGGCTATGCTCACAAAGATAATCTATTCATATCAATAGTCACACATAGATGTCATCTAACTAGAAAGCTAGGATTCCACAAATGGGAGAGCTCTTAGAATGGTTTCTTCTCATAATGGGGGCCTTACAAATTAGAGCGTCAAGGATCATTTGCGATCACTTGAGGTGCCTTTTTTAATATATCTAATAGAAACATAGCCAATATTAGATGAAGAGGAAAGTTTAATTTTCTTCTTGTAATCTAGAGTGCTAAAATCCTTTGGACGTTCAAACCCACTGGACTTGCACAGCATTCTAATGACCAACCTACAGATTAAATGGAAAAAGCATTACATATCTTTTTTTAAAACATTTTCAAAGCGTCTTTCTATTGTTTTTCAAAATTATCATGAATTTTCATTTACATGTAATGCATATTTTGATCAAAGAACCAACTTTAAATTACATAAGTTAAAATTAAAAACATTTTTTTCAACATATGCTTGTTGAAAATAAGTAAAAATCCACTAAGAGAAATCACTATATGGTCTAGGTCAAATCCTTTCTATCTAATCTCTTTAAACTTGATGATTATATTACATAAATATTTGGATACCTCATACTTTCACGCTTATCAAAAAATACTACTAACTCCATGATTGCATCCATTCACCTAATATAGCTTCGATATGTGAAGAGATCATGGGGTATAGACAAAGATTAGTGAGTCTTGACAAAAACCTATTCAACATGAGCTACCATAACTTTTGGAATGTCTAATATACTTCCTTATCTTCCAAATTATGCATAAAGAACAATTAAGTCCTTTGGAACATCATTAACAAATGATTGCATCAAAACAGATCAACTTGTACTTCAAAAGACTTGGAAAACCTTCTATTTTGGGGAGTGAAGTTCATAGTAGAATTCTCAGAGCTCTTTGCCTAGTCCAAAATGAATAGAGAGTTCTTTCACACATTCACTTAAGTTATCAAGCTATGTAAAGAAATTTATTTCATGAATTTAGACTTATTATACAAGGAGAAATAAGTATAACAAGTCTCTAGGATCTCCTCGACTTTTCATGAAGAAGATGATGTGAGGACATCGTCACATTAACACCTTCATTATTCATAATCTACTCATTCATAGATAATGAAACTTCATATGTGAGTTACGAAGATTCCTATCTAAGTGCTCCAATGGAAATGTTGCACATTCGATACTCACACATAGAGAAATAAACCACACAATGTGACTATGTACCTCAAAGTACTATATCAGTACATAAAGAATGAATAATCAAGATATATGAATCATAACATGTACTGCTATTGCACATATGATACAAGGAGTTTGAGAAGTACTACTATTAATTGAGCTCAGTACAATGTAAACTCAAAACCTCAGCTCAAAACTCTCAGAAAGGCTCACTCTACTCTATGACTATAAGGGGGTCCACTTATACATGGTATTGAATTTGAATCTTGATGAGTCATGCACCTAAAAGTGAACCTTCACTTTAGGAGTGGTTTGAAGTTGAATTAGATGATAAGTCATGGATTTTGGATTCCTATGTCCACAAGATTACTCTCTACTTATAGCTTTTACATTTGACCAAGATAATTTCAAGAGTTTATCCTTTGAATTTTACCAAAATAGGTTTGCATGACTACATATATATGAAGTAGATAATGAGAGTATAACAAGATCTAAAGCAAAGCTCTTAGGCTTCCTTATTGCATTAAAAGCCCCCCTCAAGCCTAAGAAGCTTGAGTCTTCAATTCTTCAATATCTCTTGCAATCCAATCAATGATTTGAATTTGTTCAACTTGAATCCATCCAATGCCTTTGTGATCATATTTGCACATTGTTGATGAGTTGATACATATGATAACTCAATCTCGTTGCTTGTAATCTTTTCCATGGCATAATGATAATGCAATTCTATATGTTTAGTCCTAGCATTATAGATTGGGCTAGTTACAAGATGCAATGAGGTCATATTATCTCCAAAGAATTGAGGAATATATGAATTAAGACCTAAATCAGTGTACAAGGTCTTAATCCACATTGCTTCCTGAGTTGCATTAGCAAGTCCTCTATATTCAACCTTGGTTGATGAGAGAGCAATATTGGCTTGCTTGTTTGAGGACCATGAAATCATCTTTGTACTTGCAAAGGTAAGGTTTCCAGGTGTGCTTCTTTTATCATCTTTAGAAACTACCCAATTTGCATTAGAGATGAGCTTGATATCTATATCCAGTGTGTAAGGATAATAAAAACCTTCATTGATAGTTCCCTTTATATATTTGTGTATTCTTTTGGCTACTTCCATGTGAGGTCCTCTTGGGGTATGCATGCGCTGACTTAAGAAACTTACTCCATAGCAAATTTCAACCTTGTGAACGTAGCATAGTTCAAGCTACCAGCTAGACTCTAATAGCTAGTTATATCCTCTATTTGTTCCCCTTCATGAGCACTTTAGTTCAAGTTCATCTCCATAGGTGTACCTGCAATCTTGAATTCTCCATTTTGAATTTGACAATAATGTCTTTGATATAATTTCTCTAAGTCAAGTACATGCCCTTTTTTGTGTATATCACTTCCAATCCTAGGAACTATGTAAGTAAACCTAAATCACTAATTGTGAATTCCTCTTTCATATGAAGTTTGAAATTCACTATTCCTTTAGGGTCTTTACTGTAATTATGATTCATCAACATAAACATATAGGTATATGACTTCATAATAATTCTTCTTGATGAAGAGGGAAGGATCTGCTTTGTTAGCAATGAATCCTCTATCCAACAAGTAGGTAGCAAGCCAATGATTCAAAGCCATACGAGCTTGCTTCAAACCATACAAAGCCTTTCTTAAAATGCATTGATACTTGGGACATGATGAGTCGTCAAAACCAAGAGGATGAGCCATGTATACCTCCTCATATATCCATCCATTTAGAAAAGCAATGTTTACATCTATTTGGTATATATATCTTCCAATTCTTGTAAGATGTAACACTCATAAGCACCCTGATCATTGACATTTTTTCAACTAGTGAAAATGCTTCTTTATAGTCAATTCCTTGTGTTTGTGGATACCCATTGGCGACAAGTATTGCTTTGTGCCTATTTATAGACCCATTGAAATTTTTCTTTACCTTGTATATCCATCTTGAACCTATGATCTTCATATATGGAGATTTGAGCACCCATTCCAAAGTTTGATTTTCTTATAAGGCAACAATCTCTTCCTCCATGGCATTCATCGAATTTGGATCCGTCTTTGCTTCCTCATATGATGAGGGCTCCTTAGCGTTTGAAACCTATGCTCGATATATAGATTTTTAGTAACTAATGAAGTATCCTAGCCATACATTTATGGCTTCCTCTTCTGTCTAGTAGACCTTCTAATTGTGTGTTAAGAGGATTTTGCCATATTCCTCAATTCTTGCATTTTGTCTTTACCTTTAGAGTAACAAGAATTGATTTCTCTCCCTTGGAGTCTTGTGATCATCTTCAGAGTCACTTGATGCTTCAATTGTGTGCTCATTCGTCTTTGATACGGTTGGAAAGTCCTCCTCTAGGTTATAAGGTAGTTTGATTCTCCTGCAATCATGTTCAAACCATGATTCTTTTTCATCAAACACAACATCCTTACGTACAATAAAAACTTTGTTTCTTGGATTGTACAACCTATAATTTTTTTTATTAAGGTCAAGCCAATGAAAATGCATTCATTTGCCTTAAGGTCCAATATTCATCTAATCTATGAAGGTATATGTGGATATGCAATGGACCCAAATATCTTGCAATTATCAAGGCTATGTCTTCATCTATTCCTTGCCTCATATGGGGTTATTCCATCCATAGCGTTTGATGGAAGTATACTGACCAAATAGGTAGTTGTTGATACTACTCCTGCCCACAAGTAGTTGGGGATTTCCATCACATTTAGCATTTCCCTTGTGGCCTCCACAATTGTTCTATTTCTTCTCTCTACCACTATGTTTTGCTTAGGAGTGTATGTAATTAATCTTCTAATAGGGGAAGTGAAGTTCACAATAGAATGCTCATAGTTGAAAGCCTCATACAAATTGACCATATAGCTTTTGCACACATTTGTTTAGAGTATCAAGCTACATAAATCAAGTAATTTCATGATTTTAGCTTCACCATAAAAGGAGAAATAAGTATAACAAGTCTCTGGAGTCACCCCAACATTTCAGGAAGAAGATGAATTGCACACAAAGTCACATCTTAAATTGTTAGGCTAAAAGTTATTCTCTTGAAAGATTGTCTTTGACTATAAAAACAAGTCCTTTCTTACAATTGCAAAACCTTTCTTCAATTTCTCATACTGCATTAAATCTATGAAGCCACCATACTACCAACTCGATACATCCATGGTTTCCTAATGTAGAAACTATTCCAATGTGATATTATAATGTTTCAACTAAGTTTATACATATTTTTATCCCAAACTCATCTAACTAGAATACAAATTCGTGCAAGGAAATAGAAGAATTGCAACATTGAAAGATGCATTACGTTATCTTTCAGATCATCAAACCTCTCATCAAGAAAAATGATGGTCGTCGCTAGTAAAAGACCTCATTGAGTCCACTTCACCTTCTCATGAGCTATATCTCAACTACGAACACTTGAATCTTCAACTTGTTTTGAAAGATTTGCAAAACACTCTATTCATTTTCCTTATTTATCCTTTTTAACTTTTATTTTCTATTTATTTTTTCACTTCTTAAATTAATTTTCTTTTCCTATTTTTAAATTTTATCGTTTATCTTCATTCATCAATTAATTAATTTTCTTTTTCTTTTATTTTCTACTTTTAATTTAATTGTCTTTTTCTGTTTTAAATTCTTATTTTTGTTTACTATTTTTCTTTTTCTATATCTAATTTGTTTTTATTTATTTCTAATTAAGTTTTCAATTTTCTTAATATCATTTTTTCAAATTATACTTTTCTATTTCTCCTCTTTTTTACTAATTTGTATACAACTCTCATTTTATTTTCTTTTTGAATATTTATTTTTTATTTAAATTCTATTCTCTATTGTTTTGTTACTAATTCTTAATTCTTAAAAGTTGTAGTAGATAAATAGTAAAGTAAAACTAAAAAAACGTCTTGTAAAAGAATAAAACAAAAACAAAACTAAAACTCTCTCTCTCTCTCACCCCGTTTGTGTCTGTGAAGTCAGTGGGGTTGAGTGCTCTGTCTCTCTCTCTCCATCTCTCTCTCTGCATCTCTATCCTTTTTTTTTGTGTCGTCTCTCTCTCTCTCTCTCTCTCTCTCTCTCTCTCTCTCTCCAACACAAGCACTCTACATCGAAAGTCGCTCTCTGCATCCTCTCTTTCTCTCTCTCTCTCTCTCTCTCTCTCTCTCTCTCTCTCTCTCTCTCTCTCTCTCTCTCTCTCTCTCTCTCTCTCTCTCTCTCTCTGTCTCTCTCTCACACATTATCTCTATGCATGCACAGTCAGAGTGAAGTGAGTGTTATTTGTCTCTCTTATCTGTCCGTCTCTCTACAGAAAAACCCTATACGTTGAAACTCTGTCTTTGTACCCTCTCTCTCTCCCTCCCTCTCTCTCTATCGTCCTTGTGTGAAGAAATGCATGTAGAGGGGGGAGAAAAATGTTCTCCACTCTGTTAGTGGGCGGTGTGACCTTCTTTGTAATTTAAGAATTAATGTAATACTTTCATTGGAGAAATACTCGTGCTCATACCAACATTAGTGAAGACAAGTTCCAGAGATTCTAAGAATCAGTGATTGCGGAAGAATCAAGTTCATCTGCATCCCTCGTGAAGGGGATGGTGGAATTGTGAGTGTACTTGTACATGTAATTTATTCTTTCTTTATTTACTCTTTTTTTTATTTAATTTTTAAATTTTCTGATGGAGAAACGATAGTTGTCAATGCAAGGAAGATAATCTTCTTTATAGTTGATTGGCAAGTTACACTCATGGTGAAGCTATCCGAAGAAGAGAGGGTAACAAAGAGTACTGTTAAACAACAAAGTTAAGACCACAGTTTGTCATGGAAAAGCCGCTCAACACAAGGAGTTACTGTTCAAGCCTATGTAACTAAGTGATTTGATGCCTTGAGTCTTAAGGAGGAAGTCTTGAGTTTAAGTCTTGGTTGGACATGTATCTATGAGTTCCTCATAGATGGGTGCCTCCACCTTACGAGGTTGGGCGTGTGAGTGTGTTTTCAATTCATTGTACTCTCGAAAAAAAAGGAAACACAAGGAATTACTCATTCTATGTCAATAAAGGGCAAGTTTAGTTTTCTGCATTAGAAGATGTGCTCCACTTTTATTGCACATGTCCTCAATGAAACCAAGTGGACGTGTGCAACATACATGAGTGAAGTTCATGTGAAATTTGTGAAGTACAGAAGCGTCAGAGTTATAAAAGTGTGAAGATGAATATGGAATTGTAAAATCTACAAAAACATCACATATGACATTTGGTTGATCGGAGATGTAAAATATTACTCATCTTAGAAAGAGCGCAAAAAATTGCTAAAAACGGAGAGCATCAGAGATTAGTCCCATCAATGTCTTTGCAGACAATGTACCAAATACCTTTAAGTTATTCTTCCCCGTTGGCGTAAGCGGTACTGTTGTGGAGGGAGGACATGGGCAACCTTGCTTGTCGCAAGAGCAGTCTGATTTGGTGATGCCTTAGCAACATCATTTTCTTGCCTCATCACGTTAACTAATAGTAAACTGTTTTTTTTTTCAGAGTACATTGAATTGAAAACACACTCACACACTCAACATCGTAAGGTAGAGGCACTCATCTATGAGAAACTTATAGATACATGTCCAACGAAGACTTGAATTCAAGACTTTCTCTCAGAAACTCAAGGTGTCAAACCACTTAACTACACAACCTTGAACATAGCAAGTTGTTTTTGGTGAAGGTGATCCATTGTTCGTCTGCTTTGTAGAATGCCGCTAGGAGTGAAGTGCTCTCAAAGATTTGAAATGGCATCTTATGACAACAACTAGGACATACATAGAATCTTCACATAGTCATTCTACATAAATGTGTATTCTAAATATCAAAATCCTATGATTGAGTAACCTTATGGAGCTATGAGATGCAGATTACACAATCCCCAAATGGAGCCATCAGAAGGAAAATATTACCTTTCCATTTGAACAATAAAATGATGATTTATTAGCACAACTTCGATATGAATTGGAGGAGTTGTGGACTACTCAAGAAATCCATACGCAAATATGGTGTACTACATACAACAATAGTGGTTGAGATTGCAATTGTGACTACATCAAGGCATCTCAACAAAGAGGTAATTCCCAAGTCCCTGACACATTTTATGCTAGCACTTCAAATTCACACAATGTGGAGGAGAATCACACAAATTGACCAAGGTATACTAGACTAGTGATGTGCTATGGATGTGCAAAGTGAGTGCTCTCTACCTGAAAGCACAACCCCCTATCAATGATGTCCCAACACCAGGGACCATTATATGAGGGAGTGTGAGCATATGCCCTGCTCCGATTTATATGATCATGGTCTCACCACAAGAGGAAGCTATGCTCCATAGTCTTTTGTTGTTTCATGTTCTACATGACCTACAATGACTAGCTTTGTGTATAAAAGAGCAACAAGCAACCAAAGAAAAAGAAGATGGTAAGAGGGTGGATTTGAGCAACCATGAGGCTATTGAAGAAGCTTATGAGAGGGTGCGCAACTCATTCAAGGACCAACCGACTTGCCCTCAAGAGCATGCATACGATGATAGTATTGGAGAAATTTAAAAGAGGATACATCATAAGGTTAGTTTATACCAAATCATTAGAATCGATGCAAAGGTGAGTAGTGGTTTACTTAAAGTTATATACTCTACCTACCTAAGCACACCACCAAGTGTAGATTGGTACATGGTGGATTTTCCCTCTGCTCCACTAGTAGATTAGTACATGGTGTAGATTGGTACATTGTGGATTTTCCCTCTGCTCCACTAGTAGAATACCAAAGTTTAATATTGATTCTTTCAATGAAGAGTGAAATTTTGATAAGAGTCATTCAGGATGGTGGAGTTGGTATCAACTTGATGCCTAACTTCACCATGAAAAAATTGAAACTTGAAGTGATGAAAGTTGCATCATTTGACGTTGGTAGACCAACATCGAGTCACACCATTAGGAATTATTGAAAAGGTACGTATGAAAGTTGAAGGCTTCCAATTTTTCTTAGATTTTATTGTTATTGCATTATCCCAGGAAACCTTTTTTCCTTTTGCCCCTCGGAAGACCATGGATAAGGCAAGCTAATTCATTATAAAATTCTGGAAGAAATATGCTATGTATCTCTACAAAGACTAACAACCAATTGTGCATACATTTGGCAAAATGGTGCAACACTACTAAAGCAATTGGGTATACGATTGATTTTGAGGTAATGCTTTTCTTGCCACATGAAGAAGATAATCCTTAATTGGATGATGGGCAGCCTGTTGGAATTAGACGTTTGAGGAAGCATGCGAACAACACAAGGAAGAAGAAGAAGCTTGGAGCACAACACACAATGTTAAATGTATTACCACTAGAATGTACAAAGATGAGTAGCCCATTAGGGCAATATGCATATATACAAGTCAAGGGAAAAAAACCTCCTAAAGAGGGAAAAAAGTGTCCGACGGTCCTAGAGTGTTCACACACATCATGACCTAAATATATCAACAAATCCCCCCTTGAAGTGATATAGTGAACAAGGCGCTGGCACTCATGTATAATGAAGTGCAAAGCTATGTGGAATCAATCCACAAAATGAAGTAAGCCCAAAGCTTTGTAGAAAGCTTCAAACTTCTCCGTAGGCAGAGCCTTCGTAAAAAGGTCTACAATGTTCTCCTCGATGGGCACATATGCCAAGTTGATCTCCCCAATAGAGAACGTCTCCCTAACATAATGATAATGCACCTCAATGTGCTTAGTGCGAGCATGGAACATAGGGTTCCTTGCGAGTAACAATGCGCTCTAACTATAAAACTGAGTGAAGATGGTGGTGGTAGAAGACTAACCAACACCCAAATAAGCCATAAGGTGTTTGAGCCACACACACTCAACATTCGCTCTAAAATCTGCCTTATACTCAGCCTCACAACTGGAAGTGGTCACACTACCCTGCTTCTTGCTCAACCAAGATATACATGAGCTACCAAGCATGAAGCAAAAGCCACTCATGGACACACGAGGGTCATAGCAACTAGCCCAATCACAATCACAAAAAGCATGCAAATCTAGTGGTATTGATCCCCCCTTGGGATAAAACAATCCAAGTAGCTAGGTACCACTCAAGTAGTGAAAGATAGGCTTAACCACCTACCAATGCTTGGCACCTAGGCAATGCATAAACCTACTCATCGGTGAGATAGTAAACTGAATATCTGGTCAAGTAATATAGAAGTAAATCAAGCATCCAAGATCTTGCTGATAGAGAACAACATCAAATGCATCTACAACATCATTAAGACTCAATCATAAACCTATCTCCATAGGAGTGGCAATAGGCTTACAGTCTTCAAGGCCAAGACGTTGCAATAATGTGTCAATATATTTTGTCTAACACAAAGCCATTCCACCATCAAGCTGCATAAATTGACTGTCGGAATAGTGATGCAAATGCCCCAAATCATACATCTCAAAAGAGGCATGCAATTCAGCCTTAAAATTAGTAATATGCATGTCATGAGGACTAGTGGGCAGCATGTCATCAACATACACCACAATGATCAGAAGCACATCATTAGCACGCTCAACATATAAGGTGCTTTCAGTTGGACTCTTCTCAAAACCATGTTCAATGAGATAGGCATGTATCTTTTCATACCAAGCACGTGGTGGTTGCTTTAAACCTTATAATGCCTTGTTTAACCTGCACACCTGGTTTTCATGCCCTTTTTGCACAAAGCCACAGGGTTGAGAAACATACAATCCTTCGTGAATGTCACCATTAAAAAATGTTGTTTTAATGTCCAACTAATGTACATTCCAACCATGATGAGTTGCAGGTGCACAGATGGTACGGACAGTAGTCATTTGGCAAGTACAAGCAAAGGTTTCATAAAAATCAATGCCTTTTTCCTGCACAAAACCCTTTGCAACAATCCTAGCTTTATACTTGTCAACTGTTCCATCACGTTTGAGCTTTAGCTTGTATACCCACTTAGCAAGACTAGTCTTCTTGCAATAGAACAGAGACTAACTCCTCAAATGAGAAGGCATTGGGATTGCCTTTCATCATCAAACAGAGAGTAGAAGCAAAACTCTGATATGAGTCAGGAAGACCATTCAGAACGGTCTGCACGAGTGAGCTATCTGGTATAACTTGATCTGTAGAAATCAACTGTTCTTTGAAATACTTGAGCTTTGTGAGAGAATTGTCCATATAATCACCTTCATTCATGTGCTCACTCTCCAATTGTTTTCAGAGATAAGCAACACGAGCCTCATTCCTAGCCGAGTACAATGTGGTAAGTGTATCCCAAGCATCCCTAGTTGTTCTGCAAGAGCGAATGTGAGGGATAATGGCATGTTTGACAGACAAAGGTATCAATGCATGTGCATGAGCATCTCTGCCATCCCAAAAAACTTTCTCTATAGTAGGTGCAACACAAACAACAACACGAACATGAATCTGCAAAATATCATCATCTTTGACACCATCTCCATCAGCGCCAGCACCTGTATTAGCAGTACATGTACTCGTAGGTGTAACAGGACGTCTTGGAACACACTGCACAATATTCCATAGTCCTTTTGCGACCAATACATGATGCATCATATAAGCCCATAATGGGTAGTTCATACCATCAAACTTATCCTCAACAGCCAACATATAGAATACATCACTACTTTCAGCCATGTCCGATGACTTAAATACCTTGATGCAAAAAATTGACTGTATCTCAAAAAATTGAACAGAATTGCCTGAATGAATTTTGCTAAACCTGTAGCAAACTTCAAGGTGCTTATACTGGCGAACCAATACTCGTATATACCTTTGGCACAAGAAGATAAAATAGTCTGCTTGTCTTTATTTTAAAAGGCATTTCAAAAAATACCTTCAAGCTATTTAAAAGCAATTATTCTATAATACAAAACTACCAAAAATCTACTAGACGTGGTTCTTCAAAACAAGGTACACTCGAGCTAGGACACAACATACTTTCACTAATATATTCAATTAAATAACTAGAAGAGAAGCTGACGACTTTTGGCACCTCGCCCATACCACATGTGGTATGTTTTATATGCACCAAAACACGTGTTCTGTTGAAATGCATCTTGGAATCATGTAGATTCACAATACTATAATCACTTTTCTTGAGGTAAATACACAAGGAGCTACTTAATATTTTCAATGAGCAAACACACTCTAATATCAATGTCTTTTATAAAAGTATAAAACACACCCAGGAAACTACTATCAATGTGTTTTATCAAAGTATAAATTATTGTTAATATGCAATTCCCTTAACTTTTAGAATTTTTCATTTATCCTCTCTTGTCCTTGTTCAAATTGCTTAATTTGTTAGGCTAAAAGTTCTTCTCTTGCAAGATTATCTTTGACTAGAAAAACAAGTTCATTTCGAGTTCGAAACCTTTCTTAGATTTCTCATATTGCATCAAATCTATGAAGCTCCCATACTAGCAAATGGATACATCCATCGTTTTCTAATGTAGAAACTAAACTGCATTAAATCTATGAAGCTACCATACTACCAAATGGATACATCCATGGTTTTCTAATGTAGAAACTACTCCAATGTGTAATAATGATGTTTCAACTAAATTGATCTTTTTCCCAAACTCATCTAACTAGAATAAAAATGAATTGAATTAAATAGAAGAGTCGCAACATTGAAAGATACATTAGGTTATCTTTTAGATAATCAAAGCTTTAATCAAGAAAAATGATGGTCGTCTTTAGCAAAATTCTCTTTGAGTCCACTTCATCTTCTCATCAATTACAACTTAACCACGAACACTTCAACGTAATTCGAATGATCTGCAAAACACTCTATTCATTTTCTTTATTTATTCCTTTTAGATTTTATTTCCTATTCATTTTCTTTCACTTTTGTAAATTAATTATTTTCCTATTTTTAGATTTTATTGTTTATCTTCTTTGAACTGTTAATTAATCTCTTTTTTCTTTTATTTTTCACTTTTAATTTAATTGTCTTTTTCTATTTCAAATTCTAAATTTTGTTTACTATCTTTCTTTTTCTATATCTAATTTGTTTTTATTTATTTCTAATTAACTTTTCTATTTTTTTATTTCATTTTTTCAAACTGTACTTTTCTATTTCTCCTTTCTTTTCCTAATTTGTATTTTATTTTCCTTTTAAATATTATCTATTTTTTATTTAAATTCTATCTTATATTGTTTTGTTACTAATTCTATCTTCTATTGATTTGATTTCAAAGGAAACTGAGTCACAAGAAGAAGAAAGTGAAGGTTTTACGTCAAGAAGAACTCAAATTCGGACACAAGAAAAGCATGGTAGGACAAGAAGCCAACCAAGGTATCTAGTAAGAGAAAGAAGGCAACCGCAAAGATTTTCTCATGAAGCTTGTATGGCAAAACTTCTTGAGGAGCAAGAACCAACAACTTTTAAAAAAGCTTCAAAGGTAAAGAAATGGCTTAAAGCAATGGATGAAGAAATGATAGCTTTGTATGAGAAAAATACATGGAGTTTAGTTCCAAGGCAACCTAACATGAAGGTAATCGGTAACAAATGGGTGCATTGGATAAAGAGAAACAGTGATGGTTCAATAAGTATATATAAAGCAAGGCTTGTTTGTAAAGGTTATGCACAGAGTTATGGCATTGATTATGAGGAGAAATTTTCTCCTGTTGCCAAGATATCAACAATAAGGACATTAATAAGTGTCGTTGCAAGCAAGGTATGGAATCTTTATCAATTAGATATAAAAAATGCATTAATCAATGGTGATTTAAAACAAGATGTGTACATGAAGCAACCAGAAGGATACGAAGATCCCAAGAAGCCTACACATGTATGTAAACTCTTGAAAGCATTGTATGGTCTTAAGCAGGCTCCAAGGGCTTGGAATTTGAGGTTGCTAAAGTTTCTTGAAAAGTAGGGATACAGGTGTTCAAATGCAGATACTTCTTTGTATGTTAAGGTTGAAGAATGATTCATTGTTTATATCTCAAATGGATGACTTGATAATAACAGGAAACAACCAAGGTGAGATAGCTAGGATCAAAGTAAAGCTTGGATTTGAATTTAAAATTTTAGATATAGGAGAACTGAGGTACATTCTTGGAATCGAAGTTATGAAGAAGGACGATGGTGTATATCTTCTACGAAGTAAGTATATTTCAGATTTGTTAAAGAAATATGGCATGGAACATTCCAAGAGTATCAGTAATACGATGGAACCCAATGTGAAGTACAGTGCTAAAGATGGTGAACCTTTAGAAGATCCACATATCTACAGGTCTTTGATTGGTTCTCTTATATATGGGACTTTAACAAGGCTAGATATTACATTTAGCATAAGTACATTATCTCAATTCATGAACAAACCCATTGATGTACATATGCAAGCAGCTAAAAGGGTCTTGAGATATTTGAAGGGTATATTATATGAAGGTTTGGGCTATAAATATCATGAAGTTATGGATTTGAAAGCATAAAGTGATGCAGATTGGGCTGGAAATAAGGATGTCAGAAGGAGTACAGGTGGATATCTGATATTTGTAGGTAATAATTTGGTTTCATGGAGTTCTAAAAAATAGCCTACAGTAGCACTTTCAAGCACAGAAGTCGAATATAGAAGCCTTACAAATGCAACATGTGAGAGTATGTGGTATTTAAATCTTTATGAAGATATGAAACTATCTACAACCCGTCCACTACTCTTTGGAGATAATGTAAGCTCATTACAACTCACGTCTAATCCAGTGTACCATGCAAGAACAAAACACATTAAAGTACACTACCACTATATCCGAGAGAAGGTGGTGAATGAAGATATTGATATTCAACATGTTGGAACTAAAGATCAATTAGCAGACATACTCACAGACGCAGTGGATGCTCAAAAGCTCAAGCGAATCAAAGTACTTCTTGGAGTCAAAGCTTTGGATTTAGAGCTTGAGGGGGGCAATGTTACATAAGAACAATCTCTAAAGTATTGTTTTTTAGGCTTACCAATTTTTATGATAAATAACATATGGAGGCGCTCACATCTCCAAATTTAGACTAAAAGCAGATAAAAGTAAGAAGGAAAGGAGAGGTGTCTATTTTTAGACAAGGAAGGTGCTTTTGTTTATAGCCTCTCAATAAAAAAAGTGGTTCTCTTAGTGTAGGTGGCCAAATTGAGTGATTCTGGTTCAGTTGCAAAGCTTACAACCTGTACTATATAATTAGATCAGATTGTATACAAATTTCAATGAGAAAACCCCATGCAAGTAGGCGTTTGTGCAAATTGTCTTTCTTGTGTCTATTCGGTGTCTCATCAGAGACATAGCTCTGTTCAAACTTCCATATCGCAATTGTTATGAGGTCGTTTTGAGTGATTTCACTTGGAGGAGTTTCCTTAGCTCTCATAATTTCTATCTATAGCAAAATATTTCATAGATCTTTGAGTTCCTTTATTGTTGTATATCAAATTTCAATTCAGATAGTTAGTCATACCTTGTTGTTGCAGGACTCCGCATACCTTGACTTCAAACTATTCGTTTGGGAGCGATACTCCAGCTTTGTTGATGTTTTCAATTTTTAAAACATGCTAATTAAAGTCTTATTTTAGAATATATGATTAGTTTTGAGAAGTTTGGCTCAAAACGTTTATGGTGGTTATTTTTCTATAGTCCCCGATTTCTGTTTTCGTGAAAGTTTGGAGGAAAGTTTGATTTCTGAAGTTTCGAAATATTTGTTTGATCTTTTGAAGATCTTGAGAGGTCTCATCATGTTTTGTTGTGTACTTTGATGTTTACAAGTTTGTAAACATAACAGATTATAGATGCTAGAGAGCAATAAGAGTGAAATTTGAAGACTCCCAATCCAATTTGGCAACAGTCTCTAGATGCTATACATCAAGTGAACATGAATATGTTGGTAGTTATTGATCCATATAGCTAGCTATACTATACAAAATGTAGGAATCCGGGCCAGGTAGTGGCCAACTATTTATTAAATCAGTTTTACTATGACATTTGTAATCTAATGAATCACAAAACACGTCAATGTAAATATAATATTTGCAATCAAGTTGTAGCTGCTAGTCACATTCAACAAGAACCCAGACCCACACGGAATGGTATTCATCACCATCTATACATAAGGTCTAGTTAAATGATTCAAGTAATCTCATAAATAGGCGAGACCCTATTTTTTGAGGTAATAGGGGACAAAATCGATCAAATTATGAAGGGTATGGGCGAGGACATAGATCTTTTAATTATTATCATGGAGATGAAGGAGTGTACCAAAAATGAAGGAAAAGGTCCACAAAGGTCATTTTGTCTGGAATATGCTCATATTAGGGCTGATTGTCAAGATTACGGCATAATAAAACAAGAAGCTAAGCTTAAGGCTCTAATGACAAACATGGTAGTCTTAACTTTTGAGGATCATGTAGCTCTACTACTTACTCTATCTTGAAGATTATAGAATACCAATTATTCCACAATAGTTCTAGATGTTACAACACATCACCAAGTTCATATTCATGTGGTAGGATGGGCCCAAAAAGCTCCAATTGAACTTTTAATAGCACCTTCAAGTAGGCGAACCTAAAACGAATCCTCGAATTAGGTTACAGGTGGAATCATTAAGGATGATACAATAGTATCAAGTTTAGTATCATTAAAAAATATTAAATTGATTCATACATCAATTACTAATTCTCTAGAACCAGATGTTTGAGAGGGAAATACTGTTATAAAAAATCCTTGCCAATTATTTTATAAGTCTACAATACACTTGCCTTTAGGGGATTTGCAAGAATTAGTGTCTACCTTTCGAGATAATTTATTACAAGAAGCACAAAAGACTAATGCAAATCTTATTGATAAAAAAGAAGCTCAAGTCAATATGGTGGATCACGCTCACAATGAACTAGTAGATTATGTAGTACCTCTTATTTCCGTATGGTTCAAAAGTAAGGAGATTACTAGGGTTTTGATTGATGTTGTATCCAAGGCAAATATTTCTAATTTACCTATTTGAAGACACTTGGGATGGAATGATATTCAACCTACTCTGCTTTATACATCCATGGCCGATCAATCTTGGGTGCAACCTATTGGTCTTATTAAAGATATAGCCATTAAGATCTAGAATGTTCCTTTTAAAGTAACTTTTGTGGTTATTGAGTTGATTGCTAAGAGAAATGATTATAATTTGTTACTTGGATGACCATGGTTAAAAAAACAAGAAAAGGTTCAACAAGATTTGGGATCTCCAACAATCACTTTCAAGAAGGTCACAAGAAATATTCTATTCCTCTCGAAGAAAAGCAACATTATTCCAAGGCTTAGTTACCTTCAATTGTAGAACCAACACATATAATGGCAGGACTAGAGGATGATGAAGAGCTCCAATTTTCGGAAGCGAATCGAGTTTTGTGGTCGATAGGAATAATAGATATTCCTGAAATCTTAATCGAATTCCAACTAGATCATGTCATGGCTACTCTATAGTTGGATCTAGAGCATGTTCAACCTAATGAAGAGACATTGTAGCTATCTAAGGAAGATGTGTTTCCTCAAACTAGTGTTCGTATACAAGAAAATCAGATTGAGCAGGTAAATTTAGAAGTAGATAGTCTACTTCAAAACATGAAAATAGGTGCTAGTTTGCTTGAAGGATTCTAGAAGCATTTAGTTATGCTTTTGTCCAAATTTAAGGATGTGTTTGCTTGGAATTACTCTAATATGTGTGGATTTGATTCTAGATGTTATTAACATAAAATTACGTTAAAACCAGATGCATCTCTGATAATTTAACAACCGTATCGCATAAATCCGAATTTTTCTAAATAGGTTAAATAGGAGTTGGATAAACTACTGAATGTAGGATTCATTGTACCTATTGAATATTTGAAATGGGTATCTCCTGTTGTGATAGTTTTGAAAAAAACAAACAGCTACATATTTGTGTTGATTATCATAATTTAAATGTAATAACTATTCCAAACCCATTTCTACTACCATTTCTAGACACAATGTTTGATGGATTTGTGGGCCAAGAAGTGTATTCCCTTTTACATGGATTCAATGCATATAATCTAGTAAATATTTAGAATCCGATATATTGAAAAAAACTTTTATTGCAAATTGGGGAGTCCTTGCATGTACACTTATGTGGTTTGGATTATGAAATGCTTCTAATACTTTTTAGAGGTGTATGTAACAAATTTTTTCCCCATACTTAAGTAGTTTCATGATGGTCATTTTGGATGATTTTTTAGTATCTAGCAAACAAGTAGATCACCTATCACATTTAAAGCTATGTTTTACTAAGTGTAGAGAAGTACATGAGTCTCAATCCTACTAAATCTAGTTTTGATCTAAAGTGTGGAAAAATGCTTGGTCATTTCATTTCAAGCACTAGAATTGCCATAGACCTAAACAAAGTTAAAGTGATATTGGAGGTGCCACTCCCATATTCTTCTAAGGAGATATTATAGTTTCTAATCCAAATTCACTAGCATGGGCATCACTTGCATGGTTTAGCTCATAATTCTATGTCAATAAATGCTATCACGCATCTGAAGCCTACCGACTTTAAATGGAATTTGGAGTGTGATTTTCCATTTCATAGATTGGAACCTTTACTCACCCAGGCATCAATACTCTAAGCTCCAGATCGGTCCCAATCTTTTCATGTCTTTGTGGATGCTTGAGATATTGCTATTGGTTTGGTTTTAATGTAGAAGGTAGGTCGTTCTTGGTTTAGGCCTGATATAATTTCTATAAGTCAGATACATACCCTTTTCTGTGTATACCACATCCAATCCTAGGATGTATGCAAGTAGACCTAAATCATTGACTGTGAGTTCCTCTTTCATATGAAGGTTGAAATTCCTCATTCCTTCAGCATCTTTACTGTAATTATGATATAATCAACATAAACATATAGGTATATGACTTCATATTGATTCTTCTTGATGAAGAGGGAAGGATCTGTTTTGCTCACAATGAATCCTCTATCCAACGACTTGGTAACAAGCCAATGATTCCAAGCCATAGGAGCTTGCTTTAAACCATACAAAGCCTTTCTTAGCCTGCATAGATACTCGAGACATGATGAGTCTTCAAAACTAAGAGGATGAGCCATGCATACCTCCTCATATATCCATCCATTTAGAAAATCAATGTTTACATCTATTCGCTATATATATCATCCAATTCTTGTAAGCTGCAACACTGATAAGCACCCTGATGGTTGGCATTTTTTCAACTAGTGAAAATGTTTCTTTATAGACAATTCCTTGTGTTTGTGGATACCCACTAGCCACAAGAGTTGCTTTGTGCATATTTATAGACCCATTGAAATTTTTCTTTACCTTGTATATCCATCTTGAACCTATGATCTTCATAGATGGAGATTTGAGCACCAATTCCCAAGTTTGATTTTCTTATAAGGCATCAATCTCTTCCTCTATGACATTCATCCGATTCCACTTCTTCTTTGCTTCCTCATATGATGAGGGCTCCTTAGAGTTTCGAACCTATGCTAGATATATAGAAGTTTTAGTAACTAATGAAGTATCCTAGCCATACATTTATGGATTCCTCTTCTCTCTAGTTGACCTTCTAACTGTTTGTTAAGAGGATTTTGCCATATTCCTCAATTCTTGCATTTTGGCTTGACCTTTAGAGTTACAAGAATTGATTTCTCTCCCTTGGAGTCCTCTGATGATCTTCCAAGTCACTTGATGCTTCAAGTGTGTGCTCATTATTTTTTTGTCCTCCTTTAGGTTATATGGTAGTTTGATTCTCCTGCAATCATGTTCAAACCATGATTTGTTTTCATCAAACACAACATCCCTACTTACAATAAAAACTTTGTTTCTTGGATTGTACAACCTATAATTTTTTGGTTAAGGTCATAGCCAATGAAGATGCATTTCTTTGCCCTAGGGTCCAATATTCATCTAATCTATGAAGGTATACATGGATATGCAATGCACCCAAATATCTTGCAATTATCAAGGCTAGTTCTTCATCTATTCCTTGCCTCATATGGGTTTATTCCATCCATAGACTTTGATGGAATTATATTCACCAAATAGGTTGTTTTCGATACTACCTCTGCTCACAAGTAGTTGGGGATTTTCTTCACATTTAGCATTGTCCTTGTAGCCTCCACAATTGTTCAATTTCTTCTCTTTGCCACTATGTTTTGCTCAAGAGTGTATGAACTTTCCCTTTTGATCCCTCGTTTGGCAATGAAGGGCAAGTTTAGTTTTTCGCATTAGAAGCTGTGCTCCACTTTTATTGCACATGTCTTCAATGAAACCAAATGGACGTGTGCAACATACATGAGTGAAGGTCATGTGAAGTTTATGAAGTACAGAAGCGTGAGAGTTATAAAAGTGTGAAGATGAATATGGAATTGTAAAATCTACAAAAACATCACATATGCCATTTGGTTGATCGGAGATGTAAAATATTACTCGCCTTAGAAAGAGCGCGAAAATTTGCTAAAAACGGAGAGCATCAGAGATTCGTCCCATGAATGTCTCTTCAGACAATGTACCGAATACCTTTAAGTTATTCTTCTCCGTGGTGTAAGGGATACTCTTGTGGAGGAAGGACTTGGGCGACCTTTCTTGTCGCAAGAGCAGTCTGATTTCTTGCCTCATCACGTTAATTAATAGTAAGTTGTTCTTGTTTTTTTGAGAGAGCAATGAATTGAAAACACACTCAACTTCGTAAAGTAAAGTAGAGGCACTCATCTAGAGAAACTCACAGATACATATCCAGTCAAGAATTGAACTCAAGACTTTTTCTCCAAAACTCAAGACATCAAACCATTTGGCTACGCAGGCTTGGACATCGCAAATTGTTTTTGATGAAGGTGATCCATTGTTCGTCTGCTTTGTAGAATGCCACTAGGAGTGAAGTGCTCTCAAATATTTGAAAATAAAATTCTACAGTCAATTTTGACAAACCTCCTGTTTGTCGTGCTAGAAAGATCTGGGATTGTAAGAGAAGCTGATGACCATACCACATGTGATGTGTTTTATATGCACCAAAACACGTGTTGTGTTGAAATGCATCTTGGAATCATGCAGACTCACAATACTATAAATCACTTTTTTGCAGATAAATAGACAGGGAACTACTTAAATATTTTGAATGAGCAAACACGCACTATGTTACTATTATATGACTAGTATGTAGTCAGACTATTGGGTACGCGTATGAGTTATTTATCTTCTTTTTAATGCCCGCATTATTTGTTGCTTTCAAGATATCACTTTATCCTTAAATATCAATTGGTAGATTTTTTTTTAAAATAGAGGTCTAACCGAGACTTACTCCTCGAGGATTAATTTCGTCCCTGAAGGCAACTGATTTTAACTTGATACAACATGGTTTCACTAGCCTTAGGCCCAAAGCTGTCCTACCGTAGATAGGGATCGAACTTTCACCCCCGCTTCAAGAAGCGGAGGCCCATCCTACGAAACTAATGTACACAAACTATTGACAGATTTTTGAAAATATCATATTCATACTCATTAAGCCTACTAACCGTTAGAAATCAAATACCTTGCTTCTCTTATACATGAAATATAGCTTGTTTGAGGAGTCGATCTCACACTGTCATACAGGAAGACGTTACATCTTCTCAATACAAATATTAGTTCAAAAGATAAAACAATGGAATATATAAATAGTTTACAGTTTATTGTATAAATGCACTTTTCAACCATATCTCACACTCCTTCACTTCCTTATCGAGTCATTCATACTTAAGGAACCACTTTATACTTTCCTGCTCGCCCTTTACTCGGTATGTGAAAGGGTATTATCGTATATCAAAAAGTATTACTGAAATGTCATATATTACCGTATATAGAATAATGTTCCCTCCCTCCTGAGTGCCTGGCATAGTAAACTTATATAAAGAAAAAAGAAAACAAAAGGAAAAAAAGAAAAGAGAGACAAGATTCGAAGAAAAAGAAGGGAAAAAAATAGAAAAGAAAAAAAAGATCTATCTTTAATGTGGGACGCTCGTGGCCTATTGAAGATGGTTGCTAGTAGAGATCTCAAGTAACCTAGCCTTGAGTTGAGGGTGGTGTTTTTTAAAATCTTCAGTGCTATTAAAATTTTGTTGGTGTGGGCCTTTATGTTGACCTTAGTTCCTTGGTTGGTCCTGAGCAATGTGGCTCCCCCCCAATCCCAATGCGCCCTTGAGATTGATCCCATCCCTACGGACGTCGCCCCTCTGGTGGTCTCGTTGTGCAAGGAGTCTGGGGCAACAAAACAAGAAGAACTGATGAAAACTTGTCTGATCGGTCAAGTTTTTGGCCCTAGGCCCCCTCTAAAAAATGTGAGAATCTGGCTATGCAAGGAGTGGTTCGCATGGGAACCAATTGTGTGCAAATGCCAATTTCTATCGGTGAATCACCTCCTACTAGTGTTCAGGAATGAAGAGATGGCTTTCCAAGCCCTGCAAGCTGGTTCTTGGCAAGTGGGCCGGTCCACCTTATGTCTATTTAAGTGGACCCCAGACTTTGTTCCGAACAGGTCAAAGCCTCTTTGTTACACGCTATGGGTGGAGCTTCCCAATCTGCCATATTTCCTGTATGGATTTCTTCAAGAAATCGTTTCAACGATGGGTGAGTCGATGGCCTCAAGAGAGGATGTTGGGGCTTTAATCTACAATGAAGCTCAATACTCTTTCAACGCTCGATGGCACCCATAAATCTATGTTGAAATAGACTTGAACCACGTCCTTCCCTCGAAGATCTCCATAAACTCTGGAGATGGTAAGATTTGGGTACAGAAGGTTACGTAGAAGAATTTTCCCAATGCGTGCTTCCGTTGCGGGCACCAAGGTCATAGGATCAAAGATTGCCCCTTGAAGCAAAGTGCCAACAAAAACAAGCTTAAACCAGATGGGGCCCCAAATCCTCTCCCTCAAGTTGGTACTTAGGGTCATCCCCGTCTGATGGAGGAAGAAGAGGGCACTCGGGTTGCAGAGACGATTTCAGAAGGATTCACTGAATTAAGACGTAGGAGGAAAGTTAGTCCTCGAAGATCAACTGCAAGGAACGTTATGACCATTGCTCCTTCGAATAACCTGTATTGTAACCTAGAAAAGGCAATTAATGAGGTTGACTTCCCAGGGGATAACCATTATGATGAAGACCCTGTTGATAATACACTTGGGTGCTCGACTAGCAAAGAAGACAACCAAGAAGGTTACACCGTGAGTAAAGAGGAAGGCTTCACTACTAGAAATGAAGACAACCTAGACAGTCTAAGCTCCTTCCTTGATCCAACTCTTCTTGTTTGCATGCCACGCTTACCACAACAAAAGGCAAAGCTTAAAGGGAAATAACTGTCGGGCATGCCTTGGAAGAGCCCCCTCAAGAGTAGGATCATAAGTCAAGAAGTTGGGAGGAAAAAAGAAGATCACAAGAAAAAAAAAGATCGGGTCCTTCCCCTCAAAGAGGGCCACCAAAATTAATGAAAATCACATCGCTAAACGTCAGGGGTTTGTCTGACCCCTCAAGAGTGGCGATTATTGGTCAGTGGTTCAAAGACAAGTGTCTCAACCCCGACTTGATCTGCTTGCAAGAGATTAAAATCCACGCAGAGGATCTCCAGAAATAGCTTAAATGCATCTCTCCGAACCACCTTTGGTTCTCCACTGCGCACCCTAGGGGGACGGGGGGAGCTGTGATTGGTATTAGTCATTGCTGGTCCGAAAGACTGACCTCGACTTGTCAAGATCAGAATCATCGTTGGATTGTTGCATCTTTCAGGTCCCCTAATTAGTTCACTGTGGTCTCAATTTATGCCCCTAATGTAGTGGCGGATAGAATCGATACTTGGGCTTCCCTCGACTCCCTCTCACACAATGTTCTCATTTGTGGGGACTTCAACATGGTTGAGTTTCTAGAGGACCGATGGAATAACAAGGGGAAAATTATTGACGGTTTGGAAAAAGAGATATGGGATAAAACCAAGCTCCATCTCAACCTGGTCGAGCTGAAAGACATGAAGGGGTTCTCCTGGTCTAATCTCCAATTGGGGGACTCTTTGAGGAAAGCAAGACTTGATAGATGTTACATCGACCAAAGCACGTTCCTCCTATGGGGCAATCCTTTGGTTTGCCAACACATGGACCTGACTATCTCAGAACACTACCCGATTACTCTTTCTTTCAAAACGATTCCCATGCTCCGGAAAGCTCCTTGGTTTCATGCTTGTCAAATGTCGTTTTCCCTCCCCTCTGTCCAACAAGAAATTTCTACAGTGTGGGCAGAGGCCTTTGCCTACTGTAATGAATCGGCTAAGTGCAGGAGAAGCGCGGTGGAAAAGAATCAACAAATTCTAATCAAGACTCATAAGCCTATAAGAGATATCCAAAAAAGAAGAAGAGAAACGGTTTACCAGATGCTCTCACGACTTGAAGAAGAAGTGAACAAAGGTAACTTACAATGCCAGCAAGGTTTTCTGAAAATCAAGGGAAGACTAAGATTCGAGGAGGAGGTTCAAAGGAAAAATCTTCAAATATTCTTCAAAGACTGGTGGGCGGGGAAGGCCAACAAACCATCGAAAGAGATGTGTAACATCCTCAAAAGGAAACAAGCTAGGGAATCCATCCCCTTCTTGGTCAATAACAATGGGATCGAATGTAGCACGGAAGTTGAGAACAGATCCATCATCGTCGAGCACTTTACCCATCTCCTCGGGGTCTCAACTCCTCTCTCCCCCCACATGCGTGACTGCATGGCTACCATCTCAAGGGTAGCTCAATCTAGAATCCCACAGAACATGAATTCTCTCCTGGAAGCTAACATTTTCGAGAACGAAATTATCGAGGTTATTGATGCTCTTCCCAATGGAAAAAGTCTGGGTGCTGATGGCCTCACCAAAGAGTTTTCCACGTCCTTCAAGCACGTGGTGGCCACCCCACTATGTCTGGTGTGGCAAGAGGTTTCGGTGCCCTTCCTAAGTGTCTTAATAATGGCGTCAACAAGTTAATTCACAAAAGGGGAGATAAGAACAAAATTAAAAGCTGGCGGCCGATTACCATGCCCCAAACTGGATACAGTATAATTGCCAAAGTTATCGTCAACAAAATCTCTTGTCATTTAAAGTCATGGCTTTGTGAGGACCAGAAAGGTTTTATCAAAGGTAGATTTATACTTGAAGCAATTGTCGATATTTGGGAAGGCCTTGCGTTCGCTCAGGAGTCTGCACAAGATCTGGTATTCATTAAGATCGACTTCGACAAAGGTAGTGTCCACTCTTCTCGAAAATGCTTCTACAAGAATAAATATTAACAGTAAGCTCTCTGAGCCCATACATTTAAAAAGATCTATCAGGCAAGGCTACCCTTTGGCTCCTCTACTCTTCGTGATCACCTCGGATGGCCTCAGTTGCCTATTAAAGCATCACGTGGACGTTCTCAAGGGTCTTTCCCTACCTCTTGCTCATGGCCAAATGATTGCAAGACTCTTTGCCGATGACATGAATGCCTTTGTACACAATGATATGAACAACATTGAGGTATCCTGGAGTTACCCTGACACCTTTTGTGTGGCATCATGTTCAAAAATCAGCCATGCTAAAACTCCTTTCAGAGAAATCCGTGGTCCTCCACCCCAATTGTTGTTAGATCAGGGGTGTCAAGTTATCCCTAGAGGTCAAGTGTTCCGTCTCCTCGGTATTCCAATGGGATTCGACATTTCAATGGACCAATGGTGGAACTGGGTGCTATCCAAACTCGATAGCAAACTAAGTCATTGGAAAGGTATGCAAGTTAACTTGGCAGGGTGTGCCATGGTTGTTAACACATTTATGCTTTCTACGACTATTTACTTTATCTCATGTTGGCGACCTAAGGAGAAAGAGTTGGCAAAGTGGAAAGAATCTGGAGAAACTTCCTATGGACTGGGGACCCCAACAAGAGTGGAAACTTGTATTAACTCGAAAGACTCGGGGGGCTTGGGTATATTGGATATCGCCGGGTTGGCTAATAAGTTGGCAGCAAAGTGGTTTATCAAGTCTTGAAGAAATAGTGAGTCCTCTTGGGCTAAATTGATCTTCAAAAACATGAAGGATCTTACCTTAGTTGGCCATCCTCACTCGAAGGCCATATGGATCCTCAAACTTTTGTTCTCCCCCCACCTAGTGTCCCGTAAAGGCTCTAAACTTGTGTTCTCCCTATGGAAGAGTTGGAACAAGGCCAAATAATTCATTAGAATCAGTGATGACTGGAAGTGGGCAGCTGGAATAAGACAAAATGACTCTATCTTGTTCCTGCTTTCTGGCATTAGGGGGGTGGAGTCTTGGAACCTCCAAACTGCTAAGCGGCTATGGAACATGGGGTTCAAACAGTGGAAATAGCTCTAGGAACAAGAGACGGGCCAGTGGATTAGGTTCGAAGACTTAGACCGGAGACTTAGAGTTACCCTCGAGGAATGGAATCTTCTTCAAGACAGGTGTTTAGTGTGGGAACGGTCAACTACCCGCCTTCTCTGTGGATATGATCCTCCTTGCCTGGAGGGCCTCAAATGGAGAAATGGTAAGAAAATATCTAGAATCCCAACTTCAAAGAGAACTTAGATGTTCATCACACCCTTAACAAGCGATGGTACCTTTCTTGGACCAAACTTCGACGGGAACTAAAGTTCATGTCTATTTGGCACCCCCTGTTGAGATCAAAGAGTCCGTTCTCATGTGGTAGATCTTGCATAAGGGTATCTCGTCCAATGCAAGAGCTAACAAAATCTACGGTGTGCCTCCATGGTGCAAGCGTTACCATCGGTGCATCGAAGGTTTAGCTCACCTTTTCTTGGATTGCCCCAAGTCCCACCCAATATGCATTGGTGTATCCATGAACCTGCAATTTTGCACTAGTTTCATAAAACAATGCATAATCCAAAGTAGCACTCACATAATGTAGAGTGTTTCTCATGAAAGTACCTAAATTTGGTTTCCTAGGAATCTGTATGAACTGACTTTGAAGCCATACTATGTAGCTTAGATTATGTCTTGTAACTGTGAGATACATCAAGCTTTCCATAACTTTTTTGTACATAGTAGCATTTTCCAATGCTTCACTTAATGTAGTATCCAACTTCACATTATGATCTCATGGCATAGAAATTTGCTTAAAATCAGACATACCATACTTTTGTAGCATACTCAAGGCATATTGTCTTTGCAATATCCATATACCTATTTATGTATGTATAAAGTCAATTCCCAAAAAATAGAATAGCACACCAAGTTCTTTCATGTCAAATTCTTGCATAAGGATTTTCTTTACCTCTTTAATGCCTTCTTCATTGTCACCACCATTATCAACTCATCAACATAAATAACCATACTCGTGATGCCATCGTCACCCTTCCTTGCATACAATGAGTGATCTGCATCACCCATACAAAGCCTTTTGCAACTTGCAAACATATTATGGGTGCTTTGAAGCTTCAAATCTTTGTGGCTGATCCATGTATACTTCTTCCTGCAACTCACCCTGTAAGAAAGCATTCTTCACATCCATCTGATGCAAAATCCATCCTTTTGTTGTAGATATGACAATAAGTGCTCTGACAGTATAAATTTTAGCTACAAGGCTAGAAGTTTCCTCATAATCAATTCCATATGTATGTGCATATCCTTTTGCAACCAATTATGCTTTATACCTACTTATGCTACCATTAGAATTATGCTTTGCCTTGTAAACCCACTTTCAGTCTATGCATTTCTTTCCTCATGGCAACGATACCAGCTTCCATGTTTATATTTCCATAAAGTGCATCCATATCCTCCCATATCTTTCTCCCAATTTGCATTTCTAGTTGCATCTTCAAAACAAGAAGGTTCAATATCAGCTTGTATTACCGTTGTCATCTAGGCACAATGACGAGCCATGTAACTATCATACCTCAATCATTGCACTAAGTTCTACATCCTCCCATATCATCTTGGTCTAGGGTCACTTCTTCTTGTTGTATCCTATGCATATGCCTTTCTTACTCTTGGAGTCTTCACAGAGGGCAATCCAAGTTCCTCATCAAGGCTCTTTTATGAACCACTTGATTCTTCATCAATGTCTTTAAAACATGTAGATGTTTTATTACTAGCAAAAACCTTTTTCTTACCTTTATTGGATGTAGTTGATGAATTTTCTTGATTGAAATTTCTACAACTTGTCATGTGATTGGTTTATAACATTTATATCCATTTTGCTCAAAGGAATACCCAATGAAGATACATTTCTCTAATTTTGGGTCAAGTTTCTTCCTCAAATCATATGTAACATGTACATATGCAATATAGTCAAATACTTTCATATGTGATAAGTTTGGCTTTTTACCGATAGACTTCTCTTTAGGTGTAACTTGTTCTACATCAGAGTTGGAATTCTATTTATGATGTATACAACACAAGAGGTGCAGTTGAGTAATTGGATTGTGGATGAAGAGGAAAACTAGAGTAAGATGAGGCATTAAAATTATGCTTCATAGGAAATGTGGGTTTAACAAAAAGTGATCGTTGATGTGGTTGTTGTAGATCGACTTGCTTATGGACTAGAATTCCTTCTCTGCATCATAGGCAAAAGAGATAGGCTCGTTGAGGATTGTAGGCTGTAGGGTGTGAAACTTGGCCTAGGTTCCCACCTCCAAACCATCTTCTTATTTCCCCTGCAAGCTATCCTCTGGTACATCTTTGAGCATTCGAGCCAATAGTAAATTTTGCCAGAACTACTCCATGTAGGTAGTGACTATGTCACCCTCCTTCCATGTAAAGGTTGTCCATGCACGTTGAACATGTAAATGATATTGAGGAGGAAGAAAAGAATCCTTCATTTTATCTTGGAACGCCTTCCACCTGGTTGGATGATTTGTACTCTGATGTAGGACATCCCACCAGAGCTGAGCTTTTCCTATTAAATAGTTAGTGGCAAATTTGACTTTTTCACTTTCAGCATATGTTTCATCAGTATAAAAATCATCAGACTATGATAACCATGAAAGAACTAAATGCCCATCCTTACAGCCATCAAATCATAGAAACTCATAATTTCTAACACCAACCTTGGAATGCATGCCATCCGATTGGGCAGAGACAATAGATTTTACCACCCTCGTAAGGTTATCTTCATCAGATTGCATCTTCTAAAGTACTTTGTCTCGTTGTTGGATCTCATCTTGAGCACCTTGAAGTTCGTATCATAGGAGCTCAAGTTGTTGCTCGAGTGTTACATTGGGTAGAGGTGACTCACCGAAATCCTCCTTGGTGTTCGTAGGATCCATGGATATGTAGAGAATAAAACCCTCTTGTTAGATATGTAAAAACAATTTTGAGATTGCTTGAATTAGAATGTAAAGGAAGGGATGTTCTTGGGAATTGAAAAATTAAGAAATGGATACAAGTTGTGTTAAATATAAGAAAAGAGAACTAGAGTGACATCACAAAGAGATAGTGTAGAGATAAAACACTTCCCTTCTGAGAGTGAGGTTGTGGGTTCAAGTCCTCCCTCGGTGAATATAAAACTCCTTATTTCCACTCATAAATTAAAAATGGTTCGCACATAGCCAACAACTACCAATGGTTGCCAAGGGAGCCATGGGTACCAAAGATACCAAAGTAACGCCTTAGTTATGCCTAAGTTCTATGCCTTGGAGTAGATGTAGGTGTAAACGTAGGAGTAAACATAGGTGTAAATGTAGGTTCTAATTCTAGAACTATAATCAAAACTGAAACAGAAACAGTAATTGAAATGGAAATGGAGACGGAGATGGAGACAGAGATGGAATCAAAATCGAAATCGAAATCCTGAACAGAGAACAACAAACAACATATAGCGATCAATGTTGGTGATAGACGTCTGCGGAAGCACGCGAACAGCACAAGGAAGAAGAAGAAGCTTGGAGCACAAACACACAATTCTGAATGTATTACTATAGAATGTACAAAGATAAGTAGCCCATTAGGGCAACAGGCGTATATACAAGCCGGGGGAAAAAAACCTCCTAAAGAGGGAAAAAAGTGCCCAGGCGGTCCTAGAGTGTTCACACACATCACTACCTAAATATATCAACAAATCCCCCCTGGGAGTGATGCGGTGAACAAGGAGCTGGCACTCATGTATAAGGAAGTGCCAAGCTATGTGGAAATCACTCCACAAAAGGAAGTAAGCCCAAAGCTTTGCGGAAAGCTTCAAACTTCTCCCTAGGCAGAGCCTTCGTGAAAAGGCCAGCAATGTTCTCCTGCGTGGGCACATATGCCAAGCTGATCTCCCCAGCAGAGAACCTCTCCCTGACATAGTGATAATGCACCTCAATGTGCTTAGTGCGAGCATGGAACACAGGGTTCCTCGCAACTGCCAATGCGCTCTGACTGTCAGTGAAGATGGTGGTGGCAGAACACTGGCCAACACCCAAATCAGCCATAAGGCGTCTGAGCCACACACACTCAACAGTTGTTGTGAAAGCTGCCCTATACTCAGCCTCACAACTAGAAGTGGCCACAGTAGGCTGCTTCTTGCTCAACCAAGATATACATGAGCTACCAAGCATGAAGCAAAAACCACTGGTGGACACACGAGTGTCATAGCAACCAGCCCAATCTGAGTCAGAAAAAGCATGCAAATCTGGCGGTAGTGATTCCCCCTTGGGATAAAACAACCCAAGGAGCCGAGTACCACTCAAGTAGCGAAAGATGCGCTTAACCGCTTTCCAATGCGTGACTCCTGGGCAATGCATAAACCTGCTCATCTGTGAGACAGCAAACTGAATATCTGGCCGAGTAATGCATAAGTAAATCAAGCATCCAACAGCCTGCTGATAGAGAACAGCATCAAATGCATCTCCAGCATCATGAAGACTCAATCGTAAACCTGTCTCCATAGGAGTGGCAATAGGCTTACAGTCTTCAAGGCCAAAACGCTGCAATAATGTGTCAATATATTTCGTTTGACACAAAGCCATTCCACCATCAACGTGCATAAACTGAATGCCCAAATAGTAAATGCCCCAAAGCAGACATCTCAAATGAGGCATGCAAATCAGCCTTAAAATCAGCAATATGTGTCTCAATAGGACCAGTGAGCAGCATGTCATCAACATAGACAACAATGATCAGAAGCACATCATTAGCACGTTTAACATATAAGGTGCTTTCAGTTGGACTATTCTCAAAACCATGTGCAATCAGATAGGCATGTATCTTCTCATACCAAGCACGTGGTGCTTGCTTTAAACCATATAATGCCTTCTTTAACCTGCAAACTTGGTTTTCATGCCCTTTCTGCACAAAGCCACGGGGCTGAAAAACATACACTTCTTCATGCAAGTCACCATTCAGAAATGTTGTTTTAATGTCCAACTGATGTACATTCCAACCATGATGGACTGCAAGTGCACAAATGCTCCGAACAGTAGTCATACGGCATGTAGGTGCAAAGGTCTCATCAAAATCAATGCCTCTTTCCTGTGCATAACCCTTTGCAACAAGCCTAGCCTTATACCTGTCAACTGTACCATCAGGTTTACGCTTCAGCTTGTATACCCACTTAGAGCCAATGGCCTTCTTGCCAGGAGGCAAGTCAAATAAAGACCATGTACCATTCTTCATTATAGCATCATATTCAGATTGCATAGCAGCCATCCAATTTTCTGAATTTTGTGCTTCATCAAAAGAAACAGGCTCATTCTCATCACAGAGACTAGATGCAGCCATAACATAGCAATTCGATGCAAAGGAGGCACTATGAGAGCCTGAACGAGTACGATATGACAAAGGTGCATCTAATTTGCTGTGACGCAAAGTCTGCACCAGCCATTTTGGCATAGTTTTTGCCTGCTCAATATCAACTCAATCAATAAGTGCATCATGTAAATCTGCATCAGAAATGGAATGATCTGCATCATCATATGAAACCTGCAAAGGCTGAGAAGTTGCCTCATTAGGACCAGCACTAGCATGTCCACCTGTAAAAAGAGGCATCAAAGTATCATACATGTCTTTGGAGCTAACGGATGTCTCCTTAGTACATGAAAGCATTGGCTGAATAGCATCTTCCACAAAGACAACATCACAGTTAACCAGAATGCGTTTAGTCTGTGGATGATACAGACGATAGCCTTTACTTTCAGAACTGTACCCAACAAAAATACATTTTATTGCCTTATCATCCAATTTTCTGCGATGTTGTTCAGGCACTAATGCATATGCCAAACAACCAAAAACATGCAGATGAGCAACAGATGGCTTGCGGTCATGCCAAGCCTCATATGGAGTGATAGACTGCAACGCTTTAGTGGGACACCTGTTCAGTACATATGTTGCACACATGTCAGCCTCAAGCCAGAAACTATGTGGTAAAGCCTGACTTTTGACCATGCACCTCGCCATTTCCATGAGTGACCTGTTCTTTCGTTCAGCAACTCCATTCTGTTGAGGTGTATACGGCACTGTACATTGGTGTTTTATCCCACGTTCAACCAGAAATGCATTAAAATCTGAAGACATATATTCCCCCCCTCGATCAGAACGAAGGGTGCCCATTTTACATGCTGACAGATTTTTAGCCAAAACCAAAAACTGTTTGAAGCACATGAACACTTCGGACTTTGCTTTGAGTGGATATACACATGCATGCCTGGAAAAATCATCAATGAAAGTCACGAAGTAAAGGTAATTTCCAAAAGAGGGTGTCTGCATAGGACCACAGACACCACTATGTACAAGCTGCAATTTCTGCGTAGCCCGAACTGAACCATCTTTTGGAAAGGAAGAACGCTGCATTTTGCCCAGAATACAGCCTTCACAAACATGTTTTCCACGTGCCTCAAGTTTGGGCAAAGAGGACACCATTTCAGATTTCTGCAGGCATAACAAACTAGCAAAATTCAGATGACCAAAGCGTGCATGCCAAAGCTTTGCAGCTGACATAGCCTGAGAATCATGAACTGCACATGCCAAATCATTCACAGATCTTTCATAGTCTATGAGCTTATACAGCCCACGACATAAGATGCGAGAAGCAATAATCACATCACCATTTGAGAGATCATGGACTGTACACCTGTCATCAATGAATTTCACAACCAAGCCAATCTTGGCTAATGCAGAAACTGATAACAGGTTCTTTTTAATCCCTGGCACAAATAAAGCATCTGACAAAGTGAATGAACTACCATCAGCAGTAGTCAGAATGATCTTACCAACTCCCATAACAGGATAAGAGGAGTTATTGGTGCATGTGACAGTATTCCCTGTAGGGGCAGGCTCAAGTGAAGAGAAGAAACTACGCTGCGAGGTAATATGTTTGGTCGCCCCATTGTCAAAGTACCAAACATCTGAGTCTACTGCAGACATGCATTGATCATGAGAAGATGGGTCAAAACTGCAGACAGTAGTAAACGCCCATTCTTCTTCCTGCACAAGATTTGCAGACTCTGTTTTTGGTGTAGAGGCCTCTACAACAACCATTCCAACCTCTTTCTTCTTTGCCTCTTTAGCAGCCAGTTTTGGAAAGTTCTTTATAATATGATCATTTCCTTTACAGTACTTGCAGAACAATTTCGGCTTTTCTGATTTCTTCTCATCTTTATCCTGGTTCTTCGATTGTGCAGCATTTGTAGATTTCTGCTTACTAGTAGAAGAGCTCTATTTTCCTTTGCCCTTCTGACTAGCCAGGAAAGCTTGATCTGCAACACGCATAATGGACGTGTTCTGCCTAGACTGATCTTCCTGCAACAGAACAAAGACTAATTCCTCAAATGACAAGGCATTCGGATTGCCTTTCATCATCACCCGAAGAGTAGAGGCAAAACTCTGATATGAATCAGGAAGACCATTCAGAACGGTCTGCACAAGTGAGCTATCTGGTATAACCTTATCAGCAGAAATCAATTGTTCCTTCAGGTCTTTGATCTTTGTAAGAAAATTTTCCATAGAATCACCTTCATTCATGTGCTCACTCTCCAACTGTTTTCGGACGTAAGCAACATGAGCCTCATTCCTAGCCTGGTACAAAGTGGTAAGTGTATCCCAAGCATCCTTTGCTGTTCGCCAAGAGCGAATGTGAGGAATAATGGCACGTTTGATAGACAAAGCTATCAATGCATGTGCCTGGGCATCTCTGCCATCCCAACGAATCTGCTCTGCAGTAGGTGCAACAGAAACAGCAGCACAAACAAGAATCTGTGGAATATCATCTTCGACACCATCTTCATCAGCTCCAGCACATGTATTTGTAGTACCTATAGTCGCAGGTGTAACAGGACGTCTTTCAACACCCTGCACAATGTTCCACAATCCTTTTGCAACCAGTACATGTCGCATCATATAAGCCCATAATGGGTAGTTGGTACCATCCAACTTATCCTCAACAGCCAACATACGGAATACATCACTGCTTTCAGCCATGGCCGGTGACTAGAATACCTTGATGTAGAAAATTGACTGTATCTCAAAAAGTTGAACAGAACTGCCCAAACGAGTTCTGCTAGACCTGTAGCAGACTTCGAGACGCTTAAACTGGCGAACAGAAACTGGTATATACCTTTGGCACAAAAGGACGAAATAACCTGCACAAGCACTGTGATAGTGCGTTCGGAGGCCGAAACGAGCTCAGATCGCGATTTCGGCACCACATAGCAAAGCTGTTTTGATCTCGGAAACACCCTGAGTATGCTCACCAAATTTCATGCGAATCTGAGACTGCAAACGGAGGAGTTTTGACGGTGCCCTAGAAGAAGTGATGACCTGCTCTGATACCAATTGTTGGTGATAGACGTTTGCGGAAGCACGCGAACAGCACAAGGAAGAAGAAGAAGCTTGGAGCACAAACACACAATTCTGAATGTATTACTAGAGAATGTACAAAGATAAGTAGCCCATTAGGGCAACAGGCGTATATACAAGCCGGGGGAAAAAAACCTCCTAAAGAGGGAAAAAAGTGCCCCGGCGGTCCTAGAGTGTTCACACACATCACTACCTAAATATATCAACAATCAATGATCAAATGCCAAAATGAATAGAAATAAACCCCTCTGTAGTGATGCATGTAGAGCTCTCATACCATTGTTATCAAGATCTTCACTCACATGCACACAGAGAAAATAGATATGCAAGGAAAACAAAGATAGAAGGTAGTATTGTGTGCGCTCTATTTCAACAATCCACAGAGTGCATGTATTTATAGGATTTTTTTTATTATGTCGAAATAGTGGTTACATGAGAGTAGCTTCGAAAAGCATGTGTAAAAGTAAAAGTTGTTCTCTTTTGTAGAGAGCCTTTGCTTTTAATAACAAAAATTACAATCTACAGTGACCCTTATTCTAACCACTACTCCACTAATTGTCTCTAAAAATAAAAACCCTCTACACGAGTTTATTTACAAACTATATAAATTATAAATTGGATTATTGATGTCCATCCTTTCACATCTTTCATGCCCTCATGAACCTTCAACTGCTATATGAAAAAAACCCTGCTCTCTGACCTCACTAGAAAAGATTTTGGAAATACACTTACGATTATAAGAACACCCATGTAGGGAAAATGATACACAAATATATGATCGATACAAGATGTCCCACAACCTGCGACCGATAGGTAAGGAAAACTACACTAGAGATGATACACGAGATCCCACAACTCGGGATCGTAAGTATGAAAGAAGATATCATGATTACAAGAATTCCCATCATGGATATGAACTAGATACAAGAAATAGCTAGAAAGGATCTTATACTATGAGATTACAATAGGACGAGAGGATGTCCATGATACAAGACTAGACAAGACTAGAGCAAGAGACAAGACTAGAACTTGAATTGGAACTTGAAAGTACTTACTTGGTGGTCATGACTCTTGAGCTCCCAAGACTGGCATTGGCAAGACTGAGAATGAATGCGACCAACCCCTCCTTATGTAGTTTTTCAAGGGCAGTTACTAAAGGCGGTTACGACCCGATGATATCATCGTTGATGTCATCGACTAGAAATAGGACCTTCGGGTGCCAGAATTCAACAAATAGATAGTCGATCTTGTGGTTTTGGCATATTCCGGATGCAATGGAAGCATTAGTTTCTCCAAAATCTGAGCCAATCATGAGATATGGAAAGTCACATGGAATCTAAAGTTTAAGATGGTTTTGTTTGTGCCCATGACATCACCTTCCCCTCAAGCGATGAGTTCCACGAGGAGCGGTTATGTGACTGTGAGATCTTCTAGAACTTGAATCTTCATAGCTCTTGGTCTTTGTAGAGCACTTTGTATGTGGTACTAGAACATGATGATGATGGATATCCGTGATGAAACTAGAAAGGGTTTCTAGTATATCTAGGTATAGAATCAAGGCCATGATTCTCATGATGGGGAGTATTCTGCTTTTGATTCAGATGATGATCCTTGTGATGTGGCATAGTGATTGTCGGAGTCCTAATTCCAACTTGCTTCTTTTTCTTAGGACATTTGAATACCATATGATCATGATCTCCATAATAAAAGCATAATCCATTGTCTTTTCGATGTTTTCTTTCTTTTGGTGCAAGTCATCTGACCTTAATGTTATCCAACTGCATGGGTTCTGGTTGAGATTCTTCCAACGTATGTTGTTGAGGAACTGAGCTAAACTTGTATTCTCGATCATGAATAGAAATCATCTTCTCTTGATTTCTCTCAAACAACCTATTGTCACATTCAATTGCCTGATTCATGAATTCATTCAAAGTATTTACCTTGGGCATGGTTAGCATGAGGTCCTTGACATCATCACATAAGCCCCGTCGAAATTGGTTGACAAAATAATCCTCATGCCATCTCAGATCACAAATGATTTGTCTAAATTCTGATGCATAGGTAGACACTGGCGTGTTTCCTTGATGTAGCTTCCTTAGCTTTGTCTCGACAACACGTGAACAATTGGTATCGCCAAATGAAGATGTGAAATCTTGAATAAAGGCCTTGAAATCATGTTAAATATCCATGTCCTTCTCAAGGATAGGTGCAAACCATGAAAGAGTAGGACCACATAATAGAGTTCCTATGAGTGCTACTTGAGAAGCATCATCTAGGTACCTCTCTGTTTGCATCCTTATGAATAGCTTCACTTGTTGCACAAATCCTCAAAACTTTGGTCTTATCCCATCAAATTTCTCAGGCATGCTCACTTTTGGATTTTTCTTCATGTTAGTTGTCATCAGATACTTGAAGAAGATTGACTTACAACGATCTGCAACTCTTGGATTTGCCTTTGAAGTTATGTGATTACATCTTGAATACTCTGTTGTTGAATCCTTTGTTGGTTTTCTCGTATCTCTTGAACTTGTTGTAGAATTACTTTAAGTGCAGAAAAAAATTCTTCTCGAATAATCTCCATAGTTCTTGGTCTTGATGAAGGTAGTCTTGCCAAAATGTCAAGGGAGCACTAGATTGCACTCTCTGACCTCACTAGAAAAGATTTCGAAAATACACTTACAATTATAAGAACACCCACGTAGGGAAAATGATACATGAATATATGATCGATACAAGATGTCCCACAACTTGGGACATATAGGTATGGAAAACTACACTCGAGATGATACAGGAGATCCCACAACCCATGATCTGTTGGAGTTAGACGTCTGTGGAAGCACATGAACAGCACAAAGAAGAAGAAGAAGCTTGGAGCACAACACACAATACTGAATATATTACTAGAGAATGTACAAAGATAAGTAGCCCATTAGGGCAATAGGCGTATTTACAAGCCAGGGGCAAAAAACCTCCTAAAGAGGGAAAAAAGTACCCCGGTGGTCCTAGAGTGTTCACACATATCACTACCTAAATATATCAACAAATCCCCCTTGGGAGTGATGCGGTGAACAAGTACTGGCACTCATGTATAAGGAAGTGCCAAGCTATGTGGAAATCACTCCACAAAAAAAAGTAAGCCCAAAGCTTTGCGGAAAGCTTCAAACTTCTCCCTAGGCAAAGCCTTTGTGAAAAGGTCTACAATGTTCTCTTGTGTGGGCACATATGCCAAGCTGATCTCCCCAGCAGGGAACCTCTCCCTGACATAATGATAATGCACCTCAATGTGCTTAGTGCGAGCATGGAACACGGGGTTCCTCGCAACTACCAATGCGCTCTGACTATCAATGAAGATGGTGGTGACAGAAGACTGACCAACACCCAAATCAGCCATAAGGAGTCTCAGCCACACACACTCAACAGTAGTTGTGAGCACTACCCTATACTCAACCTCACAACTGGAAGTGGCCACAGTAGGCTGCTTCTTGATCAACCAAGATATACATGAGCTACCAAGCATGAAGCAAAAGCCACTAGTGGACACACGAGTGTCATAGCAACCAGCCCAATCAGAGTCAGAAAAGCATGCAAATCTAGTGGTAGTGATCCCCCCTTGGGATAAAACAACCCAAGTAGCCGAGTACCACTCAAGTAGCGAAAGATGCCCTTAATCGCCTGCCAATGCTTGACTCCTGTGCAATGCATAAACCTGCTCATCTGTGAGACAACAAACTGAATACTAGCCGAGTAATGCATAAGTAAATCAAGCATCCAACAACCTGTTGATAGAGAACAACATCAAATGCATCTCGAGCATCATGAAGACTCAATCGTAAACCTGTCTCCATAGGAGTGGCAATAGGCTTACAGTCTTCAAGGCCAAAATGCTGCAATAATGTGTCAATATCTTTCGTTTGACACAAAGCCATTCCACCATCAACTTGCATAAAGTGAATGCCCAAATAGTGATGCAAATGCCCCAATTTAGACATCTCACATGAGGCATGCAAATCAGCCTTAAAATCAGTAATATGCTTTTCAATAGGACCAGTGAGCACCATGTCGTCAACATAGACAAGAATGATCATAAGCACATCATTAGCACGCTTAACATATAAGGTGCTTTTAGTTGGACTGTTCTTAAAACCACGTGCAATCAGATAGGCATGTATCTTCTCATACCAAGCAGGTGGTGCTTGCTTTAAACCATATAATGTCGTCTTTAACCTGCACACCTGGTTTTCATGCCCTTTCTGCACAAAGCCATGGGGCTGAAAAACATACACTTCTTCATGCAAGTCACCATTCAGTAATGCAGTTTTAATGTCCAACTAATGCACATTCCAACCATGATGGGCTGCAAGTGCACAAATGCTCCGAACAGTAGTCATACAGCATGTAGGTGCAAAGGTCTCATCAAAATCAATGCCTCTTTCCTGCGCATAACCCTTTGCAACAAGCCTAGCCTTATACCTGTCAACTGAACCATCAGGTTTACACATCAGCTTCTATATCCAGTTAGTGCCAATGGCCTTCTTGTTAGGAGGCAAGTCACATAAAGGCCAAGTACCATTCTTCATTATTGCATCATATTCGGATTGCATAGCAGCCATCCAATTTTCTGAATTTTGTGCTTCATCAAACGAAACAGGCTCATTCTCATCAGAGAGATTAGATGCAGCCATAACATAGCAATCTAATGCAAAAGAGGCACTATGAGAGCCTGATCGAGTACGATATGATAGAGGTGCATCTAATTTGCTGTCACGCAAGGTTTGCACCAGCCATTTTGGCATAGTTCTTGCCTGCTCAATATCAGCTGTCTCATCAATAAGTGCATCATGTACGTCTGCATTAGAAATGGAATTATCTACATCATCACATGAAACCTGCAAAGATTGAGAAGTTTCCTCATTAGGACCAGCACTAGACTGTCCACCTGTAAAAAGAGGCAGCAAAGTATCATACATGTCTTTGGAGGTAACAGATGTCTCCTTAGTACATGAAAGCAATGGCTAAATAGCATCTTCCACAAAAACAACATCACGGCTAACTGTATATGTGTGTTTAAGCATATGTGTGTATGTATGTGCATATGTGTGTATGCATGTGAGTGTGTATGTGTGTCTATGTGTATGTATGTATATGTGCAAGTATCTATATATGTATGTCTATGTGTGTGTATGTGTATGTGTGTGTATGTGTGTATGTATATGTGTGCATGTATGTGTGTGTATATGTGTATGTATGTGTGAGTGTATATGTGTGTATATGTGTATATATGCATGTATATGTGTGTGTATGTGTGTATGTATATGTGTGTATATGTCTGTATGTATATGTGTGTGTATATGTGTGTGTATATGCGTATATATGTGTATGTATGTGTATGTATATGTGTGTATATGTGTGTATGTATGTGTGTGTATATGTGTGTGTGTATATATGTGTATGTATATGTGTGTATATATGTGTGTGTATGTTTGTGTATGTGTGTGTATGATTTTGTATATGTGTGTATGTATGTGTGTGTATATGTGTGTATGTATGTGTGTATATGCGTATGTATGTGTGTATATGCGTATGTATGTGTGTATGCATATGTGTGTATGCATATGTGTGTATGCATATGTGTGTATGTATGTGCATCTTTGCGTATGCATGTGTGTGTATGCATCCATGTGTGTGTATGCATATGTGTGTATGTATATGTGTGTACCTTTGCAACGCTCGATTACTCATTGCTTGCTTGCTCTTTGGTCTCTTCGGTTTCTCCCATTGCTCGTTCGATCTTCACAATTCTTGATCCCAGCACAAAGTGTCGAGAGAAAGCAATTTTTTTTTCAATTCCTATAGCATCACTTATGCAAAACCAAAGCATCACAGGCAGCCGCTACAAGGGTTGCTAGCCTTTGATGGTCATAGCAATGGTGGGCATTAGCATTGCATAAGGGATGCTAGGCATCACATATGCAATGCTCTCAATTTACTTTTTTGGTGTTTTTTTCGGGACCGCTTATGTGATGCTTTTAAAGAAGCATCACATATACGATGATCCCTCCTTTTTTTTCAATTGGGGGCATCACTACACCCCCATTATTCTTGTAGTGTTTCTATTTCATGTACAATTCTATGAGGTTGTGATTTTACACCCTATGAGTGTGATTCTGCTCAAACGAGAGTTCTGGCAACGTTGACTAGTAGAGATCCTTCATTTGCTCATTGGTTGATTGTTTGCGTCATCCATCACTTGCTTCACTATTTCCAACACTTCTGATCATAGCAGTTCCTTGCATTGGTTTGCTTGGGGTCACCTTAATAGAATCTATCGAGGGATCACCAGAAGGATACACTATGGTTGGTGCGGCATCCTCAAATATTAGAGACTCCAAAGCAATGGGTTGTTGTAGATATTTCCATCTCTACAGAACCTTGAAGCTAACAGAAAATAAAAAATCTTCTTACTTCATGAGAATCCATAAAAATACTCTCTATGAGGACTCCATGTATTTTCACCCATGTAAACCCATACTTTAACGATTCACAAACCATGTGAACCCATATTTTATCCATGAACCTTGGTTATCCATGTGAACGTGAAACCTATGTAAGATTTGTAGTGTGAAAACACTACATATGAAATCCATAGATTATCCATGCATTTGTCTTAAACCATAAGTTCCATTGTATAATCCTTCAACCCATGTGAACCCCATGTTTGGTTGTTCCATATGAACCTCAAAGTGTGAAACCAAGTTTTTCAATGTAAAATCAAAAGTGAAAGTGAATTATATAATAAAACTATATAATGAAAACCTAAAGCGATAAAACGCCAATAACGATCTAAAAAGTAAAATCGTATTTTTAACGATAGAAGATTTTTATACGCGCTTTTAGATGGCGGTTGTAACACTATAAAACAAGGCCTTTGGGTCATTGTAAGCATGACTTCTAAGGATCCTCACTTGATCATTCAAGGAAGAAGAAGGTCTTGCGTTGAAGTTTGGAAGAACATCCATTATAGAAGAAGAAGGAGATTATCATTGAAGATTGAAGGACCTTGCACATGGAGGCTATACACATATTTTGAAGGAAGGACATGGAGGTTCAGTTTTTATGAAGAGAAGGCTCTACACGCATACCTAGTGGAGGGGTTTTGAAGATTATTATTTTGACAACATTATGTTGATAACATTATGATCAATTATGAATTGGTAACTTGTATCTTTTGATAATTTTCATTAGAATTGTATAGACATTTATTATGAATCAATTTTTTTCTCCCATATGATGGTATGTCTTGTGAGTGATCTGATCAATTTCCATTGAGTTTTTATATTCTCTTTGAGTCTCCATTCCACCACGTGAGCTGCTTGAAGCACCCTGCATGCGCCGTTGGACGTAGCGGTTGAACTGATCCACCAACCGTGCACCATCTTCCCGACAAGTGAACCCGACGTGAAGAAACGGCATTGCAACTCAGGTTCGCATAATTTATATTTTCTTGCATATGCATTTACAAAGTTAGCAAATAGTCGCAGCTTCTACTTCCTTGGGAGCGATAGCTTGAACAAGATTTTGTGAGTTCCTCCACGAAAACTTGCAAGTATTTTGTCCTCTTCACTTCACCCTTCTCATCGATCGAAGCTGCTAAAAATTTTTATTTTCACATTTTGATACATTGAAACCTCTTCTTCAAGCCAAATCTAGGTACTCATACTTTACTTTTACATTCATTACATAAGTGAACAATGGGCAAAAAGGGTGTTGCAAAACACACCACACAAGACATAGGTTCTAGTGTGGAAGCGTTGATTAAAAAGAAGTCTCTAGAATATGATGAACATTTGAAAGATATGGAGTCACGAATAATTGCATCCATGGATGAAAAACTTTACTCAAAGATTGACTCAATAATTTCATGTATTACAATGATTACTCCAATTATGAAAGAAGTTAATGAAGTTATTAGTTCATTAATTACACAGTTTGGTAATTTAGATGGAACTATTGACTATGAACTTTCAAGTTTGAAAGAAAGTATGGATAATCTATCAAATCATGTGAAAGAGATTACAACATTCAAAACTATTAGCTATGACATTTCAAGTGTTATAAAAAGTATTGATAGTCTAGTAAATCAAGTGGCAGAAATTGCAACATGCAAGTGTATATCAACATCAAGTTCAAGTTCAAAATATATCTACACATTCTATTGAACAAAGCCCTTTACCTGACCATAGAAGATTCACTCCTAGCACTTTACATAGAAGAACACATAGAGTCCATAATCAACCTATTAGATGTTTTTGGTGTGATCAAATCGATCATATATATGGGAATTGTATAGCATATGAGAATGCATGTAGACAAAAGTTGGTACTTGAAATTGAACAGAAAATATGTGATTATCATAATCGTTTACCTTTACACTTGAATTTAGGAAGAGGTGGAGTAAAAGAATATTTTGATCAAACAAAATCTAAGCCAATATCATTTAGAAAACAATGGAGATCAAAGAGATATGATGATAAGAGATCCTTTGAACAAGAAACTATGATACCAATTGACAATCAAGTTAAACATTTTGAAGAAAAGAGAAGTGAACAAATCAAATTGGATAAACAAAAAGTTGAACAAATTTTTGCAAGAAAGATTGGAAGAAGATGAGCAAGAATATGAAAATTCAATTCAATTGAAAAATAAAGATGACAAATACTATGTAGTATGTGATCCAAAGTTCCTCGAAAAAATGACAAATTTTTTTATCAAGAGAAAGTGGAATTTTTGAAAGGTCAATTGAGTCATGATATTAACAATGAAGAAAATAGTCAAAGTGAACATGAGGATTCCATAAGTGTGAATCTAAATGAATTACTACACATAGATACATAAAGTTTTGAGAAATTTTTGAATGAACAATTACAACCAAATAAAGAAGAGCATGAAAAATCAATCAAAGTCAAGATTAATAAAGATGGCACAACCTATATCCAACTTGATGCAAAGTTTTTATATAATGATAAGTTTTTTTATCTTGAAAAGATTAAAAGTTTTATGGAAGCAAAATACAATCATATTCTAAACTCAAGATGAGATTGAAGAAAAAGAAGATGATGGAAATATAGGTATAGAAAATGACCAACATAGTGATTCAAATTATGAGGAAGAAAAAAAATCAATAAAGTCACGCATATTTAATAATATCATAAAACAAATTGATAATCAATTAAACGGTTCTTTTGAAAACTAGCAAGTTTGTATGATCCACTACTAATGTGTTTTGAAAAGATTTTTTTGTAAATGAAGAAATTGTGGATAACCATAACAACAAGGATGACAAATCTTCTAATAAGGAATAAAAAGCTTTTTGCATTACATTATGTTTATGAAAAATGATTAATTATGTTCTTCGAGTTTGATACAGGGAAATATCTTTCGTATGATGAATAGGTACCAAAGCTGATCTATGAAGCATTCTTGAGCAACAAATGTTTTCTAGGACTTTATGAGTGAACCTGTAGTGAGGAATCTATGTAATAAAATGTATTTTTTGATTCTAATGCTTGATGATTCTATGAAACAGGAAAAAAAAAATCTTGAAGGACCTTCTTCACAAATCTATCTATAAAGATAGAGAAAATCTATAGAGTTTGAGATATTTATTTGATTGAGAAGTGAGAATCGAGTGTTAAGCTTAATGCATTTTAGTCTTCTTTTCTACTCTCCATTATTTGCACCATATTGATTCTATTTTTCATTTAAAGTATGCATAAACAAATGTATATACATATATGTTTATTTCTTTAAACCTGTACAATCTACTTGCACTTGTAATCAAATAAAAAAGGAAGACATCCAATTTAAAAACAGACATCAAAAATTCTGAAGAACCTCATCATCAAAATCCTCTTACCCCTTTTGCACCATGAGTTTTTGAAAAATGCACTTAAAGTATGAGTGGTAGGGTCTCACTACATGACCTTGCATTTAGGCACGTATTGAGATTAACCTACGTAGACAGAGTGATTGTATGGATTATATGCACATTGATATGTATGAAAGTGAGCGCATAAGATTTAATCAAATGCCTTTCATCCTAATATTTGCACCATGTTTGTTTACCTATGCACCTAAAGTATGTATGATAGGGTCTCATTACATGACCTTGCATCAACGCACATTTTGAGCTTTACCCATGCACTTTGAGTGATGGAAAGGATTTATGTATAAAAACATGAAATGTATGAAAGTGAGCGCACATGCCTCATCAACGAATGCCAAATACCTTATCTTTTGCACCATATTTTTACCATGCATTTTCAAAGTATGCAATTGATAGAGCTACATTATATGGCCTTGCATAGGCACATTTTTTATCTTCCCATGCACTTAACATATGATTTCAAGATTCAATGTTCCTATGAAATGTCAGTCTATCTTTGAAGAAGAAAGATGATTTTCGAGTTTGGCCCATCGAGGACGATGTGCAGATTTAGTAGAGGTGAATGTCATAGAGATTTCCATCTCTACAGAACCTTGAAGCTAACAAAGAATAAAAAATCTTCTTACTTCATGAGAACACATAAAAATACTCCCTATGAGGACTCCATGTATTTTCACCCATGTAAACCCATACTTTAACCATTCACAAACCATGTGAACCCATATTTTATCCATGAACCTTGGTTATCCATGTGAACGTGAAACCTATGTAAGATTTGTAGTGTGAAAACACTACATATGAAATGCATAGATTATCCATGCATTTTTCTTAAACCATAAGTTCCATTGTATAATCGTTCAACCCATGAGAACGCATGTTTGTTGTTCCATATGAACCCTCAAAGTGTGAAACCAAGTTTTTCAATGTAAAATCAAGAGTGAAAGTGAATTATATAATAAAACTATATAATGAAAACTCTAAAGCGATAAAACGCCAATAACGATCTAAAAAGCAAAATCGTATTTTTAACGATAGAAGATTTTTGAACGCGCTTTTAGATGGAGGTTGTAACACTATAAAACAAGGCCCTTGGGTCATGGGTCATTGTAAGCATGGCTTGTAAGGGTCCTCACTTGATCATTCAAGGAAGAAGAAGGTCTTGCGTTGAAGTTTGGAAGAACATCCATTATAGAAGAAGAAGGAGATTATCATTGAAGATTGAAGGACCTTGCACATGGAGGCTACACAGATATTTTGAAGGAAGGACATGGAGGTTCAGTTTTTATGAAGAGAAGGCTCTACACGCATACCTAGTGGAGGGTTTCTGAAGATTATTATTTTGACAACATTATGTTGGCAACATTATGATCAATTATGAATTGGTAACTTGTATCTTTCATAATTTTCATTAGAATTTTATAGACATTTATTATGAATAAAATTTTTTTCTCCCATATGATGGTATGTCTTATGAGTGATCTGATCAATTTCCATTGAGTTTTTATATTCTCTTTGAGTCTCCATTCCACCACCTGAGCTGCTTGAAGCATCCTGCGTGCGCCATTGGACTTGGCGGTTGAACTGATCCACCAACCATGTGCCATCTTTTCGACACAGTGTAGCAACAATAGTTTGCTATGTGGAAGAAAATTATTGAGTCCCTCTCTGATTTGAACTATTTTCACTTCCATCATTCTTCGACAGTGAAGGTCCATTAGTTGCACAATAGGTTGAACATCCATGAATTGCTCTCCTCTCCTAGATGTGAGTATCAACCTTTGAATAGCAAGCCATAGTAGGGGAAATTTTGTGTTGCTGAAGTGACTCGAGCTCAAATTGGTTCTTCAAAAGAACCTAGCTAAACTTCATTTTCACTCATGAGCTGATATCTAATTTTCTCCTTTCCTATTTCATTGAGACATGAAGTGAGGTGATTTAAAGTGCTTATAAGCACTTGGTATTATGATCATTAGTACACGAAAATGAAATAATGTGAACTGTCGTGCTCAAGCACTTTTATTAGAGATCGCAATGAAAATAACGATCATGATGAGAATAAGAATGATGATATTGGCCATGCTAAATGAAGAAATGGAGTAGTGCTTAGAAGAAATTGTATTGGGAAGGATGAGAAATAGGATGGGAGGTATTAAGAAAGATACATGTTAATATGAAATAATGAAAATAGAAACTCAAAACCAAAAATGCTATGAAAACTTAGCTATGCTCTGATACCATGTTGAAATGAAAAAGGAATAATCCTACTCTAATCACATGTTCACATCTAATAAGCTATGGCGGAAGGAACAAAAGATAACCAAACATGATGACTGAATAAAAATCGGAAATGACTTACATACAATGCTCTATGAGCATGAAGAATCCATGAGGATAGTGAGGGCACGCTTGTCAAAGGCTTCTAAAGCATACAAACACTTAAGGAGAAGTTAGAGGAGCATCTTAGAGCTTAGTATGGCTGAGTATAATGCAAAAATATAGAAGTTAGAGAAATGAAATTATCACCATGGAAATTTAGAGTTAGCAGCCTTATGGGCAAATGATTGTGGGGATTAGTGAGTGGCATAGAGCCAATGCCTCATGTACATGATCCAACACTTCAAGGATAGGTCAAGGCACTTGATGAATGGATAGAAAAGGATAGGAGATTCACATTCATTCTATCCCAACACATAAGCAATAGCATGATAGGGCATATACAAGACTTGGACACATCCATTAAGTTTTGGGACACCTTGAAAAGATTATACTCCTCATCAACCAAGGAAAGCAAGATTCATCTCAAGAATGAGCTAAGTAATCTTAGGAAAGCATCAAGCAATAACTTAAATGAGTACATTTTGAAGGTTAAGGAGCTTGCAATTCCGTAAGCTAAATTGGGAGCCCAACCAAAGATGATGATCTTGTCGTGCACACTCTCAATGGCTTCAGAGAGGATGAAAGGTGGAAAGCATTCACCACATCAATGTATGTGAGGGATTCCCTACCAGAATTTGGTCAATTAGTCACATTGATGGTGATCGAGAAGATCAAGCAAGGAGGTTCACAATCAAAGGGTAGTCAAGAACAAGTTATTCTATGCAGGTAGAGACAAAGGCAAAAGAGGTGGACAAAACTTCCAAGGCATAGGGAGAGGAAGTTGAAACTCAAGCTCAAGCAACCATTAAGGCTCCAACCAAAGCTACTGATCAAGAGGAAGAGGAGGGAGCAGAGGAAGAGGAGGAAGATCACATGGAAGAGAAGCATCCGATGGAGTGCTACAATTGTGGATAACCGGGACATTATGAAAGATATTGTTGGTCCAAATGAGGATGTAATCAAGGATACAAAAGGAACCAAGGTAATTATGCTAGTGGTTCACCAAATTTAGAAAATGAGAACTTTCTTATGATGTATGGTTCAAGTGAAAGAGTTAATTTTAATCTTACATGGTACACAGAAAGTGGTTGTAGTAACCATATGAGTTGCAATAAAGATGCTTTCTTTAATTTAGAATGATCCATCACTCAAGGACATGTAGAGATAGGGGGTGAAACTGAGAACAAGATTACACTTGTGGCTGGTGTTGCATTAAATGGATCTCAAAACGCCAAGGTGTTGAAGGATGTGTTGCAAGAACTTGGTTTCAATAGGTCAAATGGTTGAAAGAGGCTATGAGGTGAGGTTCAATGATGAAGTATGTTTTGTTAAAAACCTCATGCATGACTAAAAGCTCATAGCAAAAGGAAAGAAGCAAGGAAGACTCTTCATCATGGAGGTAAAGAGGCAAACTAAGAATGTCCATAAGACACACATTGACTCTTGGATTCAGCCTTTAAATCTCGTTCATACAGATGTGTGTGGTCCTATGCCCACAAGGTAATTAGGTGGTTCTCTTTAAGATGTCTAAATGCTACAAGAAAGTTCTTATATCCTATCAAATCGAAGGATGGGGTATTCCCTATCTTCAAAAAATGGCTTGCTTCAATGGAGACTTAAAAAGGAACTAAGCTCAAGGCTTTATATTCAAATAATGGGGGTGAGTATACCTCACATGAATTCAATCTTTTCTGTTCATCTAGAGGAATTCATAGAGATTTTACAATTCCTTATATCCTAATATAGGCTGAAAGATGAAGATAACTATTCAAGATAGAGTAGTTTCTATGCTGCATCATGAAAACCTTTCACAAGGCTTTTGGGTAGAAGCAGTATTGATTGTAGTTCATGTGAGAAACTTTCTTGAAGATATATTTGGAAAATGGTGTGTGTGCTACTCTCCTCCCATCCTATTTATCCTCTTGCTCCAAGATTAGAAAGATTCTAGAGTGATCTAGTGTGACATGTGGCCATCATGCACACTCACTCTACTTTCTAAGGTGGAACCTTAGGATAACACCTGAGCTAGGAACCTTAGCAACACATGCTCTTGTTCCAACACACACTGATAAATGATCCAACTTGGAAGAGAAACTCAGTGCATATAAATTAATAAGAGACTTATCTAGAGGTTCAAAAAGTAATTTATAGGTGTTGAAAATAATCCACACTTCGTCAGAATAGCTTGCCAAGTTCTTCCCGATAAGTTGTGCTTTAAAACGTTGCTCATAAAAGGGTTGTTGAAGATGAATAGTAGAACTCCAAAACTCTGAAAATAACCAAGATTGAAACGAAACTATGGCTTGCAGCACCTCACTGGAAAGAGCTATGAGAGATCTTGTCATAGCAACAAGAATTTTCAAAATTGGATCTTGGATGCTCAAGATATGAGCAAAAAGTTGAATATACGTGGGTGATTCTTTGCCTCAATTTGAGAAACTCTTCAATGATGGCCCTAACAATCACATTGACACCACGTTCGGCTAAAGGCATCATCTGATAATAGCACACATGGCTTTTTTTATCCCATATATGTTGTTCTAATGTGTTGAGAACTATATGTTTGTGCTCTTTGTGAGGCATAAAAGTACTCAGAGAATAGAAAGAGACAAGAGGCGATGCCAGATTGGGTACAATCTCCCCCCACATACTCTGATGGACAACTCTATCCGAGCATGTGTATTTATAGGTATTTCATATTACATCTTGAATAGAAGATACATGAGGGCCGCGCTTTAAAAAGCATGCTTTTGTTTTACTTACACAATCGTAATTTTCTATTTTTACAAAAAACATCGCTTTCTAAAGCGATCTATTATTTTTTACAAAAATCAACTCAAAATACTATCTTTGAAAAATAACTATCTTCTAAAAGTATTCTCCTAAATATCTCCAAAAATATTTGAATAAGTCCATGCGCTTTCACACCCTCATGGATCTTCACCTACTAAATCAAAACACAAAACACATTAAAACCCTCAAGGCATAAAAACCTAGATAACATTCCAATATTCCATAAAGTATAACATGTATGCTACAATCCATCTTAGGAGGAAGTAAAATAATTATCTCCTCGTGGATTATAGGTACATCTATCCCATTCAATCTTATCTTCTAACATATTTTCTCTTAACATATCCTTTAGAATATAACTAATATTCTGGGTTTGACACTGTATCTATAGATCATATTAGTATATAGATTTGAATCTGAATATCTCATGTTGTTTGAAGATAATCAATGTGAACCTCTTACCTTCTTGCAAGTGTTCCACTATCTTCTACATAAGACCTTATGTCATCTAGACATCTTATGGATCTTCTACTATCTTCTTGATAAATAGAAGTCTTCCCTTTTTAACCTTTTCTGTTCTTGATTCCTTTCCAATTTGTTCTTTTTAAGGATGTACTTGAGGATGTAATGGACCTTATGTCCCAATTCCATCTTTTTGCTTATTGACCTTGACACATACAATGCTATACTTATGAATTTCTAATATGTTTACTTATGAATTTCTAATATGTTTACTTATGAATTTCTAATATGTTTTCTAACTTGTGTCCTTGCCAATTATGTTTACTATTCCAATATCTTCACTACAACATATAAAGGGCATACCGACGTTGTCCATACCAACGGTCATGCCTCGACGTCAGTATGACCATTGAAAATGCTTGAAAAACCAGGAATGCAATACTGACGGTCATTTAATCATCGATATACTCATTGAAAATAAGTGGTCAGTATGCACATTGAAAACTTGTGGCATCCATACGAGCATCGGTATGAGTGTGGGTATAAGTACTGGTAATCTCCAAGAAATTACCGGTGCTTATACCGATGCTCATACCGACGTTCATACTGATGCAACGTTTTAACCGGACTCGACAGCGAAAATTCAACATTTGCTCATGTTTTGAACCGAAGTCTGCTACTGTCAAGTTTACACATGCGAACTACATTCTGAGCATATTGTGTACACACATCTCTATCTCTCTCTCTCTCTTTCTCTACACACATCTCTCTTTCTCTAGATCTAGAATTTTGGTAAGTATCACACATACCCTAGCACCCTTTCTCTTTCTTTGTGTTTTACCTTTTCTAATTTTTCTTCTCCTTAGTTTTGCAGGAACTTTTTGGCATCAATTCTTTGGAATTCGACGAAGGACAACATCAAGTGGGCTTTGATGACAACGATACAAACAATTACATCGATGTAAGTGATTGTTTTGTTTTTGTTTGACATAGAGTGAGAAAGAGAGAGAGAGAGAGATGAAATAAAGAGAGAGAAAGAGAGAGATCTAGAGAAACATAGAGAGAGAGCGATGAGAGAGAGAGAGTGAAAGAGAGAGACATGAAATAGAAAGACAATGAGAGAGAGAAAGATGCATACATACATACACACACATATGCATACACATACTCACATACCTATTACATACACACTCACATACATATTACATACACACATGCATATACATACACACACACAAATATGCATACTCATACTCACATACATACATGCACACACACATATACATACATACATACATGTACACACACACATGTATACATACACACATGCATATGCATACATCATACACATTTGCATGTACACACACATACATACATACACCCATGCATATTACATACACACGCACATATACATAAACACTCCATATACATACACACACATATGTGCATAGACACATGCATATGCATACATACATACACACACATATGCATACACATACTCACATACATATTACATACACACATGCATATTACATACAAACTCACATACATATTACATACAGACATGCATATACATACACACACATATGTGCATACACACATGCATATGCATACATACATATATACACACACATATGCATACACATACTTACATACATATTACATACACACATGTTTATTACATACACACACATATGCATACACACATATACCTACATACATACATGTACGCACAGATATGCATACACACATATATGCATACACACATATACATATATACATGCATATTACATGCACATGCATATTACATGCACATGCATATTACATGCACATGCATATTACATGCACATGCATATTACATGCACATGCATATTACATGCACATGCATATTACATGCACATGCATATTACATGCACATGCATATTACATGCACATGCATATTACATGCACATGCATATTACATGCACATGCATATTACATGCACATGCATATTACATGCACATGCATATTACATACACACATGCATATACATACACACACATATGCATACTCATACTCACATACATACATGTACACACACATATACATACATACATACATGTACACACACATATGTATACATACACACATGCATATGCATACACACATATACATACATACATGCATATTACATGCACATGCATATTACATGCACATGCATATTACATGCACATGCATATTACATGCACATGCATATTACATGCACATGCATATTACATGCACATGCATATTACATACACACATGCATATACATACACACACATATGCATACTCATACTCACATACATACATGTACACACACATATACATACATACATGTACACACACATATGTATACATACACACATGCATATGCATACACACATATACATACATACATACATGTACACACATATATGCATACACACATATACATACATACATGCATATTACATGCACATGCATATTACATGCACATGCATATTACATACACACATGCATATACATACACACACATATGCATACTCATACTCACATACATACATGTACACACACATATACATACATACATGTACACACACATATGGATACATACACACATGCATATGCATACATACATACACACATGCATATGCATACATACATACACACATATGCATACACATACTCACATACATATTACATACACACATGCATATTACATACACACATGCATATACATACACACACACATATGCATACTCATACTCACATACATATTACATTCACACATGCAAATGGTATACACCTTCACATACATATTACATACACACATGCATATACATACACACACATATGCATACTCATACTCACATACATACATGTACACACACATATACATACATACATGTACACACACATGTTTACATACACACATGCATATGCATGCATACATATACACACATATGCATGTACACACACATACATACATACACATACACATGCACATATACATATACACTCACATATACATACACACACATATGTGCATACACACATGCATATGCATACATACATACACACATATGCATACATATACTCACATACATATTACATACATGCATATTACATACACACTCACATACATATTACATACACACATGCAATACATACACACACATATGTGCATACACACATGCATATGTATACATACATACACACATGCATATGTATACATACATACACACACATATGCATACACATACTCACATACATATCACATACACACACATACATACATACACACATGCATATTACATACACACACACAGATACATACACACTCACATACATATTGCATACACACATAAACTGTATGTTGCTTATTGGAACACTCACAGGTTAGCTTATCTCCCACATAACATAGATACCCATAGGTTGATCTCGTATTATCAGGATTACCTGCCTAGTCTGTATCACTATATATCTTGACCTTTGTATCTGATGTGAATCCATAATACAAACCTTCTTTGAGTGTACCCTTAATGTATCTTAGCACCCTTTGTCCTGCAATCCAATGTTCTTTCCTATGACAATGCATGAATTGAGACTACATTCCAACTGCATATGACAAATCAGGCCTAGTTAATGTAGCATAGCTTAGACTACCAACCAAACTTTGATACAACTTCATGTCCTTGAATTCTTCTCCTCCATATCTACTCAACTTATGATTCACCTCCATTGGAGTAGGTGCTACCCTGCAATCTTCCATTTTGAACTTGATTAACAAGTTCTTCAAATACCTTTCTTGAGTCACGTATACTCCATGTTGAGTATATGAAATCTCCATGCCCAAGAAATATGAAAAGTCTCCCAAATCACTGATCTTGAACTCTTTCTCCATTTGCTTCTTAAGACTTTGTATGCCCTTCTCATCTGTACATGTAAGAATTATATCATCAGCATATATGAAAATGTAAATGAACCCATCATCACTTGCTTTAACAAGCAAGCTACTATCTGCCTTAGACACTTGGAAACCCAGCTCCTTCAAGAACTTCACAAGTCTATAATTCCATGCCCTTAAGGCTTGCTTCAAACCATACAAAGCTCTCTTGAGCTTACACACATACTCTAGATAACATTTATCCTTGAAACCTTCTAGTTACTCCATGAAAACATCATCTGAAATGTAACCATTTAGAAAAGCATTATTCACATCTAATTGACATAGCTTCCAACCTTTACATGTAGCAATAGCCATGAGAGTCCTTATAGTTGTCATCTTTGCCACAGGACTATAAGTCTCATCATAATCTACACTATATGTCTGAGCATACCCTTTCACAACAAGTCTAGCTTAATAGCTAGATACACTTCCATTTGCATACCTCTTTGTCTTGTAGACCCATTTGCATCCATTGATCTTCTGAAAATTTGGTTTAGGAACCAAATCCCAAGTCCCATTTTCCATCAATGCATCATACTCCTCCTGCATAGCTTTCTTCCAATTTTCTTTACCTGTTGCCTCATCATATGTAGAAGGATCTTCTTCTACTTTCACCATGTAAGCATAATCTTTAGTGGTAAAAAATGATGTATCATAATTGTACCTTATGGGTTGCTTTCTGTTCCTTGTTGACCTTCTAGCTTATCCACTCTTTGAAGTCTCTGATTCTTCATATTTTGGATCAAATCTTGGCATCTCTTCATTATCAATATGAGAATCAACAATCTCTTCATCATCATGAATTTGAGTCTTTGATTTCCCCTTCCTTTGGGTCATGAATTCTTTATCACCTGCATAAATATTAATTGTACCTACATACCAAGTACCTTGCTCAAATGCATCTTCAATGTCCTTCATCCTTTTCTACATAATCAGAAATAGATTGAGAAGCCTTTTGCTTGAATGTGGTGAACTCTGCCCATAAAGATGCCTTCCTTGACTTTGTAGTGTTTTGGAAATGCTCCTCCAAAGCATTCCATATGTCACTTTCACTTTCAAGTCCTCTAATGTGAGGTAGCAAGTAATCATTGAATCCCATGTAGATAATGCTCCTTGCTTGAGCATCCTTCTTCATCCATGTCTTCAAATCTGAGAGCTCTTCCCTAGTTGGAACACTAGGATCTCTAAATTCTGGTTTCTCTTCTTCACCTGTGATGTATCCTATCAAATCTTGCTCATGTGATGTGCCTCCATCCTCATTGACCAAGCAGGATAGTTTTCTCTATCCAACTTCTCTATCTGAAGAGAATCTCCCATCCTTTCTTCACCTATGCAATAAATTCTTCAAGCTTTGTAAATAATGAATGTACCTTTACTTCAAATGTAGTTCCTTTTGATATTCTTGATATCTTAGCCTCCTTTTCTAGCTTTCACTTCAACCTTTCACCTTTTGAATCTTCAAAGATTAATTTTTGTATATCTGCAATAGTCGGGTCCTTTCTTCAATTATGATAACTCTGGCTCTGATACCACTGATGGAGAGTATTGATCTCCAAAAGAACAAGTTATCCATGATGTTAGAACACTTCTATATCCAGAACAACTCAAAACCTCAACCAATTTCGGAAGAGTAATCCCAAATTATCAAACTTTGAACTAACTGTGAAGAAATTGATTACTTAGAAAAGTTTGCTACACTTAACCCACTCATTGATTGACCAAATTGTAAAGTTTTCAATGAACCTTTGTACAAGGTATCTCCTAAAGTTTGCACACCTTCTACAAGTTAAGTCTTTCCAAAAGATTCAGTAGACCTTGGGATTTGCTTCAAACAATGTACCTATGTCCGAAACTGCTCTTTTGTGTAGTCAACTTTGACACCTGCAACTTCTAATGCATGGTTCTCCCAAACTAGACCCCATTTATTCAAGTTCTTTTAGCGATACGTAGCTTAACTTTCAACTTAAAGAAGAGTGCTTGCTTGCTCAAAACTTTACACTGTGGAGGGAGATCTGATCAAAACATTGACCACTGGGATTGCACCTGTTGATTCCTTCACTTCATCACATTTATACATATGAATGTTCCTACTCAAAATTCTCTCAGCCTGATTATAATTAAACTCTCAAAACTTGTATAGAGGTCACTCAAATATAGAATAAGACTTGTAGAAAAGCATTTCTCAATAGGATAAACACAGAAGGAGCACTGAGTAAAAGGTCGAGGTGCAATTTTTTAGATTCTCTGCTATTATGAGAAAGTATACATCTGATGGATGATTTACTTCTTCTTACTCTCTAAGTCTTCTAATGACATCTAATTCTTGTCATACATCATCTCTCTTCTTCATAGTATATCTATATCAAGTATTTATAAATGTTTGCATCCCGACTCATCAAAGGTACAAAGTCTTTATAGACTAATTACAAGATTAGTATACATGTACATACAAGTCTTTATCTTCTGATAATGCACTGAAATTCAAACATCATATGTTGATCTTTGCTTCATTCTTTGACTTCAAATCTTTGTCCTAATCACCAATTTTTTATTGTCTTGCACCAAAAACCTCTAGTTCAACTAATGTGGATGAACTAGTAGAGTTGGTAACAAAAAAATTGGGAGTGCAAGGACAAAGGAATTACCAGAACCCTCCTTTGAGAGTACCAATGTTAAGGAAATGCATGCTATGCGATGGAGATCATCCATCCCATGTTTGCAAAAGAGGAGGTTTAGGTATGTCACAACCTTACCCTTACAATAGGTAGCCAACATAAGGAATCATTTTATACTGTCACATGGAGCAAAAGTACACCAACCACAACACCGAGAACTGCCCAGTTAACAGGCAGCCAAGACTAGTGCTACCACTTCAGTATAGACCTTATGGATATCATCTTAGAGAATAGGGGAGAGAAGATCTGAGGTATAATTCTTACCCAGGACCATAGGTAGCACCTAGACCGTATGAACATGGAGGATATGATCAGTCAAAACCTGTTCTAGGGCAAAAACCATCCCATCCATAAAATGTAGTACCACTAAAATATACCTAAACGGAGGAAAACCTAGAAAGAGCCATAGTACTAGCAACATCATTGACAACTTCAAAAATTTCTAATAAGAGATTCGATCAAAACTAAGGAGAGTATCACTCTTATGATGCAAACCTAATGGAATATGGGGACTTATGATCTACAATACTATGGTTACAAGCGATATGAAAATTCTTATGGACCGGAATATGATAACCTCATGTATGCAGTACCTAAGGTCCCAAATCCAATTAGACCACCCACTAGACCACCTACCCCTAGAGGACTATGCTATAGGTGGGGAGGAGATCACTTTATAAGGGAGGAGATCACTTTATAAGGGAATGCACTTTGCCATACAACCCACCACCCCCAAGGTATGGGAAGGCTATTGTAGTGACTATGGCAAGGTACATCTGTTTAGAGATTTCCTTAAGAACCCCAACAAGGTTCGCACCACTACCCAGATCAATGTGATAGAAGTGATTGAATCATCAGGAAGTGATAAAGAATACATTGGACAACTAAAGGCTATTACTGGAGCCCAAGCCAAGGGGAATGAGGTAAAAGAAATATTAGCCAAGCCATGAAGGGATAAAAGATTAGAACCCAAAATTCAAGTAGTCGAGGATTCAGAAGACTTAGAAGGAACTGACAAAACAAAGAAGACTCAAAGATGGAAGGCTAGAAGAGAAAAACTCAAGAATAAATGGATGAAGAAGAAAATTGAAGAGGAAGAGAAAACTATAACAGAATGGAAGAAGCATCGAGAACAAGAGGTGCAAAAGACCTCTCATCGAATGACCAAGGAATCTAAACCAATAGAGGCAAGATCAAATCTAGTAGATCCTATGCCAGAAGACCTAGAAATGTGGTTGAAAGCTTATCAATCTAGAAATGCGAGGGGATCTAGTATAGAGCAGCATGACAAACTCTACCCAAGAGGAGAGTTGGAGAAGGAAAGACTGGAAATGTGTAGAAAATTGATAGAAATAACTCAAACCACACTTGAAAATACTATCCCAATCCTCCCCAAGACAAGAATACCGGAAGACAAATTCAAGGAATACATGGATACAAAAACCTAAAACCAGAGGAAAAAAAGAAGGAAGACATTTAGAGTAACAAGAGTGTAATTGTTACATGGAGCAGTAAGAAGCAACCCACTATTGCTTTGTCAAGTACAAATACTAAGTATAGAGGTGTTGCAATGGCAGCATGTGAAGCATCATGGCTAGAGATGCTACTTGCAAAGTTAGGTGTGGAAGTATAGAAGCCTACCATAATTTATTACGATAACCTTAGTAGCATCCAATTAGCAAGAAATCCTATTTTTCATGCTAGAAGAAAGCATAAAAAGGGATATTATCATGTCATAAGAGAAAAGGTATCAGCAAGTGATATTGATCTTGTTTATGTGGGGATAGATGAGCAAGTTGCTGATATTGTCTCTAAAGCACTTGGAGTAGAAAAGCTGAAGAAGTTCTAAAAGATGCTTGGATTACAGGACATGACATTGAGCATTAGGGGGAGTGTTGAGATATCAAGCTGAACATGTGATGATTGTGGATGGCACGTACCACTTTTTCATCTCTCTCAGATGTAGTGATTATGCCGATATATGTCAAGGACACCTTTTAGTGAGTTGTGACCGATCTATCTACCAAGAGTGATGGCACATTTGTTTTCTTTCCAACTCACTCATTCGCAAACATTACAATTTTTGTTATGTACTCTTTTTTACATATTGGACTGGTTGTATTATTGTACTAGGTCATTCTTGTATATTTTCTTTATGTAATAGAAGAAGACGAAGAAGAAGAAGAAGAAGAAGAAGAAGAAGAAGAAGATAATTCTTCCTTGTCTCAATCTATGTGTGCTCCTCCCTTTGTGTGTGAGAGTGTGTAAGAGCTCTCTTCTTCATCCCCTTTCTCTTGAAAGTATGTGGGTGGCCACCACCACCCGTGTAATCCCCATACATGGCTTAGGTGACTTCAACCAACCTAACAAAAATGAATGATTTTTTACTTTGATAGGGAATATTCCATGGAATATTCCCTTTAATGTCTCATAGAGGGCACTGCACCCACACCTTTACTAGGGGGACCGTTGGCCCATTGGGATCCCCTAGCCAAGGGGAGCACTGGCCCCTTGGACCCCCCAACCAAGGTAGCTTCCCACTGCCCCAGACCCCACAATTGGGGACCCTGGTAACTACCTTCCCTTATGATACCTTAGATGGTCCAATTTGACCTTCATCCAACATGCAAGTTGGCATTCCCATCAATTGGGTAATGCACCCTTGGCTTCTCCTCATAATGGGGGACTTACAAAATGTGCATTAGTACATACAATCATGAGAGATGGAAATTGGCCACATATTAACAATCTTTGGGACATCTTTAGATTTGATCTATGTTTGCTGGTATGCTTGTTGAAGATCAAGCTTTGAAAATCTCTTATCTGTTATCATTAATGTCCATGTGAAAGGAAAAATGGGCATTAGACACTTTCATATATGTTCTTTAATAAAACATATAGTGGCTTGGTTAGCCACATACTATAAGTTTGATGGCATTCGTAATGCCTAAAAAATCTATGTTCGTGCTCCTTGTGTACTACGTGTTTTCTACATATTGTGTAAGCCCTATGCGGAGTACTATATGGACATTTGAAGCTTAGTTCAAGTATCCACCCACCCACCTAAGGTCTTCTCCAAGACTTACGACTAAGGTGGTGACCAAGGCATAGAACTTCGAATACCTTGTCATCCAAGTCACCGAAGTCACCATTGGCATCGTTGGCTATGCACAAGGGAGGATCTCAACGATCAAGAAAGATGGAGGTTCTCGCTACTTCTTAGGAGGTCACCCATCTCAATTTGTTCCCCTGGAGATTGCGTAACTGAAAGTCTCTTGCCAGTAAGCTACACTCTTGTGTGTTGAAAATCAAGTCTCAACCATGAAAAAATCATCCAAGAGTTTTGCAAGTGCACAAAAAAAAGGGGATCAAAAGTCATGGAATCAAGTTAGAAGCTCTATTGAACTCAATCAGCTTCAAATCTCATCAATCGCCCATCAAAAAATTGCACCTACAATGATTGGTGGGTGGTTAGCTAGATTATAGGAAACATAAAAGCTCTATATAAGCACCATACCCCCTTTGTTTCTTGAGTTGTATGCATTCCACATTGCCACTTAGTTTGCTGAGCTATTAAACTCCATCGAGCAGCCCCCTTGCTTGCTTATCTCAATTTCTCATGGTTTTGCTCCTCTCTATCTAGAGGTGTAGCTAGGCTTTCACAATTTTGTTTGTACTAGATTGTAGAGAATTTTTGATATCTCATTATACTCATTTTCATTCATTTCAAGCTTCATTTGGTCTTTCATATAGTGCCCTAAAGTGTGCCAAATCTTGGGGCTCTTTTATTGAGTGAGTTGTGAGAGATTGCAAGGTTTGTGAAGCTATATCTTTGCACATAGGTAGATAGTGTTGCGAATAGATAGCATGTCTTGCAGTGGATGGTTCTCCCAGCCAGAGCATCCTGTTGGATTTAGATGTCTTTTGGAATTAGACATATGTGGAAGCACGCGAACATCACAAGGAAGAAGAAGAAGCTTGGAGAACAACACACAATACTAAACGAATTACAACTAGAATGCACAATGATAAGTAACCCAGTAGGGCTATAGGCATATATACAAGTCGGGGGAAAGAAACTCCTAAAGAGGGAAAAAAGTGCCTCGGTGGTCCTAGTGTGTTCACACACATCACTACCTAAATATATCAACAAATACCCCCTCGGAGTGATGTGGTGAACAAGGATTTGACACTCATGTATAAGGAAGTGCCAAGCTATGTGGAATCAATCCACAAAAGGAAGTAAGCCCAAATCTTTGGGGAAAGCTTCAAACTTCTTCCTAGGTAGGCCTTCGTGAAAAGTTTTGCAATGCTCTCCTGCATGGGCACATATGCCAAGTTGATCTCTCCAACAGAGAACCTATCCCTAAGATAATGATAATGCACCTCAATGTGCTTAGTGCGAGCATGGAACATAGGGTTCCTTGCCACTGCCAATGCGCTCTGACTGTCACTAAAGATGGTGGTGGCAGAAGATTGACCAACACCCAAATCAACCATTAGGCATCTGAGCCACTCACACTCGACAGTCATTGTGAAAGCTGCCCTATACGCAGCCTCACAACTGGAAGTGGCCACAGTAGGATGCTTCTTGCTTAGCCGAGATATGCATGAGCTACCAAGCATAAAAACCACTAGTGGACACAGAGTGTCAAAGCAACCAGCCCAATCACTATCAAAAGAATCATGCAAATTTGGTGGTAGTGATCCCCCCTTGGGATAAAACAACACAAGTAGTCGGGTACCACTCAAGTAGGGAAAGATGCACTTAATTGGCTGCCAATGCTTGACACCTAGGCAATGCATAAACTTGCTCATCTGTGAGACAACAAACTGAATATGTGGCTAAGTAATGCATAAGTAAATCAAGCACCCAACAACCTGCTTATAGAGAACATCATCAAATGCATCTACAACATCATGAAAACTCAATCGTAAACCGATCTCCATAGGAGCGGAAATAGGTTTATAGTCTTCAAGGCCAAAACACTATAATAATGTGTTAATATATTTCCTTTTACACAAAGCCATTCCACCATCAACGTGCATAAATTGAATGCCCAAATAATGATGCAAATGCCCCAAATCAAGCATCTCAAATGAGGCATGCAAATCAGCCTTGAAATCAGCAATATGCTTCTCATGAGGACTAGTGAGCAGCATGTCATCAACATACATAACAATGATCAGAAGCACATCATTAGCACGCTTAACATATAAGGTGCTTTCAATTGGAATGTTCTCAAAACCATGTGCAATCAGATAGGCTTGTATCTTTTCATACCAAGCACATGGTGTTTGCTTTAAACCACATAATGCCTTCTTTAAGTTGCACACCTGGTTTTCATGCCCTTTCTGCACAAAGCCACGGGGCTGAAAAACATACATTTCTTCATGAAAATCACCATTCAAAAATGTTGTTTTAATGTCCAATTGATGTACATTCCAATCATGATGAGCTGCAAGTGCACATATGCTACGAACAGTAGTCATGGTTTCATCAAAATCAATGACTCTTTCCTGCGCATAACCCTTTGCAACAACCCTAGCCTTATACATGTCAACTGTTCCATCAGATTTACGCTTCATCTTGTATACCCACTTAGTGCCAATGGCCTTTTGCCAGGAGGCAAGTCACATAAAGACCAGGTACCATTTTTTATGATAGCATCATATTCGAATTGCATTGCAGCCATCCAATGTTCAGAATTTTGTACTTCATCAAATGAAACAGGTTCAATCTCATCACAGAGACTAGATGCAACCATAGCATAGCAATTTGATGCAAAAGAGGCACTATGAGAGCCTGAACGAGTACGATATGATAGAGGTGCATCTAATTTGCTATCACACAAAGTTTGCACTAGCCATTTTGGCATAGTTTTTGCCTCCTCAATATCAGCTCTCTCATCATCAAGTGCATCATGCATATCTGCTTCAGAAATGGAATGATCTACATCATCACGTGAAACCTGCAATGGCTGAGAAGTTGCCTCATTAGGACCAGCACTAGAGTATCCACTTGTAAAAAGAGGCAGCAAAGTATCATACATGTCTTTAGAGCTAACAGATATCTCCTTCGACATGAAAGTAAAGGCTGAATAGCATCTTCCACAAAAACAACATCATGGCTAACCAAAATGCGTTTAGTCTGTAGATGATACAGACGATAGCCTTTGCTTTCAGAACTGTACCGAACAAAAATACATTTTACTGCTTTATCATCCAATTTCTTGCGATGTAGTTCAGACACTAATGCATATGCCAAACAACCAAAAACGTGCAGATGAGCAACAGATGGCTTGCAACTTGTCACATGAAATTCATACGCTTATCTCACTATATGATATTAGAGGGTATAAGAATTAAAAGAGGAGTCTTGGAATGAGACTCACGAAATAGTTGAGAGGCTTGGACGATGGCTAGGCGGCAAACATCAGAGAGTCTCTGTGTGTGTCCACTTCAAATCTCGCATGATGAACATCAGGAAAAAGTGATCGCAATGCAATAGTGGTATCAGAGCACGGTTTTGGGCATGCATTTAATGCTATAGGGCAGGCGATGCAGGGTGGGGGATTTGATCCCATGATGTCCCCATTAGGAGGTAGATGACCTACCCAATATGCCACACCTATATGGTGATTGGTTCTTATCTTCAACTCTTCATATCGTCTGTTCTCAGCCGTCCAGGCCCGATTTGAGGAATGTTACCGCCCAAGTACCTTGCAACAGAGATGGGCCTTGTTCCTCTCTCACTATCTCCCTCAGAAATCTTCAAAAAAAGAACCTTCTCCTCAGCCACAAATGCCCATGAAGTGGGGCAAAAGTTCATTTGAGGGAGAACTATGATGATGACTATATGGATGTGAGAGATGCATAGCAATCATCAAGGCAAAGAGAGGTAGCAGGAGAAGATGACGCTCTCCTCTACAACATCTTACATTATTTAGCATGGAGGATTTATGGTCTCAATTCCTAGGTTTGAGTATTTTTGAAATTCTACTAAAAGTTTCATTTTTTAGAAGGATAATAAAGGATTAAGGGACCAAGATCTTGGAGGGAAATCATGTAGGGAGAGTATGACATATGTATTCCCATCTTGAGTCAAAGATTCCCTCAAATTTCAAGAAAGCATAAGCTTAGGGAATCTCCAAAATAGCCATTTTTTATGATTTTCACATAAATTTTAGGAGCTATTTTTGGACTAGTAGTCATTTTAGGGAAGGGATATAAAGTGGGATTTTTCATAGATTGGTAGGAAAACTTATGCACACATGTAGTACATGGAGTTCCATATACAATCAAGAAATTCAAGGATTATCTCAGTATGATGGGAGTTTGAAGCTCCACAAAACCCCCTTCCATCAGTGTTTGAGAAAAAATTTCAGCACTTGAATCTAAGAAATTCCCATTTTGGAAGAGGGAAAAAGAGGTGCATTAGCTATGGATGGATGGAAAAAAGTATATATACTAAGAGTATGGCATATAGACTTCATAATGGACTCATTAGATTCATCAAAATGAAAAGTTAAGGAGAAATTTTACTTCATTAAAGACCCCCTTTCCCCACTTTTTGGAAAAATTTCAGATGCTAGTTTGTGCCAAACTCTACTTTTGAGAGTAAGAAAAAGACCATTTAAGAGTCTTCCCATGGATTAATGCATACATACATGAAGTATGGTGTATGTATTACCATGAAGAATGAGAAAATCCAAGAAAAATCCACATTAAGATGGATTAGAAGTTTGCTAAAAGCTCCCATTTAAGTTTTTGCATAAAAGTAAAAATCTTGATTTAAGCCTCTTTCGAGGAGCAAATTAGCATGCACAAAGGGAGGATTTTGTAAGGTAAAAATAATCCCAAGCATCTTCAAATATTTTTCTCTGAGAGGAGAGAATTTTAGCATTTGCTTGATGGAAGGATGCTTTTGGGCACCCCAAAAATCACATTTTCACACTTTTTCCAGCCCCTCCAACAGTCCACTAGTTTGGCATGTCCCGCTTGGAAAGGCCATATCTTGGGCTAGAAAACTCTAGATTGGAGATGCATGTCTAAGGAAGGATTACAAATGCATTTTTGGGTAAATTTGCATTATTTTGGTAATCATCTAACCATGCTTTATGTTTTGAGAAGTGATCTGATGTTTGGGACACTTCAAAGGTTTATATTAGGACCTGAGGAGGAAGGTGAAGAGGTCTTGAAGCTCATTGAGAAGGATTGTTTGCATGCAATTCCAATACCAAATCATTCAGGGATGTATGCTTTATATTTTCAGGCATCTTACTTTATTTTATGGCATGTTCTATATATACATGCGTGGATTGAAGTGCATATATCCAAGTTGATCATTGTTTCAATTCTAAAAGTATGGATCAACATGCGAGAAGTACACTTTTTGATTGTTTGCAGGAAAGATGATTGCAGGAACTACATGGTTATGCAACAAAGAGAATTGTTGCTAGCATTTGTTTTTATGTTTTTGGGTTATGGAGTCCATGTATGAGTTTATGGCATGCATGCCATGGGCCTGTCAAGCCCTATGTTGTTGGATGGCCTATGTCCCATTGAGTTTATGGTTGAAATTTTTTGGGATTCCATTTCCTTGGGGAAATGTTGTCGAAATTTTTCCCACCTCATGGCGTTATATACGCACTTGCCTTTAGGTAAGAATATTATGGCATAGTAACATGCCTTTTCTGCAAACATTAGTAAGGTTTTAGCATGCTTGTAAGCATGTTTTAGATGGACTTAGTACCATCAATATATTATAGATAAGGAAACTTCAGTAGTAATAGGATCCCTACTCATAATCCTTATGGATTTTAGACCATAGGATTGCTAAGGAGAAGGAGCTACACCTTCACCATTAGGAATGTGCACAAGCAATCCTATAGGTTATAGGAAGTTGCATATAGGCACGGGATGATTAGAAGACTATGAGGTATTATCAGGAATACCCAAAGAGTGACTAGTTTCACTCATGCACATCACTTGAACAAGAAGTGAAGCATTTCTGCTTCACTACTAAGGAAACCAATTAGACGGGATCATAGGGATGGGTTTCATGAGACAACATCGATGGGTGCTTATGTGATTTGAGTGATGGTTGGGAAGGCCACAAGCATGGCACTAGCTCTATAACTTAAAGCATAGATCCCTTAGTAAGAAATAGTTGGGGTATCCAATACATATATGTATGTTGGGATCTATAAAAAGGTACTTAAGCCTAGTCTTGGTACCTAGGAACAAGTTGGTTTGGAATAGAAAGGGATATCCATTGTCATATGGGACTCATTTGACTCCACTAATATGAGTTTAGGTTATGGGATTCATTAAAGTCCACATATATGTTCCATCACATATATATGGAAATATATATTTGATTTAGTGTAGGTATGACATCATGAATTGGAAGAAGGTTCCACTAGTATGGGACAGTGGAAACGACTTCCCTTTGAGCACTCTTCTTCTATGACCACGAAGAAAAGGACTCATCATTCATGGCATCATGTCTCACTAGATCAGAGGAGAGCTCTTAGTAGACATCTCCTTAGGATTGGCAGTTATCCTTCATAGTTTAGGGAAGATTTATTCTTCGAGTAGAGAATGTGATAGGTGATTTATCACCATTGGTATCACATACTCATTTTCAACTTTTTCGGAAGGATAATCTCATTAGTTTGATTGGATCGTATAGATCCACTCATAGAAGATGGTTGGCAGAGATAGTTGATCATTTTAGTAGAGGGCTTTCACCCTTATAAGAAATTTTTTTTCTCCACTCTTCATTACATATACCTTCATTATTTAGGGGAGATTTGTTCCCCATATTCATAGGAATATACATAATGAAGCATTATGCATCAGTCATGGAAAAGAGGAGCAAATGAATTCATAAGTTTCTCTTTTAAGGAAAGCAGAAAGTGGTAATCAGCTTAGAGATCGCGGAGAGATCTCACTTTAGCTCAGAGGTATCACTTTAGCTCCTGTTCTTTGACAGAAAAAAAAGGAAAGGAAAACACGATTTCTTCACATGAGAAGAATAGATCATATTTTCCTTTAGAGAGAAGAGATGTTTAGCAAAACATCTCTTAGTCTATATTTCAGAAGGAATTGATTTACTCTATTGTTCACTGTAAATTTCCTTCACATGGGAGTTTCTTTCTCCACTATTTTAGAAGGAAAACATGGAGAACTTATATATATGTTCTCAGTTATGGATGAGTAGAGAAAATGGATTCAATAGAATCTCTTTCAAAGGGAAAGGGAAAGTGGAATAGATTCCACTACCATAGCTCTTTTCCTTAGAGGAGATTATAGAGAGAGAGTTTCACTTTATCATTTTGGTTGTCTAGATAGAAGTGGCACTCTTCTATCAAAGACAAAATGGAGATCAATTAATCATGATGGTTAGATTGAATCTCACATGGACACTCTAGAAAGAAGCAGTTATGATGTTCCCGTGATCCTCCTTGACTAGATGAGATGATCTAGTTATTGACATTACTGAGACTCGGAGTTGAGTATGACTCTTCTCTTTAGGGTTTCTAGGAGATAGGGATGCATCTAACCTATTGGGGCACCAAACTCTTAGTTGATGCTTCATCATGAGGATGATGTGTGAGCATCAGTTAGGAGAATGGGTACTTAGGGATTATCTAAATCTCAAAGGGAATGCTTTTGCATTCATATGGAAAACTATGGGGAAGAGAATATTTTAGAGTTTTCACAAGTGCCAATAGATGCGCTTCCAATAGAACTTAGTCCAATGGTAAAGGATGAAAAACCACAAACTTCTTGGTTGGTGCAATATAGAGATTGCATTTTACTACCAAGAAATTATTATGTATGAATAGTTCACAAGGTAGTTTAGATTAAACTACTACTTGTGATTACACTTAAAGTTAGGAAGACCTAGAGTGGTATGAGGGCAATCTATCATTTAGTCCTAGATGGGTTTGGAGTCACTTTTTATGGGACTTTCTTCTATATTTCACAAGATTCTATTGTTTATTATCTCCATTATGGTATGGTCAAGCATATGAGCTTGGCACTTTACACTTGCTTCTCATAATATTACTCCATAGAGGATACATCAAATGGACTTAGATCATTTTGATGATGATATACATCATGGGAGTGATAGTTTGGGAATGGAGAGTACATGGGAGATTGTAAGCATCATTCATATGGTTTTTCCATCTTTGAGATGATCTCTTATGAGACTTCTCAAGGGGAAGGATATGGGGAAACAACACACAGAGATGACCATGTACATAGATTACATGGCGTTCAGGGGAGTCCGAGCACTCTCTTCTACCATTACGGACATTTCATCTACATTTTCAAGGATGAAAATGTTTTTAAGGGGAAGGAGACATCACATGAAATTCATATGGTTATCTCACTATATGATATTAAAGGGTAGAGGAATTAAAAGATGAGTCTTGGAATGAGACTCACGCAATAGTTGAGAGGCTTGGATGATGGCTGGGTGGCAAACATCAGAGAGTCTCTATGTGTGTCCACTTCGGATGTCGCATGACAAACAACGGGAAAAAGTGATTGTGATGCAATAGGACGATGCCAAGCCACATATGGAGTGATAGACTGTAGTGCTTTAGTGGGACACCTGTTAAGTATATATGTTGCACACATGACAACCTCAATCCAGAAACTATAAGGTAAAGCCTGACGATTGACCATACACCTCGCCATCTCCATGAGTGACATGTTCTTTCGGTCAGTAACTCCATTCTGTTGAGGTCTATATTGCACTGTATACTGGTGTTTTATCCCATGTTCATCCATAAATGCATTAAAATCTGAAGACATATATTCACCCTCTCGATCAAAATGGAGGGTGCCCATTTTACATGCTGATAGATTTTTAGCCAAAACCAAAAACTATTTGAAGCACATAAACACTTCAGACTTTGTTTTCAATGGATATACCCATGCATGCCTGGAAAAATCATCAAAGAAAGTCATGAAGTAAAGATAGTTTCCAAAAAGGGTGTCTGAAGGGCTTTGGTGTGCAGAACAAGAGGAGCAAGGAGGATATAGAGGGCGAGAGAGAAGAGGAGAGATGCACACATATGTGTGGGAGCTTGAATCCCACATAATGATCTCTCTTGAGGCAATGCTCTATAAATGATGTATATATATGAATATGGGGGTAAGGTCACATGACCCTTACATCCCCAATAATCTCCCATTTAAGGGTTAATGTGACCATAAGTTGTAAAACATACAAAGAATGATGTAGGAATATACAAGAATGTACAGGATGAGTCTGGATCTCAACCCCTATAGATCAACCTACACCAAGTGCCTTAAACAAGGTGTATCCATGCACCTGAAACTGCTCTAGACTCATATCGATAAGAGTTGAGCTCACATCTGACTGATGCAAGAACTTATGAAGTTCCTATAAAGCTCCCACTCGCTCTATGCATATGTCAATCATTGAATGACTGAAAAATCCAAGTGTGAATGCTCCAATAGCAACTATAATGTCTAGTCTCGAGCATAAAAATTCGTACATCAGACTCCCAAATGCTAATAAAACATGTGCTATCCTAGCATACTTAGCCATGCCTATGTCCAAGGCATCCAAAGCACCATCATCAAGACCAACATGTCCTGACATATCTATGTCAACGTCTAGCATGAGTGAATCCAAGAATGACTGCATGATTCCTGAATCATCAACATCTAAGTCAGTCATCCTCTCAACCAAGGGTGTGTCTACCTATGCATCCTGAGAGCTAAACTGCCCTATCAGGCACTGTGTACCATGAGAGCAATCCTGCTCTACCACACCAAGTGTATGATCATGCTCTAGATGAGCTAGTCGCATAACATCAAAACCAAGGTCAAAGTGATGATCACTCTCTAACTGAGTATTATCATAATACTCTACATGAGTATCTACATCATGCTCTAAAGCATCCAACTGATCATCCAAAGTGTGCTCCACAGGAGCATCCATATGATCAACAAGATCATGCTATGTAAAAGCATCATAAGCATCTATATCATGCTCTACATAGCGAGCATCCATCTGAGCATCTAAATCCTGCGATACATGTGCATCATGAATGTCAATAGACCTATGTGTAGGTAGACAAAATGAGACATGATGAGTCTCACATCACACGTAAGACTGAACCCCCATTGAGATGAGACCGTCTCTAACATGAAGTACATATAGTGGATACTTGTGCCCAATCCTAGCACCTCTGATAAGTATAAACTGTCCCAACTGCAATTGAAAATGATGCTCACCAAGGAATGCATAATATCTACTCTCTTGTATGACCAAAGCATTGTGGTCGAGAATCAACATCGAAGCTCGTGAGCCATTGCAAAGCATCAAACTAAAATCGGGTGATATCTAGCCTTAATTGTGATTCCATTGAGAATTGATCTTTGCTCAATCTGCTTGTTGGAGTATGATTCACATCACTTCATATGTGTCTACAAAGCGATTAGGAAAAAGGAAAATATAGATGCAAATATTTGGAGATGTGTTAGTGCACAAACATACGTATGTGTGTGTTTGTGAATGAGATGTGTATGAATGTGTGCCGCTAGATGAACGAGTGCATAATATGAAGTGATTAAGTATGTGTTATCATGTGTGACATTATTCACTTGTGTTTAATCTTATGGGCATAAGCATGTGCTCCGTATGTGTGCGGTTATACAAAGTGTGTGTGCACATGAATGGGCATGTAAATATATGTGTGTATGATGAATTGTGTAAGTGCGCGTGAACACACTAAAACATGCATAATAGATTACATAAAATTTATAAAAATTTAGAATGGAAATATTGCGATGGAAGCTCGACAGAAGCTGCTCATGTTGATTCCATTTTTAGCATGGATTTTGATTTTGAGAAAAAGAAGCAGGCATCCGATAGAGGAGAGGAAAAGGGCAGACTTGCGCTGGAAAAAGAAATAGGAATCGAAGGGAGAAGATTCAGAAGCTCCTCGAAGAAGGAGACTTGTCCGAAGAGGGGGAGGATAGCAGATTTAGACTGTTCGTTTGGCTATTTAGGGGTTCAGTCGCACAAATTCAGGGTCTGTCTCTAAGGATGGAGAAAGTTACGTTTTCCACATGTTATAAATAAAATAAGATCAGCTACAAACATGAGTTCAGAGCGACCTCGAGGTTCGGGGCCTAATTTTGGGTAACGTAGGGAGGTGTAACAGTGACATAGGGGAGTTTATGTGAAGCATTGACAGATCATCGGCTATGCAATCTCACCGGTGGATGCTATTACTTCAAAAAGTGTAGGTGAACCCGTTGGAAGGGTACTGTATGGGCTGGACTACAGGATGCTCTCGAGAGGGAGATAGCAGTCGAAAGAGGATCATGGAAGTTTTCTATTTTGGATTTTGCCCAGTATGGCTATAGCTGGAGGGATGCGATAGAGGAAGTTAATCAAGGAGCTGGACGCGAAGACTGTAGACCCAATTACAAGCAAGGCCCTATGAGGAAGGTAGAATTTTCTGACTTTTGATGGATGAAAACCTCTATCTAAATGTGTGTAGAGGACAAGAGGAATTGCAACAGGTTATGAAACTTTATGATTATGATTCCCAACTGCCTTAATGAAGTTTGTATTCTTCTAAAGAATGATTTAAGTTTTTGTGCATCTATGCTTGGACGAACTACCGCTGTAAGAAATACACCCTTTATAGTTATGCACCATAAACGTTGGTTTGCCATCTTTTATTTCATTTACATAGGAACCACTCTCCCTTTATATGATCACATAATCTATGCAGTTTTGTTGTCTAAACTTCGAACTGTAGTTTTGAATGATTCTGTTGCAAGTATTTCCTTTAATTTAGGTTCTCTATAGATGATAATAATGATCAATAGTTACTGGGTGCGAGGTGCGCTCGTGCAGATCAAGAATTCAATTCTCTTAAATGAAAGGTTGATGAATTGTGTCTAATCAGGAAGTCCAAACTTGCAACAGGCCTTGCAAGTTCAGAAACGATCTGCAAGGTCTACCCTTGATAAACTGAAACATGTAGCGTACGGAGAAATCATTCGGCTTCGAACATGCTATTGGTAAAAAGCTTGAAGGGAAGTCTTTGGTTTTGAATTAGCTCCTCTAGCCTAGAGTGGAGGAAGTGCGCAGACTTTAGAAGTGTTTATCAGTACATTAAATAAAAGAGACAGGGGAGGAAGCTTCAACGAAATAGTATCTGGAACGTAAATAATTTTTACACATTAGGCAAGGGAATGTGAACCAATTTGTCGAGGCCTAATTGTTTCTTTATGATAGGCTTGAGCTCCCATACAAAAATGCTTCAGAGCAAGTAATGGACACAACCTTAATCGAAGATACGCTCGTAGAAGGAGCATTATGTTTCATGAGAAACGAGAGTTAGAATGAAGTTTCATCAACTTCATATATACTCGTAGAAGGAGCATTATGTTGAACTGTTATGAATTTTATATGGATGTTACTGTTGATGCATGATTAAACATAAAATAATTTAGCATTTCTTTACTAGAGTAGATGTTGTAGAAAACTAGTTGTTAAATCTTAAAACTAGTCGTTGTTTTATAATTTGTATAAAACTTCCGAAAAATATTCAAGACAATGTTAAACTTCCAAAAAATATGCATTACTAGAGCAGATGTTGTAGAAAACTAGTCGTTGAATCTTAATATATCATTTATTTGATGGTACTAATGAAAATTGTGTGCTAGTAGAATGAAGAGGTCCTCGCTGATTCCTAAGTAAATCTGTATGGAAGAATAGATTTCAGGCCTACTCTTATTCGAACAAATCACAAGTGATGCTTAAAGGTAATATCATTATATGATGATCAAAATTTTAATTCTATGAAACAGAACCTCCTTATTCTAAACCCTCCTTTTAGGAAATACATGAAATACTTGGTGAACCCGACGTGAAAGATAAGACTTCGATCCTAGGAGTGAAAGCTTAGCAAGTAGTGTGGTTTAGAGAGCTCTTCGTGTTTGACTATTTATGAGTGACACTACAATGGACATTATAATGCAACTCTTGCGCTTCTAGCAGGATGAAAAAAAATAAAGTGCCATCCAGGCATTCCACGAATGAGTAATTAAACGGAGTGGTTACTTCGATGGGAAAAATATCACGTGATTTTGTAAAGAGTATGAGATGGAAGCTCAATATCTTGGGACCGAACTTACTCCCTTAAATTATATAGAACTTATAAAGAACTTTGTGTATGTCTCAGAGCTGCACTTATGTGATCAATTAACAATAGAGGTCCAAACAAGGTGGCCACACTATAAATTGGATTTAATAAAAGTGTTCGCTCTTGAGGACATTGATAAGGTGACTCGAGCAATGTTCCTAAAATGGATTCATAAAGCGAAAGACCAAACCATATTGGATATTAAAAGGAAATTTGACCAACAATATAATGACCTAACAGAACATGATAGAAGAGTAATGGAACATGAAAGAGTTTCATTGTTTTTATACGCGATAGATATAAAGCCCCGAGAGGAACTTCTCCCACAGTTGCAAGACATGGAGACAGATTCCGCGCTTACTGAGGATTGGGATGAGGTAGAAGCGGCAATTAAGAGATACGGAGAAAAGAAAAGAGCTATGGAAAAGTTCATGCAAGATTGGAAGGAGGACATACAAGAAGAGCAAATACAGGAACCACATGAGCCTGCCCCGAATGCTCAGGTTAATCAACTAGCTGGAAAGGAGGTTGTGCCTCCCAACACCATGGAGGAGATATTTAAAAGGTTTAGTCATATGACGATCCAAAGTGTTAAGCAGATGATGGAATTCTAATCTTTGCAAGCAACTAGCAATAAAGCTCTAAAAGCTCCTGAAATTAAAAGATGCATTTGGTGTGACTCTTTGGAGCGTAACATATACTCGTGTTAGAGCTTTAAAGAAGCATTGGATAAAAATCTAGTTTTCATAAAGGAAAAGATGATTTATGTGCTGTAGACTTTGCGTGATAATAAATTAGATGCATCTCTATCATATTGTTATAATCGTTCAGGCTCTCATAGTGCCTCTTTTGCATGAGATTGCTATGCTATGGCTACCTCTAGTTTCTCTAATGAGAATGAGCCTGTTTAATTTGATGAAGCACAAAATTCAAAAAATTGGATGGTCGTTATGGAATCTGAATATGATGTTATAATGAAAAGATGGTAGTTGGTCTTTATATGCCTTGCCTCCTGGCAAGAAGGCCATTGGCACTAAGTGGGTATACAAGCTTAAGCGTAAGCCTGATGGAATACTTGACAAGCAAAAGGCTAGGCTTGTTGCAAAGGGTTATGCACATGAAAGAGGCATTGATTTTGATGTGATCTTTGCACCTACATGCCGAATGACTACTGCTCATAGCATCTGTGCACTAACAGCTCATCATGGTTGGAATGTACATCAATTGCACATTAAAATTGCATTTCTGGATGGTGACTTGCATGAAGAAGTGTATGTTTTTCAATCCCATGGCTTTGTGCAAAAAGGACATGAAAATTAGGTGTGTAGGTTAAAGAAGGCATTATATGGTTTAAAGCAAGCACCACGTGCTTGGTATGAAAAGATACATGCCTATCTCATTGCACATGGTTTTGAGAATAGTTCAATTGAGAGCATTGTATATGTTAATCGTGCAAATGATCTGCTTCTCATCATTGTTGTGTATGTTGATGCCATGTTGCTCACTGTTCCTCATGAGAAGCATATTTCTGATTTTAAGGCTCATTTGCATGCCTCATTTGAAATGTGTGATTTGTGGTACTTGCATCATTACTTGGGCATTTAGTTTATGCAAGTTGATGGTGGAATAGCTTTGTGTCAAATGAAATATATTCACACATTATTGCAGCGTTTTGGCCCTGAAGACTATAAACCTATTGCCACTCCTATGGAGACAGGTTTATGATTGCATCTTCATGATGTTGAAGATGCATTGGATGCTTTTCTCTAACAACAGGTTATTGGATGCTTGATTTACTTATGCATTACTTGGCTAGATATTTAGTTTGCTGTCTCACATATTAGCAGATTTACGCATTGCCCAAGAGTCAAGCATTGGCAGGTAGTTAAGCGCATCTTTCTCTACTTAAGTGGTACCGGACTACTTGGATTTGTTTTATCCTAAGGGGGGATCACTACCACCAGATTTACATGCTTTTTCTGACTCTATCTAGGCTGGTTGTTATGACACTCAGATGTCCACTAGCGTCGTTTACTTCATGCTTGGTAGATCATGTATATCTTGCTTGAGCAAAAAGCAGCCTATTATGGCCACTTCCAATTGTGAGGACGAGTATAGGGTATCTTTCAAAGTGATTGTCGAGTGTATGTGGCTTAGATGCATTATGGCTGATTTGGGTGTTGGTCAGTCTTCTACCACCACCATCTTCACTGATAGTTAGATTGAATCTCACATGGACACTCTAGAAAGAAGCAGTTATGATGTTCCCGTGATGGTCCTTGACTAGATGAGATGATCTAGTTATTGACATTAGTGAGACTGGGAGTTGAGTATGACTCTTCTCTTTAGGGTTTCTAGGAGATAGGGATGCATCTAACCTATTGGGGCACCAAACTCTTAGTTGATGCTTCATCATGAGGATGATGTGTGAGCATCAGTTAGGAGAATGGGTACTTACGGATTATCTGAATCTCAAAGGGAATGCTTTTGCATTCATATGGCAAATTATGGAGAAGAGAATATTTTAGAGTTTTCACAAGTGCCAATGGATGCGCTTCCAATAGAACTTAGTCCAATGGTAAAGGATGACAAACCACAAACTTCTTGGTCGGTGAAATATAGAGATTGCATTTTACTACCAAGAAATTCTTATGTATGATCCAGATGATGGATTTGTATAGTTGACAAGGTAGTTTAGATTAAACTACTACTTGTGATTACACTCAAAGTTAGGAAGACCTAGAGTGGTATCAGGGCAATCTATCATTTAGTCCTAGATGGGTTTGGAGTCACCTTTTATGGGACTTTCTTCTATACTTCACAAGATTCTATTGTTTATTATCTCCATTATGGTATGGTCAAGCTTATGAGCTTGGCACTTTACACTTGCTTCTCATAATATTACTCCATAGAGGATACATCACATGTACTTAGATCATTTTGATGATGATATACATCATGGGAGTGATAGTTTAGGAATGGAGAGTACATGGGAGACTGTAAGCATCATTCATATGGTTTTTCCATCTTTGAGATGATCTCTTATGAGACTTCTCAAGGGGAAGGATATGGGGAAACAACACACAGAGATGACCATGTACATAGAGTACATGGGGTTCACGGGAGTCCGAGCACTTTCTTCTACCATTACGGACATTTCATCTACATTTTCAAGGACAAAAATGTTTTTAAGGGGAAGGAGACGTCACATCAAATTTATATGGTTATCTCACTATATGATATTAAAGGGTAGAGGAATTAAAAGAGGAGTCTTGGAATGAGACTCACGCAATAGTTGAGAGGCTTGGACGATGGCTTGGTGGCAAACATCAGAGAGTCTCTATGTGTGTCCACTTCGGATGTCGCATGACTAACAGCAGGAAAAAGTGATCGCGATGCAATACGATGATGCCGAGCTATATATGGATTGATAGACTGTAGTGCTTTAGTGGGATACCTGTTAAGTATATATATTGCACACATGACAACCTCAATCCAGAAACTATAAGGTAAAGGCTGAGGATTGACCATACACCTCGCCATCTCCATGAATGACATGTTCTTTCGCTCAGTAACTCCATTCTGTTGAGGTCTATACTGCACTATATACTGGTGTTTTATCCCACGTTCATCCATAAATGCATTAAAATATGAAGACATATATTCACCCTCTTGATCAAAACGGAGGGTGCCTATTTTACATGCTGATAGATTTTTAGCCAAAACCAAAAACTGTTTGAAGCACATAAACACTTCATACTTTGCTTTCAATGGATATACACATGCATGCGTGGAGTCATCAAAGAAAGTCATGAAGTAAAGATAGTTTCCAAAAAGGATGTCTGAAGGGCTTTGGTGTGTAGAACAAGAGAAGCAAGGAGGATATAGAGGGAGAGAGAGAAGAGGAGAGATGCACACATATGTGTGGGAGCTTGAATCCCACATAATGATCTCCCTTGAGGCAATCCTCTATAAATGATGTATATATATGAATATGGGGGTAAGGTCACATGATCCTTACATCCCCAACAATCTCCCATTTAAGGGTTAATGTGACCATAAGTGATAAAACATACAAAGAATGATGTAGGACTATACAAGAATGTACAGGACGAGTCCGGATTTCAACCCGTATAGATCAACCTACACCAAGTGCCTCAAACAAGGTGTATCCATGCACGTGAAACTACTCTAGACTCATATCGATAAGAGTTGAGCTCACATCTGATTGATGCAAGAACTTGTGAAGTTCCTACAAAGCTCCCACTCGCTCTATGCCTATGTCAATCATCGAATGACTAAAAATCCAAGTGTGAATGCTCCAATAGCAACTGTAATGTCTTGTCTCGAGCATAACAATTCGTACATCAGACTCCCAAATGCTAACAAAACATGTGCTATCCTGGCATACTTAGCCATGCCTGTATCCAAGGCATCCAAAGCACCATCGTCAAGACCAACATGTCCTGACATATCTATGTCAACGTCTAGCATGAGTGAATCCAAGAATGACTGCATGATTGCTCAATCATCAACATCTACGTCAGTCATCCTCTCAACCAAGGATGTGTCTACCTATGCATCCTGAGAGCTAAAATACTCTATCACACACTGTGTACTATGAGAGGAATCCTACTCTACCATACCAAGTGTATGATCATGCTCTAGATGAGCTAGTCACATAACATCAACACCAAGGTCAAAGTGATGATCACTCTCTAACTGGGTATTATCATAATACTCTACATGAGCATCTACATCATGCTCTAAAGCATCCAATTGATCATCCAAAGTGTGCTCCACAGGAGCATCCATATGATCAACAAGATCATGCTATGCAAAAGCATCATAAGCATCTATATCATGCTCTACATAGCGAGCATCCATCTGAGCATCTGAATCCTGCCATACATGTGCATCATGAATGTCAATAGACCTATGTGTAGGTAGACGAAATGAGACATGATGAGTCTCACATCACACATAAGACTGAACTCCCATTGGGATGAGACCGTCTCTCACATGAAGTACATATAGTGGATACCTGTGTCCAATCCTAGCACCTCTGATAAGTATAAGCTGTCCCAACTGCAACTGAAAATGATGCTCACCAAGGAATGCATAATATCTACTCTCTTGTATGACCAAAGCATTGTGGTCGAGAATCAACATCGAAGCTCGTGAGCCATTGCAAAGCATCAAACTAAAATCAGGTGATATCTAGCCTTAATTGTGATTCCATTGAGAATTGATCTTTGCTCAATCTGCTTGTTGGAGTATGATTCACATCATTTCATATGTGTCTACAAAGTGATTAGGAAAAAGGAAAATATAGATGCAAATATTTGGAGATGTGTTAGTGCACAAACATACGTATGTGTGTGTTTGTGAATGAGATGTGTATGAATGTGTGCTGCTAGATGAACGAGTGCATAATATGAAGTGATTAAGTATGTGTCATCATGTGTGACATTATTCACTTGTGTTTAATCTTATGGGCATAAACATGTGCTCCGTATGTGTGCGGTGATACAAAGTGTGTGTGCACATGAATGGGCATGTAAATATATGTGTGTATGATGAATTGTGTAAGTGCGCGTGAACACACTAAAACATGCATAATAGATTACATAAAATGTATAAAAATTTAGAATGGAAATATTGCGATAGAGGCTCGATAGAAGCTGCTCATGTTGATTCCATTTATTAGCATGGATTTTGATTTTTAGAACAAGAAGCACGCATCCGATACAGGAGAGGAAAAGGGCAGACTTGCGCTGGAAAAAGAAATAGGAATCGAAGGGAGAAGATTCAGAAGCTCCTCGAAGAAGGAGACTTGTCCGACGAGGGGGAGGATAGCAGATTTAGACAATTCGTTTGGCTATTTAGGGGTTCAGTGGCACAAATTCAGGGTCTGTCGCGGAAGATATCCTATGTCCCAAGGTCACTCTAAGGATGGAGAAAGTTATGTTTTCCACATGTTATAAATAAAGTAAGATCAGTTGCAAACATGAGTTCAGAGCGACCTCGAGGTTTGAGGCCTAATTTTGGGTAACGTAGGGAGGTGCAACAGTGACATAGGGGAGTTTATGTGAAGCATTGACAGATCATCAGCTATGCAATCTCACCGGTGGATGCTACTACTTCAAAAAGTGTAGGTGAACCCGTTGGAAGGGTACTGTATGGGCTGGACTGCAGGATGCTCTCGAGCGGGAGATGGCAATCGAAAGAGGATCATGGAAGTTTTCTATTTTGGATTTTGCCCAGTATGGCTATAGCTGGAGGGATCCGATAGAGGAAGTTAATCAAGGAGCTGGATGCGAAGACTGTAGACCCAATTACAAGCAAGGCCCTATGAGGAAGGTAGAATTTTCTGACTTCTGATGGATGAAAACCTCTATCTAAATGTGTGTAGAGGACAAGAGGAATTGCAACAGGTTATGAAACTTTATGATTATGATTCCCAACTGCCTTAATGAAGTCTGTATTCTTCTAAAGAATGATTTAAGTTTTTGTGCATCTATGCTTGGACGAACTGCCACTGTCAGAAATACACGCTTTATAGTTATGCACCATAAACGTCGGTTTGCCATCTTTTATTTCATTTACGCAGTTTTGTTGTCTAAACTTCGAACTGTAGTTTTGAATGATTTTGTTGCAAGTATTTCCTTTAATTTAGGTTCTCTATAGATGATAATAATGATCAATAGTTACTGGGTGCGAGGTGCGCTCGTGCAGATCAAGATTTCAACTCTCTTAAATGAAAGGTTGATGAATTGTGTCTAATCAGGAAGTCCAAACTTGCAACAGGCCTTGCAAGTTCAGAAACGATCTGCAAGGTCTACCCTTGATAAATTGAAACAGGTAGCGTACGGAGAAATCATTCGGCTGCGAACATGCTATTGGTAAAAAGCTTGAAGGGAAGTCTTTGGTTTTGAATTAGCTGCTCGAGCCTAGAGTGGAGGAAGTGCACAGACTTTAGAAGTGTTCATCAGTACATTAAATAAAAGAGACAGGGGAGGAAGCTTCAACGAAATAGTATCTAGATCGTAAATAATTTTTACACATTAGGCAAGGGAATGTGAACCAATTTGTCGAGGCCTGATTGTTTCTTTATGATAGGCTTCAGCTCCCATACAAAAATGCTTTAGAGCAAGTAATGGACAAAACCTTAATCTAAGATACACTCGTAGAAGGAGCATTATGTTTCATGAGAAACGAGAGTTAGAATGAAGTTTCATCAACTTCATATATACTCGTAGAAGGAGCATTATGTTGAACTGTTATGAATTTTATATGGATGTTACTGTTGATGCATGATTAAACATAAAATAGACTAGCATTTCTTTACTAAAGTAGATGTTGTATAAAACTTCCGAAAAATATTCAAGACAATGTTAAACTTTTAAAAAATATGCATGACTAGAGTAGAATTTGTAGAAAACTAGTCGTTGAATCTTAATATATCATTTATTTGATGGTACTAATGAAAATTGTGTGCTAGTAGAATGAAGAGGTCCTCGCTGATTCCTAAGTAAATCTGTAGGGAAGAATAGATTTCAGGCCTACTCTTATTCGAACAAATCATAAGTGACGCTTAAAGGTAATATCATTATATGGTGATCAAAATTTTAATTCTATGAAACAGAACCTCCTTATTCTAAACCCTCCTTTTAGGAAATACATGAAATACTTGGTGAACCTGACGTGAAAGAGAAGACTTCGATCCTAGGAGTGAAAGCTTAGCAAGTAGTGTGGTTTAGAGAGCTCTTCGTGTTTGACTATTTATGAGTGATACTACAATGGACATTATAAGGAAGCTCTTGCGCTTCCAGCAGGATGAAAAAAAATGAAGTGCCATCCAGGCATTCCACGAATGAGTAATTAAACGGAGTGGTTACTTCGATGGGAAAAATATCACGTGATTTTGTAAAGAGTATGAGATGGAAGCGCGATATCTTGGGACCGAACTTACTCCCTTAAACTATATAGAAGTTATTGAGAACTTCGTGTATGTCTCAGAGCTGCACTTACATGATCAATTAACAATAGAGGTCCAAACAAGGTGGCCACACTATAAATTGGCTTTAATAAAAGTGTTTGCTCTCGAGGACATTGATAAGGTGACTCGAGCAACGTTACTAAAATGGATTCATAAAGCGAAAGACCAAAGCATATTGGATATTAAAAGGGAATTTGACCAACAATATAATGACCTAACAGAACATGATAGAAGAGTGATGGAACATGAAAGAGTTTCATTGTTTTTATGTGCGATAGATATAAAGGCCCGAGAGGAACTTCCCCCACAGTTGCAAGACATGGAGACAGATTCCAGGCTTACTGAGGATTGGGATGAGGTAGAAGCGGCAGTTAAGAGATACAGAGAAAAGAAAAGAGCTATGGAAAAGTTCATGCAGGATTGGAAGGAGGACATACAAGCAGAGCAAATACAGGAACCATATGAGCCTGCCCCGAATGCTCAGGTTAATCAACTAGCTGGAAAGGAGGTTGTGCCTCCCAACACCATGGAGGAGATGTTTAAAAGGTTTAGTGATATGACGATCCAAAGTGTTAAGTAGATGATGGAATTCCAATCTTTGCAAGCAACTAGCAATAAAGCTCCAAAAGCTCCTGAAATTAAAAGATGCATTTGGTGTGACTCTTTGGAGCATAACATATACTCGTGTTAGAGCTTTAAAGAAGCATTGGATAAAAATCTAGTTTTCATAAAGGAAAAGATGATTTATATGCTGTAGACTTTGCTGTAGACTTTGCATGACACCAAATTAGATGCATCTCTATCATAATGTTATAATCATTCAGGCTCTCATAGTGCCTCTTTTGCATGAGATTGCTATGCTATGGCTACCTCTAGTCTCTCTAATGAGAATGAGCCTGTTTAATTTGATGAAGCACAAAATTCAAAAAATTGGATGGTTGTTATGGAATCTGAATATGATGTTATAATGAAAAGATGGTAGTTGGTCTTTATGTGCGTTGCCTCCTGGCAAGAAGGCCATTGGCACTAAGTGGGTATACAAGCTTAAGCGTAAGCCTGATGGAATACTTGAAAAGCAAAAGGCTAGGCTTGTTGCAAAGGGTTATGCACATGAAAGAGGCATTGATTTTGATGTGATCTTTGCACCTACATGCCAAATGACTACTGCTCGTAGCATCTGTGCACTAACAGCTCATCATGGTTGGAATGTACATCAATTGCACATTAAAATTGCATTTTTGGATGGTGACTTGCATGAAGAAGTATATGTTTTTCAACCCCATGGCTTTGTGCAAAAAGGGCATGAAAATTAGGTGTGTAGGTTAAAGAAGGCATTATATGGTTTAAAGCAAGCACCACGTGCTTGGTATGAAAAGATACATGCCTATCTCATTGCACATGGTTTTGAGAATAGTTCAATTGAGAGCACTGTATATGTTAATCATGCAAATGATTTGCTTCTCATCATTGTTGTGTATGTTGATGACATGCTGCTCACTGTTCCTCATGAGAAGCATATTGCTGATTTTAAGGCTGATTTGCATGCCTCATTTGAAATGTGTGATTTGGGGCACTTGCATCATTACTTGGGCATTTAGTTTATGCAAGTTGATGGTGGAATAGCTTTGTGTCAAATGAAATATATTCACACATTATTGCAGTGTTTTGGCCTTGAAGACTATAAACCTATTGCCACTCCTATGGAGACAGGTTTATGATTGCATCTTCATGATGTTGAAGGTGCATTGGATGCTTTTCTCTAATAGCAGGCTGTTGGACGCTTGATTTACTTATGCATTTCTTGGCTAGATATTCAGTTTGTTGTCTCACATATTAGCAGGTTTACGCATTGCCCAAGAGTCAAGCATTGGCAGGTAGTTAAGCGCATCTTTCTCTACTTAAGTGGTACCCGACTACTTGGATTTTTTTTATCCTAAGGGGGGATCACTACCACCAGATTTACATGCTTTTTCTGACGTTATCTCGGCTGGTTGTTATGACACTCAGATGTCCACTAGTTGCATTTACTTCATGCTTGGTAGATCATGTATATCTTGCTTGAGCAAAAAGCAGCCTACTATGGCCACTTCCAATTGTGAGGATGAGTATAGGGTAGCTTTCAAAGTGATTGTCGAGTGTGTGTGGCTTAGATGCATTATGGCTGATTTGGGTGTTGGTCAGTCTTCTACCACCACCATATTCACTGATAGTTAGAATGCATTGGTAGTTTTGGGGAACCCTGTGTTCCATGCTCGCACTAAGTATATTGATGTGCATTATCATTATGTCAGGGAAAGGTTCTCTGCTGAAGAGATCAGATTGGCATATGTGCCCACCCTAGAGAACATTGTAGACCTTTTCATGACGGCTCTGCCTAGGGAGAAGTTTGAAGCTTTCCGCAAAGCTTTGGGCTTACTTCTTTTTGTCGATTGATTCCACATAGCTTGGCACTTCTTTATTCATGAGTGCTAGCTCCTTATTCCCCACATCAGTCCTAGGGAGGATTTGTTGATATATTTTGGTAGTGATATGTGAGAACACACTAGGACCACCGAGGCAATTTTTTCCCTCTTTAGGAGATTTTTGCCCCAACTTGTATATATGCCTATTGTCTTAATGGGTAACTTATCTTTGTACATTCTAGTGGTAATACATTCAGTTAATCTCAATATTGTATGTTGTGCTCCAAGCTTCTTCTTCTTCTTCTTCTTCCTTGTGTTGTTTGCGTGCTTCCACAGACCTCTAACTCCAACAATAATCAGACATAAAACAATCCTTATAAGTAGATGTGAATAGTTTACTGTGCATCGGGAAGTGTATGAGTATAATAATTTATGACATTGGCAAAAACAATGCATGAATTGAATCCTTTCCTAAATCACATTTTACTTGAGTATGACTAATCAATCGAAATGCCTAGAAATCATGCTGTGTAGACAAAGTAATGATTTGACCTTGAAATTCAAAGTTAAAGGTATGTGTATTGTAGTCAATGCATGGGTTATAATGATGAAAAAAAAGGCATACGGAGCATAACATTGTAAGATTGCAAAGGTGCAATTAAAAATATTTGCGCATGTACATATGGATCTATGTTGATCATAACATCTTACACTTCGCGTGTTACATTATAACAACTACCATGAAAGATAGCTTCAATTTATACAAGGAAGGAAATGTTTTTAATTTAAGGTCTTGTACTAATAAATGTGAAATGAAATCATGTGAACTACCATCGTCATGTAAAATATTAACCAGTTTGTTATTGATAGTGCCTTGCATGCAAAGTAAAGAATGAATAGAGACATCGTTACCCAAGGTACTTACGTGCTTCTCCAATGCTTCCTTTGTGCAAACAGAAGGAATTTCTTCATTATGGGCCTCCATGTATGCAATTGAGTTGCAGGTGGTTTCATTTGAAGAGGTCACAATTGGCACTTCATTTTTGTATGTGCAAGTTTGCCACAATTCCAGCAGGTGATACGTGGTTGTTTCTGTTGGGCATCCACCACTGAAGTTTGTAGGATAGATGGTTTGGTAGGATGTGCACAACTGCTGCCCAATAACAATGAGGCATATTTTTCTCAGCCATCAAGGCTTTTTCTATTTTTGCAATATGTCTATTTTTGCATTTGGTAATGTGATTCTATTGTGGTGTGTATCCACATGAAAACTGCCTTCAAATTCCATGAATTTTTAGAAAACTAGTAAACTCATTTGACATGTATTCAAATCCTCCATCATATCCTAATGCATGAATATACCACCCTATTTGCTTTTCCACCATAGCCTTGACATTCTTAAAGTGAGCAAACATCTCTCTCATCTTTCATGAAGTATACACATACCTTTTGTGTACATTCATCAATGAAAGTGACATAAAACATGTAGCCTCCCATAGATGTGGTCTTTGCAGGACCCCAAACATTTATATGTACTATTTCTAGCACATTGTGTTTTTTTTTGGAGTACAATGAATTGGAAAAATTACTATTTCTAGGACATTCTCACTAACATGCTTGTCATGGGGAAAGAGGGAAAAAAGTGCAGCGGCAGTCCTAGAGTGTTAACACACATCACTACCTAAATATATCAACAAATCCCCCCTGGGAGTGATGCAGTGAACAAGTAGCTACCACTCATGTATAAGGAAGTACCAAGCTATGTGGAAATCACTCTACAAAAGGAACTAAACCCAAAGCTTTGCGGAAAGCTTCAAACTTCTCCCTAGGCAGAGCCTTTATGAAAAGGTCTGCAATGTTCTCTTGTGTGGGCACATATGCCAAGCTGATCTCCCCAGCAGAGAACCTCTCCCTGACATAATGATAGTGCACCTCAATGTGCTTAGTGTAAGCATGGAACACAAGGTTCCTCGCAACTGCCAATGCACTCTGACTGTCAGTGAAGATGGTGGTGGCAGAAGATTGACCAACACCCAAATCAGCCATAAGGCATCTGAGCCACACACACTCAACAGTCGCTATGAAAGTTGCCCTATACTCAGCCTCACAATTGGAAGTGGCCACAGTAGGCTGCATCTTGCTCAACCAAGATATACATGAGCTACCAAGCATGAAGCAAAAGCCACTAGTGGACACATGAGTGTCATACTAACTAGCCCAATCAGAGTCAGAAAAAGCATGCAAATTTGGCGGTAGTGATCCCCCCTTGCGATAAAACAACCAAAGTAGCCGTGTACCACTCAAGTAGCGAAAGATACGCTTAATCACCTACCAATGCTTGACTCCTGGGCAATGCATAAACCTGCTCATCTGTGAGATAGCAAATTGAATATCTGGCCGAGTAATGCATAAGTAAGTCAAGCATCCAACAGCCTCGTGATAGAGAACAGCATCAAATGCATCTCCAGCATCATGAAGAATCAATCGTAAACTTGTCTCCATAGGAGTGGCAATATGCTTACAGTCTTCAAGTCCAAAACACTGCAATAATGTGTCAATATATTTCGTTTGACACAAAACCATTCTACCATCAGTGTGCATAAACTGAATGCCCAAATAATGATGCAGATGCCCAAATCAGACATCTCAAATGAGGCATGCAAATCAGTCTTAAAATTAGCAATATGCCTCTCATGAGGACCAGTGCGCAGCATGTCATCAACATAAACCACAATGATCAGAAGTACATCATTAGCATGCTTAACATATAAGGTGCTTTCAGTTGGATTGTTCTCAAAACTATGTGCAATCAGATAGGCATGTATCTTTTCATACCAAGCACGTGGTGCTTGCTTTAAACCATATAATGCCTTCTTTAACCTGCACACCTGGTTCTCATGCCCTTTCTGCACAAAGCCACGGGGCTGAAAAACATACACTTCTTCATGCAAGTCACCATTCAGAAATGCAGTTTTAATGTACAACTGATATACATTCCAACCATGATGGGCTGCAAGTGCACAGATGCTCTGAACAGTAGTCATACGGCATGTAGGTGCAAAGGTCTCATCAAAATCAATGCCTCTTTCTTGTGCATAACCCTTTGCAACAAGCCTATCCTTATACATGTCAACTGTACCATCAGGTTTACACTTCAGCTTGTATACCCACTTAGTGCCACTAGCCTTCTTGCCAGGAGGCAAGTCACATAAAGACCAAGTACCATTCTTCATTATTGCATCATATTCAGATTGAATAGAAGCCATCCAATTTTCTGAATTTTGTGCTTCATCAAACGAAACAAGCTCAGTCTCATCATAAAGACTAGATGCAGCCATAGCATAGAAATCTGATGCAAAAGAGGCACTATGAGAGCATGATCGAGTATGATATGACAGAGATGCATCTAATTTGCTATCACGCAAGGTCTGCACCAGCCATTTTGGCATAGTTCTTGCCTTCTCAATATAAGCTCTCTCATCAATAAGTGCATCATGTAAATGTGCATCAAAAATGGAATGATCTACATCATCAGATGAAACCTGCAAAGGCTGAGAAGTTGCCTCATTAGGAGCAGCACTAGACTGTCCACCTGTAAAAAGAGGCAGCAAAGTATCATACATGTCTTTTGTCTCCTTAGTACATGAAAGCATTGGCTAAATAGCATCCTTCACAAAAACAACATCACGGCTAACCCGAATGCATTTAGCCTGTGGATGATACAGACGATAGCCTTTACTTTCAGAACTGTACCCAACAAAAATACATTTTATTGCTTTATCATCCAATTTTCTACGATGTTGTTCGGGCACTAATGCATATGCCAAACAACCAAAAACATGCAGATGAGCAACAGATGGCTTGCGATCATGAAAAACCTCATATGGAGTGATAGACTAAAGCGCTTTAGTGGGACACCTGTTCAGTACATATGATGCACACATGATAGCCTCAAGCCAGAAACTATGTGGTAAAGCCTGACTCTTGACCATACACCTCGCCATCTCCATGAGAGACCTGTTCTTTCGTTCATCAACTCCATTTTGTTGAGGTGTATACGGCACTGTACACTAGTGTTTTATCCCACATTCAACCAAAAATGCATTAAAATTAGAAGACATATATTCCCCCCTCGATCTGAATGGAGGGTGCCCATTTTACATGCTCGAAGATTTTCAGCCAAAACCAGAAACTGTTTGAAGCACATGAACGCTTTGGACTTTGCCTTCAATGGATATACCCATGCATGCCTGGAAAAATCATCAATGAAATTCATGAAGTAAAGATAATTTCCAAAAGAAGGTGTCTGCATAGGACCACAGACATCACTATGTACAAGCTGCAATTTCTGAGTAGCCCGAACTGAACCATCTTTTGAAAATGAGGAACGCTGCATTTTGCCCAAAATACAGCCCTCACAAACATGTTTTCTAGGTGCCTCAAGTTTGGGCAAAGAGGACACCATTTCAGATTTCTGCAGGCGTAACAAACTAGCAAAATTCAGATGACCAAAGTGTGCATGCCAAAGCTTTGCATCTGACAAAGCCTGAGAATTATGTATTGCACATGTCGGTTCACTTACAGATCTTTCATATTCTATGAGCTTATATAGCCCACGACATAAAATGCCAGAAGCGATAATCACATCGCCATTTGATAGATCATGAACTGTACACCTATCATCAACAAATTTCACAACCAAGCCAATCTTGGCTAATGCAGAAATTAATAACAGGTTCTTCTTGATCCCTGGCACAAACAAGGCATCTGATAAAGTGAAAGAATTACCATCATCAGTAGTCAAAATGATATTACCAACTCCCATAAGAGGATAAGAGGATTTGTTGGCGCATGTAACAGTATTCCCGGTAGGGGCAGGCTCGAGTGAAGAGAAGAAACTATGCTGTGAGGTAATATGTTTGGTCGCCCCACTATCAAAATACCAAACATCTGAGTCTACTACAATAATGCACTGCTCATGAGAAGATGGGTCAAAACTGCAGACGGTAGTAAACGCCCATTCTTCTTCCTGCACAAGATTAGCAGACTCTATTTTTGGTGTAGAGGCCTTTGCAACAACCATTCTAGCCTCTTTCTTCTTTGCCTCTTTAGCAGCCAGTTTTGGACAGCTCTTTATGATATGACCATTCCCTTTACAGTACTTACAAAACAATTTCTACTTTTCTGTTTTCTTCTCATCTTTATCTTCCTTCTTCGAATGTGCACAATTAGCAGATTTCTGCTTACTAGTTGAAGAGCTCCGTTTTCCTTTTCCCTTCTAACTAGCCAAGAAAGCTTGATATGCAACTTGCATAATCGACCTCTTCTGCCTAGACTGATCTTCCTGCAACAGAACAAAGACTAACTCCTCAAATGATAAGGCATTTGTATTGCCTTTCATCATCAACCGAAGAGTAGAAGCAAAACTCTCATATGAATTAGGAAGACCAATCAGAACGGTCTGCACAAGTGAGCTATTTGCTATAACCTCATTAGCAAAAATCAACTGTTCCTTCAAGTCTTTGATCTTCGTTAGGAAACTTTCCATAGAATCACCTTCGTTCATGTGCTCACTCTCCAACTGTTTTCGGAGGTAAGCAACACGAGCCTCATTCCTTGCTTGGTACAATGTGGTAAGTGTATCCCAAGCATCCTTAGCTGTTCTGCAAGAGCCATTAGGGGAAAAAATGAACCCTGCATGGGCCTTGTAAGGATTCCTAATTTTAAGGGATTAAGCCTAATCTTGTTCTTGCTTGAGGGAACAAAGTGCATTTAATAGAGCACCTTTTAATAGGCAAGACTAGGCTTTTTTTAGGCCCAAGTAGGGTCATCTCTCTCTTCTGTAAAAGAAAGAGAGAGAGATTCCACTTTACACATCATCAAATCCGTCCATCTTTGTGAATAAAAAAATGAATTTTTTTTTAAAAGTCACATTGTTAGTTATTGCTTACTAAAAAGGGCCCATTTCTTAATATACATGCCAGAAGTTACTTTTTTTAATGGATTTTTTAATAAAATCACTCAAAATAGTTCTTTTTTCAAACTGCTCCAAAAGTAAAATGCCACATCATCAAACTCGTAACTTTCCCTACCTCAAAAAATGAGTTTTTCAAATTTTTATCATTTTCACTCACATAGAATGGAAAACCTCACCCTGACCCATACACATATCAAAAAAGTAATTTTCTCTATGTGCAGATACTTCTTAGTCCATTATACATGTTATTTTGATTCTCTTCTATCTTTCTCTCTCTTATCTCTTGAATTCTAGCAGCCATGGGGTACTCGCACAATTTCCTCCAAGGAGAAGATCGATGTAACAATAATAGAATCACTCACAAAGAAATTTTTCTACCATGAGATGACAATATTCATGTCCAAGTAGGTGGTTCATTCTTTCTTTGTGATCAAAGATGTACTATTCATTTTACTTTCCAATATTCATCTACTATTTTTCAGGAGGAAAAGCACACAATACCATCATTGGAAGCTCTTTCATGTAGAGTGGGAGGACATAGACACCATATTCTTCTAATGAGGTATATATTTTTCTTGATTCTCATATTTGCAAAAGAATTAAACCAATATTTCCTTTGCATAGGTAATTCATCTAAGAAATAAGTGCTTCATCAACACCAAAGAAGCACTTTAAATTGTTAATAGTTTCTCTTACTTCTCCTTCTTTTCAAAAGAATGACACCAATATTACACAGTATGGATACGAAAATGTGTGTGGAAGCATTTCTCCATGATTATAGAAGTTATTCATTAGGAACATGAATTATAAAGAGGAAATGATTGATATTGCCACATAGTACTTACACATAAAAGAAAATATGCCTAGGTATGTTTAGCATGCAACCATGACTAAGGAGTCAATGAAGAAATCATATCCTTAGTTTATGAAGAACTCATATGCTTCTGTTTGTACAAAACAATAAATAAATAAATTTTTAATCTATAGAGGCTTCAAAAATCAATGTTCTTCTTCTAGAATAAAATCTACCTCTACTAATTTTATTTTCATATCCCTTTTGAATTTGATTTTATATATGCTTATCTTTTTTCGACATGTTGTGGTGATAGGCTCAAATTCATATTAAAGATACTAATCATCAATGACTTGGAATAGTGAAAGGTAAGGCACATTCTAGATTCAGATGTTGTTTGTTTCTTTAAATTGTGCATCTAGTACAGTACTATAGATCAAATAGTAATTTCTTAGAAAGTGCATGTCATATTAGTGGTTCTATGCATGTTGACTAGTTGGAATAATACTCACTTGCTTTTCTTCAAACAACTTTTGCAAGAGTTTGTCTATTAAAAATGTTTTCATGAAATTACAACACAACATTGCAAGTGAAAATTGGAGGTTATCAGCAAGTCCTTTGCATCATGATCAATGTCATGCACAAAAAGTGTTTTAGGGCTCAACTTGGAACTCAAGTTACATAAGAGGCATCATTGATTATTTTATACTAACAAGTTTTTGTGGTATATCCTATCCATGCTCAAGGGATATAATGACCACCTTGGATGAAGCTCCATCACAGAGGATGAAGTGGTTTACATGCAATAGAGGTCACCATACAATCATAGAGTGGCTCAATATGATAGAGTGAAGTCGATTAAGAATATCAAAATAGTTCATACCCTCATCCATAGAATCATTCTTGTGAGCATGATGAAGATCAACTACCACATATGTGACCATTCATAAAAATATTCTAAGGACATGCACAAAGGGGAATAATAGATCCACTAATCATTGGTGATGAACCATTTGAACTCAATCTACCTCCAAATGGAACATGACTGATGAAACATGCATGAAGTAACCATTCCAAGTCATCCAAAAAGGAGAGCTTCAAGGAATCATCATGAAACATATGCATATTCCAACATCATATCAAGTAGAGGCTATAAAGTCACTACTATAAGGTCAAAGAACACTACCCACATATGAGAAATGAAACATATGCCATAAATTGTGTCACAATGTCAATCAAGGCATAGATGTAAAATGAATAAGAATTACCAACCACATCATAGATCATATGTAGCACAACCTAAAGTTTCTCCTAATGCAAAAGCAACATAAAAGTGAGCAAACGTTATCGATCCTTAGTGATTCAAAGTTAATGCACTAGACTTTGGATATAATCAATAGCACTTCAAGCCATCCAAGGGGAAGGAGATGCATTCTTTACTTCTATTTTGAAAGATATTGACTTGTGTGTAGCTCATGTGAAGATGATGACCATACAACCAAAGAAACTAGATGGGACCATACATGATTATGTAATCATTTTTGTTGAAGAGATACATTTTGTAAAATCACATTTCCATTATGATAATCTACTTTTCATCATCTTTCTTACACATGTTGAAGTCCACATTGATCTATATCATATGTTCATAATTGTATCCACTTGCGTAAAGATGGTATGTGTGCAAAACGAATCCCTTAGAATCAAAACTAGTATTTGCATTGTTCAACTAGGTTGTGCATACAATAAGGTCCATGAACCTAAAATCTGAAAGAAAGGAGTTGTATTTTCACTAACCACATCATATTCAAATGTCCTAGGAAGAAGATACAAGCTGGGTTTAAGACTTCCACGATCACCATTCCACATCAAAAGATCATCATCTGAGTCAGAAAAGGACTACTATCCATCATGAGAATCATGCCCTTGATTCTTTAGCTAGATATACTACAAACCCTTTCTAGTACGATCATGGATATCCATCATCATCGTGTTCCAGTACAACATATAAAGAACTCTAAAAAGGCCAATAACTATGAAGATTCAATTTCCAAAAAAATCTCACAGTTACATAGCTACTTCCCATGGAACTTATTGCTTTGAGAGGAAGGTGATGTCATAAACACAAAGGAAACCATTGTAAAACCATAAATTCTATGAAAATGTTTATATCTCATGAATGGTTTAGATTTTGGAGAAATGGATGCTACCACCACGTCCGAAACATGCCAAAACCCTAAGATTGAATGTTTATTTGTCTAATTCTGACATCTAGAGCCTTGGTAACCTCAAAAAGCACCAGAAAAGGGACATCTGCAGAGGCCTATCACGCGTTTCTGTGGCTGCCCCTTTTCTGGTGCTTTTTGAGGTTACCAAGGCTCTAGATGTCAGAATTAGACAAATAAACAGTCAATCTTAGGGTTTTTGCATGTTCCGGACGTAATGATAGCATACCATTCATGAGATATAAACCCTTTTTTGGTGCTTTGAGGTCATGCAAGGTCATCAAATGGTGGAAATAAGTATTACTTCTTGCAAATTTTAGGGAAATTATGCAACCCAAGAACTAGATAGGAGCATATATGACTATGTGACCATTCTTCTTGAAGACATGTTTTGTAATGTGAAATTATCTCATTGGTAATATACTTTTTCATAACCTGTCTTACACATGCTCAACTCCACATTGATCTATATCATATGTTCACAATCATATGCACTCAAGTCAACATGCTATGTGTGTAGAGCAAATCATTTATGGTTATAAACTCATTTTTCCATTGGTAAATTGAGTTAAGCACATAATGAGTTTCATGGACCTTCAATTTGTAATAATAAAGTTTCATATCCACTAGAAATAATCTTGCATGGCCTCAAAAGCACAAAAAAAGTTCATCCATAGAAACACACAATAGGCCTCTACAAAACTTTTGCGAAGACATATCCCATGTTTCTATGGCTCCTATTTTTTGATACTTTTGAGGCCATGCAAGGTTATTTTTAGTGGATATGGAACTTTATTATTTAGATTTTTAGAGCCGTGGAACTTATTTCTAACAAGTCACTTACTCTACAGTGATCCATGCATATACAACTTCTACAATGGGAGCCAGTATAAACAAACATAGTCACATGAGATAAAATAGTTTGCAAAATATAATTTAGGATAATATCTTCATGTCTAGCATTCTTGTTGTGCCTCTATACCCCACATAAGGCAAAAATCCCCCTTTGAACTCCTCCCATTAAGGTTCTATGGGGAAATTCCATGGCACCAGAGGGCCTTTATTTTCAGCTTGAATGGCATTCAAATCGGCAAAACTTTTATGCCCCACTTACCTCATGGCATCAATCACAAAGACCATTTATTACCATAAATTTTCACATATAAAACTCATCTAGCTTAGAAGTTAAGGTTCCATGGATGTTTGTACTCTAAAAGTGGTTTCTCCTCATAATGGGAGCCTTATAACTTAGAGCACCATGGATCATTTGTGGTACTTGAGGAGTAAGTATTGAGTATATCTAACATGAATGGCCTTTTTTAGTTATATCCTTTGTAATTTCAAACTTCATAAATGATCATCTATTGAGAAAATTAACCAATAAAATGTTAATTATTGTGAACTTGAACATACTCTATATAAAAGCGAAAATTGAATAATCACCAAGAGAAATTATAAATGCACAGTTGTAGACTACAAAAATGTGAGAGTAGACATGTTTTCATTACAAATATCAAATCTTACAAAATTTACAATTTATTGGTATCAATGATTGTACAACTTGAAGTGCTTGCAAATGCAAGAACACATCACAAAATTTGTGATGTTCATCCATGATGTAAAGTATTTCTAGACCAATTCTAGATCAAGAGGATTTTTAGATATCTTAGTAGGAGAGAAGGGTTCAAAAAAGAAGGTATATACAATATCTAACATGAATCGATTGTCCTACTTTTTACAAGGTTCTTGAAAGTGCAAAAACCATGAGATACAATGACTAGGGCCCAAGAAGTGACATTATCAGGTTGCAAAAGAACTATGACAATGAGAGTTCTGTTCCATCTTTGCTCCAATCTACAAGGACTTTCATTTTGTATTCCATTCTTCTGCCCACCTGTAATCAATTTGCAAGAAACATTAAAGTAAAATAAACAATAATGAAAAGATTACTTTAACAAAAGCACGAAACATTTATCACCTTATGTCCTTGAATTTTGAATTTGGTGAGTTAGTCCTTCAAACCCCATAATCATCGTGTTATCTCATATTAGCCAAGGTCCAATGATTATTCACTAAAATAGTTTCTGTTTCATTATTGGGCAATCTAAGCTTTATTTCAAATGAATGTAAAGATCCCTCTGAACTTTGAAATGGTATCCATTTGCCAAGTTTGCACATCCAACAATCATAGTAGAATCTGATGTATAATGAAGTACATTGTTTCAAATATCAAAATTTTCACCTATTTTACAAAGATATTTATCACCTTTTGCAATTCATTCTATCAAACCCCAATCTTCACCAAGAAGACTCGACTTGCTCATATGTGATATCTTTACACATGAACATGGTGGAAGTCTCTTGGAATGAGAATCCTTGGAATAAATATACAAAAAAATGAATGGGAAAAGACTAGTGCAAACCTACAGACCTAGACACTTTTGTGAATTTCAAAGAGTTATGTATATCCATTACCATCTTCTGCTTCAAAGATGATACGGACCATATATCAGGTTTTGGCCACTCCAAGCTAAGAAGAGAATTTACTTCAATTCTCTCTAACCTTCCAAAACCATTCATTGTAGAGGGTACAACATATCTATGTGTGTAAAAGAAAACTCTATCATGGTAAAGTTGAGCAAGAGATATTTTTTGAAAGACTAGTGCACCAACATCTGCATGCAATGCCTGGAAAGTACCTGTAATACTATGAAGTGGTTGCTCTTCCACCAAAGTAGAAGGAAATATATCTGAAACAAACAAAAACATATCTAAATAGTTCAGAAATATATCCGACACAAGAAAACATAAAATATTGTAGAGTAATACTTACAATTCACAGGATATCTCATTCTACTAGAGTTTTCAAGTTTCATAGTTGCCATTGTAAAAACATGTTGTACAATAGCAACCATCCCATTGTCTCTGTGCTTCTTGAAGCCAAGTAACTTTCCCTTCCAATGAAGATCTAAGTTTCCACGATCTCTAACTCGGTGAGGCCCAACTCTAGAGGGTTGCATGTACACCCATGCACCTTTGGAGTACTCATGTGATAGCCACTCTCCATCTGTGGCTTTGATATTGTGACATCTTAATGTGAGGATTTCATCTTTCGGTCGCTTAGAAGCTTTAGCTGTTGCCATTGAAGCTAAAGGTCTTCAAGCTACAACATTAATTCAAGATAGGAGATGCAGGTAGGTTGGAGTGTAGAAACAGGAGCTTCAATGGTTATGCTACAGAGTAAAAGTAGTGGGAAAAGATGACTTTTTGGGACCTGGGTATGAAAATGTGAGGTTTAGGAGGGAAAACTCTTTTTTGAGTATTTTTGAAAAAACCCATTTTTTTGAGCTCAAAACATGCACGGATTTTGAATTTGGGGTCAAAAAGAGTACTTTTGACCGTAAAAAGTAATGGAGGGTCCATTTTCATGTGTTATGATGAGTTTTTTAACTTTTTAGAAATTTTGAATTTTTGGGCCCAACTGAGTTACGAGATTCCTTCTCTCTCTAGAGGCAGCTCATTAAATAAGGGAGAAATATGTCCCCTCTTCCCCCTTCAACCTAGTATTTTATAGGGCATAGACTGTGGCCACCACCCACTTCTGATTGGTCCATCACTAATCACTCCTTAATCTAAAAGGCCCATTCAGGGTTCATTTTTTCCCCTAATGCGAATGTGAGGAATAATGGCATGTTTGACAGACAAAGCTATCAATGCATGTGCTTGGGCATCTCTACCATCCCAGCGAATCTGCTCTGCAATAGGTGCAGCAAAAACCACAGCACAAACATGAATATGCAGAATATCATCATCTTTGACACCTTCTGCATCAACTTCAGTACCTACAGTTGTAACAGTTGCAGGTGTGATAGGACGTTTTTTGACACCGTGCACAATGTTCCACAGTCCTTTTGCAACCAACACACGGGTAGTTGGTACCATCCAACTTATCCTCAATAGCCAACATATGGAATACATCACTGCTTTCAGCCATGGCCAATTACTAAAATACCTTGATGCAAAAAATTGATTGTGTCTCAAAAAGTTGAACAGAACTGCCCAGACAAATTCTGCTAGACCTGTAGCAGACTTCAACATGCTTATACTAGCGAACAAAAACTGGTATATACCTTTGGCACAAAAAGATGAAATAGCCTGCACAAGCACTGTGATAGTGCGTTCGGAGGCCGAAACGAGCTCAAATCGTGATTTCGGCACCGGAAAGCGAAGCGGTGTTGATCTCGAAAACACGCTGAGTATGATCACCAAAATTCATGCAATTCTGAGATTGCAACCGGAGGAGTGTCAACGGCACCCTGGATGAAGTGACGGCCTGCTCTGATACCAATTGTTGGAGATAGACATCTGTGGAAGCACGCGAACAGCACAAGGAAGGAGAAGAAGCTTGGAGCACAACACACAATGCTGAATGTATTACTAGAGAATGTACAAGGATAAGTAGCCCATTAGGGCAATAGGCGTATATACAAGTATGGGGAAAAAAACCTCCTAAAGAGGGAAAAACGTGCCCCGGCGGTCCTAGAGTGTTCACACACATCAGTACCTAAATATATCAACAAATCTTTTACCTTCCCATTCTCCATGGATAGAGCTATGTTTTGTATATGCTCAATAGGATGTGATGTATCATCGACTCTTTCAACAAATCCAAGAATAGATAATGTCTGCAAACTACTAAACCATTTTGCATGGTTGTTCATGTGATTTCAGGCACACGAATCAACATACTAGACATTACCATTCGATTTTGAAGCATTAGTAGACATTGTATTCATCATGTGACATTGAACCATGAACAACTTCTCCGAATCATCTGCACTTATGGATGCATAGTTATTCTGTTGCTTTTTTCTACCTCGAAACTATCCTCTACCTCTTGCATGATTATGTTGTTGACCTTGGTCATGGTTACTATTTCCTCTTCCACTTTCAAAGCATGTTCCTTGGTTTTGTCCTCTACCATAGTAGAGTACCTACTTAGAAATAGCTTTTCCTTAGGAATTTGAGTCTTCACCAAGGTTCTTTTCTTCAATTATCAGCATGGACACAAGATCAGCAAAATTTGGAATATTTTCCTTAGTCTGAATAGAAGTTCTTAAGTGCTTATGTGTAGTTCCTAAACCTCAAAGACATATTTTCATCTTATCATCATCATCTACATTGAAACCCATAGATACAAGAGACTCACATATGCTTTTGATTTTTTGAGTGTAGTCACTTATTGGCATGCTCTTTTTCTCCAATGTATGCAACTCATTCTTGAGTTTCAATTTTCTTGCCTTTGTATTGGTCTCATATAATGTAAAAAAACTATTCCAAGCCTCTTTTAGAGTTTTGACATTCTATATGTGCCTAATCATGCCATCTTGTATGCTAGCAAACAACTGATACATTATCTTCCATGCTCCTTGATTCCACTCTTCATATGCTCTTAATTGGTCTGCAGTCCGATTCCTCTTTGGTGACTGTAGAGCATTTTCATTCTCTCCTTTGATGTACTTCCAGTAGCCTTTTGTCATGAGGAAATTTGTCATTCTAAATCTCCAAGCATGAAAGTTATTCTTGTCCAACTTAACTCAGAAGTTGACTCATTCCATCAGCATTTTCCATTTCTGTAGCAATTTACCATACTACAAAAACACTAGAAGCAATATTTTTTCTTGAACATTGTCACATGGATTTGGTAGTCCAATCCCAAAAAACACAATTTTTGTTATATCAGCAATACATAGAATCGTTTGAAATTCTAGATCTAGAATCTTTGAGAGATGCCAAATAGAATGAAAGTTATAGTTTTGCAAATTGACCTACTTTTTTGTTGGCCCCACCTTGAGGCTAAAATGTAGGTCAAAAATATTTTGATGCCTTCTACCTTCACACCAAATTTTATAGCAATCTGAGATCATTTGTGAAGCATAGGTGCTGTGTGCAGCCTTCTCATGTACTCTTCACTATCAAACTTCTCCATGAGCTCTCTACAAAACACACTGTCTATGATACCATGTCAAGAGATAAAGAAGAGAGCTCTCACACACTCTTATACACAAACAGAGGAGCTCACACATATTGAGGCAAGGAAGAATGATCTTCTTCTTCTTCTTCTTCTTCTTCTATTACAGATAGAGAACACACAAGAATGACCTAATACAACAATACGAGTCCAATATATAAAAAACAGTACATAAAGAAAATCCTAATGTCTGTGAATCTGTGAATTGGAAAGAAAACAAATGTTCTATCACTCTCGATAGATAAACCTGGTACAAGTCACTAAATGGTGTCCCTAACATATATCGGCATAAAGACTACATGTCATCCTCGATCATCATATGTTGAGCTTGATATCTCAACACATTCTACTACCATGTATAACCATATGTAGAAGTCTACATCTCTCCATTAGCCTATATGTACATGACTTCTATACTACCCTAGATATTGAATTGAGCCAGCATACCTCTACCTTGTAAACCTCTATCTATAGTTGTCTAGATCACCATTTACGGTTTACCTCAAGAGCACATGAGTGGACAATGTGATCATCTTTGTACTTGTTGTTGGTAGGAAATTTTTGAGATTTTACTATATTTGTTATCTTCTTTGCTACTACTCCTTTGTTCTCTTGAATAACTACTTTCTTACACGGTATGAGACTTGTTAGGCAACTATTAGTTGAGAGGAGTAATTTTTGAACTTGCAAGCATATTTCTACTATCACCATAGTGCATGAGTGATGGTTTCATCTTCTAGTGTTGGTGCATCTGCTAATGTTATTGCTACACACATTCCCATTCACTGAAGGGAAGCTTGATGGAACAAATTACACACTCTGGAAGTTCAAAATTTCTATAATTTTGGACTCTTTTTGAGTTGTTGGATAATGTCAAGGGGACAATACTGCCTGATCTAGAGCCAATTCCAATGGAAGATCCATAAAATCATTGAGTGACAATCCGTCTTGATCCAAAACTTCTTTGAGCTTGGAGGAGTAGGAATGCAGATGCATTATATGCCATTATTCCAAGCGTAAGTGATTTTATGCATACTCTATTCCAGCGCACTACTAAAGCACATGAAGCTTGGGGCATATTGTCTTGCCAATATGAGACCAATAATCACACTCGGATTCAAAATCTTAAGAATGAGTTAGCAAATGAGAAGCATTCTAATTTGGAGAAGGTTGAAGGCTCCATCAAGTGAATCAAACACTCACAAGATCAACTGGTTGTTGTTCGTGTTTTTATGACACATGAAGAACTGGCTCATAGGCGTGTTTGAATTCTTCGGCAAAATATGATGGGCTCATAACCGCCCTTAACACTCAGGTTTGACCCTCACCTCTTACCTTTGAATATTTTTCTACAATGCTTCTAGAAGAATAAATGTGTTTGAAGAATAGGCAAGGTTCAAACATTGGAGCATTTTCAACAAATGCAAAGGGTAGAGCCTCTATTGACAGACCAAAGAAGAAGCCAAACAAGAATAAGTTTGGGGGAAGCTATGTTTATTGTTAAAAGAAGAGTCATGCGAGTAAGGAATGCAAGAAGAACCAAGTTGACGAGAGAAGCAATACTATTAAATCCACATGGAAGAATAGGAAATCGGTGAACCACACAAAACTTAAACTATGGGTTGACATAGACAAGGTATGTACATATGCCCAAACTTGGGTAGATGAACCTTGGATATTATATAGTGGATCATCTTGCCACATGAACAACAAGAAGGACTGGTATAATTCCTTAATGCCTCTACAGGAACCCATCAATGTTGTGGTTGGAAATGACTCCAAATATCTAGCTAAAGGAACAAGAACCATCTCTTTTGTTGCTATAGTTCATGTTGAGAGAAAAATCCATGATTTTTTGTATGTTCGTGCACTAAAAAGAAATGTATTATCATTTTTGTCCATACTAAGTCATAGACTTGAAGTACATTTCAAAAAGGATGCTGCAAAAATTTTGGATGGAACATGTAATATTGTAGGAAAAGGAGTGTAGATAGATAACTTGTATGAGTTGAGTGCCCTCATTGCTATAGAATAAAAAGACACTAGTATACTTTGGCATCAATGTTTTGGCCATCTTGTATTTTTTGTTCTCAAAGAGATGCAAAGAAAAGGGATGGTAACACATTTACCTGCATTTTCAAATTTTGTAGGAAGCATGTGAAGTTTACATGAAGCAAAGGAAGGTATTTCCAAAAGACATCAGCAATCGAGCTCAAGATCCTCAAGAGTTGGTACATACTAATCTATGTGGTAAAATATATACTCCTGCTTTGAGAGGATCTCTCTAATTTTTTTTCATAGTCGATGATGACAGTAGAAAGAAATGGCTGTATTTTTTTTAGGAGAAGGTTGATGCATTTGATAAATTTAAAATGTAGCTGAAAATGAAACATGTAGAAAATTGAAGAAGTCTCATACTGATCAAAGAGGATAATTCTATCGACAGAATGCAACAACTTCTACAATGCTCATGGAATCAAGAGGCAACTTACGACAGCCTACACACCTCAAAAAAATGGTGTTGTTGAGAGACAAAATATAATAGTAGTTGAAATGCCCCACTGCATGTTGAAAGCTCAATATATGCTTGATTCATTTTGAGTAGGAGCACTTAATATGTCTGTGTACATTTTGACTAGATGCTACACAAGGGCACTCAAGAAGCGAACTTTGGTAAAAAGCCTTCAGTTATGCATTTCAAAATTTTTGGATGTTTTTGGTATGCACACATACCTACATCAACAAAAACAAAGTTAGGATCGAAAAACAAAAAATGTATCTTCATAGGATATATTGAAGATTCTAAAGTGTGGAGAATGAGTTCTCCTATGCGCAACGAAAATGTGTAGTGAAACCTTGTATGTCTAGCACTTGGACAAACAGCTACACCTTAGATAGCTTCATGCTCTCAATAAAAAACTCAGATGGACTTGAGCCTTTAGCCAATCAAATTACACAAAGAGAGATTTATAACAAGCTATAAATAACTTAATTTGGACAAGTTTTGATTAAGAAACACAACTGACAAAGATGAACTACCTGTCCACACAGGTATGCTAAAGAACTGAGCTTCACTCTCGGACTGATAAATCTCTGAATATATATCCTTTGAGAAAGATATTTGGTACAGAGAAAGTAGACACAAATCACTTTCCAAGAAGCTAAAAACAATTAATTTGGATGTGTTTTGGTCAGGAAACTCAACTGACCAAAGTAGACCACCTGCACACATAAGTACACTATAAAATTGGACTTTACTTTGTGACAAATATCTCACAGAATATAAATCTTCTGAATGAGATATTTGGGACAATGAGAGTAGATGCCAAGAGCTTTCCAACAAGATAAAAATCAAGAAATTTGGATATGTTTTAGTCAGGAAAGTTAACCAACCAAAATAGACTACTTGTCTACACAGGTATACTCAAACACTGGACTTCACTCTTTCATTGATATCTCACAAACTATATAAGCTTTCAAATTGATATTTGGTATGCCAAAAGTAAACCAGATAAGCTTTCCAATGAATGTTTAAAAGCAAGAAACAATTACATACACACTGAGATGGATGCAACAGAGCTGTGTACAAACTGACATGTGGCTGGAAGGAGTCTAAGGGAAGACAAAATGACAAAATGGCTAGATCCGACTACTGGGAGCTCTTGCCTCTTTCTCTCCTTCTTTTAAATGTGCTCCCACTTCACTTTTATAACCAATGAGCATGTGAAGAAGTTTGTGCCACCTTCTTAACTCACCACTTTCCCCACTACATGCCACTAACTACAAGGCAAGATATTGTATCTCTTACTCATCATGAATTTTGACTAGACTTTTTCTTTTATTATTTTTTCCTTTTTTTCTCTATTTTTCCTTTATCTTTATATTTGGTAAATTTATTCAAGCATGGCTCATATGAAAATGAGCTTGTACATTTATCTTCAACACTCCCCCTCAAGCTCATTTGGGAGTTATCTTCATCCATGTCCTGCAAATTTATCACATCCTTGAAACCTTTGAGTTTAAAAGCATCCAAGAACTTTGTAAACATATCTGCAACCTGCTCTTTGGTTCTGATGAACTTTGTCTCCACATCTTTGCTCAATACCTTCTCCCTTACATAATGCTAGTGGACCTCTATGTGCTTGCTCCTTGCATGAAACATAGGATTGCTTGCCAAGTAAATACTTGACATGTTATCACCCTATATAGGGATGGTTCCAACTTGCACTCCAAGATCAGCCAAAAGCTTTTTAATCCACATTGCTTCACATGTGGCAAATGCTAATCCTCTATATTCAGCCTCCATGGATGAAAGTGCAACAGTAGGTTGTTTCTTTGAGCTCCATGTGATAGGTTTGCTTCCTATCATGAACACATAACCTGAGGTTGATCTCCTATCTTCCTTTGAACGTACCCAATCAGCATCGCTAAATCCTTTGACCTGCAGTTCTTCATCAAACTTGTAAAACAAAGCATGATTAACTGTATGCTTTATGTATCTCAACACTCTCTTGGCTGAATTTAAGTATTCACTTGTCGGGGCTTGCATAAACTGAGAAAGTACACCAACAACATAAGATAAATCAGGTCTTGTAATGTTTGCATAGTTTAAAGATCCTACAATGCTTCTGTATGTCGTGACATCTTCCAATGGTTCTCCATCATTTGAACAAATCTTTGTATTTGTGTCCATGGGTTGAGTGAGTGGTTTGTATCCACTCATTCCAAATCTAAAAAAACAATCCAAGCAGTACTTCCTTTGCATCAAGTAGATGCCACTCTTTCCATAAACAACTTCAATTCCTAAAAAATATTTCAGCTCTCCAAGATGTGAAATTTTAAACTCCTTACCAAGCTTCCTTTTGATATCTTTAATCCTTGTAACATCATTTCCTGTTATGATGAGGTCATTGACGTATATGCAAATATATACCTCTCTATTTTCTTCCTTCTTCATGTACAATGAAGGATCTACACTACTTGGGTTGTATCCACATTAGTAAGATATTCTACCAATCTCTAATTCCATGCTCTTGGTGCTTGCTTCAAGCCATAAAGTTCCTTTTTCAACCTGCAAACAAAGTGTGGATGGTTTTCATCTTCAAATCCAATTGGTTGACTCATGTATACCTCTTCTTGTAGTTCTCCATTAAGAAATGCATTTTTGATGTCGAGTTAATATAATGGCCATCTCCTTGAAGCACCAATTGTGATTAATGTTCTGATAGTTCCCATCTTTGCAACAGGGCTCAAAACTTCATCATAATCGATGGCTTGTGTTTGTTTAAATCTTTGGCAACTAATCTAGCTTTATATCTAGCTAGTGAACCATAAGCATTCCTCTTTACTTTAAACACCCATTTGTTTGGAACAATCTTCATACCTTCTTTCTTTGGCAATAGCTCCCATGTGTGATTATCTTTGAGAGCTTTGATCTCCTCTTTCATAGCTTGCTTCCATTCCTTTTGTGTGCAAGCTTCTTCATATGTCTAAGGCTCTTTGTCTTTGATAACTTGCATCATCTATGCAAAATGTGTCGCCATGAAATAACTCAACCTTTGAGTTGGATATCTTGTCCTTGAAGATCTTCTTTCATTGCCTTTAGAAAGTTTCTTATTTAACCTATTCAACTTTACCATCAGAGTAATTACCTCTTCATATTCTTCTTCACTTGCATCTACCTCACTGTTTGGAGTAGCATTTGCTTCTTCGGCTCTACTATGAGCTGAATTTGGAGACAAAGAATGACTCCCCCTCCATGTTGAACATTCTTCATTTGATGTAGATGCCTCTGGACCTGAAAGCTTTGTGCTTGATTGTTGAACTTCTCTTTGATTTGTTCCTGCATAATCTTCACACTCTTCTTCAAGAATCTTTTCCTTTCCTTTATCTTCATACCATGGTCTTAGTTCATCAAAGACCACATCTCGCGAGACTCTTAATTCCTTTGTTCTAGGGTTGTAACACTTGTATCCTTTTTGCTCCATCGAGTGGCTGATGAAAATGCATTTTTCTGACCTTGGTTCCATCTTTGTTCTAACTTCTTGTGGAATGTGAACAAAGCAAACACATCCAAACACTTTAAGGTGTGTAAGATCAGGTTTCTTACCGGAATATACCTCTTCTGGAGTCAAGTGATGTATTCCCAATGTTGTGCACCTATTCATCAAGTAAATGGCGGTTGTGGTAGCTTCAGCCCAATAATACAATGGTACCCTCATCTCGTTGAGCATGCATCTTGCAATTTCAGCAATTTGCCTATTTTTCCTCTTAGCTACTCCATTTTGTTGTGGTGTGTACCTACAAGTGAACTGTCGTTTGATCCCATTCTCTTGTAGAAAATCTAAAAATTCTTTGGAGAAGTATTCTCCTCCACCATCGGACCTTAAGGTTTTGATTAACCTTCCTGTTTCTTTTTCAACTTCAACTTTGAATCTTTTGAATATAGAAAACACCTCTGATTTTTGCTTCATACAAAACAGTCATACCTTTCTTGAGTGATCATCAATGAAGGTGACAAAAAATCTATTGCCAGCCATTGATGCCTCTTAGGTTGGTCCCCATACATCTGTATGTATCAAGTCCAAGACATTTGGAGCCACATAATTGCTCCTTTTGAATGGCTGCCTCGTTTGCTTTCCTAGTTGACAAGCTTCACATATCTCATGTAGTCCAATGCTATTAAATTTTGGAATACCTCTTACCACTTCATGTTTGCTCATGTCCTTCAGCTTTGGAATGTTGATGTGTCCTATTCTTTTGTGCCATAAGTCTAGCTCTGAAATCTTCTTGTTCCACATTGAATGTACATGACCTTTCCATGTGGATGTTGGACGTCCAAAGTGAACATCCTTCCTTCTCTTCTACCTCGAGCAATGACCTTGAAGCCTTCCTTTGGATTCTTTATGAAGCACCCATTCTCATTGAATATGACATGATAACCCTTCTCTACCATTTTTCTTACTGAAATCAAGTTCTTTGAAATCGTAGGAACATGAAGAACATTAGATAGTACCTTTGCTCTACTTGTATCTCCAAACAATATATCTCCAATATGTTCAATCATGTGTTGAGTATCCTCACCTATTTCAATACATCCTTTTCCACTTGGTACCTGTAGATTAGTGAACAAACTTCCTTGGCATGACATATGGTTACTACAACCTGAATCAATGTACCATTTTTTGTCGTCTTCACAAGAGCTTCTATACTCATGTCTCATTGCAAGTAGTGTGTCCTTGCTTCCTTCACTTGAGGTGCTTGCATAGTTGCTTTGGTTCCTTTGATTGCCTCCATTTGGTCTTCCATTCTTCAGCCAACAATCACTAGCATAGTGTCCTACTTTACCACAATGATAGCATGTTATACCTTTATGAGAATTGTAGGAGCCTCAGCCTCTTCCTCTACTTCTACCTCAACCTCTTCCTTGTGTGTTGGCATTTGATGCATCATTGTTGTGTTCTCTAGATGTTGAACATTCCCTACCATTCTCCTATTCCTCTCTTCCCATTCTTTTGCTTGCCTCCTTTGGACTTCGGTGGCCAAAGCTTGATTGATCTGAGGTTGAGCATCATCACCGCTCACAATACCCCATAAGCCTTTGCCCATTAGGTAGTTGGTCATTCTAAACTTCCACACGGGATAGTTATCCTTATCCAACTTCTCTACTTGTTGACCCAAGTCAGCCATTGAAGAGTATCAAAGACTTTGAGAGTTACCTCGAATAGTTATAGTCCTTTGCTCTTGCGTTTGTGAAGCTCCTCCTTGTTTTATAGCTCCTCTTTTGTTTTTCTTTATCTCCAGCTCTGTTGATGAAGCTTCAGCAGCAAGTTTGCTCTGATACCAGCTATGGAGAATGAGTTCTCCTATGCGCAACGGAAATGTGTAGTGAAACCTTGTATGTCTAGCACTTGGACAAATAGCTGCACCTTAGATAGCTCGCTGCTCTCAATAAAAAACTCAAATGGGCTTGAGCCTTAGTCAATCAAAGCTAGACAAAGAGAGCTTTCTAACAAGCTATAAATAACTTAATTTGGACAAGTTTTGGTTAAGAAACACAACTGATAAATATGAACTACCTATCCACACAGGTATGCTGAAGAACTAAGCTTCACTCTCGGACTGATAAATCTCTAAATATATATCCTTTGAGAAAGATATTTGGTACAAAGAAAGTAGACACAAATAGATTTCCAAGAAGCTAAAAAACAAGTAATTTGGATGCGTTTTGGTCAGGAAACTCAACTGACCAAAGCAGACCACCTACACATATAAGTACACTATAAAATTGGACTTTACTCTCTGATAGATATCTCACATAGTATACATCTTCGGAATGCGATATTTGGAATAGTGAAAGTAGATTCCAAGAGCTTTCCAAGAAGACAAAAATCAAGAAATTTGGATATGTTTTGGTTGGGAAACTTAATCGACCAAAATAGAATACTTGTCTACATAGGTATACTAAAAAATGGGACTTCACTCTTTCACTGATATCTCACAAACTATATAATCTTTCAATGTGATATTTGGTATACCAAAATTGCACAAGATAAGCTTTCCAAGGAATGTTTAAATGCAAGAAATGGTTACATATACACTGAGATATGAGCTCTGCAATAGAGCTGTGTACAAACTGATGTGCGGCTGGAAGGAGTCTAAGGGAAGACAAAATGACAAAATGGCTAGATCCGACTACTGGGAGATCTTGCCTCTTTCTCTCCTTCTTTTGAATGTGCCCCCACTTCAATTTTATAACCAATGAGCTTGTGAAGAAGTTTGTGCCTCCTTCTTAACTCACCACTTTCCCCACTACATGCCACTAACTACAAGGCAAGATATTGTATCTCTTACTCATCATGAATTTTGACAAGACTTTTTTTTTTATTATTTTTCCCTTTTTTTCTCTACTTTTCCTTTATCTTTATATTTGGTAAATTTATTCAAGCATGGCTCATATGAAAATGAGCTTGTACATTTATCTTCAACATAAAGCATATAAACCTTGGAATCTAGAGGTGAACAGGATCATTGTTAGTGGTGATGTGGTATTTGATGAGTGAACACACCTAGTGGATAGAAACAATAAACCCATTATCTTATCATTTGAAGAAATGACTCACCTTGTGCCTTCCCATAGACATGTCATGCTTGATGAGGGGGAGACATTAGATAATGACATTCCTCCACCAAAGAGCCAACTGGTTATTGCCATATAGCATAAACCAATATAGAGTGGGGCACAACAGCTCTTTGAAAATCATAACCCTCAAGTTGATGTTCTAGAGTCATCTTCAGATGGGTTGCGTAGATCAAAGATGATTGAGGATCAGTCATATTTTCAATATGGCTATTATGGCTAAAATTATGGGATCAATAAAAGAACTCACAATTATAGATGAAGCACTCAAAGATCCAAAGTGGAGAGCAGTAATAAAGGTTGAGTATGATAGCTTACTAAAGAATGACACTTAAGAATTGGTTAATTTAGCACCAAAGAAAAAGTTAATTGGAACGAAGTGCATTTGGAAAGAGAAATACAAAAATAGATGGTACTTTAGAGCAATACAAAGCTCGACTTCTTACAGAAGGTTTCTCACAAGTGCATCTGATGTCCAAGAGAGATTCATACCAATAGCTCAAATGACTACAATTTGCACAATACTTGCAATTGTTGCACATAAAATGTGACCTATATTCTAGATGGATGTAGAATTAGCATTTTTGAATGGATACCTCAAGGAGGAGGCATATGTATCTCAACCACTTGGTTTTGAGGTAGCTCATTCAAAACACAAGGTTTCTAGACTTAAGAAGACATTATATGGCCTTAAATAAGCTCCAAGAGTTTGGTAACAATGAATTGATAGCTTTTTCCAAAGCCTAGGCATCCAAAGAAGTACTTATGATGCAACATTGTATGTTATGACAAAAGATAACAGGCTAATGATTGTCATCTTGTATGTAGATTATTTAATCATTACAGGAGATCATGCAAATTTGATCAACCAAACTTGTGCTAGTTTGAGCAATGATTTTGAGATGATAGATCTCGGGCTACTCCATTATTGCCTAGGCATTGATGTATGGCAAAAGGATGATGGGATTTACATATCGCAATAGAAAGATGCTAGATACTTCATTAAAGCATTTGGGATGATGGACTGCAAATCCACTAGCACACCTATGGAGGTAAATCCTAAACTTTCAACAGAAGATGATAAACCAAAAGTAGATGTTATAAATTACAGAAAGCTTGTTGGAAGTCTTATCCTTTTTTGCAACACTAGACCATATATCTACTATGTGGTTGGTGTATTGAGCAAATTCTCTAACAAACCAAAAGAGGACCATTGGAATGCAAGCATGAAAATTCTAAGTTACATTGCAGGAACCTTGGATTTTGATATTCTTTGTACCACATGTGATACATTTCAAGGGTATTGTAATTCAGATTGGGTTGGAGATTGTAATTCTAGAAAATCAGTTTGCAGATACTATTTCTCACTTGGTTCAAGAATATTTTCTTGGCTAATTAGGAAACATCCAACTCTCACACTCTCCTCCATCGAAGCAAACTACAAAGCAGCTTGCTTTGCCTCCTGTGAGGTAGTCTAGTTAAGGAGAATTCTTGCACATCTATGCCTTCCATCACAAATGGCAACTATACTTAAATGTGACAATCAAAGTTGTATGGTTATTGCAAAGAAACTAGTACTTCATGCTTGCACCAAGCATATACAAGTACAATACCATTATGTTTGTGAGCTAATTGAAGATGAAATTGTGGAGCTAGAATATTGTCCAATAGAGGCAAATTGTGCTAATAAATTCACTAAAGCACTTGGAAAATAGTAGCTCAATAGGCATCTTCAACACTTGGAGATAGGACCTATGCCTACTTGATTTATCATTTGGTAAACATTGAGGGGGGGTGTTAGTATATGACCAATGTCTACCCCTCATGATTGTATGTACTAATCACTTTTTGTAAGGCTCCCATTATGAGGAAGAAGCCAAGCATGCATTACCCTATTGATGGAAATACCAACTTGCATGTTGGATGAATGTTAACATATCAGCAAAATTTGAAATACTTTCCCTAGTCTGAATAGACGTTATGAACTACTTATATGCAACTCCTAAACCATGAAGGCACACTTCCACCTTATAATCATTATCTACATCCACGCCAATGGATGCAAGTGACTCACATATGCTTTTGATTTTTAGGGTGTAGTCACTTACCAACATACCCTTTTTCTCTAGTGTATGCAGCTTGTTCTTCAGTTGCAATTTTTGTGCCTTTGTATTGGTCTCATACAATGTGACCAGATTGTTCCAAGCCTCTTTCAGAGTCTTGACATCCTCTATGTGCCCAATCATGCTATCTTGTATGCTAACACATACCCAATAAATTACCTTTTGTGGTCCTTGATTCCATTCTTCATACGCTCTTAGCTGGTTCGCAGTTTGATTCCTCTTTGGTAACTATGAAGCATTTTTGTTCTCTCCTTCGATGTACTTCTGATAGCCTTTTCCCATCAAGAGATTCATCATTCTCAATCTCCAAGCATGGAACTTGTTCTTGTCCCACTTATCACTCATAAGCTGACTCATTCCATCTGCGTTTGCCATTTCTACAACTATTCACACACTACAAAAACACTACAAGCAGTACTTTTGCTTGAACACTATCGCACTTTGACGTGAGAGTTTGATCTCAGAAAAACATAGTTTTTGTGTATCAATAGTACAAGGAATCGCTTGAAATTCTAGATATGGAATGCATGAGTGTTTCCAAACAGGACACATCTTACACTTTTTCAAAATGATGTGATCCGTTTCTTCTTCCTATGGAAAGGAAATACAAATCAATGTTGAGAGTAATTTTCATACCTTTTCTTTACCATTATTGTACCTCCCACGAACACTCACAATCAAGAGACGTATAATATTGGATTCATGAAAATTCAACCAATTTTTTGCCCCTATCTTGATTATTTTATGAAAAAAATCATTGGTACAAATATCTAGATAATCTTCCACGTGCCATATGTTATTTGTTTCATTCAAAAGTCCTTTCAAATAATATTAGTAATGCACATAGAGACCAATCTTGAGTTTTCCACACAAATTTGAATAAGTAAAAACTACCCAAATAAGTCAAGGGTAAGATTTTATTGCACTACCTATCTATATAGTGATCTGTGACTATCATAAGTACACAAGTAACATAGAAAGGAGATTCCACACATGATACGCAACTTGGTTTAGCCATTTGTCTCCCAGAAAAGGGGCTAGGATTTGATATCCCTTGGGTGCGATGAATGCTCCCAACCTTTGGATTGGGATGAATGCCTTCGGACTATGAAATTTGGCTTTCAAGCATCCTTTGGTGTATGTAGCCTCTAGGCCAATCCATCATGTATTCAATATTTGATCCTGTCAAGCCAAAGCCTTAGAGCCATCTCTTACTCATCTCTTACCTAGTTGGATGACCAGCGCTAGGGTATCATGGCATTTAGGCAAAGCATTTCTTCTTAATTCTTTATCACAATGTACACAAACCTTTCCTTTCTACACTAAGTATTCATCTAAACTTAAGTTTGTACCTTGATCAAGAACTTTCTTCCAAGCTTCTTTAAAACTTGGATATTCTTGTTATTTTCATTCCATTGACTTGATTGAATAATTGGAGATTGTATGAAGATAAGAGAGCTCAACATAAGCACGTGGTTTAGAAAATTTGCAACTACATTGAATTTTCCTTTCTAATATTCAAGTTCATAATCAAATTCTTGAACTATCTTCACCCATCTAGCTTTCTTACCCTTTAACTCAGCATCCATTTGATACTTGCTTGATCAAACACAGTGTCTCCATTTCTTCAAAGCATGCACAATGGCATAAAGGTCCCTTTCATGAGTACAATAACTTATTTGAGTTGGAGTTATCCTTTGGCTTTCAAAAGAAATTGATTGACCATTCTCACTAAACACAATTCCAACAAAAATTGAACTTGCATCCATCTCATTCACAAAGGGTTTATTTGGGTCTACAATATGTAGAATCGGGATAGATGCCATAGCTCTCTTTAGTTGTTCCACACTTTCTTCCCATTCCTTACCTCAAGAAAGGCCTTTAGGTTTTGCCTTTAATTTTCATATAAAGGGATTGATATCTTCGAAAGTTTGATTTAAAATTTTTTAGTATTCTAATAACCCCACGAAACTTTGTAATTCTACTACTATTTCTATGTGTGTTAAGTTAAGAATAAGTTAGACTTTTTCAAGATGTTATTCAACTCTTTTTTAGATATAATGTGACCAAGATATCTAGTTTCTGGTGCAAAGGACTAACACTTTGCATGTTTTCCATACAAATTTTTTTTTCTTTCTTAGGATCTAAATTCGAAATGATCCAAATGGCAAGTTGAAACTTCTTTATACACAAATTTTTATGTATAAAGTCAACTATAAATTTACCCAATTAGGGTCTTAGAATTATATTCATTTGACTTTGAGAGCAACTTTGGATCCAAGAATTGGGGACCTTGGTAATGCCCTTTCCTTTCAATACCTTAGGAATTGAAGAAAAGAATCTTGGTGAGGACTGGAACTCCCAAGAGACACAATAACCAAGACCAAATTCAACAACAGAATCATGGAGGAGGTAGAGGAGAGTTTTGAGGCAAGGGGATCCAAAGAGGCCGCAAAAATTTCCAAAGAAATGATTCACGTAATGACAATAAAGGATGCTCAAATGGTAGTAAACTTGGACACTTTGAATGTGATTGCAAGTTGAAGAATCAAAATAACAAAAGGCAGCAAAACAACTATGCATCCATAAGTGCAGATGATTCTGAGTAGTTGTTCATGATTCAACATCACATGATGAATACGACGTTTGCTCATGTTTCAAAATCGAATGATAATGTCTGGTATGTTGATTCAAGTGCTTCAAACCACATGATCAGTCATGCAGAATGGTTTAATACTTTGTAGAAATTACCAGTTCCTGGATATGTTGAAATAGGTGATGACACATCACACCCTATCGAGCATACATGAAACATAGCACTGTCTATGCAGGATGCAAAGGTAAAACATCTTGCTGATGTGTTGCATGTTCCAAATATAACAAAGAATATAGTTTCTATTGGAAAAATGGTTGACCAGGGATTACAAGTTAGGTTCGATGTTGATGGGCTATATGTAGAAGAGTACAAACAAGATGGAGGTTTGATTGTCAAAGGAAACAAAGTGGGTAGTATGTTCACCTTAAATGTGAAAATTCATGAAATGAATGCAACCATGTTTGCAAAAGGTGCAGGAGTTATTGCTGATATAGAGATCTGGCACAAACGAATTGGACATGCAAACTTGTAAAGGTTGAAATTGATGTAGTCAAAGGAGATTCTCAATGGACTACCAAATTTCAAAGTTGCCAAAATGCGAAAGGTATGTGCATCATGTCATGGTAAACAATCAAGAGCATCATTTTCACATGACAATCATGTTAGTGAGAATGTACTAGAAATAGTACATATAGATGTTTGGGGTCCTGCAAAGACCACATCTATGGGCGGTTGTAGATTTTATGTTACTTTCATTGATGATCATACATGGAAAATATGGGTATATTTCATGAAAGAAAAGAGTGAGGTGTTCACCCACTTGCATAATTTTAAGGCCATGGTAGAAAAGTAGACAAGAAAGTATATTTAGACATTAAGGTCCGATGGAGGATGTGAATACATGTCAAATGAGCTCAACAGCTTTCTTAAAAACCATGGAATTCGACGTCAGTTTTCATGCAAGTACACACCATAATAGAATGGCATTGCTGAACACAAAAATAGACATATTGCAGAAATAGCAAGATCTTTGATGGCTGAGAAGAATATACCTCATTGTTCTTGGTCAAAAGCTATGCATACTATTTTATACATTCTAGATGAGTTGAGGAAAAAGCTTGATTCAAAAGTAGAAAAATGTATCTTCATTGGGTACTCCCTTGAGCAAAAAGGATATAACTGTTATAACCCACTCACACAACAGGTGAAGGTAAGCAGAGATGTGGTATTTGATGAAATGTCAAGCTTCTATGCAGATTCCAAAGAAGGATTGAATCTTGAACCAAATGACAAAGAAAATGCTGAAAAATCAAGTGCAAAATCTCACGTTTTGAGTGGACCGGATGCATCACCAAGAAATAGTTCCAACGCAAATCCACGGAGTGGAAGATTGCATGGAAATTTGTGTTGGGGTTAGATGTCTGCTGAAGCACGTGAATAACACAAGGAAGAAGAAGAAGCTTGGAGCACAACACACAATACTGGATGTATTACCACTAGAATCTACAAAGATAAGTAGCTCGTTAGGGCAATAGGCATATATACAAGCCGGGGAAAAAAACCTCCTAAAGAGGGAAAAAAGTGCCCCGATAGTCCTAGTGTGTTCACAGACATCATTAACTAAATATATCAACAAATCCCCCCTCGGAGTGATGCTGTGAACAAGGAGCTAGCACTCATGTATAAGGAACTGCCAAGCTATGTGGAATCAATCCACAAAAGGAAGTAAGCCCAAAGCTTCGTAGAAAGCTTCAAGCTTCTCCTTAGGTAGAGCCTTCATGAAAAGGTCTGCAATGTTCTCTTGCCTAGGCACATATGCCAAGTTGATCTCTCCAACAGAGAACCTCTCCCTAAAATAACGATAATGCACTTCAGTGTGCTTAGTGCTTGCATGGAACATAGGGTTCCTTGCAACTCCCAATGCACTCTCATTTTAGTGAAGATGGTGGTGGAAAAAGATTGACCAACACCCAAACCAACCATAAGGCATCTGAGCCACACACACTCAATAGTCGCTGTGAAAGCTACCCTATACTCAGCCTCACAATTGGAAGTGGCCGTAGTAGGCTGCTTCTTGCTCAACCAAGATATGCATGAGCTATCAAGCATGAAGCAAAAATCACTAGTGGACACACGAATGTCATAGCAACCAACCTAGTCAGAGTTAGAAAAAGCATGCAAATCTGCCGGTAGTGATCCACCCTTGGGATAAAACAATCCAAGTAGCCGAGTACCACTCAAGTAGCAAAAGATGTGCTTAACTGCATGCCAATGCTTGACACTTGGGCAATGCATAAACCTACTCATCTATGAGACAACAAACTGAATATTTGACCAAGTAATGCATAAGTAAATCAAGCATCCAATAGCCTGCTGATAGAGAAGAACATCAAATGCATCTCCAACATCATGAAGACTCAATCGTAAACCTGTCTCCATAGGAGTGGCAACAGGCTTACAATCTTCAAGGCCAAAACACTGCAATAATGTGTCAATATATTTTGTTTGACACAAAGCCATTCCACCATCAACTTGCATAAATTGAATGCCCAAATAATGATGCAAATGCCCCAAATCAGACATCTCAAATGAGGCATGCAAATCAGCTTTAAAATCAGCAATATGCTTCTCAATAGGACCAGTGAGTAGCATTTCATCAACATAGACAACAATGATCAAAATCACATCATTAGCATGCTTATAAGGTTCTTTCAATTGGATTCTTCTCAAAATCATGTGCAATCAGATAGGCATGTATCTTTTCATACCAAGCATGTGGTGCTTGCTTCAAACCATATAATGCCTTCTTTAACCTGCAAACCTGGTTTTCATGTCCTTTTTGCACAAAGCCACGGGGTTGAAAAACATGCACTTCTTCATGCAAGTCACCATTCAGAAATGCAGTTTTAATGTCCAACTTATGTACATTCCAACCATGATGGGCTGCAAGTGCACAAATGCTATGAACAGTAGTCATACGATATGTAGGTGCAAAAGTATCATTAAAATCAGTGCCTCTTTCCTGCACATAACCCTTTGCAACAAGCCTAGCCTTATACATGTCAACTGTTCCATTAGGTTTATGCTTTAGCTTGTATACCCACTTAGCACCAATGGCCTTCTTGCGAGGAGGCAATTCACATAAAGACCAGGTACCATTTTTCATGATAGCATCATATTCACATTGCATTGTAGCCATCCAATGTTCAAAATTCTGTGCTTCATCAAACAAAATAGGTTTAGTCTCATCACAGAGACTAGATGTAGCCATAGCATAGCAATCTGGTGCAAAAGAGGCACTATGAGAGCTTGAACGAGTACGATATGATAGGGCTGCATCTAATTTGTTGTCACGCAAAGTCTGCACTAACCATTTTGGCATAGTTTTTGCCTCCTCAATATCAGCTCTCTCATCAACAATTGCATCATGCAAATCTGCATCAGAAATGGAATGATCTGCATCATCACATGAAACTTGCAATGGCTGAGAAGTTTCCTAATTAGGACTAGCAGTAGACTATCCACCTATAAAAGGAAGCAGCAAAGTATCATACATGTCTTTGGAGCTAACAATTGTACATGAAAGTAAAGGCTGAATAACATCTTCCACAAAAACATTATCACGGCTAACCAAAACGTGTTTAGCCTGTGGATGATACAGACGATAACCTTTGCTTTCAAAACTGTACCCAACAAAAATACATTTTACTACCTTATCATCCAATTTCCTATGATGTTGTTCAGGCAGTAATGCATATGCTAGACAACCAAAAACATGTAGATGAGCAATAGATGGCTTGCAACCATGTCAAGCCTCATATGGAGTGATAGACTGCAGTGCTTTAGTGGGAAACATGTTAAGTACATATGCTGCACACATGATAGCCTCAAGCCAGAAACTATGTGGTAAAGCCTAACTCTTGACCATACACCTTGCCATCTCCATGAGTGACCTGTTCTTTCATTCAGCAACTCCATTGTCTCGAGGTGTATATGGTAGTGTACACTAATGTTTTATCCCATGTTCAGCCAAAAATGCGTTAAAGTCAGAAGACATATATTCCCCCCCTCGATCAGAATGGAGAGTGCCATGTCGATAGATTTTCAGCCAAAACCAAATACTGTTTGAAGCACATAAACACTTTGGACTTTGCTTTCAGTGGATATATCCATGCATGCCTGGAAAAATTATCAATGAAAATCACGAAATAAAGATAGTTTCCAAAAGAAGGTGTCTGCATAGGACCACAAACATCACTATGTACAAGCTGCAAGTTCTGAGTATCCCGAACTGAACCATCTTTTGGAAAGGAGGAACGCTGCATTTTGCCCAAAATACGGCCTTCACAGACATGTTTTCTGGGTGCCTCAAGTTTGGGCAAAGAGGACAGCATATCAGATTTCTGTAGGCATAGCAAACTAGCAAAATTTAGATGACCAAAGTGTGCATGCCACAGCTTTGCATCTGATATTGCCTGAGAATCATGTACTGCACATGCCAAATCATTCATAGATCTTTGATAGTCTATGAGCTTGTACAACCCACGACATAAAATGCCATAAGCAATACTCATGTCGCCATTTGACGGATCATGAACTATACATTTGTCATCAACAAATTTTGCAACCAAGCCAATCTTGGCTAATGCAGAAACTGATAACAAATTTTTCTTGATCCTTGGCACAAATAAAGCATCCGCCAGAGTGAAAGAACTACCATCAACAGTAGTTAGAATGATCTTACCAACTCCCATAACAGGATAAGAGGAGTTGTTGGTGCATGTGATATTCCTTCTAGGGACAGGCTCGAGTGAAGAGAAGAAACTACACTGCGAGGTAATATGTTCGGTCTCCCCACTATCAAAGTACCAAACATCAGATTCTATTGCAGGCATGCACTGCTCACGAGAAGATGAGTCAAAACTGCAAATAGTAGTAAACACCCATTCTTCATCTTGCACAAGATTAGCACACTCTATTTTCTGTGTAGAGGCCTCTACAACAACCATTCTGGCCTCTTTCTTCTTTGCCTCTTTAGCAGCTAGTTTGGACAGCTCTTAATGACATGATCATTTGCTTTACAATATTTGCAAAATAATTTTTGCTTTTTTTATTACTTCTCATCTTTTTCTTCCTTCTTCGATTGAGTAGAATTAGTAGATTTCTGCTTACTAGTAAAAGAGTTCCATTTTCCTTTGCCCTTCTCACTTGCCAGGAAATCTTGATCTGCAACACACAAAATAGACCTGTTCTGCCTAGAATGATCTTCCTACAACAAAACAAAAACTAACTCTTCAAATGTTAAGTCATTTGGGTTACCTTTCATCATCAAACGAAGAGTAGAAGCAAAACTCTGATATGAGTCAGGAAGACCATTCAGAACAGTCTGCACAAGTGAATTGTTAGGGAGGACTTCATAAGCAGAAATCATCTATTCCTTCAAATCCTTGATCTTTGTCAGAAAACTATCCATAGAATACCTTCATTCATGTGCTTACTCTCCAACTATTTTTGGAGGTAAGCAATACGAGCCTCATTCCTAGCCTGGTACAATGTGGTAAGTGTATCCCAAGCATTGTTAGCTATTCTACAAGAGTGTATGTGAGGAATAATGGCACGTTTGATAGAGAAAGCTATCAATGCATATGCCTGAGCATCTCTACCATCCCAATGAATTTGTTCTACAGTAGATGCAATAAAAACAACAGCACGAACATGAATCTGTAGAATATCACCATCTTTGACACCATCTACGTCAACATCGGTACCTGTATTTACAGTACCTGTATTCGTAGGTGTAAGAGGATGTCTTTCAACACCCTGCACAATATTCCATAATCCTTTTGTGACTAGTACATGATGCATCATATAAGCCCACAATGGGTAGTTCGTACCATCCAACTTATCCTCAACAACCAACATACGGAATACATCACTGCTTTTAGCCATGGCCACTGACTAAAATACCTTGATGCAGAAAAATAATTGTATCTGAAAAAGTTGAATAGAACTAACCAAATGAGTTCTACTAGACATGTAGCTTATACTGGCGAACCAAAACTGGTATATATCTTTGGCACAAAAATATGAAATAGCCTACACAAGCACTACGACAGTGCATTTGGAGGCCGAAACGAGCTCATATCATGATTTCGGCACCACAAAGTGAGGTTCTTTTGATCTCTGAAACATCTTGAGTATATGTACCAAATTTCATGAAATTTTGAGACTCCAACCGGAGAGGTATAGATGACACCTTAGATGAAGCAGCGACCTGCTCTAATGCCAATTGTTGGAGTTAGACGACTGCGAAAGCACCTGAACAACAAAAGGAAGAAGAAGAATCTTATAGCACAACACAGAATACTGAATGTATTACGACTAGAATGTACAAAGATAAGTAGCCCCTTAGGGCAATACGCATATATACAAGCCAAGGAAAAAAAACTCCTAAAGAGGGAAAAAAGTGCCCCGATGGTCCTAGTGTGTTCACACACATCACTACCTAAATATATCAACAATTTCAATCCAAAAAATTCATCAAATACATCCAAGAAAGGTAGAGAAAAGCAATTTGCTAGTAGTAAAACATGTGCAAGTTTTGAAGATGTTGATGGAGATTCAAGCGGTTCAAAAAAGAGTCTTGATGAGGAACTTGGATTGCCCTCTCCGAAGACTCCAAGAATTAGAAAGGCACATGCAGATGATACAAGGAGAAGTGACCCAAGACCAAGAAGATTTGGGAGGATCTGGAATTCAGTGCAATGATTGACATATGAGAGTTGTATGGCTCGTCATTGTGCCTACATGACCAAGGTAATACAAGATGTTGAACCATCTTGTTTTGAAGATGCAATTGGAAATGCAGATTGGGAAAAAGCTATGGATGAGGAGATGGTTGCACTTTATGGAAACAAAACATGGAAGCTGGTTCCATTGCCACAAGGAAAGAAACCCATAGGCTGCAAGTGGATTTACAAGGTAAAGCACAATGTTGATGGTAGCATAAGTAGATACAAAGCACGATCAGTAGCAAAAGGATATGCACAAACATATGGCATTAATTATGAGGAAACATTCAACCCTATAGTTACAATGTCTATTGTCAGAACGCTTGTTGCATTAGCTAAAAAAAAGGATGGACTTTACATCAGATGGATGGTGAGTTACATGAAGAAGTATATATGGACCAACCACAAGGATATGAAGAAGGGCTTTGTATGGACTTGAGCAAGCTTCTCGTGCATGGCATGCAAGGATTGCTGATTACTTAACCACCATTGGGTTTTCTATGTGTGATGCAGATCATTCATTATATGCAAGGAAAGTGATGATGTCATCACAATTATGGCTATTTTATGTTGATGACATGATTGGAGGAGGTGACAATGAAGCAAGCATTAAAGAGATAAAGCAACTCCTTATGCAGGAATTTGACATGAAAGATCTTGGTGTGCTGTGCTACTTTTTGGGCATTGAATTTATACATATAGATACATGTATATGGATGTCTCAAAGGCATTATGCCTTGAGTATGCTGCAAAAATATGGTACGGTTGATTGTAAGCCAATTTCTATGCCATGAGATCAGAATTTGAAGTTGGAAACTACATCAGGTGAAGCATTGGAAAATGCTATTATGTAAAGGAAAATTGTGGAAGCTTGATATATCTCACAATTACAAGGCTTGATCTAAGCTACACTGTTGGAATTGAAAGTCAATTTATGCAAGTTCCCAAGAAACCACATTTGGATGCTTTGAGGTGCACTCTATGTTATGTGAGTGCTACTTTGGATTATGCATTATTTTATGAAGTTGGTGTAGATTTGCAGGTTCATGGATACAACGATTCAGATTGGGCTGGTCACATTCTAGATAGAAGATCTACTAGTGGTTTTCTATTCTCGCTTGGGAGTGCAACTATTACATGGAGCAGTAAGAAGCAACCCACTATTGCTTTATCGAGTACAGAGACTGAGTATAGAGGTGTTGCAATGGTAGCATGTGAGGCATCATGGATAGAGATGCTACTTGCAATTTTAGGTGTGGAAGTGCAAAAGCCTATCACCATCTATTGTGATAATCTTAGTAGCATACAATTAGCAGGGAATCCTGTTTTCCATGCTAGAACAAAGCATATTGAGGTACATTATCATTTCATCTAAGAGAAGGTATTAGTAGGTGATATTGATCTTGTCTATGTGAGAACAGATGAGCAAGTTGCTGATACTTTCACTAAAGCACTTGGAGTAGAGAAGTTGAAGAAGTTTCGAAAGATGCTAATTGGATTAGAGGATATGACATTGAGCTTGAGGGGGAGTGTTGATATATCAAGCTCAACATGTGATGATCTAGGAGGACACGTATCAGTTTTTCATTTCTCTGATATGTATATTGGTCACACCAGTATATGTCAGTGATACTTCATTGAGCTTGTTATATTCATCTACTGAGAGTAATGGCACATTTGTTTCTTGCCAGCTCACTCATTTGTAGACATTAGGATTTTCTCCATGTACTTTTCTTTATATATGGCACTTGTCGTATTGTTTTTTTTAAGGTCATTCTTGTACATTCCTTTTATCTAATAGAAGAAGAAGAAGAAGAAGAAGAAGAAGAAGAAGAAGAAGAAGAAGAAGAAGAAGAAGAAGAAGAAGAAGAAGAAGAAGAAGAAGAAGACTATCCTTCTTCCTTGCCTCAATCTGTGTGTGTGCTTCTCTTTTATTGTGAGAGTGTGTGTGAGCTCTCTTCCTTATCTCCTTCCTTGTGACATGGCTTTTAAGGTTTATCACTATAGCACACCCATTTGAACACTTCTTGTTCAATTTGTGGAAAAAGAGGGGTTAAAAAATGTGGTTTATGGTCGAGCTTTTACACGTATCTAAACCAAGCAATAAAGATGGTATGGATCAAGATTCATTAGGTTACACAAGGCTCATCAAGTCACACACTACAATGATGAAGAGGTTTTGGTAGACAACAACCTATGAGGGTTAACATCTTTTTTTCAAAGGAAGTTCGATCTTGGAATCTATTATTTTTATTAACTTGAATTAATTGAAAATACAATAATGAAAGGCATAGCACTTATGGACCCCTCAATCGCATGGAAGCTAGCATTGAATGCTTATGAATCATTAGAAATGACAAAGCTCAAAGGACAAAGCCCAAAGGCTCACTCATAGTAGAGATTGGATAGGAATGACCCTAAGGTCAAACTAGGAGACTAGTTGCAACATGTTGCAGTGCACTCTTCCCATGCCATCGATGGCAGAGTTAAGCAAGAGTGCACCCTGGCTCACTAATCCCCGAGAGAGAACTGATTTTAACTTCTCACCACTAGCAACGGATCCTTTCAATGCAGCTTAGGGGACTTGAACCCATGCTCCCTCAAGAAAGACAAATTTTAACTTGTGACTAGTAGGGGGTGTCCTTTCAATGAAGTTTATGGGACTTGAACACATACCCCTCAAGGAAGGCAAAATATGTTATGTTAGAGCGGTTGTATGCTTTGACTTTGAGGATATCTTCAAGTGGTTGTATGATTTGCCTTTGTGAGTGAGATATGAAGCCCTACCCATACTACACAACTTTTTTTTTTTAATGGAGGTTCGGCCGAGGCCTACTCCCCCGGGCTTTAACTTTGAAATTGCAACTGTACAAGGAAGGGCATAGTACCCATGGGACCCCCCTTATCCCACAAGAATAGGGGTTTACAAAACTGAGTTGAACGACGGTCACAACTACCGCAGGACTAGTGAAACGATGACACATCAGCCATATGCTTCATCATTCCAAGTTATACATGTCCCTTACATGTGGCCGGCAGGGATTGAATCCTCGCCCCCGCCTCAAGAAGCGAGAGGCCCAACCAGCTGCCTTAACGACATGGGACCATACTATACAACTTTCATGATAGGTTGTGTCGCTTTAATAATTGAAGTTAAGGAGGATGCCTTATTAGACTAACTCCTTTTGAAAATAAAATAGCGAAAGCGAAAGAGATAGGCAAAAAAAAGTAAAATAAAAAGGTCGCTCATATCTTCTCTGTGCCTTTCAAGTTTCCATCCTCCACAACGGGGTTACAATCTTACACGGCCAATGTGGCCATCATCCTATGTCGAATTGTCGATCCATACTTTTTCAGACCGGCGGCTTTTTCTTGATCCGTGTGAAAAAGCCTTTTTATGTCAATTTTTAAAAGTCTTTTATTAAAAAAAGGACGGGAGACGTATGAAATCACACGTCAAAAATCAATCCTGCAGACAGACCTGCTTTGCAGAAGCGGGACGAGCTTGTGCGGTAGAGAAAGCGACGCACAGAAACGGGAAGCTCTGCAAGTTGCTTCGCAAGTTGCAGCCTGGGGACCATATCCGGCACGGGCGGCTTGTCAGCGTCGAGAAGTGTGAAATAAGCATGAGCATGAGCATCTCTCCAAGATGCACCGTGCACGCAGCGCTTGCAGCCCGAGGGCCTGTGTTCTGATCTGTCCGAGAGCGTTGATCGAGATTCGGCAGGCCGGCTGCGGGACTTCGGGGCCCCGGCCTCGAGATCTTGTGGCGAAGCCCCTATGCCGGTTGTTGTATGGCCCCGTAACCCGCGCATCGCACGCAATTAGGCCCCCGCGCAAAACGAGCTCCAAACGCGTCCCTACGTAGGGCCAATGAGAGACGGAACAGGAGACAGAGGGCTTAGGAGGAGAGGAGAGGATAAAGAGTGAGAGAGGCGGCTTGTTTTGCGAATTGCGCGCATGTGCAGAAACGAGAGTGCAATACGACAAGCGAATGAAGCGACGCGAATGCCAGAGAGATGAGCTCTGCGTTTTCCGTGGGAAGTGCTAGGAGGGAGAACTGTTGAGGAGCGCAAGAGAGTAGTGCGTAGTGCGTGCCGTGGTGTGTGCGCTTCTTCGATGACAGTGTGCCGACAACAGTAGCTGCAGAAGAGAGTAATGGGCGAATGAAGAGAATGAGTACGCCAATGAGTTGATGGTAGTGATCGTGTTGAAGAGAAAGCAGATCTGAGGTAAAGGATAGATATAGGGTGAAATTATTTTCGGTTCTTCTGCGGGCAGAGTAGAACTGAGGAAGGAATTTGGGGTCTTTCTTGCGATCAAGTTTGGGTCTAGACATACAGAAGAGGGAGAAGAGAAAGGAAGCCGTCGCAATGGGCATATGCCGATAAATCATTTCTCTGTGTGCATGCTTGCGCCTGCGTAGCGGCTGTAGCTTGCTTTCCTCAGGCGGGATGGACTAACGATGAAGAGATTGAGGGAGTCCTGCTCTTAGGAGCACAGCCCTTGTGAGGATCCTGTTCGTGTGCTTCAGAAGAACATCGCTGCAGGACGGGAAGGTGAGGCGAGTGCCGACAGACGCACAGCCTAAGTCATTGTCCCGTCAATCTTGATTCCTCTCGTTTGAAGGTTTATTGAAGATCTGACTGTTCAAAGAGATCCTTTCTTCAGGAGTTAGAACGCCGAATACATAGAGGGGCTCACAGCTTGACTACAGGAATGAAGACATTTTGGTACTAAATTTAGATTTTCACAGGAGCTTGCTGCGTATCTTGTCCAGGCCATTACATTATTTGCAATCTTCTCGACGCAGAGGCGCTGTTAAAATTCTGCAAACTTTGCAGAAGGGTGTGTATAAGGCACATCCATGCCATCTTCCAGTTCTTCAGAAAATAAAATGAAGGAGCTGAAACGGAACCTGTCCCTTCTTTACTTGACAGATGAAGAGTATGCCCACCTGGAGCAATTTCTGACGACATATCATACTCATAGCATTGGACCCGGAGAGTGCACTGACATAGTTGTGCAGCGAATCAAGGCGCCTATTGATGTGGTTTGGTCTGTGGTGCGCAGATTCGACGAGCCACAAGCTTACAAGAACTTCGTTAAGAGCTGCCAGATGGTGCCCGGATGCGATGGAGGGCCTGTTGCAGTGGGCAGCGTAAGAGAAGTACGCGTCGTCTCGGGCCTTCCTGCGAGTTATAGCCATGAGCGGCTTGAATTACTTGATGATGAAAATCATGTCTTGAGCTTCCGCGTGTTAGGTGGAGAGCACCGTCTGCACAATTACAGATCTACTACCTCCCTACACGAGTTCGCTGGCAGCGACAGCCATTGTGGGCTGAATGCTCACAATGGTGAGAATCGTTCCGTCTCAACAGTTGTGATCGAGTCCTACGTAGCGGCTGTTCCTGAAGGCAATACTGTAGAGGACACGGTCACTTTTATTAATACCGTCGTGCGCTGCAATTTGCATTCGCTTGCTCGCCTCTCAGAGCGTCTTGCATCCGCTGGCTCGATTAAACACGATGACGGTGAGAACAGTGCTCTCAGAAGCTCCTCAACTGCAGCCATGGGAAAGTAACGCGCAGGGCTTAGGATTCATGCCATAATGGGCCTTCTAAGAATGCAGAGTTCGCTTTTTGTTTGTGGATAGTCCATGGGCTGCTCGAATGCTCGCTGTCGCCTGCGTACTTCGCATGCTTCTCTGTATCATCTGAAATTATGTCGCCAAGGCAGTGCTTTTGCAGTTGGGATTTTTGCTGTAGATTCTTGTTTGTATGGCTGTGCCTACAGTTGGAGATGCAAGATTTTCATCCTAGTTCCCCTCCGTATACGAGCAGATTGTTTGTCCATCCGCCTTCTTGTGTACAAAGCTCTGCTGTAAGCTTTGCTGTTAAATGCACTAAACCGACTCTGAGATTCAGTTTTAGTTTTTCTTTAATCTGCTTCTGCATGCCTGAAGTGCTTTAATGGTGAAGAACAGCTCGTAATATATCCACTAACGCTACCTTCCGTTTCAGCACGATCGTTGTATGTTTATCCTGCACTTGAATACAGTGGTTAGCGTAAGAGCTCTATACATCATGTTTTTGGATGCAGTCCCTTGCACTATTTCTGTAATGGCTACCTGTTTACACTGCTTTTTTTCTATACTGCATATTGGTAGGAACTCCACGATGTTTCTGTATCAATTCACTTCTATTCTGGCAATGTAGATCTCATGAGACCATTTTGACATCTGTATGTAATTGGACACTGATGTAGTGCCACTGTAATTCGAAGCTCTACATTTTCTGCTGCTGGATCTGTGCGGTCGATTTGTCCTTTGGCAGTTGTAATTCAGCTTACCGTATTCCCCTTGTAATGGCCTGTGCAATGGCAAACATAGTGCAACCTACGCCAATCTCCTGGAGTTTCTGTTCCTCGTCCATGGATATAGGTTGGTCAAGAGCCATCTACGATATCAGAGGAACTCTGTTTCCGAGTCTTCTGTGTTTTTGTTCATTTGCAGGAGGAACTCTTCCGAGCCCGCATAGCCTAGTGGCTGATGCTTTGAAGCTGTGGGAGGAAGTCCTGAGTTCAAGTCTTGGCTGGACATGTCCATGAGTCTCTCATGATGGGTGCCTCTACATTATGAGGTTGGGTGTGTGAGTGTGTATTTCCTATTCATTGTACTCTCAAAAAAAACCTCCCACCCAGGGCTTAAATTGGTGTCATTGCCTGTCAATGCCTGTTACAAGCCAATTTTCCGGTCAAAATAGGCTAAAAGAAAATTCTCTTGTCAAATGATGGGCTCGTATGGAGATTTACCTATCATTAGACAGGTTGGCCTTATATTTACCATTCAGTTGACAAGTACATTTTAATACATCGATTGTTAGTTTTATATATAGCTTACAATGGACATTATAGTAATATTCTTTATTAAGTATGGCCCTTGTAATCTATTAATGTATCTCACTGATCCCCGTCATACGATTTGACCTCCATGTGGCACCTTGGAAATAGGCATTCGAATTTGTGCAGGTGGCTGAAGCGAATGAATACATTCAAAATGATTGTGCAATGTAAAAGCTGCTTAGAGAGCCAATTGGTGATTAGGTTAGTCTTCTACTTCTGCCGCTGTGCATTTTACTGGTTGGAACTTTGTTCCAGTGAATCTTGAAACAATTCCAACACTGAGTCGTAGCCTTGTTTCAACCTCCTACACTCTTCAGGATCCATTGCTCCAACCTTGCTTACGATTGCATTGCAGCATGCACCAAGAAGTGTTCTAGTGACCAATCAGTGGAGACCCTTCTCTCTGTTGGGCTGTGCACTATGTAATAACCTCTGTGAGCTTTGTTGTGGAGTGAGGGGTTCGCGCAGCTTCTTGGTCGTCTTCAGTCAACTTTGAAAGTAGAAACATTCTCTTTTCCTGCACTACTCAAGCATGAGTGTCGTCAATCGACCCTCCATCCTTAAGCTTTTCACCATGTGAAAATACAATAGTCATTTTCTGACATTCCACTATGGTTTCTTTTGTACTTTTTTCCTAAAAACTATCTAAAGCAATGACATTGGGAGTGTTTTTATTATTGTTTTGTATGATGGTGGTAGCTTTTGTTAACTAGTTGTTTCTGCATATTAATTGTGTCCTTCAAGTAAAGAAATTGAGGTGTAATAATGGTTACACTTTTTTAATTTCTCAAAACGATTATCATATTCAGCTCTTGGTTATTTACTTGTCACATGTGAAAAAATTGTTGTACTTAACACTGGTCCCATGGCTGCTATGCCCATATATTTAATGTCACATTTCAGTAACATTGGATCCCAAAGGTTTGTTATGTAGTATGGTTTTGTATATAAGTAGTCAACTTGGAGCTCATTAAAATCCCATGCTAGAGTTTTCAATGATACATGATCAGAGAGATTCAGAATTGTCAGCATTGTGAGCTCTAGTTTATGAATGGTCAATTAGTCCATTGAGAATCTGTATCATTTGAGTTATCGGCATCATCAGCAGCAATGAAGTATCAATTCAATGATTGGCATCATGATCATAAATATATTGTATACTTAGTTTATGGATGGTCAACGACTTCATCGCTAAATTGTAGTATGGTTTCAGTGATTCGCATCAACTAAATGATTGGCATCTTAGCAGTAATGAATATATTTCACTTTCATTAGCATCTTCAGCGTTTTTGGCTTATATATGAAAGCAAGTATGCAATTCTTAACATAGTGAATGTACTAGATATATTGTGTAAAACTTGTTGGTATGTTCTTGCATTACGAAAGACATCAGGGCACGCAGTCATACTATGAGCAATAAGACATTTTGTGTATGCTATAAACTATATATTATTTGTAAAGACATCCGTTCATCATTTCATAATGACGTTGCATGATTTGGAAATTTTGAGTTTGTATTAGGTTGGTTTTTGTAGTAACCGATCTTACCAAAAGGTATGCTGAATTGGGGACTCATACGGGGTAGGGGTATGTCTTAGGGGTATGTCTTGCTAAAATGTAGATATAGGGGATCGTATGCATCATCTCGTAGGAAATCTCATGTTGCCATCAAAGGAGGTATGAAATCCTCTTGTAGTCAAACATCCATGTTTTCAGGCATTTATAAGAACATGTCTTCTAACAAGATTTCCTGTCATTTGACAATGATTTTTTTAATGAAATACGTCATATGAAATGCATGATAATTTTTTCCCTGTCATGTGCAAGAGCATGATGCCTATAAATTTTAGGCACCATCCTCTTGACTTGGAGCACTCTTTTTATTGCATGATTGTTATGTTACTGCCAATCAGTCTCAGGCTTGAGCTGCATGTACAGAGAATATTGAAATGTGCATGAGGATTTGTTTTTTCTTTAAGAAAATAATAAAATAAACCGTTCTTTGCATTCATTTTTGAGCTTTTGAATCCTCATTTCTTGATAGTAATTCGCCCTCTGTGAACTGGTGAGTGATGGAAGTCTGAGGAGATTGCATGCTCGCTTTTCTCCTTACGAGTAATATTAGAACGAAGTTCCAACTTCTGATCTGAATCTGGCTCAAGGGTCTACAAGTATATTTCTATGTGTTCTCACCCATTCTATGGCGAATGGGAGGAAATCTGACTTAATGTTGGGTAACTGTTAGATACACAAGGCACAGGGGTAGTCAAGATATTGGTGAAGTCACAACCCAAAAAAGTGAGAACCACTTTGAGTGGATCATGATCAGTCCCATTGAATGGCTTCCCATAGGCCATGCGTGCTCAAAAATTGTGGATGCTGCCCATAGAATAATCATACATCATTAGTATCAGTACCAAGGTATCACGTCGATGGGCATTGGATGTTTATTTGAGTTTCTAAAGAGATGTTAAGAAACCAAACTAGGTTTTCTTCAATGGTTGCAAGATTGATGAAATTTTCACTAGTTGCAAGCTGTTATATGGCTGAAGATTGTAACCATATGGTTGCAAGATTGATGAAGTTCTTACAAGTTGTGAGCAAACAGTCATTGCTTCCCTATACTCAGCCTCACAACTAGAAGTGGCAAGAATAGGCTGCTTCTTGCTCAACAAAGATATGCATGAGCTACTAAGCATGAAGTAAAAACCACTAGTGGACACACGAGTGTCATAGAAACCAATCCAATCAAAGTCAGAAAAAGCATGTAAATCTGGTGACAATGATCCTCCCTTGGGATAAAACAATCCAAGTATCCGTGTACCACTCAAGTAATAAAAGATGCACTTAACCGCCTTCCAATGCTTGATATATGGACAATGCATAAATTTGCTCATCTAAGAGACAACAAGCTGAATATCAGACTGAGTTATGCATAAGTAAATCAAGCATCCAACAACCTACTGATAGAGTATAACATCAAATGCATCTCCAACATCATGAAGACTCAATCCTAAATTTCCATAGGAATGGCAATAGGTTTGCAATCTTCAAGACCAAAATGAAGCAATAATGTGTCAGTATATTTTGTTTGATACAAAGCTATTTTGTCATCAACTTGCATAAACTGAATGCCTAGATAATGCTGCAAATGCCCCAAATTTGACATCTCAAAAAAGCCATGAAAATCAACGTTAAATTCAAAAATATGCTTACCATTAGTACTAGTGAGAAGCATGTCATCAACATATATAACAATGATGAGAAGTACATCATCTGCATGCTTAACATATAAGGTGCTTTTAGTTGGATTGTTCTCAAAACCATGTGCAATCAAGTAGGCATGTATCTTTTCATACCAAGCACATAGTGCTTGCTTTAAACCATATAATACCTTTTTCAACTTGCACACTTTGTTTTCATGCTCTTTCTGCACAAAACCATGGGGCTGAGATACATACACTTCTTCATGTATGTCACCATTCAGAAATGCAACTTTAATGTCCAATTGATGCACATACCAACCATGATGAGCTACAAGTGCACAGATGCTATGAACGATGGTCATTTGGAAAGTGGGTGCAAAGGTCTCATCAAAATGAATGCCTCTCTCTTGAGCATAAGCTTTCGCAACAAGCCTACCCTTATGCCTCTCAATTATTCCACCAGGCTTATGCTTCAACTTGTATACCCATTTAGTGCCAACGGACTTTTTGCACAGAGGCAAATCACAAAAAGGCAAGGTATCATTCTTCATAATAACATCATATTTTGATTGCATAACAACCATTCAATTTTTTGAATTTTGTGATTCATCAAAAGAAACATACTCATTCTCATTATAAAGACCAGAGGCAACCATAACATAGCAATCTGATGCAAAAGAAGTACTATGAGAGCCTAAATGAGTATGATATAATAGAGATCTATCTAATTTGCTATTTCACGAGGTCTTCACTACTCATTACACATAGTTTTTCCCTCCTCTATATCTCCCCCCTCATCAACAAGTGCATCATGTAAATGTGCATAAGAAATGGAATGATCTGCATCATCATGTGGAACCTATAAAGGTTGAGAAATTCCCTCATTCAGACCAACACTTGATTGTCCACCTATAAAAAGAGACATACACATCTCTAGAGCTAATTGAAGTCTCCTTGGTACATGAAAGTAAAGGTTGAACTACATCTTCCACAAAAACATCACATCTAAACAAAATGCATTTCGTTTGTGGATGATACAGACAATAAAGTTTGATTTTAGAACTGTACCCAATAATAATACATTTTTTGCTTTATCAACCAATTTCATGCATTGTTGTTCAGGCACTAATGCATATGCTAGGAAACCAAAGACACACAGATGAACAACAGATGGATTATGACCATGTCGAGACTCATATGGAGTGATAGATTGTAGTGCTTTGGTGGGACACATGTTAAGTACATATGCTAGATACATAACAACCTCAAGCCCTAAGCTATGTGGTAAAGCTTGGCTTTTGACCATTCACCTCGCCATCTCCATGAGAGACTTGTTCTTCCTTTTAGCAACTCCATTTTGTTGAGGTGTGTACGATATTCTACATTGATGTTTTTTCCCACGCTCAACCGCAAATGCATTAAAATTAAAAGACATGTATTCCTCCCCTCGATGAGAATGGAGGGTTTCCATTTTACACGTTGACAAATTTTTAGCCATAACCACAAACAATTTGAAGCACACAAAACTTTGGACTTTGCTTTTCGTGGATACACCCATGCATGCCTTGAGAAATCATCAATAAAAGTCATGAAGTAAAGGTAGTTATTAAAAGAAGGTGTCTGCATAGGACCACAAACATCTCTATGGACAAGTTGCAATTTATGGCCCGCTTGAACTGAACCATCTTTAGGGAAGGAAGAACACTGCATTTTGCCCAAAATACATCTTCCACAGACATGTTTACAAGGTGCATCAAGTTTTGGAAGAGAGGAAAACATTTTAGATTTCTATAGGCATAGGAAACTAGCATAATTGAGATGAACAAAGCATGCATGCCAAAGCTTTGCATGCGACATAGCCTCATAATCTGGAACTGCACATGACGAATCATTCACAAATTTTGCATAGATCTATGAGCTTATACGACCCACGACATAAAACGCTGAAAGAAATAATAACATTGCCATTTGAAACATCATGAACTATACATCTGTCATCAATGAATTTGAGAACCAAGCTAGTCTTGGCTAATGCTGAAGCAAACAACAAATTTTGCTTGATCCTTGACACATACAAAGCATCTGCCAATGTGAAAGAACTACCATCAATAGTAGTCAAAATAATCTTCCCATATCCTATTATAGGATAAGAGGAGTTGTTAGCACATTTGACAGTATTCCCTATAGGGACAGACTAAAATGCACTGGGAGGTATTATGTTTGGTCTCACCATTATCAAAGTAGAAAACATCTGAGTCTACTGCAGACATACAATGCTCATGAAGTGATGTGTCATAGCTACAAATAGTAGTAAATGTCCATTCTTAGATGAGAAGACTCTATTTTAGGTATAGAGGCCTCTACAACAACCATTCCAGTCTCTTTCTTCTTTACCTCTTTTGCAACCAGTTTTTGACAATTCTTTATGACATTTTCATTTCCTTTAAAATATTTGCAAAATTGTTTCTACTTTTATGTTTTCTTCTTGCAACAAAACAGAGATTAACTCCTCAAAAGTTAAGGCATTTGGATTGCCTTTCATCATGAATCGAAGATTATAAGAAAAATTCTGATATGAATCTAGAAGACCATTAAGAACAGTCTGCACAAGTGGACTATGTGGTGAGACTCCATCAAAGAAATCAAGTGCTCCTTCAAGTCGTTGATCTTTGTCAAAAAATTATCCATGGAATCTCCTTCATTCATGTGCTCATTCTCCAACTGTTTTCGGAGGTAAGCAATACGAGGCTCATTTCTTGCCTGGTATAAAGTGGTAAGTGTATCCCAAGCATTCTCTGCTATTTTTCAAGAGTGAATGTGAGGGATAATGGCATGTTTGAATGACAAAGCTATCAATGCATGTGGCTGAGCATATCTGCCATTCCATAAAAGTTGCTCTACAATAGGTGCAATAGGAATTACAACACAAACAAGAATTTGAAGATCGTCATCTCCACACCATCTACATCACCTTCAATAACTGTATAATATCTGCCATTTCAAAAAAGTTTCTCTACAATATGTGCAATAGGAACTGCAACATGAACAAGAATTTGAAGATCGCCATCTCCACAATATCTACATCACCTTCTATTATGGAGGTGTAGTAGGACATTTTTCAACACCATACATAATATTCCACATTCCTTTTGCTACCAATACATGACACATCATATATGCCCATAATAGGTAATTAGTACCATCCAATCTATCCTCAAGAAGCAACATATGAAATACATTATTGCTTTCAACCATGGCCACTCATTAAAATACCCTAATGCAAAAAAATTATTATATCTCAAAAATTTGAATATAAATACCTTGTCAAGCTCTGCTAAACATGTACTAAACTTCAAGGTGTTTGTACTTGAATCGAAACCTGTATCTATGTTTGGTATAAAAGGATAAAATTTCTTGCGAAAGTGTTGTGATAGTGCATTCAAATGCCAAAACGAGTTAGTTGGAAATTTCAATGCCACACAATGAAGCTATTTTGCACTCCTAATCATCTTGAGTATGCTCACCAATTTTTGTGCGATTTTGAGACTCTGATCAAAGGGGTGTTAACGATGCCCCATATGAAGTGGCGACCTGCTTTGATACTAATTGTTGGAGTTTGAGGTCTACGGAAGCACCCGAACATCACAAGAAAGAAGAAGAAGCTTGGAGCAGAATACAATACTGAATGAATTACCAAATGAATGTACAAAGATAAGTAACCCATTAGGGTTATAGGCATATATAAAACCAGGGGGAAAAAACCTCCTAAAAAGGGAAAAAAGTACCCCGACAATCCTAAGTGTGTTCCCACACATCACTACCAAAATATATCAACATAAGAAGACTAAGACTTGCTAGAGCATAATCTAAACCCATAAAGGGATGAGAGATGCACGCATCCATCCAACCAACTTCATCCATATATAAGCCTCTAAGTCAAGGGGGAAATGTGAGGAGATCTTGCCAAGTGTCCCATCCACACAAATTTTAATCCAAGGCCTTCTAACCTTGGATGTCAAATGAAGGCTCTCACATGGATTCAAAGGATTTGTCCCAAGCTTGTATGCATAAGTTCAAAGTCTTAAGAGGCCTTTCTAAGGGTTTAATATCATGCCCTTAGGAAATATCAATCATAAGGGTCAAAACCCTCCAATTTAGAGTAAATAAACCCAAATAGCTCAAGAATTCAAACCATAGACTTAGAGGCACTTTCACAAGGGTTTCCGAACAAACTCCAAGGGTTCTCCAAGTGACTTTGGATGCTCAAGACCCATGTTGTTTTCCACTTTGACCCATAGTCATACAACAAATGATCATAGAAGGCAGAGCGAATGTCAAATATATAGGATATAGAAGGTATATAAGTATATTTCTATGTCTTCTCACCCATCTATGGTGAATGGGAGGAAGTCTAACTTAATATTGGGTAACTCTTAGATACACAAGACACAGGGGTAGTCAATATATTAGTTGAGTCACAAGCCAAAAAGGTGAGAACCAGTTTTGAGGGGATCATGGTTAGTCCAATCAGATAAATGGCCATAGGTCATATGTATTCAAAATTTGTGGATGTTGCTCACGGAATAACCATAGAATGTTGGCATCAATGTCAAGGTATCAAGTCCATGAGCATTGGATGTCTCCTTGAGCTTCCAAAGAGAGAAACCAAATTAGGGTTTCCTCAATAGTTGCAAAATTCATGAAGTTTTCGCAAGTTGTGAGCAGGATAGCCATATGGTTGATCAATTATATGGTTGCAAGATTGACGAAGTTTTCATAAGTTATGAGGAGTTATTGAATATCAAAGTTATCCTTCAAATATGGATAATTGAGAACAATGATCATAGAAGCGAGAGAGAATGTTAGATATATAGGATATAGAAGGTAGTCAAGATATCGAGGGGATCATGGCTAGCCCAAATTGAATGGTTGCCATGGGTCATGTATTTAGAACTGTGGATGTTGTCCATACAACATTTGTTTTCTAAAATTTACGCCAGTTGGGTCAGTTGGTCAGGCCCTTTGGCTCTTGAGGCAAGGGTGGGTTTGACCCTTGCCAATGGCCGGATATCTAGATGCTTTGATCAAACGTCCTCTTAAATAAACATCCATTTCCTAAAGTTCTACCCTAGTGGGCCTTTCCAAGCTATACCACCCTTCCCAAGATCTACTCTAGTGAGTCTTCGAGCTCCATAATTCTGGTTGTGCAAGGTGTTTAATCCCTAGTTTGTTGGATACAAGAGGTCCCATGGGTACTAAGTTGGCTTTCACTTGCACATTCAAATAAATTCAAGCTAATTTTGGAGAGATTAGGTTTGAGACCGAACTTCTTTTAAAAAAACATCCATTTCCTCAAGTGTTATCAATGCAACATCCCTTTCCTGAAGTAATTTTGGGAGACATTTTCCTTTTGTACGTTCGTGGTAGACCTTACAAAGCTTACATGAAGTTATAGAGGAGTGGGGGCCGTCTTTGGTGTGACCCTTGTCATCTCAAACCAAACTTTTCGAACGAACTCTTTATGTGCTCTTCATCTGGACCTTTAGGCTGCTACCGGGCCATTAAAGATGTGTCTGAACTCCAACAAGCTCTGACAGATTGTCAGAAAGAGAATTAGACTACAGAAGCATAACAGTTGGAAACAAGCTCTGCTGGGAGAAGTGATCGGATGCTCCACAACTCTTTGATACGCCATGGGAGGGGATGTCCTATGGAAGATCTGGCACGAAAGATGTGCTTATAACTTTGGTGACTCCCATAAAGAGTGGTCGACTAAGAAATCGCTATTCCTCCTCGATAAAAGAATTGCGAACTGCAAGAAATCCCCCCCTTCAGGCATCACCGAGTGCTCCTTTTGATCAACAACAAGTTTTAATCCAAGTGGGCCCCTCACCAGGGTGATTAACCTCCTTTGTAATGCCATCTAAGCTTTGTAAGATCTTCCCCCACTCTGTGGGACTTGGGGGGTCCCGTGGGCACTAGTCCCCTTCTCTCGTACTTATTTTTTCTTTTATTTAATACAAGTCCGGGAGAGTAGGCTAAGGGCGAACTTCCTTTCATTTAAAAAAAAATTAGGAGACATTAGTAGGAAAGTTTATGAGTTCGATGAGTTACCCTGGTATCACACAGTTTGGCCAATGGGTTATTGACAATCGGCATTAGGACGGTGCTAGTGAATTTCACTTTTGACATCCTTCTTGCACAACCCGTGAATCCACCCAGATGGTCTAGTTTTACAGAACGCTGCCTATTTACTCTGTTGCTGTGTGCATGTATTGATGAAGGCAGCCAATCTCCAAGATTTTTGCTGGCCATGCACAAGGTTTGTCAATCATATTCGGAAGTGGATTTGCTGTCTTCGTGTGCAGCTCGCAAGTTGCGCAATAAAAAATGGCATCTACAGACATGCGCTGTTTAAATTTCGAGCTTATCCTGAGGAAGTCTGACGGTAGTACGCAAGTTGCCTTACTACAGCTGGCATGCATTTGCTTGATCTTAAACTGATTTAGATTAGATGGCCCGTTCAGAAACTCTTCTTATATGTTTAGTCTCTTTCGCCTGATTAAACAAGACTAGCAGTGTGATCAAATTAGTATTTACATGCATCCCCAAGCAAAGGCGCTATTCCTGTGATTTTGTCTGCAAGCTCGCAAGTTGCATAAACACAGTTGGCATGGACCTTGCGCTGCTGATTGAGAGGGACGTTGATGCGAGCAAGTTGCATAACACAGGCTGGCAATCGCATTATCTTTCGCTCATTCAAACACCTCTAATCGTAGTGAGTCGGAATTTTGTTTTTTCTTAATTTTGGAAACGGAGAAACATAAACAACAGCTGACTCTGTCACGGTTGGATTCCCTGAGTGAAGCCATCGTGAAGAAAGATGGCGTGGAACTGTGTCGTGAAGCCATCGTGAAGCTGCGTCAGAAAAGATCTCAAGCTGCATCGTGAAGGAAGATGGCGTGGACCTCAAGCTGCATCGTGAAGCTGAGTACATCACTAGATCAGGAGGAACAGCGTCGTGAAGCCGTGGTGAAGCTGTGTCAGACAAGATCTCAAGTTGCCGTCGTGAAACTCTTGAACTTTTACATCAAAATTTGCAGAAGCGCGAGTCTGAGCTTGTAACATCTGCGGAAACTCCTTCAAGGTCTACAGTTGGGCGACGGTGGCCTTGGCGACACCCCTGTAACTTTGTGCGAGGACGTCCTCTATCGCGATACTCATCTCCAGTCTGTCGCGATACACACCCAACGGCTCGCTGTCGATCTGTCACTATATCCCCCATCTATCCCGATACATGTGCCCCATCGATCGCGACACACGCCAAGCCCCCCCCCCCCCCCCCCCCCCCCCGGGTCTATCGCGATACTCAGATCCCTGCGAGAGGCACCCGGTCTATCGCGATACTCAGAACCCTGCGAGTGCCTCGATTTGTGAGCCTTTTTTTTCGGAGCTTTACGAGTCAGAGAACCAAAATCTTTTTCCTGAAGACTTTCGCGTCAGTTGTATTCTGCAGGCGGCCGTTTGAAGGGGCTTATCTTTAAATCTCTAAAGCATTTTAATTCGATTTTAAAGAAAAAGGTAGAAATCAAACGTAAACGCAGGTTTCTAAGGATAAGCCTACCGTTTTAAATTAGAAGATTTCGGAACATTAAAGGAGAAAATAAATGATACCCGACTAGATTTGAAGCAGACAGGCGATCTCTCTTGAAGTAAGGTTCTTTCAGCAAAAGGGGGTGGCCTTTTTAGAAGATGCCGACCCTTATTCCATCATTTTTCATGTCCAATGTGGTTCCCCCTCAGTTCGTGTGCCCCCTTGAGATGGACTCCGTCCCAGCGGACGTCGCACCCCCAGTGGTCTCTTTATACAAGGAGTCTGTGGCAGCAAAGCAAGAAGAACTAATGAAAACTTGCCTGATCGGTCAAATGTTTGGCCCTAGGCCCCCTCTTGAAAGTGTGAGAACTTGGCTTCGCAAGGAGTGGTTCCCGCGTGGCCTAATTGTGAGCAAATGTCAATTTCTGCCGGCAAATCACCTGCTTCTAGTATTTGAGAACGAAGAGATGGCTTTCCAAGCCCTGCAGGCCGGCTCATGGCAAGTGGGCCGGTCCACCCTTTGCTTGTTTAAGTGGACCCCAGACTTTGTTCCGAACAGATCAAAGCCTCTTCGTTACCCGCTTTGGGTGGAGCTTCCCAATCTGCCTTTCTTTCTGTATGGATTTCTTCGTGAAATCGTCTCACCGATCGGTCGCCCAATGGCCTCAAGAGAGGATATAGGGGGATTAATCTACGATGGTGCTCAACATTCTTTCAATGCAAGATGGCATCCACAAATCTGCGTTGAAACGGACCTGAATCAGGTCCTTCCATCGAAAATCTCCATAAACTGTGGAGATGGTAAGACGTGGACACAAGAGGTTACCTACAAGAATTTGCCAAACGCGTGCTTCCGGTGTGGGCATCAAGGTCATAGGATCAAAGACTGCCCCCTGAAGAGAAGTACCAATAAAAACAAGCTTAAACCAGATGGGACCCTAGATCCTTTCCCCCAAGATGACACTCGGGGTCATCCCCCTCCGATGGAGGAAGAAGAGGGAACCCGCGTTGCTGAGACGGATTCAGAAGGATTCACTGAAGTAAGACGAAGGAGGAAAGTTAGCCCTCGAAGATCAACAGCAAGGAACGCTACGTTAATTGCCCCCTCGAATAACTTATACTGTAATCTAGAAAGAGAGATTAATGAGGTCGACTTCCGAGGGGACAATCACTTTGAAGAAGACCCCAATGATAATACCCTTGGGTGCACTACCAGCAAAGAAGACAACCAAGAAGGCTACACCACGAGTAAAGAGGAGGGCTTCACCAATAGCAATGAAGACAACCCAGACATCGAAAGCTCCTCTCTTGGTCCTACCCTTCCGGTATGCTTTCCAAGATTACCGCAACAAAAGTCAAAACTTAAAGGAAAACAACCTTCCAGCATGCCTTGGAAGAGCCCCCTCAAGAGTAGGATCCTAAGTCAAGATGGGAGGAAAAAAGAAGACCACAAGAAGAAAAAAGATCGGGTCCCTCCCCTCAAAGAGGGCAACCATCATTAATGAAATTCACATCACTAAACGTCAGGGGTTTGTCTGACCCGTCAAGAGCGGCGATTCTTGGCCAGTGGTTCAAAGACAAGTACTTCAGCCCTGACTTTATTTGCTTACAAGAGATTAAAATTGACGGAGAGGATCTCCAGAAACGGCTTAAATGCATTTCTCCGAACCACCTTTGGTTCTCCACTTCTCACCCTAGGGGTACGGGGGGTGCTTCTATCGGTATTAGTCACTCCTTGTCTGGCAATGTGACCTCGACTTTTGAAGGTCGGAATCATTGCTGGATTGTTGCCTCTATTGGGTTCCCTTTCCAGTTCACTGTGGTCTCAATTTATGCCCCTAATGGAGAAGCAGATGGAATGGATACTTGGGCTTCCCTCGACTCCCTTTCACATAATGTTCTGATTTGTGGGGACTTCAACATGGTTGAGTTTCCCGAGGACCGATGGAATAACAAAGGGAAAATCATTGACAGTCAGGAGAGAGAGATATGGGATAAAATCAAGCTCCATCTCGACCTGGTCAAGGAGAAAGACATGAGGGGGTTCTCCTGGTCAAATCTCCAATCGGGGGACTCTTTGAGGAAAGCAAGACTTGATAGATGTTACATCGATCAGAACACCATCCTTCAGTGGGGTATTCCTTCGATTTCCCAACACATGGACCTGACTATCTCGGACCACTACCCGATTACTCTGTCTTTCAAACCGTTTCCCATGTTCCAAAAAGCCCCTTGGTTTCATGCTTGTCAGACTTCGTTTTCCCTCCCCTCTATTCACCAAGAAATTTCTGAGGTGTGGATGGAAGCCTTTGCTTATTGTAATGAACCGGCTAAGTGTTGGAGAAGCGCGGTGGAAAGAACTCAAAAAATTCTAATCAGGACTCAAAAGGCTATAAGAGCTATCCGAAAAAAAAGAAGAGAAACGGTGTACCGAAGACTCTCACGGCTTGAAGAAGAGGTGAACAAAGGCAAGTTACATTGCCAACAAGGTCTTTTGAAAATCAGGGGAAGACTAAGATTAGAGGAGGAGGTTCAAATCGAGAGCACTCAGATAGTCCAAAGTAGATGAGGCCCTCCAAGAGCCCCGGAATGCCCGAAGATTGCCAAAACGTAGATTATATTGCCATGAGCCCAAGAGAGTGGCCAACCATTACAAGAAAGAGGGCAGCCTACATCCAAGAGAGAGGGATTGGAGGAAGGATCACAGAGTCGCTTGGAAGGCACTGAAAGCTTGCAGAAAGTCGAATGTTTTATGAAGTCCCCCTCATAGTTGCACACGATTCGGCATCTCAAGGCAAACTCTCCAAAGCCCTCCAACCCTTGAATAAAAATACACGCTGTCATGCAAATAAGAGTGTGGAGGAGCCAAGGAGGAAGGGTGCGGAGGCCCCCAAACATGAGAAACAGTGTTCAAATGCCCCTGCAAGGAGCCCCGAGGTGCCCGAGAGGAGCCTCGGAGGACCCCCCAATGCACCCCTAAGAATGGTCCAAAGTGCCCCCCAGAGGACCCCCAACGTACCCCCAAGGACGGCCCGATGAGCCCTAGAGTCCCGACATAGAGGGCAAACGATCACTGACACTCCCATTTTGAAAACCTCAACATTCTCCCCCCTTTTAATACCTTGATGTCCTTGTCAAGAAGGGGTGCTAACTAAGGCTATGTACGTGCTCATTACAAGTGCGAAAAGACAACATTACAATGAATTTTTTGAAGATTAAAATCGGGAGTCCTAGATCCTAGCCATGTGTTGAATCCCAATAACATAGAACGAGCTCTCGGTCCTGGGCAAGAAGGAAGTCCTTGGGAACCTAGCTGTAGTCAGATAGAGGCCGATTTCGCCATTTGACATAGAATTCGGGTTGTCTTCGAACTTGATGCTTCAAGATGACTTCAGGCTCAAGTGATTGTCCCCGACGCTCGAGTAGTGGTAGTACATGAAACCCAAATTACGTATCGAAATAGACACATTTGAGAAAGTTGAAGTGAAAAGCATTATGGATCTTCACTTCTGAGGGTAGCTCCAACTTGAATGTGACACTGTTGTATTCCTCCAAAATTTTGTAAGGGTCATACCAGCGATGAACAAACTTGGGTGTGAGATTGGTAAGCATAGAGATATTTTGGGCACTAAGAAGCACCAAATCGCCTTTTGTGAAGAGTTCAGATTGACCTAGAGCATTGTTTCTTTTGATGTACTCGTCTTTGTAGCTTTGCAAATGTTTCTTGGCCACTTGTAATTGAGTTTTCCATTTCTCAAAAAATGCTTCTGTATCAGGATCCATCGCTTCTGGTTTCCCCCCTATTAGAGCCATAGGAGTGATCACCCCTTTACCAGTTGCTAACTCAAATGAAGAAAATTGCATGGGTTAGTGTGTAGTGCTATTGCACTGGAATTCCAATACTTTCAAATGATCAGCCCAATCCTTTTGATTAACCTGTACATAGGCCCTGATATAGTCCTTGATGCCTTGATTGAGGCATTCGGTCTGACCATCTTTTTGAGGATGATATGTTTTGAAGAAAAAAAAATTATGTTCGTAAAGGCTTGAATAGTTCTTGCCACATTGTGCTTAGAAAATGATCATCTCTATCTGATACCATGGCAATTGGAAGTCCATTGTACTTCAAAACATGTTTGAAGAAGAGTTTAGCCACTTGAATGGATGTCAAAGGTGGATTGGCCGGAATAAAGTCTGAGTGTTTAGAAAAGAAGTTGGCGACCACAAAGATTATGTTGAAGCCCCGAGATTCAGGCAACTCTACTATAAAATACATGCTAACTATATTCCATGGTCGAGATGGTAGAGACATATTCACCAAAAATCTAGAGGGGTTGACAAGTCTAGCTTTCATAAGTTTGCAGGTCGGGCACGTTTTGACATACCCCACAACATCTTCATCCATGCGAGGCCATACAAAATTTCTCGCTAAGCAACTATAAGATTTCTTTTGTCCTCCATGGCCGACTAGCTTATAGTCATGGGCTTCAAAAAGTTGTCACCTTTGTATATCTTCGTTGTTTGGGATGAAGATCTGGCCTCTTGAATACCATAGTCTTCTCAATGGCTTGCCTTATCTCATCTAGGAAGTCTGATTCCACAACATTGGCTGATGATATTTTGACATGCGACAAAGTGCATCGGGCATAGCATTATGTTTGCCCAACTTATGAATTATTTCTATATCATACTTTGAGAGAGTGTCTTGCCATCTAGATTGTTTTGTAGATAACTAGGGTTGTGTCTAAAAATATCGTAGAGTCATGCTATCGGTATACACAATGTGCTTCTCTAGATCATAGTGTTGCCATTGTATAAGATAATATACCACTGCAAACATCTCTTTCTCATGTGTTGCCCATTTCTTATGATCCTTTGTAAACTTCTTAGATAAGTACGCTAACAGGTCGGCCCTCTTGCATGCGCACTCCCCCCTGGCTAAACATGATGCAACCACTTCAAAAGGTTGTGCAAAATCTGATAATTTTAGAATAGGAGCCTAAGTCATAACTTGTTTCATTATCTTGAAAAATGCTTTGGTCTCTGCATTTCCTACAGAAATTCTATATTGATGTTTAGATCTATCAATGGGGCCATAATGTGTGAAAAGGCTTGGATAGCCTTTTCATAGTATTGGAAAAACCCATAAACTCATGTACCTGAGTGGTAATGCAAGGCGTTGGCCACTGTTTGATTGAATATATTTTCTTTGGGTCAATCTTCAATCCTTCATCTGACATAACAAACCCCATAAAATCTATCTCTTCTACCGAGAACGCACACTTTTCTGGTTTGGCATACCATTGCTTCTCACGAAGTCGCTGTAAGACTTCATGCGCAAATGTTGCTTGTGTTAGTCCAATGTACCACTGAACACTAGTAAATCATCTAGGTAATTGATGAGAAACTTGTCCATCATGTCAAAAAAATCGTTATCCATAGCCATGGAAAAGATGGCTACTCCATTGGTTAGTCCAAAAGGGAAGCACTAGCTGTTCAAAAGAGCCATACCAGGTTCAAAAAGCTATTTTATGAATGTCCTCTAGAGCGATACAGATTTGGTGATATCCCGATTGTAAATTTATCTTGGTAAAGTACTTGGTCCTTGACGATCGGTCTAGAAGATCATTGATCTGTGGTAGTGGGTACTTGTTTTTTATGGTCCATTTGCTCAAAGTGTAGTAATTCGACATATAATCTTGATGTGCCATCCTTTTTGGTAACAAACAGCAGTGGCATGCCATGAGGAGACTTGCTAGTGCGGATATATGTAGTGTTTGAGAGCTCTTGCAGTTGTCTTTTGAGCTCTTGTAATTGGTTTAGGTCCATGCGATAGGGAGCCTTGGCATGTGGTGTCTGGCCAGGTACAAGTTCAATCTTGTGATCAATATCATGTGAGGGTGGCAAGCAGTTTGGTAGCTTTCTCGGGAGAACATCTTTAAATTTCATTAACAATGGTATAATGCTTTCATCAACCACCTTTGACCTCGAAAATTTCTTCACCAAGATCTACATGGGCCACACATAAAAGCACAAGTTCCCCATTCCTTATGTCTTTCACAATCTGGTTAGCTGTAACCCATTGTCTGGGTTTACCCAAAACGTCCAATTTTTCTAAGGGAACTGTCTCTATTTTCATTTGGCTTTGCTTTACCTATGAAGCGTTAGGCATGTTGTTTGCAGGATAACTAGAGGAAAGTCCTCGATGTATTTGGACCATAGACTCCTTCCCATTTTCATAAAGAAGGACTTTATTGTTCCCATATCCGAAAAGGCAAATGAAACTCTCATTGAACCAAGTCAATCCCAACACCACTTCGTGAGTGTCCATGGGTACCATAATAAAATCGAGGTTCCCACTCCATTCTTTGATGTGGATAGCTAGTTCTTCATTTTGGGGCACAAAGTAGTTTTATGTTTGTTGCTTATAATCGGCCCATGTGAGTTTATTGTTATCCTTCTCCACTACTAATAACAATGTGTAGGCTTCACCATCCAAAAAGTGAGGAATCACACTGGCCCAAGAGTTTTTGTGCATATGAGAGGCTTTCAAGAAGCACTTTCACTCTTGGAGCCATTTCCCCAACACTAAGGAGTCACATTGCCCCTCATATGAGGTGGGCTTGATAGGTTGTAGGTTTCTTGAAGGGTCAAGAGCTTGTGGAGATAGTGTCGTGGCATGCTCCATAGCATTGTGTAGACTAACCTCGGCAAGTTTCATGAGAAGATCCTCAAGCCAGTCTAGTCGAGCCGCACCAGGGTCAAGTTCCATATGCAGCTCATATTCTTGATGAAGCGATGGCTCCTCACCAAAATCATGGTGAGTGTGGCTAAAATTGTCCTCCCCTTCCATGCTTGATGGAGAGTAATCAAAAGTTTGGTTTTGCCCAAAATATAATACACGTTCCATTTGCCCTTGATGTCTGATCTAGTCACCTCATTCCCAAGAATCAATCTCCCTCATCTATCTGATGCATCGCAATACATCTAGGTTGAGAGACGACTCCTCGGATGCTATTTGTTTAGATTAATCATGATGAAGGTAATAATTTTAATGGAAACCCTAATTTAGATCCAATGCTCACTCCCAATGATCTCCAAGCCGTGAGGACCCCCAAGCCTACATGAACATTTAAATCTCGTAACCCTAAAAAAAGAGAGGTAAATTTTTTAAACCATTTTGATGCTCTATTAGAAAATGTCTTTAGCAACCAAAGGGCATGTTTTCTATCAACATTGATGAACTTCAAAAGGATCTAAGTTTCTTTTAAAAAATTGAGGGTGAGTATTACATTACTCTTACCTATGAAAGTGATAATAGGCATGCTGAGCATTTCTTTTAGGATCCATGGGGCTACATCATGAAGATCAAGGGCATGGATGCAAAAGTGAATTTGAGCCACCAAGCTAATGTAAAGCAAGAGGGAAATGCCTATGTGGATCAGAAAGGATCACTTTATGTATTTCATGAGCCTTTAAACAAGTTGCATATCTATTCAAATGAATTCCCAAACGAGAAACCTATAATTTCTAGTGGTTATCCCAATGGTTTCATAGGAATCCATCCAAAATAATTAGGGGCAAATGACCAAGACCATATGTATGTGGCATGGAACTTATTCTTGAATAAGAACCTTCAACACATTAAAATCCATATAACATTCCATTATGTGGAAAAATTTCACTTCAATACACGCAGCGGAAGTTAGAGAACCTCTTTTAGAATCTGCCTTGTAAGACACATGCTTACTAAAACCTGATTCAGTCACAACTCAGAGATCCAATGATTCCAAAAACTACTCCACACAGAGTAGACACTTATAGCTTTCATGTGGAGAAATTTCACTCCAATATACGTAGTCAAAGTTAGAGAACCTCTTTTAGCATCTACTCTGTAAGACACATGCTTACTAAAACCTGATTCAATCACAAGTCAGAGATCCAATGATTTTAGAAAACTGGTCCACATATAGTAGAAACTTATATCTTTCTAACAAGCTATAGAACACTCCATTTGGAGTTCATTTGACTAGCTAACCGACTACACAAAGTTAGACTACCTCTCATCTCAGGTTATGCAAAAAATTGAGGATCACAAGAAATGTTCCCAGTAACTACTGGAGATCTGATAGAGATATTTTATATACAAAGATTATGAGAGATAAGATTTCCAATAAGATATCATATGCATGAAATGGATAAGTACATAGAGAGATATGACCTTCACAAAGTGGATGTGTACAGAAAAGGTATGCGATTGGAATACCTTTGTGCCTTCTAGCATCCAAATGAGGTACCTTCTGATATCCATTGGTGAGAGAATGACCAGCACATGCTTTTAAACCATCTCCTTGTCATGTCCAAAAATTTTCACATGCAAATAACCTCTATATATAGAAGTATGGGCATGGGACTTTTCACCTACCCTTGCATATTCTCTCATCTCTTGACCTTTCACTTCATGTCCTTTGTCCTTCCATTGCCTTGGGTGACTATTGGTGCTCCAAATCACTCCATATGGATAAGGTCACAACTTCTCTGAGTATTCCATTTTGGTTATCATATTTTGGCTTTTAAATAAGCCATAAATACATATGCCCTTTTTAATTGAACACTCTACTCTAAGGTTATGAGTGTAGGATTTATATTTTCAAGGCCTATCTTAATTTTGGGATTACAACAATTACATGATGAAGAGGTAATAAATGAGATGTGTGTATGTTCCAAGCCTCACAATTGGAGCTTGCACAAATTCCATAAATTTCAACACTCCCCCTCAAGCTACAATTGGGAGTCCATTCTACTCTCCAATTCTCGTCCTCTTTGCCTTTCACTTCTTTTGCCCTTGTATCTCTTCCTTTGATTGGTTGGTGACCTTCGTTCTTTGCTTCCAATCTTCTTTGGCTTCTTTAGCTTTAGCTTTGCTTCTTTGGCTCTTGGCAAGAGCTCTTCTTCAATCCCTATCATAGAACATGCTTCATACAAACTCATAGAGTGAAATGAGAGCATGTTTCTTGTACTTATCTTCATTGCTTCACTCTCTTCATCTTTGTTGTCCTCTCTTTGAGAATCTCTCTTCTTCTTCTTCACCTTCATGGCTTCATGTCCTCTAGACTTGCCTGCTTTTCTTTGATTCTCCTTTGTCTTTGGATCATCTTTGACTTTGTCTTTGGGTTCAATTTGGTCATCATCTTTCGATGTCTTCATGGTTGTCATGCTTTCTTTTTCTTCATGTCTTCTTTTGTGCATCGTGGATGCTCCTTTGCTTCTAAGCACTCCGTCCATATAGGTGGCTTCTCCTAGTCCTTCAATTTACCTTTGATGGCTGCTCATACTCTTTCTTTGGCTCTTCCAAATCTGAAATTTGGTTTGACTCCACTTTCTCTTCTTTGGACTCTCCTTGGATCTTCTAGTCCTTGCAAGCCAACTCCCCGTTGCTTCATAATATTTACTTCATTCTTCATGGCTGGTTTATACCTGCAAAATCAACAATGGGCTGATCATACATGAACTCTTTCAATGAGTTCCTCTTCATGTGAAGCAATTGTAGCTTCCACATCTTCCAAGCTTTCTTCATCACCTACAAGAAAACACAGCAAATTGTGAATGTGATGAATGGTGCCTCTTGCACCTAACAAGGCTTGCCATTCCTCTTGGGATGGTCTTACTTGCCCTTACATAGGCTTGCCACTCCTGTTTGGATGGTCTTACTTGCCTCACATAGACTTGCCATTCCTCTTGGGATGGTCTTACTTGTCTTTACATTTGGCTTGCCACTCTCTTTGGTGGTCTTACTAGCATCATCCTTTGACAATACATTCACATGATTTATGCTTAGAACTTGCCACCACGTAATGTGGATTTTTCAAAACCTTAACCTCAGCCTTTAGCTTTGCAAATGCACTTCTTTACCTTCCTTTGCTTCAACCAACATGTCACACTTCACATGAGTGACTCTTCCTTCTATCATGGAACTTTCTTGTGCTCAAACCATGGGGAGTATCCTCAAGTCCTTGTTGAGTCTTCAACACTTTATGGAAGCCCTCCTTTGGAGTCTTCTACTCCTCCTTTGTTGGGAAGCACAATCCTAGGCTTCACCCTTGTCCACCTTCAGCTTGGGTTCCAATCTTTAAGTCTTCAAACTTGAAATGTTTGAAAACCTTTTTGCTTGGTTTCCTTCCTTCACTTTGGCTACAAGCTTTTGTGTCCTTGCATTGTCCAAGCTTTGCCCACTTTGCTTTGGCTTCTACAAATAGGAGCATTGAGTTGACTTCCTATATCTCAAATCAAACATCAAACATATTTAGTTGCCATAACATGTGCACAATTATAGTTGCTTTTGCAACTCTACCTCAATGGGTTTTATCCACAACAAGATACATCCACAAACTTCATACATGATAGTCTTGCATCTTACCAATCTTCATTGCATCCAAACACATTTACTTTCAGCTCATCTATGGATGAACATGAACAACCTTCAAAGATTTAATATCATGCTAACAATTTCACATAAGCATGTATGAAAATCAATCGTCATTTGAGCATATCTTCAGCCCATTGCCAATCAATATGGCTACGCAAACCTGAAAAATTTTCAAATTGTATAGGCTTTATACAATAGCCTATTACTCATCCACACATCATGGAGCATACATATATATTCTTCTTAACCACACATGCATACATTCTTTCATGTTTGACATCAATCTTCAACTCCAAATTCAACTTATATTCAGCCTACACATGGCTGTCCACAATTGTCATACATCTTAAGCATAACCTTCACAAGCATGCATACAAAAGCATCTTCATTGCATAAGCATAAAATGTTACCATCAAGCATATACATAAGCTTCAATAATCAACCATATACATAATAAAAACTTGCACTTCATTCAATTGAGTGCAATATCTCAAACATCCATACAATGTTCATATGCAACTATATGTAGTTATCCAAGATTCTTCACTTGAATCTTCCTCTTCTTGTATAGGCTGCTCATAAATCTTCAACAAAGTGATTAGCATCACTTATAGAATGCCTCAATGAACAAACATCTTCAGTAGAGAGTAGGACAAGAGAGTCTATCACTTCAAATAACATAAATCAACAAACTTATCTTACATACAAAAGATTCATCTCCATAGCTTTCCAATGAGCATGATAGCTCCAAGCTTTCCTTTGTTATCTCTGCATCTTCTTAAAGATCTCTTTGTGTAACCATGGCTTCACTCCAAATGCTATGCAAACAAGGCTCTGATACCAAAATGTGGAGAAATTTCACTCCAATACACAAACAGAGTATGAGAGATAAGCTTTCCAACAAGATATCATATCCATTAAATGGATAAGTACATAGAGAGATATGACCTTCTCAAGGTGGCTATGTACAAAAAAGGTATGCGGCTAGGATACCTTTGTGCCTTCTAGCATCCAAATGAGGTACCTCATGTTATCCATTGGTGAGAGAATGACCAACATATGATTCTACACCATCTCCTTGTCATCTCCACAAATTTTCATGTTCAAGTGACCTCTATATATAGAGGTATGGGCATGGGACTTTTACCTACCCTTGCATCTTCTCTCACCTTTTGACCTTTCACTTCATGTCCTTTGTCCTTCCACTGCCTTGGGTGACTTTTGGTGCTCCAGATCACTCCATATGGATAAGGGCACGACTTTTGTGAGTATTCCATTTCTCTTATCATATTTTGGCTTATATATAAGCCGTAAATACATATGCCCTTTTTAATTGAACACTCTACTCTAAGGTTATGAGTGTAGGCTTTATATTGTCAAGGCCTAGCTTCATTTTGGGCTTACAACAATTACATGATTAAGAGGTAATAAATGAGATGTGTGTATGTGCCAAGCCTCACAATTGGAGCTTGCACGAATTCCATAAATTTCAACACATTATTCCATAAAGTATAACATATCCTTGTTTAAAGCTTTGGACAAACATATCTTTGTTTAAAGCTTTGGACAAACATATCCTTAAGGTTCATGAACTAAGTTTGTCCAAAGTTCCAAACACATGGATATTGTATAGTTTATGGAATAATGGAAATTTATATGAATTTTAATGTGTTGAGGTTTTTAATGTGATTTGTGTTTTGATTTAGTAGGTGAAGACTCATGAGTGTGTGAATGCATGTGGAATTATTCATATATTTTTGAAGATAGTAAAAAAAAAGTATTTTAGATATTTTTTGTAAAAATAATAGATCGCTTTAGAAAGCAACATTTTTGTGAAAATAGTAGATCGCTTGAAAAGCAACGATTTTATAAATAAAGCAAGTTTTCATAAATGCTCGCTTTTTGAAGCACCACCATCATGTATCTTCTATTCAAGATGTAATGAGAAATACCTATAAATACACATACTCTGATAGACTCATCCATCAGAGTATGTGGGGGGACATTGTACCCAATTTGGTGTCAAGTCTCTTGTCTCTTTCTGTTTTGTTTATGCTTTTGTGAGATCTCATTTCTATACTATCATCTACATATGTGGGTCTATGGGATCCAAGCAACATTGGTATCAAAGCATAGGCACGTCTGCAGAGGTACTTTATCAACATCCAATCATGATTCATGACATCCATTTGCAATTCGGCATCCGTCTCAGTCATCTGGACGAGTCCTAGGTTTCGATGCTATATAAGGCCATGGACCCTACCCATAATAATGAGGATTTTGGTACATCACCCCTACCTGGGGTACCGATTGAGCAACAATTAGAGCATTTGCAAAACCAACTCTAACATGCCCAAAACAAGATTAAAGAATGTGATGTTGCACTCCAACAACTACAAAGTGATGACAATAACCTAGTTAGGATGGTTGTTGGGAAAGATGGATGGATCCTTCAGAAGATTGAGTAGGTGCTGCTAATCCTGCTTTGCACGAGCCCTCAGTGACTCCAGATATGATTAGTAGACACCCTTAGCTTCCAAATGACACCAAGAGATCATATATGTACTTTGAAAATGATGTGTGTAGTGATCAAATCAAAACAGACTACTTGATACTTCACAAATCCAAGAAAACTTGCTATTTTGATATTGACACCTGCTCAGAGTTATGCTTAGTATGACCAGTACACTTACAATTGGCAAAATTCCTTCTAGAGGTATTCTATTAGCTTAGTAAGCTACCATTTGCAAGTAGAATGAGATAAAATGATGAACTATACTCAGAGAAATCACTTTAGCAAAATTAGGAACACTCCCAACTTTTTAGGAAGTATGCAGACAAATACCAATGAGCACTTCGACCGCGATTTCTCGAAATTGGCTGAAACAAATTGCTTCAAACTTCGTATGCTTGTAGTATGCTTTGAGCTGAATCTACCAAGCTTTGAATCACTTGATTTGGTCCAGTATGCACTGCGATATGCCTCTTTGAAGTTGACAGACTTGGAGTAGTACACTCAGAGAACACAGAGTTGGAAAATGTGAATATATCTATTGATTAACATAATTGTACAATCTCATTAGCATGATAACCATAGCTAGATGAGGTAATGAGGTATGAGCTACAGTGTAGCACTCATACACACTCAGATACAAACGTAAAATGCCTCGGGAAATGAGCTAGAGTGAGCTAAGCTACCCGCGACTTTTTCCTTACATCTTTTATAGAGTTGAGTTTCAAAATCAAGTTTGAATTCAAATTCAAACTCCTAAAATCTTTCACCTAAAAAGTAATGAGATATTCTCTCAATCATCCAATAACTTTTTCCACGATTCTAATCAAGTAGGTGTGTAACAAAGATTCCAAGTCATTTAGACTTTTACAAGGAGTAAATGGTAATAAATCATAAGCATAAGTTCCTATGGTTCTTCTCTCATATAGAGATCTTCTTGAAGGTATTCAAGCCAAATTGTGAAGGCTTGAATTGCACCAACAGCTCCCCCTCAAGCCAAACACTTTGGCTTAAGTCTTCATCTTCAAACTTCAATCACATCCTGCAATCCAATCATGGATTTGAATCTGCATAACTTGTTTCCATCCAAAGCTTTAGTGAGTAAATCTGCACATTGCATATTAGTAGACACATAGGTCAACTGAATGTCCTTGCTAAGTAACTTTCTCTCTCACATAGTGGTAATGAACCTCTATGTGTTTTGTTCTAGCATGATATATTGGATTAGCTGCAAGGTGAAGAGAGCTTGTGTTGTCTCCAAAGATAATTGGAGGCCTAGTGTATAGGCCTAACTCTGTATACAAAAGCTTTAACCAAATAGCTTCTTGAGTGGCATTGGCTAGCCCTCTATACTCAGCTTCAGTGGATGACAATGCCACTGTTGGTTGTTTCTTGGCTGACCAAGAAATAGGTTTATCACCTGCAAAAGATAAGTATCCTGATGTGCTTCTCCTATCATCCTTGCATCCTGCCCAATCTGCATCTGAATACACTTTAATGTCAATGTCTGATGTATAAGGAAAGTACAAATCATGGTTCTGAGTTCCCTTTAGATACTTCAAGATCTTCTTTGCAGCTTCAAGGTGAGGTACTCTTGGTTTGTGCATGAATTGACTTAGCACACTAACTCCATATGCTATATCAATTTTGGTTAAGGTAGCATAATTCAAACTACCTACCATGCTTTGATATCCTGTAATATCTTGGACTTCATCCCCTTCATGAGCACTTAGCTTTAGGTTGACCTCCATTGGAGTACTTGAGACTTTAGCATCCTGCAAGCCAAACTTCTTTAACATGTCCTGCACATACCTCTTCTGAGTGATATATATACCTGAATTAGTATAAACCAATTCAAGTCCTAGAAAGTATTTCAATAATCCAAGATCATTGATCTTGAACTCCTTCATCATCTGATTTTTGATGCTTTTGATTCTTTGGACATCATTACCTGTAATGATGATATCATCAACATAAACACAGAGATAGATTACCTCTGAATTGCTCCTTTTGATAAACAATGATGTATCTACCTTGCTCATAGTAAACCCTTGATCTTGGAGGTATGTTGTCAACCTGTAGTTCCATGCCCTAGGTGCCTGCTTCAATCCATATAAAGCCTTCTTCAATTTACAGACATAATTTACCTTCTTGGAATCTTCATAGCCAGGTGGTTGTGACATGTAGACTTCTTCAGATATCCACCCATTCAAGAAAGCATTCTTGACATCTAATTGGTGCATGTTCCAATTTTTGGATGCAGCTACACTCACCAATACTCTGATTGTTGGCATCTTAGCCACAGGAGAAAATGTCTCCTCATAATCAATGCCTTGGGTTTGTGCAAAACCCTTGGCTACCAACCTAGCTTTGTACCTGTTGATTGTACCATCAGAGTTCCTCTTTAGTTTGTAGATCCATCTGGATCCTATCACTTTCATAGAGTCCTTCTTGGGTACCAAGTCCCATGTGTCACTCTCCTTGAGAGCTTCTATTTCTTCATCCATAGCTCCTTTCCATTCTGGTTTGGTGATTGCCTCTTCATATGAACCTGGTTCTTCACTTAAGAAGTCCTTTGCAAGATAAATTGAATGCTTAGTTACAAGAAATGTATCATACCCATATCTGATAGGCTTCTTACTTTCTCTCTGAGATCTCCTCATTGCTTGAGTTGAAGATTCTGGTATATCCTCAAGCTTCTTCATCTTTAACTTGCCTTTGGACTTCCATGCCTTGAATTCTTCAAGATTGATTGTGTCATCATCTTCTGAACTTGAGTCTTCCTTCTAGATTGGTTCCTCCTTTGAGAGTTTTGGAAACTCCTCTTCCAAATCATAGGGCAGACTAAACTTCCTGCATTCATTCTCATACCATGAGTCATTCTCATAAAAAATGACATCTCTGCTTACCTTGAACCCTTTATTGGTTGGATTGTAGAATCTGTACCCTTTTTGATTTAATTCATAACCAATGAAAATACATTTTTCTGCTTTAGGGTCTAGCTTTCCCCTTACCTGTGAGGAAATATGCACATATGCTACACAACCAAAAATTTTGCAATGATCCAATGATGGTCTCTTACCATGCCAAGATTCATAAGGTGTCATTCCATCAAGTGACTTTGATGGCAACCTGTTTATGAGATAGGTGGCAGTAGATACACTCTCTGCCCAATGATAATTTGGCAACTTTTTCTCATTAAGCATAGACCTAGCTGTTTCAACAATAAGCCTATTCCTTCTTTCAGCTACCCCATTTTGTTCAGGTGAGTACCTTGTGGTTATCTCCCTATTGATGCCTCTTTCCTGCAAGAAGTCTTCAAACTCATTTGAGAAGTATTCACCTCCTCCATCTGACCTTAGCTTCTTCAAGTTCCTTCCTGTTTGATTTTCAACTAGTGCAAGATATCTTTTGAAACAATTAAACACTTCATCTTTGTGTTTCATAAAGTATAACATAGTCCATCTGCTATAATCATCAATGAAAGACACATAGTACCTTGATCCTGAAATGGAAGGGTCCTTGCTAGGTCCCCAAACATCTGTGTGTACCAAATCTAGGTAGTCTTCATGCATAAAACCTCTCCTTGAGTAGGGCAATCTGTGAGACTTACCAAACTGACAAGCACCACATTTGTAAATCATGTGTTGCTTGGATACATTAGGTATCCCAAGCACACATTGGTCCCTGCACATTTGCTTTAAGGTCCTTTCACCTATGTGACCTAATCTCTTGTGCCATATTTCTAATTCTGAAAGTGTTTGATCCTTGTAATTGTATAAAGCAATGTTTTTGGTGTCTTCTAGCTCAAAAGTAAATAATCTACCTGATTTTTCTCCCTTGGCTATCCTTTTGAATCCATGTCTGGGGTCCTCTACATATGCTCCATGTTGATTGAACCTGACCTGCAAACCTTTCTCCACAATCTGACCAACACTCATTAAGTTCTTGGTAATAGTTGGTACATAAAGTACCCTGCTCAATAGGTTCTGGTTACCATCACAAGTTTTTACATTTCCAATCTTTACTACAGAATGCTTAGTATCATCACCTGTCTGTACTTGATGTTTGCCCTTGGGTTCCTCAAGATCAGAGAGTAGTGCCACATTGCCAGCTACATGATTAGAACATCCTGAATCAATATAAAATAGATGATCATCATTGATACCTGACTTGGAAGTCATATTCATGATCAATAGGGAGTCATCTTGCTCCTCTGTGTAGTTGTTGTAGTCTTTCCTATTTCTGAATCCTTCTTGGTAGTTACCATTATGGTTGTTGTTGTAATTGTTGTTGTAGTTATTGTTGTAGCCATTGTAGCCTTGGTGTTGGTTGAACCTTCCTCTGCCTTGAGAGTATCCACCTCTTTGATAGCCTCTTCCTCTCTGATTTTTGTAGTTTTTGTAGCACTCATCTCTGGTGTGGTTAGACAATCCACAAATATTGCATGGTGATGAATTGTAGGGTCTCCCCCTACCTTGCTTACCTCCTCTGCCCCTGCCTCTTGAAGATCTACGTCTCCCTGCATAGTTGACTTGGGAGGTAGAACCTTCATCCTCTTGCTTTTTACCTTTACCTTTATCTTTAACCTTTTTATCAGTATATAAGGCAGAAGGAGTGTTACCTTTTGATGTATCTCCAACCTTTGTGAACTTTGCTTCATGTGTGAATAGTTGGCCCATCAGAGTTGTGAGATTTGGGGTATGCATGTCCATGTAGAGATCCATTGCAGTGGTGAAGCTTTCCCACTTATCATCTGCCTTTAGTCCATTGGTTACTTGCCTTACTATTTGTTCTCCTTCAATCTCCTCTCCAATGCTTGCTAATTGGTCTGCCACATCCTTGATCTTGGTCACAAATTCTGAGACTGATTGCTTTGGTTGCTTCCTAAGGGTTGTGAACTCAATCCACAATTGATTCTTTCTGGCCCTTGTATTAGAGGAAAAATATGATGACAAGGTTTCCCAATTTTCTTGGGAAGTCTTACAATTCCTGATGTGAGGTAAAAGGAAATCAGATATAGAGTTAAGAAGATAAGACCTTGTCAATGCATCTTTTGCACACCATGTATTAAGCCTTTCTTGTTCTTCCTTGGTGGGTAGACCCCTTGCTTTGAATGAGGGCAATTCCTCATCTCCTGAGATGAATCCAAATAGACTTCTTCCTTGTAGATAGGTTTTCATCCTCAGAGACCAAGCTTGATAATTGTTCCTGTCCAATTTGTCAATGAATGAAGGAAAACCAACTCCCATGTTACCTTGTTTGCTCTGATACCACTGTTGGGAAAGATGCATGGATCCTTCAGAAGATTGAGTAGGTGCTGCTAATCCTGCTTTGCACCAGCCCTCAGTGACTCCAGATATGATTAGTAGACACCCTTAGCTTCCAAATGATACCAAGAGATCATATATGTACTTTGCAAATGATGTGTGTAGTGATCAAATCAAAATAGACTACTTGATACTTCACAAATCCAAGAAAACTTGCTATTTTGATATTGACACCTGCTCAGAGTTATGCTCAGTATGACCAGTACACTTACAATTGGAAAAATTCCTTCTAGAGGTATTCTTTTAGCTTAGTAAGCTACTATTTGCAAGTGGAGTGAGATAAAATGATGAACTATACTCAGAGAAATCACTTTAGCAAAATTAGGAACACTCCCGACTTTTTAGGAAGTATGCAGACAAATACCAGTGAGCACTTCGACCGCGATTTCTCGAAATTGGCTGAACCAAATTGCTTCAAACTTTGTATACTTGTAGTATGCTTTAAGCTGAATCTACCAAGCTTTGAGTCACTTTATTTGGTCCAGTAGGCACTGAGATATGCCTCTTTGAAGTTGACAGACTTGGAGTAGTACACTCAGAGAACACAAAGTTGGAAAATGTGAATATATCTATTGATTAACATAATTGTACAATCTCATTAGCATGATAACCATAGCTAGATGAGGTAATGAGGTATGAGCTACAGTGTAGCACTCATACACACTCAGATACAAATGTAAAATGCCTCGGGAAATGAGCTAGAGTGAGCTAAGATACCCGCAACTTTTTCCTTACATATTTTATAGAGTTGAGTTTCAAAATCAAGTTTGAATTCAAATTCAAACTCCTAAAATCTTTCACCTAAAAAGTAATGAGATATTCTCTCAATCATCCAACAACTTTTTCCATGATTCTAATCAAGTAGGTGTGTAACAAAGATTCCAAGTCATTTAGACTTTTACAAGGAGTAAATGGTAATAAATCATAAGCATAAGTTCCTATGGTTCTTCTCTCATATAGAGATCTTCTTGAAGGTATTCAAGCCAAATTGTGAAGGCTTGAATTGCACCAACAATGGTAAAGGCCATTACCAATGCGCATGCAGTCAAAGATTGGTGCCAAAAATTTCCAATTTTTGCGATTTGATGGATGAAAGGATGGCCAATTTGTTCTTTCATGGCTTTCTCAATTTGATGACTTTTATTCCAACGAATCATATTTTGAAATTGAGAAAATGAAATTTGTTATTAATTATTTGGTGGGTAAGGCCCAATTATGGTGTAATGTTTTGCGGCATAGCACCAACCGCCCCACCACATGCATCCAATTTCAAGAAAATATATAGGAGTCCTTCCTTCCCCCTCAGTTCCACTTGCATGCTCATCGATCATGGACAAGTTTTGGATGCAAAGATGGAGATACTGTGTCTACCTACACTGAACACTTTTGGGAACGACTACTACTTATTTGTTCGCTTGAAATTATTATTGACGATACCTTGCAACAGAAGTATGAAGATGGTTTGGAGATGGAAATCCAAGCCAAGCTCAACGCACTATGTCTTATGACCCCCTATGAAGCTATCTCCTTTGCACATGATGCTAAGAAGGAGTTTTAATCCATTATGGAGTCCATTTGCTTACAACAAACGTGTCAACAACAACAACCAATCAAGCCCAATTTTCCTTTCAAGCAATCCTTTCACTACTTTTCAATGCCCTCCTACTCTTCAATGCCCTCCTACTCTTCAACGCCCTCCTCAATCCAATTTGATGCCAGTTCACAAGCCAACCCCATTACACCCTAGGAAACCTCTAACTCTTCAAAGTACGATGATGGATGCTCAACAAAAGAGGCCCCGTATCACTTTTTGGCAGTTTGGCCATACTAAAGCTAAGTGAGGTTCCAAACTAACAACATGAAGCTTGTCAAAGCTTAAGTACACAACATGGAGGTGGTTCATGGAGACTCTCAACTTGATTGGGCAGAAGAAGCATTGGGAAAAGGATCTAAGTACCTTAGGTAACAAAATTTCTATTCATTATTTACTTTGTATGCAAGGTACTATTAATGGTAAAGTTGTTAATATTTTACATGATGATGGTAGTTCACATGATTTTATTTCTTATACAATAGTGCAAGATCTCCAATTAACTCCACTTCCTTCTATGCATAAAGTTAAGGCTTCATTTCAAGGAAATAAATATAATGTTACAAGTGAAGTGCAACACGTTCAGATTTGTATAGGTTCATATGTAGATGAACATACATTTTTAATTGCTTCTTTCTAGTCCTATGATGTTATACTTGGCATGCCTTTTCATCATCATTATAATCCATGCATTGATTATCATACACACACAATGAGTTTTAAGTTCAATAATCAAGATATTTCTTTGTTTGCAATGTATGAATTCCAACCAATTCCATTAATTAGTCATAATCAAGCAAAATATGCATTTAGGAAAGGCTACAATTCATGTATTTTTTTTGTCAATAACATACTTGATTATACACATACACTTCCTAATGCACATAAATCATTCATGAATTCCTATGAGGATTGTTTTATGGCTGATTTTCCTTCTAAAATACCACCTTTTAGGGGACTCTCGACCATAGTATAGACTTAATTCTTGGTAGTTCTCCTCCCCATAAAGCAACTTACAGGCATGTACCTTTACATAAAAAAGAAATAGCTAATCAAGTTAAGGATCTACTCCACAAAGGCCTTATAAGACCTAGTTCTTCTCCCTTTGGAGCACCTGTTCTCTTAGTTATAGGATGTGCATTGACTATAGAGCACTCAATAAGATCATAATGAAAAACAGATATCCTATTCTTAGGATAGATGATTTGCTAGATAAACTTCATGGAGCACATGCCTTTGGTAAAATTGATCTCAAATCTAGGTATCATTAGATACGAATGACACAAAATGACATTTATAAGACTTCCTTTAGAACTCAAAATGGTCACTTGGAATTCATGCTAATGCCTTTGGTACTCACCAATACACCTGCTACGTTTGCACATACATTTTCCTTGATTACCAAGCTTTTGTTATTGTTTTCTTTGATGATATAATTTTCTATAGTGAGAATGACAATGACCATGAAGATCATTTAGCAACTGTCTTTAATTTCGTATGCAAAAAAGAACTTCATGCCAATCTTGAAAAGAGTTATTTCTTCCAAAAAGAATTAGAGTATTTAGGCCATATTGTTTCTAGTCAAGGCGTTCATGTAGATCCACATACAATTAAAGTAATTGAAGAATGGCATGTATTCCAATCTGTGAATGATGTACACTCTTTTCTAGGTTTAGCTAGTTTTTATAAAAAGTTTCTAAAAGTTTTTTCTTATTTAGCACATCCACTCACATTATTATTGAAGAAAAGGTTAAAATTTGCATGGGGATTATCCCAAAAAAAATCTTTTGAAAAACTCAAACATGTAGTTTCTCATGCACATCTTTTGCAATTACCAGATTTTGCACAACCTTTCTATGTAGTCAAGGCATTCATGTAGATCCACAGACAATTAAAGTAATTGAAGAATGGCATGTACTCCAATCTGTGAATGATGTACACTCTTTTCTAGGTTTAGCTAGTTTTTATAAAAAGTTTTTAAAAGGTTTTTCTTATTTAGCACATCCACTCACATTATTATTGAAGAAAAGGTTAAAATTTGCATGGGGATTATCCCAAAAGAAATCTTTTGAAAAACTCAAACCTGTAGTTTCTCATGCACATATTTTGCAATTACCAGATTTTGCACAACCTTTCCAAGTAGTTAGAGATGCTAGTGGTTTAGGTATAGGTGTTGTATTAATACAAAATGATCATCCCATTAAATTTGAGAGTAGGGAACTTAAACCTTCTGGAAAGAATTATACATATGATAAGGAAATTTTGGTTGTTGTGCATGCTTTAAAAATTTGGAAACATGACCTTGTGGCTTCTGAAGTTCTAATCAAAATAGACAAACGTGCTATTAAGCATTTATTAAATCAACATTGATTTCAGACAGACACATTAATTGGCCTCATTCATACAAAATTTTAAGCCTATGATTCAATATCAACCTGGCAAAGCTAATGTTGCAGCTGATGCCCTTAGTCACTTCCCATGCCCACAAATAAATATTGTTTTAACCAATAGTATTTCTATTGTTCAGATTCATTCATTTCATGACATGATTCCTACTTATGCATCTGATTTATATTTTTCATAAACGTGGAATGCTTTCAAAAATTCTACACCATCTAATGAGGATCACTACATGTTTCATAATGGGTTCTTGTATTTCCAACACAAGCTATGCATCACACAAGGTTTTAAAGAATTTGTTATGAAGAGATGCATGAACCACCATATATGGATCAGAGGGTCATATAAAGTCCTATTTCAATGTGTAAAGAATTTTCTTTTGGCCAAATATGGAAAAAGATATTTCATAGTATGTTTCCCATTGCATTGTGCACCAACATGTGAAAAAACATCATAGGTAACCATTTGGATTATTGATGCCACTTCCCATACCTAATGGACCATGGGAATGAATTTCTATGGATTTTATGGTTGGTCTCCCTACAACTTCATCTATGATATGATCGCAAAATTGTTGATAGGTTTAGTAAACAAGCATATTTCATTCCTTGTAAAAAGAATCTTTTTGCACCTCAAGTTTCTAAGTTCTTTATTAAATTTATTTTTATGCATCATGGTTTTCCAAACATTATTCTTTTAGATTAAGGTGTTTGTTTTTGTACTCACTTTTGGGTTGCATTATTTCAAAATTTAGGCTCTAAAATAGATTTTAGCTATGCATTTCATCCTGAAAGTAATGGGCAAAGTGAAGCTACAAATAGTACTATTTTAGATTTGTTACGTTGTTACTCTTTAGATGATCCAAGTAATTGGGATGAAAAACTTCCTTTACTACAATTTGCATATAATAACACAACACATACCACTACTCGATGTGCAACGTATGAAATTGTGTCTGGTAAAAAGCTTCCCATTCCCATGTCTATCACTCAAGTTGATATTCCTATGGCTGAGTCTTTTGCACAAGATCATATTTCTACACTTCATGAGGTTCATGAGCACATTAAGAAGAATCAAGAATGTTACATGTGTAAGGTTAATAAGAAATGAGTAACCAAACAATTTAATGAAAATGAATTTGTATGGTTACGAATAATTAAAAGACATTTGAAAAATATTTCACAAAATCCTAAGTGCTAAACTTGCACCACATTATTATGGACCTTTTCATATTATTTAAAAAATTAATGAGAATGCTTTTAGACTAGACATACCTTCTCATTGGAATATACATAATTCTTTTCATATTAGTTTATTGAAATCCTTGAAATTAACTTTACCACTCACTCCTATTTTAGATGATCCTCCTTTGCTAGAAGAGGACGCTGAAATTTTAATTCCAGAGAAAATACTTGATTATGATGATACTACTATATGCATATGTAATCAATATCATAGATATTTAGTTAAATATAAAAATCACTCACTTGAAGAATCTCAATGGATTCATAAAACATCACTCACTCCACATTATGTCATTTGATTTCTGCATATCATTCACAATCACATTCAATTCTAGTTTTCGGATTCCATGCATCTGTTTTTACATGGAACATGCTTATGATTGTTCAATGATGGGACATGTGACTTTCCATCCATGTCTATTTTATTATTATCAAATGAGGTTAGTTGCTTTTCAATTGGAAGGCATGTTATACTTCATGGAATAATGGAATGTTATATGGATTTTAATGTCTTGCGCTTTTTAATGTGATTTGTGTTTTGATTTAGTAGGTGAAGACTCACGAGGATGTGAATGCATGTGGAATTACTCAGATATTTTTGAAGATAGTTAAAAGATAGTATTTTAGATATTTTTTGTAAAAATAATAGATCACTTTAAAAAGGGAAGTGTGTTTAAAAATAGATCGCTTGAAAAGCGATGATTTTGTAAATAAAGTAGATTTTTGTAAATGACCCTTTTCAAAGCACCACCATCATGTATCTTCTATTGAAGATGTAATGATAAATACCTATAAATACACATACTCTGATAGACTCGTCCATCAGAGCATGTGGGGGGAGATTGTACCCAATTTGGTGTCAAGTCTCTTGTCTCTTTCTATTCTCTTTATGATTTTGCGAGATCTCTTTTTGTACTATCCTCTATGTACATGCATCTACAAGATCCGACCAACAGGATATGTATGAGGATCCAATAAAACAAGAGTTTTAGGTTCTATTCCAGGTGCCTCAAGTTTGGGCAAAGAGGACACCATTTCAGATTTCTGCAGGCGTAGCAAGCTAGCAAAATTTAGATGACCAAACCGAGCATGCCAAAGCTTTGCATCTGACATAGCTTGAGAATCATTTACTGCACATGCCAAATCATTTTCAGATCTTTCATAGTCTATGAGCTTTGCCACGACATAAAATGCCAGAAGCAATAATAACATCACCATTTGACAGATCATGAACTGTACATCTATCATCAACAAATTTCACAACCAAGCCAATCTTGGCTAATGCAGAAACTGATAACAGATTCTTCTTGATCCCTGGCACAAATAAAGCATCTGACAAAGTGAAAGAACTACCATCAGCGGTAGTCAAAATGATCTTACCAACTCCCATAACAGGATAAGAGGAGTTGTTGGCGCATGTAACAGTATTCCCTGTAGGGGCAGGCTCAAGTGAAGAGAAGAAACTGCGCTATGAGGTAATATGTCTGGTCGCCCCACTGTCAAAGTACCAAACATCTGAGTCTACTGCAGACATGCACTGCTCATGAGAAGATGGGTCAAAACTGCAAACAGTAGTGAACGCCCATTCTTCTTCCTACACAAGATTAGCAGACTCCGTTTTTGGTGTAGAGGCTTCTCCAACAACCATTCCAGCCTCTTTCTTCTTTGCCTCTTTTGCAGCCAGTTTTGGAGAGTTCTTTATGATATGATCATTCCCTTTACAGTACTTACAAAAAAATTTTTGCTTTTTTGATTTTTTCTCGTCTTTGTCTTGGTTCTTCGAATGTGAAGCATTTGCAGATTTCTGCTTACTTGTAGAAGAACTCCATTTTCCTTTGCCCTTCTGACTAGCCAGGAAAGCTTGATCTGCAACACGCATAATGGACCTGTTCTATCTGGACGGATCTTCCTGCATCAGAACAGAGACTAACTCCTCAAATGACAAGGCATTTGGATTGCCTTTCATCATCAATCGAAGTGTAGAAGCAAAACTCTAATATGAATCAGGAAGACCATTCAAAACAGTCTGCACAAGTGAGCTATCTGGTATAACCTCATCAGCAGAAATCAACTGTTCCTTCAAGTCTTTGATCTTTTTTAGGAAACTTTCCATAGAATCACCTTCATTCATGTGCTCACTCTCCAACTGTTTTCGGAGGTAAGCAACACGAGCCTCATTCCTAGCCTGGTATTATATGGTAAGTGTATCCCAAGCATCCTTAGCTTTTCTACAAGAGCGACTATGAGGAATAATGGCACGTTTGATAGACAAAGCTATCAATGCATGTGCCTGGGCATCTTTGCCATCCCAACGAATCTGCTCTGCAGTAGTTGCAGCAGAAACAGCAACACGAACAAGAATCTGCACAATATCATCTTCGACACCATCTTCATCAGCTCCAGCACCTGTATTTGTAGTACCTGTTATTACAGGTGTAACAGGACGTCTTTCAACACCCTGCACAATGTTCCACAATCCTTTTGCAACCAATACATGTCGCATCATATAAGCCATAATGGGTAGTTGGTACCATCCAACTTATCCTCAATAGCCAACATACGGAATACATCACTACTTTCAGCCATGGCCGATGACTAAAATACCTTGATGTAGAAAATTGACTGTATCTCAAAAAGTTGAACGGAACTGCCCAGACAAGTTCTGCTAAACCTCTAGCAGACTTCGAGACGCTTATACTGGTGAAAAGAAACTAGTATATACCTTTGGCACAAAAAGACAAAATAGCCTGCACAAGCGTTGCTATAGTGCGTTCAAAGGCCGAAACGAGCGCAGATCGCGATTTCGGCACCACATAGTGAAGCTGTTTTGATCTCGGAAACACGCTGAGTATGCTCACCAAAATTCGTACGATTGTGAGACTGCAAACAGAGGAGTGTCGACGACGCCCTAGATGAAGTGACGACCTGCTCTGATACCAATTGTTGGAGTTAGACGTCTGCGGAAGCACGCGAACAACACAAGAAAGAAGAAGAAGCTTGGAGCTCAACACACAATACTGAATGTATTACTAGAGAATGTACAAAGATAAGTAGCCCATTCGGGCAATAGGTGTATATACAAGCCGGGGGAAAAAAAACCTCCTAAAGAGGGAAAAAAGTGCCCTGGAAGTCCTAGTGTTTTCACACACATCACTACCTAAATATATCAACGTATGCCGAGCTGATCTCCCTAGCAGAAACCTCTCCCTGACATAGTGATAATGCACCTCAATGTGCTTAGTGCGAGCATGGAACACAGGGTTCCTTGCAACTGCCAATGCGCTCTAACTATTAGTGAAGATGGTCATGGCAGAAGTTTGACCAACACCCAAATCAGCCATAAGGCGTCTGAGCCACACACTCTCAACAATCGTTGTGAAAGCTGCCCTATACTCAGCCTCACAACTAGAAGTGGCCACATTAGACTGCTTCTTGCTCAACCAAGATATACATGAGCTACCAGGCATGAAGCAAAAGCCACTAGTGGACACACGAGTGTCGTAGCAACTAGCCCAATTACAGTCAGAAAAAGCATGAAAATCTGGTGGTAGTGATCCCCCCTTGGGATAAAACAACCCAAGTAGCCGAGTACCACACAAATAGTGAAAGATGCGCTTAACTGCCTGCCCATACTTGACTCCTGGGCAATGCATAAACCTACTCATCTGTGAGACATCAAACTGAATATCTGGCCGAGTAATGCATAAGTAAATCAAGCATCCAACAGCTTGCTGATAGAGAACAACATCAAATGCATCTCCAGCATCATGAAGACTCAATCGTAAACATGTCTCCATAGGAGTGGCAATAGGCTTACAGTCTTCAAGGCCAAAACGCTGCAATAATGTGTCAATATATTTCGTTTGACACAAAGCCATTCCACCATCAACTTGCATAAATTGAATGCCCAAATAGTGATGCAAATGCCCCAAATCAGACATCTCAAATGAGGCATGCAAATGAGCCTTAAAATCAACAATATGCTTCTCAATAGGACAAGTGAGCAGCATGTCGTCAACATAGACAACAGTGATAAGAAGCACATCATTAGCACGCTTAACATATAAGGTGCTTTCAGTTGGACTGTTCTCAAAACCATGTGCAATCATATAGGCATGTATGTTCTCATACCAAGCACGTGGTGCTTGCTTTAAACCATATAATGCCGTCTTTAACCTGCACACTTGGTTTTCATGCCCTTTCTGCATAAAGCCACGGGGCTGAAAACCATACACTTCTTCATGCAAGTCACCATTAAGAAATGCTGTTTTAATGTCCAACTGATGTACATTCCAACCATGATGAGCTGCAAGTGCACAGATGCTCCGAAGAGTAGTCATACGACATGTAGGTGCAAAGGTCTCAACAAAATCAATGCCTCTTTCCTGTGCATAACTCTTTGCAACAAGCCTAGCCATATACCTGTCAACTCTACCATCCGATTTACGCTTCAGCTTGTATACCCACTTAGTGCCAATGGCCTTCTTGCCAAGAGGCAAGTCATAGAAATACCAATTACCATTCTTCATTATAGCATCATATTCAGATTGCATAGCAGCCATCCAATTTTCTGAATTTTGTGCTTCATCAAATGAACCTCATCACAAAGACTAGATGCAGCCATAACATAGCAATCTGATGCAAAAGAGGCACTATGAGAGCCTGAACGAGTATGATATGACAGAGGTGCATCTAATTTGCTGTCACGCAAGGTGTGCACCAGCCATTTTGGCATAGTTCGTGCTTGCTCAATATCAGCTCTCTCATCAATAAGTTCATCATGTATATCTGCATCAGCAATGGAATTATCTGCATCATCACAAGAGACCTGCAAAGGCTGAGAAGTTGCCTCATTAGGACCAACACTAGACTATCCACCTGTAAAAAGAGGCAGCAAAGTATCATACATGTTTTTGGAGCTAACAGATGTCTCCTTAGTACATCAAAGCAATGGCTGAATAGCATCTTCCACAAAAAAACAACATCAGAGATAACCAAAATGCATTTAATCTATGGATGATACAGATGATAGCCTTTACTTTCAGAACTGTACCCAACAAAAATACATTTTACTGCTTTATCATCCAATTTTCTACAATGTTGTTCAGGCATTAATGCATATGCCAAACAACCAAAAACACACAGATGAGCAACAGATGGCTTGCGGTCATGCCAAACCTCATATGGAGTGATATACTGCAGCGCTTTAGTGGGACACCTGTTCAGTACATATGTTGCACACATGACAGCCTTAAGCCAGAAACTATGTGGTAAAGCCTAAATCTTGACCATACACTTGGCCATCTTTATGAGTGACTTGTTCTTTTGTTCAGCAACTCCATTCTGTTGAGGTGTATAAGGCACTGTACACTAGTGTTTTATCCTATGTTCAACCAAAAATGCATGAAAATCAAAAGACATATATTCCCCCCCTCGATTAGAACAGAGGCCATTGTACATGCTGACAGATTTTCAGCCAAAACCAAAAACTGTTTGAAGCACATAAACACTTCGGACTTTGCCTTCAATGGATATACCCATGCATGCCTGGAAAAATCATTGATGAAAGTCACGAAGTAAAGATAATTCCCAAAAGAAGGTGTTTACATAGGACCACAAATATCACTATGTACAAGCTGTAATTTTTGAGTAGCCCGAACTGAACCATCTTTTGGAAAGGACGAACGCTTCATTTTCCCCAAAATACAACCTTCACAAACATGTTTTCGAGGTACCTCAAGTTTGGACAAAGAGGACACGATTTCAGATTTCTGCAGGTGTAGGAAACTAGCAAAGATCAGAGGACTAAAGTGTGCATGCCAAAGCTTTGCATCTGACATAGCCTGAGAATAATTTACTGCACATGCCAAATCAGTTATAGATCTTTCATAGTCTATGAGCTTATACGACCCACGACATAAAATGCCAGAAGCAATAATCACATCGCCATTTGATAGATCATGAACTATACACCTATCATCAAAAAATTTCACAACCAAGCCAATCTTGGCTAATGCAGAAACTGATAACAAGTTCTTCTTGATCCCTGGCACAAATAAGGCATCTGACAAAGTGAAAGAACTACCATCAACAGTAGTCAAAATGATCTTACCAATTCCCATAACAGGATAAGAGGAATTGTTGGCGCATGTAACAGTATTCCCTGTGGGGCAGGCTCGAGTGAAGAGAAGCAACTACGCTTCAAGGTAATATGTTTGGTCGCCCCACTGTCAAAATACCAAACATTTGAGTCTACTGCAGACATGCACTGCTCATGAGAAGATGGGTCAAAACTACAGACAGTAGTAAACGCCCATTCTTCTTCCTACACAAGATTAGCAGACTCTGTTTTTGGTGTAGAGGCCTCTACAACAACCTTTCCAGCCTATTTCTTCTTTGCCTCTTTAGCAGCTAGTTTTGGATAGTTCTTTATGATATGATCATTCCTTTACATTACTCACAAAACAATTTCTACTTTTCTGATTTCTTCTCATCTTTATCTTCCTTATTCGAATATGCAGAATTAGCAGATTTCTGCTTACTAGTTGAAGAGCTCCATTTTCCTTTGCCCTTCTGACTAGCCAGGAAAGCTTGATCTGCAACTCACATAATGGACCTGTTTTGCCTGGACTGATCTTCTTGCAACAGAACAGAGACTAAGTCCTCAAATGATAAGGCATTTGGATTGCCTTTCATCATCAACCGAAGAGTAGAAGCAAAACTCTGATATGAATCAGGAAGACCATTCAGAACAGTCTGCACAAGTGAGCTATCTGGTATAACCTCATCAGCAAAAATCAACTATTCCTTTAAGTCTTTGATCTTTGTTAGGAAACTGTCCATAGAATCACCTTCATTCATGTGCTCACTCTCCAACTGTTTTCGGAGGTAAGCAACACGAGCCTCATTCCTAGCTTGGTACAATGTGGTAAGTGTATAATATTGCATATGTAAAAGTCACTTGCAGAGAAAGCCTGTTTCAGACATAGGTTTACTTATTGAAGTAAATCTAAAGTTTTTTAAGTTCCTGTGAAGCAATTTCACTTGGAGTAGCTGTGCAAACATTACGAAAATGGTATTTCAAAGTTCATAGAAAACTTTAATCATTTCATCTGTCAATGAGTGACTTTTGTGAAGTATGTCTCACAGAAGAGATAAGTGTTCATAATTTGGTAGAATTCTAAAATTGATGAAGTTTTTGAGCTATGCTTGACATAGAGCTATTCTAAAATCAAGTATAGCTTGTCTTTTGGTATTACTCATCTCCATCGGTGGTATCAGAGCAGGTTCTATCAAAATTGAAGGAAAGAAGGACACTGACTATTGCAAACATACAAAATTCAACATCTAAAGATTCAAAAGGATAAAGTTTGAGGGAAAGGCTAAAAGAAGAAACAAGACAACAATCAAAAGGATCATAAGGATTAAATTTCAAAGCAAAGGTACATTCATTACTCATAACATTGAAGATTTGATAGTACAGGTGAAGAAAGAATGGGAGATAGCCTTCAAATTCATAAACTGGATAGAGAGAACTATCGAGCTTGGTCCAAGAGGATAGAAGCTCATCTTATGAGCAAAGATATGATGGGATATATCACAGGAGAAGAATAAAAGATAGAATTGAAAGATCCTAGTGTTCAAACTAGGTAGGAGCTTGCAGATTTGAAGGTTTGGATGAAGAAGGATGCTCAAGCAAGGAGCATTATCTATATGGCATTGAATGATTACTTGTTTCCTCTATATGGACTTGAAAGTGCAAATGATATATGGAATGCTTTAGAGGAGCATTTTCAGAATACAACCAAGTCAAGGAAGGCATCACTATGGGCAAAATTTACCACATTCAAGAAGAAGGCCTCATAATCAATATCTGATTATGAGACAAAGATGAAAGACATTGCTGATTATTTAGGTGCAGTTGATGAAGACATTGAAGAAGATAAATTGGTAAGACAAATTCTGACAGGTTTAAGAGGATATGAGAAGTGGAAGCCTTTGATATTATCAACATAACTTTCATTGGATCATATTACTCCTGATTTGAATCAATTACTAGTCATATGCTAACTTTTGAGCATGATATCAAAGGGGATATTGATAAGAGTGTAGGTCAAGCAATGTATTCTAAGGATAAGAAGAATGCTAGCGAAGGAAAGCAACAAACTTCCTAAGAGGTAGAGGAAGTGGCAGAAATAGAGGAAGAGGTAGAAACAACAACGCTAATATCGAAGCTTGTTGGATATGTGGTAAGACCAATCATCTAGTTCATGAATGTTGGCATAATAATCAAAGCACTAGTAATTTTAATCAGAAATTCAATAAAAAAGGCCGAGGTGGAAGAAATCCGAGAGGAAGTTTTAGACGTAGAGATGATAGAAATTTCTTTGGAAGGAATGGTGGAAGAAGATTTCAAAACCAATCCTACAACAACACCTACTACAACTATGCATTAGATGAGAAAGAAGACTCGACTCTAATCATGAATGCAACATGTGAAGTTCCAAAAGAAGACCAAAAGGTATTCTACATTGACTCAGGCTGTAGTAATCACTATTGGAGACCTTGTAATATCCAAATGTTTGATCTACCTTGATTTAAGAGCTTCTGTATATCAAGAATAAACCAAAATTTACGCAAACTTTGCATTAGTCTTCAAGATCATTGAAAAATACTTCTCTATGTGAAGTTTCTTCAACTTTAGAAAGTCTCCTTCACAAATAGACTTCAGTATCTGCACATAGCTTTGAATTTAATCATTCAAATGATGCACAAACATTTGAGCTACCTTTGCACAACTATAATGAGCATTAGTTCTCCAAAAGAACTATTAAAACTTTGATTTGATCACTTAGATCAAATGTATATTAGAAACTGCCTTTCTGACATGGCGACTTTGACATGGTCAACTTCATAAGCTGATTTCTCTCAAAGTATTACATGTTTTGCTAAATGATTTTAGCCATAGTTGCCTTATCTTCTAACTTAAATTTTGAATTCTTAATCATAAAAAAATTTACATGGCTATATTCCAAGAATTTTCACTCATAATGTACATATGTGTACAAATTATGCCTTCTCTGAACTTCTTGAGCTTCTTTTGATCTTTGAACTGCTTCAATCGCTTCATAATTACCAATTATTGATTGGTTTGCACCAACAACTCCCCGTCAATCATTAATTTTAATTATGTCGTTCTTCTTTATGCCTACCATCTCTTTAAACCTTTGTAACTTGGGTCCATTCAAGCTTTTTGTCAGCATATCTAACACTTTCTCTTTTGTTGGTGTATACCTAACTTCAATTTCTTTATCAAGCACCTTTTTTCTCTTAAGAAATGGTATTGAATCTCTATGTGTTTAGTCTTGGCATGAAAAACAGAATTATCTACTAAATATAATGAGGTCATGTTATCTCCAAATATGATTGGAGTACTTTGATCAATTCTAAGACTTTTCAACAAGGTTTTCAACCAAATTACTTCTTTTGCAGCTTCCACCATTCCTTTATACTCAGCTTCTATGGATGACAAAGCAATTGTATGTTGCTTCTTTGAACACCAAGGGATTAGCTTATCTCCAACATAACACAGGTAACGATGAGCAGACCTTCTATCATTTGAATTACCTGCCCAATCTGCATCACTAAACACTTTGATTCATGTCATAACTAATCCATAATACAAACCTTCACTCAGATTTCTTTTGATATATCTTAGCACTTTTTGTGCTGCAATCCGATGTGTTTTCTTTGGACGATGCATGAATTGTGAGAAAACACCAACTGCATATGAAAGATGTGGTCTTGTCAATGTAGCATAGATTAAACTACCTACCAAACTCTGATATGTTTTCATGTAACTCTTATCCTCCATACCTACTCAATTTGTGATTTACCTCCAAAGGTGTGGTTAAGGGCTTACAATCCTCCATATTAAATTTTGTTAGAAGATTCTTCAAGTACCTTTTTGTGTAACATATACTCCATGTTGAGTATACACAATCTCGATCCCTAGGAAATAAGACGAATCTCCCAAATCACTTATCTTAAAATCCTTTTCCATTTTCTTCTTGAGCTTTTTGATTTCTTGAGCATCTGTACCTGTGACAATGATGTCATCAACATAAATGCAAACATAAATGTACCCATTTTCACTTGCCTTCACTAGCAAACTACTATCTATCTTTGAAGCTTGATATCCAAGTTCATTCAAGAACTTGAAAAGTCTATAATTCCATGTCCGAAACCCTCTCATTGCTCCATGTACACCTTATCTGCAATATATCCATTTAAAAATGCATTCTTTACATCTAATTGAGATAGCTTCCAACCTTTACACGTTGCAATAGCAATTAGAGTTCTGATTGTAGACATCTTAACAACTGGACTAAGGTTTCATCATAATCCACTCCATGTGTTTGGGCATATCCTTTGACCACGAATCTAGCCTTGTATCTAGAAACTTGTCCATCTGCAAAACTCTTTGTCTTGTACACCCACTTACATCCAATTACCTTCTGATTTCTTGGTCTTAGCACCAATTCCCACATTTCATTCTCAAGTAGAGCATCATAATCCTCTTGCATTGCTTTTTCCCAATTTTTTTAACCTTTAGCTTTATCATATGTTGATGGATCTTCATCTATTTTCACAATGTAAGCATAATCTTTGGTTGTCAAGAAAGAAGTATCATAGCTATACCTGATAGGTTGCTTACTTTCTCTTGATGAGCTTCTAATCTCCGCACTCCTTGAGGTCTCTGCTTCATTTTGTTTTGGATCAAACCTTGGCCTATCTTCATCATTATCCTATATTTCATTTCTGTAGACATCATCATCATTATCCTCTTCATATACCTTCATCTTTGACTTCCCATTTCTTTTGATTTCTTCAAGATCTATGCATTCATTGTTTGGCCTTGTGTACCATGTGCTTTGCTCATCAAATGTGAAATATTTTGAAACAAGGAATTGTTTTGTGGATGGACTCCACAACCTATATCCCATCTGTCTATCATCATACCCAATAAATACATATGTTTCTACTTTGGATTCTAGCCTATGTCTCAATTGAGATGAGACATAAGCATATGCTGCCAACATCCAAATATTTTTCAATGATCAAGAGCATGTTTCTTACCCCACCATGCTTCATAAGGGGTCATTCCATCCAAAGCTTTGCAAGGTAGCCTATTCACAAGATTAGTTGCAGTGTTGATTGCTTATGCTCACATGTAATTAGGGAAATTCTTTTCCTTCATCATTGATCTTGCAAACTCTACAAGAGTTCTATTTCTTCTTTCTACAACTGAATTTTTTGTGGGGAGTACTTGCAAGTCACTTCTCTTTTTATACTTGCATTCCACGTATAATCATCAAATTCTCTAGAAAAATATTCTCCTCCTCCATTTGATCTCAATATCTTAAGCTTTTGTCATGTAATTCTTTATGCATAAGCATGATAGTGTTTAAATGTCTCAAACACTTCAAATTTATCCTTGATTACATATAAAGTAATCCACCTTGTTGCATCATCAACAAACAACACATACTACCTAGATCCATTCATGCTATAGTCCTTTGAAGGACCGCACACATCTGTATGAACCACTTCAACCATATTTGAATACCTCTATCCTTGCTTATTGTATGACTTCTTGTGAGCTTTACCTAATTGACAAGCCTCACATTTATATATCATATGTTGACCTTCAATATCTAGTAGACCAAGCACTTCACCATTCTTTGTCATCTCCTTTATCCCTCTTTCATTGAAATGTCCTAACCTCTTATGCCATAGGTCCAATTCAGACAACCTTTGGTTTTCATAAGTGAACAATGCATGTCCCACATTACCTTGGACTTTGAGAGTGAATGGCATTCCTTATTTTTTTCCTGTAACAATGCTTTTATATCCGTGACTTGGATCTTCAACATAAACACCATCATTTGTGAATCTGACTTCATATGCCTTCTCAACAATTCGCCATACACTTATCAAATTCTTAGGGATTGTTGGAACATAAAGTACCTTACTTAGAAGTGTGCATCCACTCTTTTTCTTCACTGATCCACTACTTTCAACCTTGTGTTTGGTGTTGTCTCCTGTCTAAACTCTATGTCCAATCACTCTAGCTTCCATATCAGTCATTAAGGAGATATTACCACTCAAATGATTGCTACATCCTAAGTCAATATAAAACATAATTTGATCTTCATTAATTGCTTCATGTATTGCATTCAAGATGAGAGTCAAGTATTCCTTCTAATTTGATGCATAACTGTAATAAGTTTTGTTGTAGGGCTGAGTTTCGAAATTCCTTCCAGCTCCTCTAGCAAATGAAGTCCTACCACTTCTTCCTCTGAAATTGCCTCTTTGATTTCTACCTCCTCTTCATCTTGGGCTGAAATTATGATTATAATTTCCACCATTTTGTCTATCATAGCAACAATCATTTGCCAAATGATTTCACCAACCACAAATCCAACAAGCTTTAGCATTTTCTTTATTCTTTCCTCCTCTACATTTACCTCTAAATTCATCTTCCCTTTTGTGAAATTCACTTGACTTGAAGATCCTTCATCATCATTTGATTGCTTGCCTTTAGCATTCTTCTTCTTGTATTTTGAATACATTGCTTGGCTTGAGCTTCTGTCATTATCTCCTTTAATGTCCTATTCAAATGTTAGCATATGTCCTAGCAATTGATTAAGATTAGGAGTAAAGTGATCTAATGATAATTCTATAGACAATATAAAAGGCTTCCACTTTTCATCTCCTCTTAGACCTGTGATTATTTGCCTTACCAACTTTTCTTCTTCAATATCTTTGTCTACTGCTCCCAAACTTTCTCCAATATCATTCATCCTTGTAACATAATAAAAAATTGATTGGGAACCTTTCTTCTTATAAGTTGTGAACTTAGCCCATAGTGAAGCCTGCCTTGATTTGTTTGTATTTTAGAAGTGTTCTTCCAAAGCATTCCATACATCTGCTATACTTTCTAATCCTCTAATGTGTGGTAGAAGATAATCATTTATAGCCATGTAAATGATGCTCCTAGCTTGAGCATCTTTCTTCATCCAATTCTTCAAATCTGCAAGTTCCTCTCTTGTTGGAATGCTAGAATCCTTAAACTCTGGCTTTTCTTCTTCTCCTATTATAAATGTCAACAAATATTTGCTCATAAGGTGTGCCTCCATCCTCACGGACCATGCTGGATAGTTCTCTCTATCGAGCTTGTCAATCTGTAAGCTTTCTCCCATCTCTTTGATCTCTATGTATGCAATTATTCCAATTTATGAAGATACAATGTACCTTTGATATAAATCTTTGACCTTTTCTAATCCTTTTGAACTCGAACTTTATACGTCTTCAAGTTTTCTTCAACACGTTAACCTTTGGCACCTCCAATTGACAAGAGCTTTGATGTCTGCAATAGTCGGAATTTTTCTTGCTTCTCGTTTACCTTAATTTGATCTTCTAGCTTTGATACCACTTCTTGAGACCTTTAAATCTACAAATGTTTGATATACCTTGATTTAAGCTTCTCTATATCAAGAATAAACCAAAATTTACACAAAATTTTCATTAGTCTTCAACACCATTGAAAGATACTTGTCTGTGTGAAGTTTCTTCAACTTTAGAAATTCAGCTTAAGAAATAGACTTTAATATATGCACATAGCTTTGAATTTAATCATTTAAATGATGCACGCACATTCACGCTAACTTTGTGCAACTCTAATGATCATTATTTCTCCAAAAGAAATATTAAGCCTTTGATTTGATCACTTAGATCAAATGTATATTAGAAACTGTCTTCCTGACATGGGGACTTTGACATGATCAACTTCATAAGCTGATTTTTCTCAAAGTATAACCCATTTTTCTAAATGCTTTTAGCCATAGATACCTTATCTTCCAACTTAAATTTTGAATGGTCAATCATAAAAATGTTACACTGATCACTGAGATCCAAGTAAATCTTTGAATAGAAAAATGTGTGATCCTAAGAAATTCACTTACAAACCTTTACATATGAATGTTCCTACTTTTCATACACAAAAATTGAAGTGAGTTAGATCATGAAACTTTGTTCATAGCTTGATTAATGTCTACATTAGATGTGTACAAAAGATTTCTTGATCCACATGATCATGGTGAGAGAAATCTAAGATAGACTCGATGCTATTCTGAGAAGAAGACTCTCTGCACATCTATCACTCATAGACTTGAACTCTATTGGTTCTACTCTCTAATTTTCTTAACATCATTGACTTACATATGTACATTTGTACTCATTGTTGTATCTATTACATGAATCTCTATCATTCTTATAAGTATTCATGGCTATATTACAAGAATTTTCACTCATAATGTAGATATGTGTATACACTATGTCTTCCTTGAACTTCTTGACTTTCTTTTGATCTTTGAACTACTTCAATCACTTCATAATTACCAATTATTGATTGGTTTGCACCAACAATCACCTAAGTGGGAGCATTTCTTTGATGACTGATTTCGAAAATGAAGTAATCAATCATACAGTTCAAACAGGTGACAATACAAAACACGAGGTAAAGTTTATTGGATCAGTGAAGGCTAAAGATGGAAGTACTCTTTTGAGTAAGGGTCTGTATCTTCCTACAATTCCAAAGAATTTTATAAATGTAGGACAAATTGTAGAAAAAGGATATGAAGTAAGATTCTATTATACTTTATGGAATATTTGGAATGAAGGTTTAATGCCTTGAGGATTTTAATGTGTTTTGTGTTTTGATTTAGTAGGTGAAGATCCATGAGGGTGTGAATGCGCCTGGAGTTATTCAAATATTTTTGGAGATACTTAGAAAAATACTTTTGGAAGATAGTTATTTTTAGAAGAAAGTATTTTTAGTTATAATTTTGTAAAACAAATAATAGAACAGCTTTAGAAAGCGATGTTTTTGTAAATAGAAAATTACGAATTTGTAAATAAACAAAAGCATGCTTTTGGAAGCACGACCCTCATGTATCTTCTATTCAGGACATAATATGAGTTTCCTATAAATACACTTGCTCTGATAGACCCGTCCATGAGAGTATGTGGGGGGAGATTGTACCCAATCTGGTATCGTCTCTTGTCTCTTTCTATCTCTGAGTACTTTTTTGTGATTGTGGTTCTGGACTATCCTGTGCATTTGTGCGCTCGCGGGATCCGAGCGTCAACAGTGGTATCAGAGCCAAGGTGTTTGTGGAGGTGGTTTCGACGTTCAATTGCGATTAGTGACATCGATTCTGGTCATAATTCAGTGTTCATCTCAACCATCTGGTCTAGGTTTTTCATTCATCAAGTTTGTTTTAGTTCATCGGTTAGTAAGCATTGGCAGGTAGTTAAGTGCATCTTTCGCTACTTGAGTGGTACTCGGCTACTTGGATTGTTTTATCCCAAGGGGGATCACTACCGCCAGATTTACATGCTTTTTCTGACTCTGACTGGGTTGGTTTCTATGACAATCATGTGTCCACTAGTGGTTTTTGCTTCATGGTTGGTAACTCCATATCTTGGTTGAGCATGAAGCAGCCCACTATGGCCACTGCCAGTTGTGAGGCAGAGTATAGGGAAGCTTTCACAGCGACTAATGAGTGTGTGTGGCTCAAATGCCTGATGGTTGATTTGGGTGTTGGTCAGTCTTCTGCCACCACCATCTTCATTGATAGTCAAAGTGCATTGGTAGTTGCGAGGAACCCTATGTTCCATGCTTGCACTAAAGACATTGACGTGCATTATCATTATGTCAAGGAGAGGTTCTCTGCTCGAGAGATCAGCTTGGCATATGTGCCCACACAGGAGAACATTGTAGACCTTTTGATGAAGGCTCTGCCTAGGGATTGATTCCACATAGCTTGGCACTTCCTTATACATGAGTGCCATCTCCTTGTTCACTGCATCACTACTAGGGGGGATTTGTTTATATATATTTAGGTAGTGATGTGTGTGAACACACTAGGACCCCCGGGGCACTTTTTTTCCCTCTTTGAGAGGTTTTTCCCCCCAGGCTTGTATATATGCCTATAGGCCTAATGGGTTACTTATCTTTGTACAATCTAGTGGTAATACATTTCAATATTGTGTGTTGTGCTTCAAGCTTCTTCTTCTTCCTTGTGCTGTTTGTGTGCTTCCATAGATGTGTAACTCCAACAATAAGCATGCATGCACTCTCGAGTTTACGTACACACATAGCGCATACTAAACTCAACTTAACACACATTTTCTCATGCAGAAAAACACACAAATCCACTTACCTTTCATGCTTCACATACATACTCAAACTCACACACACACACACACACATTTATAGACATATGCACACGTATACTTTTCTTTTTACTAATGGATTTTAACAAATCAAATACTATTTTACTTAAATATTATAAACTTATATATTATTATAGTTTTAAAGGCAAGATCACCATCATCATTGGCCACAACAAGTCTAATGATAGATGTACAAATAGATTCATTTAGGCTCACTCCATTCTCAAGCATATGCTCAAGTATATCAACTACTCTTTCTATAGCCATTTTGATATTCTCTGGGCTAAATTGATATATATCACTTGAAGAGATGTTATGTTCAGTCTTCTCACTGTTATGAGTAGCATTGCTATTATTGTGCAGGGAATCCACCACTGATTTATTTAGTTTTTTCTTTCCCCTCTAGCTGACTTTGAGAAATGTAACACTAGAGCAAAGATACATCAAAGCATTGTAATCATGCACATTCAAACCATTACAAGATGCATGCTTATAGAAATAACCATCATAATGAGATACTCCTATAACCCTACACATTAGGGGCACTTAAGGGTATCCACACATTCCTATATATGAGGTTTCACACATTAACCTTTTTCATAGTCACAACTCTATCACTCATCTGCTAGCCACTTTCCATAAGATACATCTCCTAGCCACTTTCCATAAGATACATCTAATTAATTCCTCAACAACTTACATCCACCTCGTATACCCCACATAGTACATTTCAGAAGTGGTTTAAAGACCACAACTCATTTATGATAACTTTATCTTTTTTCTTTCTTGTTTTACTTTTCATATTTTCTTATTTTTCTTTTTTTCATTTTTCTTTTATCATGTTGTAGCAACCATTGGTGTAGTGCTTTGTATCAAATTTTTCCTTTCTTTGAAACTTTTTTGTTAGAGGGGAAAGGCTTAACCTCTAATCAGAGCAGAGGTTCTAGAGGCATGCTATACTTGGAACTAGGATCTCATTAGATAAATGGTTTAGAAAATAAGGTAGTCTACCTATATAAAATAATTGTACCTCTACTAGGAGTTGCAAGTCGATTTTCCCCTCTTCTATCCTTTTAATAGCCATAGGATCTGTAACTCCTTTTTTCAACTCACACAAATCCCTACTTTAGTTTCTAATTCTTCCTTTCCATCATTATAATAATTTTTCTTACATATCAGGATAATGTACATATATAATCATGAAATGCATAAAAAGAAATTCTATAAACAATTGAACAATAAATAAAGTAAAGAATTGTTTCACTTAATTTATTTTTGTGCTCAGTGTTTTCACTATTCTTCATCATCCTAATCTTTTCTCAAGAATTACCTGCACTTATAGATACTAAACAAAAGATGAAAAATATCAAGAAAGTACTATATAGATATAAATGCATGAAAGAACTTCTCAAAAAGCCATCTGTAATAACACATGAATAAGCAATAAAATATAGCTGACTCTATAATATCTAAGGCCATACAAGTACAAGTCGTGCATTATTTGTGTCATGCGAAAGCAATGGAAGTATTTCAAAACTAGGTTGTCTACAATAACGCATTTGTGATCATAAGTTCAACATCTTAGCATCAATAAGGATATGAATTTATAATTCAGCTGAAATCTTTTAGTCATATCGCACAAGTTTTAGAAACATTTTCACATAAACAAGGTTCTTGATATTTTTATTTTTGATTTTGTTAACTTAATTCTTCTTTTTGAAGTTTTTCAAAGCTTATATGTTTAAAGATTATCTCTTAATAGCAAAAATACAAATCGCATATAAAACAAGACACGTCAACATAGTGTGCACATAATGATCAACTTTTTTGGTGTAGGTGATATAACAACAAATCTTTTTCTACATTTTTTTCAAACATTCAAAATGCAGGTGATATGACGTTTCACGTGTTTATGCAACAATTCAAAAGAACTTGAAAAATTTCTACCTTTAGTTTGGTGAAGTAGAGGCTTTAAAACGTGCAATGTAAGAATATATTTACAAGGTTTAATAATCAAGTCCTAAATACAAGAAACTAAAATGTGCTTCATGCAACTGCAAATATTGTTTGAATTCATGGGGGAAAGAAGATTCGAAGCTCCTCCAAAATGCTCCTTTCCCATGGAGGGGCTTAGTTCACTAGGAGACAACCCTCAACAAACAGGGAAAAGGGTAAGTAACAACAATGTCTAGACTTGACATTGTACTCAACTAGCCTCCTTTCTCCACACACCTCCAAACAAAAAACACAAATATTAAATACAATCAACAATGAATCACGTCAAAAACTCCTAATCACACAGCAGTCATGTTTCATGCGGGTTCAACAAGATGTAGGGGCACAAGTGGAGACCATCGGGTGGATCAATCCAGCTTTCTATGGATCTCACTACATGACTACACATGGGGTGTTTGGTGTTTCACTTTAAGACATGCGACATGGAAACAATGGTGATTGAAGTGTTTGCATATATACTAGTGGACTATGGAGTGCATATCGAAAAAACAATTCAACTACATGAAGGAAATGAGCAACTCAAGTGAAGGATGAAAGATGCAGAATTTGAGTGAAAATCATCACACTTAACGACTCATAAATATTGATTAGAGCACTTTGAATACTTTTTCATAATACTTTACTTGTTGGTGCAATCGTATGTGCAAAGAACATGCATCAAAGCTTTAATAATACTAGTGTAAAGTGAAGAAACAACTTGCATGACCAGCTAGATGTAAAAGCATGAAGATAGCAAAATATAAAGTCTCTAATACCAAATTCACCATTTTCAATATATACATATGACTTTAGTCAATGAGGTACATGTCAAAAATCATGAAAGTATAACAACTCTTTTAAGAATAGATATGCAATGCACAAGCTATGAAGAATTGTGGCTACATAATTGTTAGATGCTTGCAAGTACAAGCACTAAACCCATCTTTTCCAATTTGATAATCTTCAATCAGTTTGATCTGCTAAAATATATATCACTCTCAATATGTGCTTGTCTAATGTATCATCTTCATCATTGTCTCATCCACTTTGCCAAAATCGAAGTCCTCCAAATATACTGCTGAGAATGTCACGAGGAAGGAGAAGGAAGAGAGCTCACACACACACTCTTACTCTCAAGGAGAAGCACACACACAGATTGAGGCAAGGAAGAATGATCTTCTTCTTCTTCTTCTATTACATAAAAAGGAATATACAAGAATGACCTAAAAACAAGAATACTAGTGCAATATATAAAGAACAATACATAAGGAAAAACCTAATGTTCGCGAATGAGTGAGCTGGCAAGGAACAAATGTGCCATCATGTTCGGTAGTTAAAGCTAATAAAGCGCAATGAAGTATCCCTGACATATACCAGCATGACCACTATACATGTCAGAGAAACGAAAAACTAGTACGTGTCATCCTGGATCATCACATGTTGAGCTTGATATCTCAACACTCCCCCTCAAGCTCAACGCCATATCCTGTAATCCAAACAGCTCCCAAAACTTCTTCAAATTCTAAACTCCAAGTGCTTTGGTGAAAATATCAGCAACCTGCTCATCTGTTCTCACATAAACAAGATCAATATCACCTGCTAATACCTTCTCTCTGATGAATTGATAATGTACCTCGATATTCTTTGTTCTAGCAAGAGAAACAGGGTTCCGTGCTAACTGTATGCTGCTAAGATTATCACAATAGATAGTGATAGGCTTTTGCACTTCCACACCTAAATTTGCAAGTAACATCTCTAGCCATGATGCCTCACATGCTGCCATTGCAACACCTCTATACTCAGCCTCTATACTCGACAAAGCAACAGTGGGTTGCTTCTTGCTGCTCCCTAACAGCTGCACTCCCTAGTGAGAATAGAAAACCACTAGTAGATCTTCTATCTGGAATGCTACCCGCCCAATCTGCATCGGGGTATCCATAAACCTGCAAATCTATACCAGCTTCATAAAACAATGCATAATCCAAAGTAGCACTCACATAACGTAGAGTGCACCTTAGAGCATCCAAATGTGGCTTCCTGGGAACCTGCATAAACTGACTTTCAAGTCCAACAGTATAACTTAGATCAGGCCTTGTAATTGTGAGATATATAAGACTTCCCACAATTTTCCTGTACATAGTAGCATTTTCCAATGCTTCACCTGATGTAGTATCCGACTTCAAATTCTGATCTAATGGCATAGAAATTTGATTACAATCAGCCATACCATACTTTTGCAGCATATTCAAGGCATATTGCCTTTGCAACATCCATATACCTGTTTCTATATGTATAAAATCAATGCCCAAGAAATAGCGCAGCACACCAAGATCTTTCATGTCAAATTCCTGCATAAGAAGTTGCTTTACCTCTTTGATGCTTCCTTCATTATCACCACCTGCAATAAGGTCATCAACATAAATAGCCACAAGAGTGATGCCATCATCAGCCTTCCTTGCATATAATGAGTGATATGCATCACACATAGAAAACCCAATGCTAGTTAAGTAATGAGCAATCCTTGCATGCCATGCATGAGGGGCTTGCTTCAGCCCATACAAAGTCTTTTGCAACCTACAAACATATTCTGGATGCTTTGAATCTTCATATCCTTGTGGCTGGTCCATATATACAGCTTCTTCCTATAACTCACCATGTAGGAAAGCATTCTTCACGTCCATCTGATGCAAAGTCCATCCTTTTGTTGTAGCTAATGCAACAAGTGTTCTGACAGTAGACATTTTAGCTACACGACTAAATTTTTCCTCATAATCAATGCCATATGTCTGTGCATATCCTTTAGATACCAATCGTGCTTTATACCTGCTTATGCTACCATTAGCATTATGCTTTACCTTGTAAACCCATTTGTAGCCTATGGGTTTCTTTCCTTGCGGTAACGGAACCAGCTTCCATGTATCATTCCCATAAAGTGCAGCCATCTCCTCATCCATAGCTTTTTCCCAATCTGCATTTCCAATTCCATCTTCAAAGCAAGAAGGTTCAACATCTTGTATTATCTTTGTCATGTAGGCACAATGACAAGCCATGTAACTATCATATGTCAATCGTTGCACTGAATTCCGCATCCTCCCAGATCTTCTTGGTCCTAGGTCACTTCTCCTTGTATCATCTGCATGTGCCCTTCTTACTTCTGGAGTCTTCATAGATGGTAGTCCACGTTCCTCATCAAGACTCTTTCATGAATCACTTGAATCTCCATCAACGTCTTCAAAACCTGCACCTGTTTCATGACCAACAGAAAGCTTTTCTTTACCTTTCTTGAATGTATTTGATGAATTTGCAGGATTGAAATTTCACGTAATCTTCCACTCCATGGATTTGAGTTGGAATTATTGCTTGGTGGTGCATACGGCTCACTCAAAACCTGATTTTTCAGCATTTTCTTTGTCATTGGGTTCAAGACTCAGTCCTTCTTTGGCATCTGCATAGAAGCTTGATATTTCATCAAATACCACATTGCTGCTCACCTTCACCTGTCGTGTGAGTGGATTATAACATTTCTATCCCTTTTGCTCAAGGGAGTATCCAATGAAGACACATTTTTCTGCTTTTGGATCAAGCTTCATCCTCAATTCATCTCGAACATGTACATATGCAATATAGCCAAAAACTTTTAGATATGATAAATTTGGCTTTTTACATGTAAACTTCTCTTCAGGTGTAACTTGATGTACAACAGCAGTCCGAGTTCTGTTCATAATGTATACAACAGTATGCACAGGTTCTACCCAATAACAATCAGACATATTCTTCTTAGCCATCAAGGCTCTTGCTATTTCTGCAATATGTCTATTTTTTCATTCAGCAATGTCATTTTGTTGTGGTGTGTACCTGCATGAAAACTGACGCCGAATTCCATGATTTTTTAGAAAACTGCTGAACTCATTTGACATGTATTCACCTCCTCCATCAGATCTTATTGTCTGAATGTACTTCCCTGTCTGCTTTTCCACCATAGCTTTAAAATTTTGGAAGTGAGTGAACACCTCGCTCTTCTCTTTCATGAAATATACCCATACTTTGCATGTATGGTCATCAATGAAAGTAACATAAAACCTGCAACCACCCATAGATGTGGTCTTTCCAGGACCCCAAACATCAATATGTACTACTTCTAGTACATTCCCACTAACATGCTTGTCATTTGGAAATGATGCTCTTGACTGTTTACCAAATTGACATGCTGCACATACCTTTTGCATTTCTGCAACTTTGAAATTTGGTAGTCCATGGACAATCTCCTTTGACTGCGTTAATTTCAGCCTTTGCAAGTTTGCATGTCCAATCCGTTTGTGCCACATCTCTATATCTACAATAACTCCTGCACCTTTTGCAAACATGGCTGGATTCATTTCAGGAATCTTCACATTTAAGGTGAACATCCTACCCACTTTGTTTCCTTTGGCAACCAATCGTCCATCCGTCTTGTACTCTTCTACATATAATCCATCAGCATTGAACTTGACTTGTAATCCTTGGTTAACCATTTGTCCAATAAAAACCAGATTCTTTGTTATATTTGGAACATGCAGCACATCAGCAAGATGTTTTACCTTCCTGTCCTCCATAGACAATGCTATGTTTCCTGTATGCTCAATAGGATGTGATGTATCATCACCTGTTTAAACATATCCAAGAACTGGCATTTTTTGCAAAGTACTAAACCATTCCGCATGACTCGTCATGTGATTTGAAGCACTTGAATCAACATACCAGACATTATCATTTGATTTTGAAACACTAGCAGACATTGTATGCATCATGTGATGTTGAACCATGAACAAATTTTCAGAATCATCTGCACTTGTGGATGCATAGTTATTCTGCTGCCTTCTGTTATTTTGATTCTTCAACCTGCAATCATGTTCAAAGTGTCCAAGTTTACCACAATTCCAACATCCTTTATTGTCATTACCTGAATCATTTCTTTGGAAATTTCTGCGACCTCTTTGGCTCCCCTTGCCTCGAAACTGTCCTCTTCCTCCTGCATGATTCCGTTGTTGACCTTGGTCTTGGTTATTGTTTCCTCTTCCACTTCCAAAACCTCTACCTCTTCCTCTGCCAGAGTAGAATACCTACTCAGAACTAGATCTTCCTTGGGAGTTTGAATCCTCACCAAGATTCTTTTCTTCAATAATCAGCATAGATACCAGATCAACAAAATTCGGGATATCTTCCCTGGTCTGTATAGAAGTTCTCAACTGCTTATATGCATATCCTAAACCATGAAGACACACTTCCACCTTATCATCATCATCTACATTCACACCAATAGATGCAAGTGACTCACATATGCTTTTGATTTTGAAGGTGTAGTCACTTACCGACATGCTTTTCTTCTCCAATGTATGTAGCTCGTTCTTGAGTTGCAATTTCCGTGCCTTTGTATTGGTCTCATACAATGTGACCAAACTATTCCAAGCCTCTTTTGGAGTCTTGGCATCTTGTATGTGTCCAATCATGCTATCGTGTATGCTAATAGATAGCCACTACACTACCTTTCATGCTCCTTGATTCCATTCCTCATATGCTCTTACCTAATCTACAGTCCGATTCCTTTCTGCTAACTGCGGAGCATTTTCATTCTCTCCTTTGATGTACTTCCAGTAGCCTTTTCCCATCAGGAAATTCGTCATTATGAATCTCCAAGCATGGAAGTTGTTCTTGTCCAGCTTATCACTCATAAGCTGACTCATTCCATCTGCATTTGCCATTTCTACAACAATTCACAACACTACAAAACACTACAAGCATCACTTCTGCTTGAACACTGTTGCACTATTCGGTCTCAGAAAAACACAGTTTTCGTGTATCAACAGTACTTGGAATCGCTTGATCTAGAATATATGAGTATTGCCGAACATAAGGCAAGTTACAGTTTTTGAAACTGACGTAGTTTTTCTGCGGACCCCACCTTGCGGGCTAGAAACTTTGATCTCACAAAAACAAGTGACCCTAAAGGGATAACTCTCGAAAATATTTTGAGGTCTTCTACCTTCACGCCGATTTTCGTAGCAAAGGGAGGTCGTTTGTGAATCACGTTTTCTCCACGCCTTGCTGCGTACTCTTCACCATCTCCTTCTCCACGAGCTCTCTACAGCCACGCTGGCTCTGATACCATGTCACGAGGAAGGAGATAAGGAAGAGAGATCACACACACACTCTCACTCTCAAGGAGAAGCACACACATAGATTGAGGCAAGGAAGAATGATCTTCTTCTTCTTCTTCTATTACATAAAAAGGAGTTTACAAGAATGACCTAAAAACAAGAATACAACCAATGCAATATATAAAGATCAGTACATAAGGAAAAACCTAATGTCTGCGAATGAGTGAGCTGGCAAGGAACAAATGTGCCGTCACTTTCAGTAGATAAATCTAACAACG
>CM035423.1:58396104-58738604 GCA_020310875.1 Ceratopteris richardii
GTCTTTTTACAAGGGATTGTTTACTAAACCTATCAACAACTGTCCAAATCATATCATTATGTGATGAAGTTGTAGGAAGACCAAATCCATAGGGGAGGAGAAGAAAAAGTAGAAAAGGGACGCTTGAAGGGAAAAGTGGGTTTGATTGGTTGTGTTTCTTGAGGTGTTTGTTGTAAGCGAATGGACTTGGTGATGGATTGAAACTCTCCCTCAGCATATGTGCAAAAGAAATAGCTTCATAGGGGGTCATCGAACATAGGATGTTGAGCTTAGCTTGGATCCCCATCTCCAAACCATCTTCATATTTCCATTGTAAAGTATCTTCAAGAATTGTTTCAAGTGAACGAATAAGTAATAATCGTTGCCAAAAACATTCAGTATAGGTAGAAACAGTATCTCCATCTTTCCATCCAAAAGTTGTCCATCATCAATGTGCATGTAAGTAAAATTGAGGAGGAAGGAAGGACTCCTTGATCTTGTCTTGAAATGCTTTCCATGTGGTGGGGTGGTCGGTGCTATGGTGCAAAACATTCCACCATAACTAAACCTTTCCCACTAAATAGTTTGTTACAAATTTCACTTTTTCATTTTTAGAATATGATTCATCAAAATAGAAGTCATCAAACTGAGATAGCCATGAGAGAACAAATTGGCCATCTTTTTGCCCATTGAATCATGAAAATTGGAAATTTTTGGCATGAATCTTAGACTGTGTGCCTTGTTCTTGAGTGATAATAATGGCCTTCACTACCCTAACTAGGTTATTGTCATCACTTTGTAGTTGTTGGAGTGCAGCATCACGTTCTTTTATTTCATTTTGGGCATGTTGGAGTCCATGCCGCAAAAGCTCTAATTGTTGCTCAATTGATACCCCAGGTAGGGGTGAGGAACTAAAATCATCGATATTTTGAGTAGGGTCCATGGCCTTATCTAGAGATCCAAAACCTAGGTCTAAGCATCGAAAAAGAATTTTAACAATAATGTATCAATAATAATTAATAATAATAATAATAAAAAAAAATTAATTATATTATTATTAATAATAAATGAATAAATAAGTAGGAGTATTGTGATAAATAAATAAAAGAAAGTATATAAATAAATAAATAAATAAATAAATAAATAAATAAGGTAGGAAAGTGTGATAAGTTATGTGAAATATTTATTAAAAGGAATGGGATATCAAAAAGAGAGAATAGACTAGTGGATAAGACTTATCTCTCGGTAGTATGAGGTTGTGGGTTCAAATCCCCTACATACTAAATAAGGAACTATGTGGGGTAACTAAGCTTGTTGATATATTTAGGTAGTGATGTGTGTGAACACACTAGGACCGCCCGGGCACTTTTTTCCCTCTTTAGGAGGTTTTTTCCCCCCCGCTTGTATATACGCCTATTGCCCTAATGGGCTACTTATCTTTGTACATTCTCTAGTAATACATTCACTATTGTCTGTTTGTGCTCCAAGCTTCTTCTTCTTCCTTGTGCTGCTCGCGTGCTTCCGCAGACATCTAACTCCAACAGTTGGTATCAGAGCAGGTTGTCGCTTCACCTAGGGCACCGTCGACACTCCTCCATTTGCAGTCTCAGAATTGCACGAATTTTGGTGAGCATACTCACCGTGTTTCCGAGATCAAAACTGCTTCGCTCTTTGGTGCCGAAATCGCGATCTGAGCTCGTTTCGGCCTTCGAACGCACTATCGTAGTGCTTGTGTAGGCTATCTCGTGTTTTTGTGCCAAAGGTATATACTAGTTTCTGTTCGCCAGTTTAAGCGTCTCGAAGTCTACTACATGTCTAGCAGAACTCGTCTGGGCAATTCTATTCAACTTTTTGAGATATAGTCAATTTTCTGCATCAAGGTATTTTAGTCACCGGCCATGGCTGAAAGCAGTGATGTATTCCGTATGTTGGCTGTTGAGGATAAGTTGGATGGTACCAACTACCCATTATGGGCTTATATGATGCGACATGTATTGGTTGCAAAAGGACTGTGGAACATTGTGCAGGGTGTTGAAAGAGGTCCTGTTACACCTGCAACTACAGGTACTGCAAATACAGGTGCTGGAGCTGATGAAGATGGTGTTGAAGATGATATTCCACAGATTCCTGTTCATGCTGTTGTTTCTGTTGCACCTACTGCAGAGAAAATTCGTTGGGATGGCAGAGATGCCCAGGCACATGCATTGATAGCTTTGTCTGTCAAACGTGCCATTATTCCTCATATTCGCTCTTGTAGAATAGCTAGGGATGCTTGGGATACACTAACCACATTGTACCAAGCTAGGAATGAGGCTCGTGTTGCTTACCTCGGAAAACAGTTGGAGAGTGAGCACATGAATGAAGGTGGTTCTATGGACAGTTTCCTAACAAAGATCAAAGATTTGAAGGAACAGTTGATTTCTGTTGATGAGGTTATACCAGATAGCTCACTTGTGCAGACCGTTCTGAATGGTCTTCCTGATTCATATCAGAGTTTTGCTTCTACTCTTTGGTTGATGATGAAAGGCAATCCGAATGCCTTATCATTTGAGGAGTTAGTCTCTATTCTGTTGCAGGAAGATCAGTCCAGGCAGAACAGGTCCATTATGCGTGTTGCAGATCAAGCTTTCCTGGCTAGTCAGAATGGCAAAGGAAAATGGAGCTCTTCTACTAGTAAGCAGAAATCTGCAAATGCTGCACATTTGAAGAACCAGGGAATGATCATATCATAAAGAACTGTCCAAAACTGGCTGCAAAAGAGGCAAAGAAGAAAGAGGCTGGAATGGTTGTTGCAGAGGCCTCTACACCAAAAACAGAGTCTGCAAATCTTGTGCAGGAAGAAGAATGGGCGTTTACTATTGTTTGCAGTTTTGACCCGTCTTCTCATGAGCAGTGCATGTCTGTAGTGGACTCAGATGTTTGGTACTTTGATAGTGGGGCGACCAAACATATTACCTCGCAGCACAGTTTCTTCTCTTCACTCGAGCCTGCCCCTACAGGGAATACTGTCACATGCGCCAAAAACTCCTCTTATCCTGTTATGGGAGTTGGTAAGATCATTCTGACTACAGTTGATGGTAGTTCTTTCACCTTGTCAGATGCTTTATTTGTGCCAGAGATCAAGAAGAATCTGTTATCAGTTTCTGCATTAGCCAAGATTGGCTTGGCTGTGAAATTTATTGATGAGAGATGTACAGTTCATGATCTGTCAAATGGCGATGTTATTATTGCTTCTGGCATTTTATGTCGTGGGCTGTATAAGCTCATAGACTATGAAAGATCTGTGAATGATTCGGCATGTGCAGTTCATGATTCTCAGGCTATCTCATATGCAAAGCTTTAGCATGCACGCTTTGGTCATCTGAATTTTGCTAGTTTGCTACACTTGCAGAAATCTGATATGGTGTCTTCTTTGCCCAAGCTTGAGGCACCTGGAAAACATGTATGTGAAGGCTGTATTTTGGGCAAAATGCAGCATTCCTCCTTTCCAAAAGATGGTTCAGTTTGGGCTATGCAGAAATTGCAGCTTGTACAAAGTGATGTCTGTGGTCCTATGCAGACACCTTCTTTTGGAAACTATCTTTACTTCGTGACTTTCATTGATGATTTTTCCAGGCACGCATGGGTATATCCATTGAAGGCAAAGTCCGAAGTGTTTTTGTGCTTCAAACAGTTTTTGGTTTTGGTTGAAAATCTATCAGCATGTAAAATGGGCACCCTCCGTTCTGATCGAGGGGGGGGATATATGTCTTCTGACTTTAATGCATTTCTGGCTGAACGTGGGATAAAACACCAGTGTACAGTGCCGTATACACCTCAACAGAATGGAGTTGCTGAACGGAAGAACAGGTCACTCATGGAGATGGAGAGGTGTATGGTCAAGAGTCAAGCTTTACCACATAGTTTCTAGCTTGAGGCTGTCATGTGTGCAGCATATGTACTTAACAGGTGTCCCACTAAAGCGCTACAGTCTATCACTCCATATGAGGCGTGGCATGATCCGAAGCCATCTGTTGCTCATCTGCGGGTTTTTGGTTGTTTGGCATATGCACTAGTGCCTGAACAACATCGCAGAAAATTGGATGATAAGGCAGTAAAATGTATTTTTGTTGGGTACAGTTCTGAAAGTAAAGGCTATCGTCTGTATCATCCATAGAATAAACGCATTCTGGTTAGCCGTGATGTTGTCTTTGTGGAAGATGCTAATCCAACTAATTGGGATGAGAAACTTTCTTTACTACAATTTGCATATAATAACACAACACATACCACTACTGGACGTGCACCATATGAAATTGTGTATGGTAAAAAGCTTCCTACTCCCATGTCTATCACTCAAACTGACATACCTATGGCTGATTCTTTTGCACAAGATCATATTTCTATACTTCATGAGGTTCATGAGCATATTAAAAAGAGTCAAGAACGTTATACGTGTAATATTAATAAGAAACAAGCAGCTAAACAATTTAATGAAAATGATTATGTTTGGTTACGTATAATTAAACGACGTTTGAAAAATATTCTACAACATCCTAAGGTAAAACTTGCACCACGTTATTATGGACCTTTTCGTATTATTCAAAAAATTAATGAGAATGCTTTTAGATTAGATATACCTTCTCATTGGAATATTCATAATTCTTGGTTCGAGGTTGACATCTACAATGAGTGAATGATGAGATTAACATTTAGCGGCACTTTTACAATAGAAAGGTTTATGTGAGACATGCTTTATTGAAACAGTTGTATGCATTTTGTTTATTTGCATTCAACTTTCAACATTTGCACACTAATTGAAGAAAAAGATTGTTTATGAGAACTCTGGAAATGATAGTGCCATGACTTCAGAAGTGAATGACATCCCTTTGCAAAAAAAAAAAGATTTTCTAATGTTTTACCTTAAACTCTGTATTCGCAGTTTTTTTTAATGAGATAAGATTTTTGATATTGCGCTGATACAGAAGGATGTAGTTCTCTGCAGAAATGGAACTATAAATCCTAAACAATCAGGAGATCTTTTATAGTTGCCTTTGATTCTAATATTGAGCATGTGCATGCGGGTTGTCTGTGGACTGTGACTCGAATTATTAGGGATGGGATGATATTCATGAAGTAGTGGTGATCCAACTTCGCATTCTTCTTACTCTGTCAAATGTGGTGTGAAGAGTTCGTGAGTTCTTTTCCTATGGTATGAGTGATTTTCTTGAAGTTAATATATACAAAAACTATCATATATGGAGAACTCAAGCACATCAAGATTGTCAAAGTTAAAGGCATAAGTTGCTGAACTCTATTACTTATATTGAGGATTTGAATTTGAGACTTGCACAAGGAGGAGTTATACATTCCACATACTTGAAACCATGGGATTTGCAATATTTGAACAAGCTTTATGTTCTCGAATGATGTTAATCATCCCCTCCTAACTAATTGTAAAAAGGTCATGAGAATATGATAAATTTGATAAGGTTTCTCTTTTGATCTGATCAATACTCTCTGAAATTCCATTGCATTACTAGTAAGCTCTTTGAGTCTCTTTATACCTAAGCTTGCTCCAAGCACCTCGTGTGTGCCGTTAGCAAGACGGTTGACTTGATCCACCAACCGTCGTGAATCGCTCCCACAACGGGTAGTTGGCACCATCCAACTTATCCTCAACAACCAACATACGGAATACATCACTACTTTCATCCATGGCCACTAACTAAAATACCTTGAGGCAAAAAATTGACTATATCTCAAAAAGTTGAACAGAATTACCCATAGTTTGAGACGCTTATACTGGCGAATCGAAACTAGTATATAGCTTTGGCACAAAAAGATGAAATAGCCTACACAAGCACTATGATAGTGCATTCGAAGGCCGAAACGAGCTTAGATCATGATTTTGGCAAAACAAAGTGAAGCCGTTTTGATCTCAAAAACACATTGAGTATGCTCACCAAAATTCGTGTGATTTTGAGATTGCAACCGGAGAGGTGTCGAGGATGCCCTAGATGAAGCGGTGACCTCCGCTGATACCAATTTTTGGAGTTAGACGTCTGCAGAAGCACGCGAATAGCACAAGGAAGAAGAAGAAGCTTGGAGCACAACACACAATACTGAATATATTACCACTAGAATGTACAATGATAAGTATCCCATTAGGGCAATAGGCTTATATACAAGCCCGGGGAAAAAAACCTCGTAAAGAGGGAAAAAATTATCCCGACGGTCCTAGTGTGTTCACACACATCACTACCTAAATATATCAACAGAGATCCTATGGCTATTATAAGGATAGAAGAGGAAAAACTTGAATTGGGACTCCTAGTAGAGGTACACTTATTTTATATAGGTAGGATACCTTAATTTCTAAACTATTTAGCTAATGAGATCATAGTTCCAACTATACCATGCCTCTAGAATCATTGCTCTGATTAGGGATTAAGCCTTAGAGGTGAAGAAAGGAAAAAATTTATACAAAAAGCAGTGCATCAATGGTTGTTACAACATGATGAAAGAAAAATGTGAAAAAGAAAAATAAGAAAAAATTAAAACCTAAACAAAAAAGAAAAAAGGAAAAGTTATCATAAATCAGTTGTGGTCTTGAAACCACTTCTAGAATGTACTCTACAAGCTATATGAAGCAAATGTATGCTGTAGAGGAATTAGTTAGATGTATCTTATGGCAAGTGGCTAGAAGATGAGTGATAGAACACTTATATAAAATAAAAATTACTTTTGAATAAGGTTTATAGAAAATTAAGTATGAGGACTATTTGAATGACTTTTATAGGAATTTATAAAACTTGTTTTCAAGTTCATGCATTGAAAGAAAAAGTTTTTGATTCAAGTTTTCATATTTTTAAACGTTTTCTTTACTATTAGAATTTGTACTTGCACTTAGGCACATATTGGATATACGATTTGAAAATCACTAAAAAAGTTATTTTCAAAAAGAATTTGATAATGCGTTCCATGATCTGCAGTTAGGACGATATGCATGTTTAATGGGGGTGGATGTCGGAAGGATTTCATTACTCCGAGTGACATTACAGAAAATTAAAAGTCTTTTTCAAAAATGTTGATCTCTAAAACACATGGTTTGAGTGATTTGTTGATTTGATTAACCTCTCTTTTGAGTACTTGTAGGCTCAAGAAGACTTAGATGTGCATCGAGCAAGAACCTCTAATTGAATTTTACCTTTTTTTTTGTTTGCAGCTACCACTTAATATCCATTTGCATCTTTTATCTAAATCATTTAGTTTTAAGAGTTGCAACTATGAAAAACGTGAATGTGTGAAACCGCATATATAGGAATGTGTGGATAACGTTAAGTGCCCCTAATGTGCATGGTTCTGGGAGTATCTGATTATGATGGTTGTTTGTATAAGTATGCATCTTGTGATGGTTTGAACGTGCATGATTACAAGGCTTTGATGTCTCTTTGCTCTGGTGTTTCTTCATATAAAATTCTCAAAGTCAGTTGGAAGGGTAAGAAAGAATATTGAAATCAGTGGTGGATTCTTTGCACGATAATAGCAATGCTACTCAGAACACTGAGAAGACTGAACATAACATCTCTTCAAGTGATGTATATCAATTTAGCCCAGAGAATGTCAAAGTGGCTATAGAAAGAGCAATTTATATACTTGAGCAATTTATATACTTGAACATAACATCTCTTCAAGTGATGTATATCAATTTAGCCCAGAGAATGTCAAAGTAGCTATAGAAAGAGCAATTTATATACTAAATGAATATACCTATACATCTATCATTAGACTTGTTGTAGCCAATGATGATGGTGATCATGCCTTTAAAACTAAAAGATAAATGGAATCTTTTTTATAACTAATAAACAATATATTTACTATCTTTATGTTAATACATTTATATTAAAATATAAGATAATATATAAGTGAATAATATTTAAGTAAAATAGTATTTTATTTTTAAAATAAATTAGTAAATAAATCAAAAACAAAAAACACACACACACACACACACACACACACACACACATATATATATATATATATATATATATATATATATATATATATATATATATATATATATATATATATATATATATATATATATATATATATATATATATATATATATATATATATATATATATATATATATATATATATATATATATAATTATAAAAGTATATGTGTGCATATGTATTTAAACATTTGTGTGTGTGTGGGTTTGAGTATGTATGTGAAGCATGTAAGGTAAGTGGAGTTGTGTGTTTGTATGCATGACAAAATGTGTATTAGATTGAGATTAGTATGTGTTGTGTGTGTAAGTAAACTCGTGAGTGCATGCATGCTTATGTGTATATGTATGTATGTTTTGTGTATGATTGTAATAATGGTTTGTCATCCCATGTATGAGATAATTGGAAGAAGCTTGTAAGGAGTGTACTCTCAGCACTACCTTTGGAGGACTTTGAGTTTGGCAAAGTGGAAGAGATTTTGATAAAGATGATATCTTAGAAGACCACATATGTGAGAGTGATAGATATTATATAGCACATCAAAGTGATTGAAGATGATCAGTTTCAAAAAGGTGGGCTTAGTGCTTGTACTTGCAAGCATCTAGCAATTGTGTAGCCATTAAAATTGAAGTGCAATTCTTTCATAGGATAGTGCACTGCATATCTATTCTTAGAAAAGTTATTTTAATCTCATGATGCGTAAAGTCAAATTTATATATTGAACATGGTGAATTTGATATTAGAGACTTTATGTTTTGATACCTCCATGCTTTTACATCTAGCTAGTCATGCAAGTTGTTGCTTCACGTCACACTAGTATGATTAAAGCTTTGATGCATTTTCTTTGCATATATGGTTACAACAAGAAGTAAGTTGTTATGAAAAATTATCCAAAGTGCTCTAATCAATATTTTTGAGTTGTTAAGTGTGATGATTTTCAGTTGAATTATACATCTTTCTTCCCTCACTTGAGCTCCTTAGTTCCTGCATGTAGTTGAATTGCTTTTTCCATATGCACTCTATAGGCCACCAATATATATGAAAAAACTTTACTCATCATTGTTTCCATGTCGCACATCCTAAAGTGAAAGACCAAATGCCCCACATGTAGTCACATAGTGAGATCCATAGAAAGCCAGAATTGATCTATCCGATGGTCGCCATTTGCACCCCGATAGTGCCCAAGATTAAAATTGGTCCTAAACCCTCCTTGAATTTGGAGTTGAGTGTAGAAAAATCCTCTAAACTCTTTGGGGTTTAAGGAATTAGCCCTTAATTCATGAATTGTACAAATATGGAGCATATTACAGAAAAATTCTTTTGAAAATATTTCTAACGATGGAGTTTAAGTAAAAATGACCATTTGAGGGAAAGCTTTGGAAATTTTGGGGCCCCCATTAGTCCATTGCACTTCTTGCGTGCATGCACACTGTTTTTTGCTTTGGTTCCTCACAACACCAATCATCTTCTCTCTCTTTGACTTTTAAAAACCACATCAATGAATCTCTATGTCCAACATTGGCACTCTGCTCTATCGAATACAAACTAAGCAATGAAAATATTTTTCTGCAGCTCTTCCAATGTCTGCTCAAATGATTCAACCTAGAAACGAAGAACTTTGAGATGACATAATTTTATACTCGTACATGCACAAGTAATTGAATACGCCAATAAATTAGGTGGAGCTTATCTTCATGCTATGTTGAAATGTATAACGTGTAAAGGTTGCACTCTCGGTGCCTTGTTAATTGATCTTTTCCTTCACATTACATGGGAGAATCAAGAAAAGTATTCTAGCTGCAACCATTAAATCGTGAACAACCCATGTCTCCTCAAATGTTACCCACAAATAAAGATCTATGGGATGAACATATTTTTGTATTCGTACATGCACGAGGAATTTAGTACGCCAATAAATTAGGTGGAGCTTCTCTTCATTCGATGTTCAAATGTATAATTTGAAGAGCTTTGTTAATTGATATTGACCTTCACATTACATGAGGGCTTCAAGAAAAGTATTGTAGAAACCATTAAGGTATTCTAGAAATAAGGCCTAATTTCTTTTCAATACCAATCATCTTTTACTTCAATCACATTTCAAGACTATCTCTTTCATCACTCCTTAGTCCAACAATTACGGAAGCACTGACTAATCAATCATTCATCAGCCACCGATTATCAACCGTCATTCGTATGCATGCGAATTCCAATCCATGCTTACTTTGATTAAATTAAGGAATATTTTGTGGGTTTTTGTGGGAGTGAGAGTGTATTAGGCCTTCGATATAATCTTTTTCTCACGCCCATTCTCTCTTTCCTTCTCCCTTGTATCGATCTTTCTTTCTCTCTTCGAATCATTTCATGTCCAACTAGCTCTGCGTTGAGATCCGGTCAAGCAGATTATTGAAAAAGAGATTAACGCACTACTTCAGTTGCGCTGAAATGTTTTGATCTTAAAATATCAATGAGTTGATATTTATATGGGGATCGATGTGCGTTCATACATTTGATCGAACGACTTCATTGAGGTTCAAACGAAGCTTCGATTCTGTTTCAATGGAGTTTCAACAGACGATCGATCTATGAAGTTGATGAATTATTATCTGTACAATTATATTAGCATTACAGATTTAAAAGACCGACGAGAGATTATGAGAAACAACTACTCAATAATCAAAGTATTCTGGACGTACGATATAATTTATTTTCAATGTCAATCATCTTTTCTTTCAATTACAGTTCAAATCTGTCTCTTTCATCACTCTTCAGCTCAACAATTACGGAAGCACTGACGAATCAATCATTCATCCGCCATCGACTATCAATCGTCATTCGTATGCATGCAAAATCCAATCCATGCTTACTTTGATTAAAGTGAGGAATATTTTGTTGCGCTGAAATGTTTTCATTTTAAAACATCAATGAATCGTTATTTCTATTGGAATGAATGTGCATTCATACGTTTGATCGAACGACTTCGCTGAGGTTCAAACGGAGACTCGATTCTGTTTCAATTGGAGGTTCAACAGACGATCGATCTATGAGTTATCTGTACAACATCATCATCATTACAGATTTTAAAAGACTGACGAGAGATTATGAGGAATAACCACTCAATTATGATTGATGTAAAAGTCTGCTTCATCACCGTATTATGATGAAGCTTATAAGGATGATATTTTTCTTGTTCCAATTTCATCAAGGAACAGGTTACGTTTGTTGATTAGTGACATAGACAATCAGATATTTTTCACATAGATAACACTTTGCACTCACATCTCGATTAGAAAACATAAACACAATTGGGTTATTGTATTGATTCCATTCTATTCCACTTCTACTGCACGAGAAAAAAAAAGTCATGTAGCACTCGAGCGCCATTTCCGCCACTGAGTGTTCGATCCCTTCTCCATTATATTCAGAAATCAACACAATTGGGTTAATGTATTGATTCCATTCTATTCCACATCTTGTGCACGAGAAAAAAAGATCCTGTAGCACTCGAGCGCCATTTCTGCCACTGTGTGTTCCATCTCTTCTCCATTATATTCAGAAATCAACACAATTGGGTTATTGTATTGATTCCATTCTATTCCACTTCTACTCCACGAGAAAAAAAATCATGTAGCATTCGAGCGCCATTTCCGCCGCTGTGTGTTCGATCCCTTCTCCATTATATTCAGAAATCATTAGCAATCGAGCGCGATTTCAGCCACTTCAATGCCGCTGACTTTGGATCTCCATCAGCTCCGTTACTGATCTCTGCCGAATATATTCTCCCACTTCATACATGTCATCACTATTATACACCGTTACCATTATTTCTCTTTATTAGCGGACGTCGTGTCATTTTCTTGAATCACACCATCTTCATATCATTTGTTTTATCATGACTTTTATGTAGTGAAGATTCTTTTTTATCAGCACGCTCTATTTTTGTTATTCAACAGATTTCATTCCGTATTTTTTGTTTAAGTTCATTTTTTCTATTGTTATTATTATTATTATTATTTAGAAACAAACATTACATGTATACATGCATTCAAACGCATGCACTCACACATGTATATAATTCACTCACACTTATATATGCACACATAGATAATCAATTTAAGTACATACATAAACAAAAACTCATATCCGATTACTCACACACATTCATAGACGCACATTCACAAACATTCGATCACTCACACACATTCACAACCACACATTCACCAACATTGAGCTAATTATCAAATCACTGTAATCAGATATGGTAACATAACCAATCATATGTCAATGCAAACTCATGTGTTTAAAACAAACACATAGACCCATCAATAACACACAGATCCATAATGATTCTTAATCTAATTTTCTTTGAAATTTATTATATGATGGTTCTTTATGTATGCCCAAATTAAACATTCCACAACCAAAATAGTTTCAAACATTTACAACAACATTAGACAACATATTCTATCCTTCCAATAATTCTCATAATGTGACAACTCATACATCAATCTTTGCACCAAGAATGAATTTATAATTTGTTGCATCCATGGAATCAGAATCTCTATGACATTCATCACCTCTAAACCTTCATGTTATGTGGATGGGTCATACCTATCATTGACACTATCATCCCACAAACATCCAATCATTCAAAAAACACATTGATACCCTCCAAACCTTCATGTACTTTGGAAGTTTGGATGGGTAAACACTATCAAACACACAAGAACCCAATCATTCAAAACATAAAAATCTCTTTTTCTAAATTTATGTTCACAAAAATTAGTGCTTTCAAGTAGTTCAAGCAAGGGAGATTAGGCTTCACCCAAAGGTCCTTTTAACAAAAATGATCGCTAAAGAAAAAATAAAAAAAATCATAACATACTCCTTGAAGTTTATCTATAAACTGATGGATGTGGGAAGTGTGAGTGGCTTTATTTAAAATATTACATGCTCCGATATTGAAAAAATAATACATGCATCAGCTTTGCAATGCTGCAAGAGGGAACACATAGAAATGTTTCTATATTTTATTGACAAGTATTACTCCATGGTTCGATGGTCAATGATGAGTCCTTGAAGTATTTAATTATGAAAACTATGTTTAAGCCGTCCACATTTCTTATGATTGAACCTTTTGCACCCATCATTGCTAATTCTTTGCACTCTTATGATCGATGTGTTTCTTCTCTTGAAGGATCTTTTTCTATTTTTGTTGTGCTTCTATGCTTTTGCAAAAAGTTGGGATTACTCTTTGTTTTTCTCTACTAATTTAGACAAGGGAATCCAAATCTGGTTACACTTTCAAATGGAGCTACTTTTAGTTAGACTTCTGCAATCATGATTTTTCAGAGTTTCCTAAGGAAATTTATCATGTCAAATAGAGTTTTACATAGAATCTCACCTTAATTGCTTTAACTCTCTCAAAGGCTTTAGTAATCAATCTAGAGTATAAAAATTTTCTAAAATCTTCATCAATTTAGATGGACCAATCAAGGAAATGCTAGGATTATCAACACTTTCAAATGCAACAAAAAGAATCCGCAAACATTTTCTTGTATGTAGTGATTCTTAAACATACAAAAACTCTCTCCAAATCATTAAAAAACTCACCTTTGCTAATGATAATCTAGAAAAGTAATTGGAAGTTATCTTCTTCCACAATCACGCATATGATGGCCTCTCGAAGAGGATTCTCATCGTTGCAAGCTTATTATCACCAACTAAATTTATCCATCTCTTTCCCATGATCTCCATCTCCTAAATTTCTCCCTCTATTTCCCATAATCTCGTAATATCACCAATCTCCATTAACTCTAAAGATTCAGTCCTTGTGATTTAAGGTGATATTTTGAGAGTAATTGGGTGTTGGTCTCTTTGCGTTCTTCTCAAAAACGTATAAGCTTTATTAAAATTTTTATACTTTCTCTAAAGACCTCTTCCTTGTGAAATTTCAATCCCTTGAAATTAGATGTTGTAATTGATCAATACACTTTCAAGAGTTTGGAAATATTTTGTGAATTATTTCACGCCACTACGTTTTTCAATGGTTGGAATGTACATGATTTGGACATTAAAAACACATTTTTGAATGATGGCTGGCATGAATACGTCTATGTTCTACAGCCTTGTGGTTTTTTCCAAACCAAAGGTACAAAACAAAGTGTGCATACTAAAGAATTTAGTTTGTGGATTAAATCAAGAACCATGTGCTTGGTATGAAAAAATATATGCCTACGTCTTAACAAACAAATTTCATGACTATCCAACTAAAAGCACCATAATAGTCTAACTAAAAGTACCTTGTATGTGAAGCATGTAGATGATGCACTTCTTATTACTTGTTTATGTGGATCAAATGCTCATTGGTTCTTTTGAGATCTTAGATTTTGGGCATCTACAACATTATTTGGAAATCTAGATGGAGGCATTTCTTTGTGCCAGAATTAAATACATGGACATTTTATAGCAAAATCTTTTTCCTTTTACATATTAAAATCATTTCCATACCCATGGAGGTAGGTAAAGGATTGTGCTTCCAGGATATTAGCGATGCATTTGATGTTGAGATCTCTTTCAAAATGCTATTGGATGCCTTATTTATGTATGCATCATAGTATCTCATATTTATTTTGTTGTCCCACAAGTGAATAGATTTATGTCTAGCCTAGGCGTCAAGCATTGCAAAATAGCAAAGCATGTCTTTTGTTATTTATTTGGTACTCAAAATCCCAAGGATGATCAATACATCTATATGCAGATGCTATTTTTTACTCAAATTTGAGACTATTATGAAACTTGCATTTCCACAATAGGTTTCTAATTTTGGCTTTGTTTCCATAGCATATGGTAGTTGAGCAAGAAGCTACATAGAGTGGTCACTTCTAGTTTTGAGGCTAAGCATAAAGTAGATTTCATAGCTATTATTGAATATGTGTGGCTTAGATGTATTATTAATGACTTTTGGTGTTGATCAAACATCTACCATCACCTTTTTATTGATTTTTAAGTGCATGGAGAATAGTGATAAATTGCGTGGTCAATGCCCCTGATACAAACATTGAGATGAACTATTATTATGTCAAGGATAAATTTTACAAAGGTTTTGTCTTGCAAGAAGTTTAAAGCTTTTTGCATTTCAATGCATCACTCCTAGGGGGTATTTGTGAGTATAATTTATTAGTGATATGTGTGAACACACCTATGTTATTCATGATCTTTTCCCACTTAGAATTTTATTTTAAGATTCTATATATGCCCATAAGTGAAAGGGCTTCCATTGGGATGCTAAGCTTCTTCTTTTCCTCATGTAGTTTCTGTGCATTGTTGATCACCAAACCCCTATAGTTGGATAGCTTTTGTTAATAAGCAAGAATCACACATAAGTGAGTAGAAGTTGGATGAGATGAATGGGGAACTCTAAAAAGACCTTATGGCTGACAGTCATGGATTTCCTTTGTCCCTTACTTGAATTGTGACTGATAAAAATTCATCTAATGATCTAAGGTTGGATCTTCATTTCCAAAATAATTTCAAATTGACACACATGTCAATATGAAGCATGCAATTCCACACATTGGATGCAGATTAGAATGTTAAATTCTATGAAAGCTACTTCATGTTCTCATAGACACTAAGAATTTGTTTTAATGGGATAGAGGATAGATAGATGATTCTCTAAGCTAGATAGAGTTCCAATATTTTTGAGGCATCTATTCAGCTATTTTTCTATCCCCTAATACATATCTAGAGTCTATGGGAATCAAATTTGTTTTAGTAAGAATGTGTCTCCTTAACTTTGTGTTGTTTCTAGCTAGTGTATGTGTTTCAATTTGGGTTAGAACAAGGAGATGAAATTTGAGAAGATCGGAGGTCTTAAGAAGTGGGGTAGGAGGATGCACTACCTTCCAATCATAACTTACATGAAATAGAACCAATAACTTTTTTCTAATCACTCTAAGAGAAAAAGGTGACACTAATCATGAGGCAAGTAAAAATCTATATATCTACACCACTATTTGTAAAAGATCTGATTTTATAATCTTTCCATGAAACATAGCACCTCAAGTAAAGTGAAAAATGTACTTTGATGGGGACTTTCAATTGTCTATACAACCAGCATAATGAAGATCTCTGTAACAAATAATGGATTGCTTTCCTCTACTCAAGCATATGTTGGAGATAGATGTCTGCGGAAGCACGCGAACAACACAAGGAAGAAGAAGAAGCTTGGAGCACAAACACACAATACTGAATGTATTACTAGAGAATGTACAAAGATAAGTAGCCCATTAGGGCAATAGGCGTATATACAAGCGGGGGGAAAAAACCTCCTAAAGAGGGAAAAAAGTGCCCCGGCGGTCCTAGTGTGTTCACACACATCACTACCTAAATATATCAACAAATCCCCCTTGGGAGTGATGCGGTGAACAAGGAGCTGGCACTCATGTATAAGGAAGTGCCAAGCTATGTGGAAATCACTCCACAAAAGGAAGTAAGACCAAAGCTTTGCAGAAAGCTTCAAACTTCTCACTAGGCAGAGCCTTCGTGAAAAGGTCTGCAATGTTCTCCTACGTGGGCACATATGCCAAGTTGATCTCCCTAGCAGAGAACCTTTCCCTGACATAGTGATAATGCACCTCAATGTGCTTAGTGCGAGCATGGAACACAGGGTTCCTTGCAACTGCCAATGCGCTCTAACTGTCACTGAAGATGGTGGTGGCAGAAGACTGGCCAACACCCAAATCAGCCATAAGGCGTCTGAGCCACACACACTCAACAGTCGTTGTGAATGCTGCCCTATACTCAGCCTCACAACTAGAAGTGGCCACAATAGGTTGCTTCTTGCTCAACCAAGATATACATGAGCTACCAAGCATGAAGCAAGAACCACTGGTGGACACACGAGTGTCATAGCAACCAGCCCAATCTGAGTCACAAAAAGCATGCAAATCTGGCGATAGTGATCCCCCCTTGGGATAAAACAACCCAAGTAATCGAGTACCACTCAAGTAGCGAAAGATGTGCTTAACCACCTTCCAATGCGTGACTCCTGGGCAATGCATAAACCTGCTCATCTGTGAGACAGCAAACTGAATATCTGGCCGAGTAATGCATAAGTAAATCAAGCATCCAACAACCTGCTAATAGAGAACAACATCAAATGCATCTGCAGCATCGTGAGGACTCAATCGTAAACCTGTCTCCATAGGAGTGGCAATAGGCTTATTGTCTTCAAGGCCAAAACGCTGCAATAATGTGTCAATATATTTCGTTTGACACAAAGCCATTCCACCATCAACTTGCATAAACTGAATACCCAAATAGTGATGCAAATGCCCCAAATCAGACATCTCAAATGAGGCATGCAAATCAGCCTTGAAATCAGCAATATGCTTCTCAATAGGACCAGTGAGTAGCATGTCATCAACATAGACAACAATGATCAGAAGCACATCATTAGCACGCTTAACATATAAGGTGCTTTGAGTTGGACTGTTCTCAAAACCATGTGCAACCAGATAGGCATGTATCTTCTCATACCAAGCACGTGGTGCTTGCTTTAAACCATATAATGCCTTCTTTAACCTGCACACCTGGTTTTCATGCCCTTTCTACACAAAGCCACGGGGCTGAAAAACATACACTTCTTCATGCAAGTCACCATTCAGAAATGTTGTTTTAATGTCCAACTGATGTACATTCCAACCATGATGGGCTGCAAGTGCACAAATGCGCCGAATAGTAGTCATACGGCATGTACGTGCAAAGGTCTCATCAAAATCAATGCCTCTTTCCTGCGCATAACCCTTTGCAACAAGCCTAGCCTTATACCTGTCAACTGTACCATCAGGTTTACGATTCAGCTTGTATACCCACTTAGTGCCAATGGCCTTCTTGCCAGGAGGCAAGTCACATAAAGACCATGTACCATTCTTCATTATAGCATCATATTTAGATTGCATAGCAGCCATCCAATTTTCTGAATTATGTGCTTCATCAAAAGAAACAGGCTCATTCTCATCACAGAGACTAGACGCAGCCATAGCATAGAAATCTGATGCAAAGGAGGCACTATGAGAGCTTGAACGAGTATGATATGAAAAAGGTGCATCTAATTTGCTGTCACGCAAAGTCTGCACCAGCGATTTTGGCATAGTTTTTGCCTGCTCAATATCAGCCCTCTCATCAACAAGTGCATCATGTAAATCTGCATGAGAAATGGAATGATCTGACTACAGTTGATGGTAGTTCTTTCACCTTGTCAGATGCTTTATTTGTGCCAGAGATCAAGAAGAATCTGTTATCAGTTTCTGCATTAGCCAAGATTGGCTTGGCTGTGAAATTTATTGATGAGAGATGTACAGTTCATGATCTGTCAAATGGCGATGTTATTATTGCTTCTGGCATTTTATGTCGTGGGCTGTATAAGCTCATAGACTATGAAAGATCTGTGAATGATTCGGCATGTGCAGTTCATGATTCTCAGGCTATCTCATATGCAAAGCTTTAGCATGCACGCTTTGGTCATCTGAATTTTGCTAGTTTGCTACACTTGCAGAAATCTGATATGGTGTCTTCTTTGCCCAAGCTTGAGGCACCTGGAAAACATGTATGTGAAGGCTGTATTTTGGGCAAAATGCAGCATTCCTCCTTTCCAAAAGATGGTTCAGTTTGGGCTATGCAGAAATTGCAGCTTGTACAAAGTGATGTCTGTGGTCCTATGCAGACACCTTCTTTTGGAAACTATCTTTACTTCGTGACTTTCATTGATGATTTTTCCAGGCACGCATGGGTATATCCATTGAAGGCAAAGTCCGAAGTGTTTTTGTGCTTCAAACAGTTTTTGGTTTTGGTTGAAAATCTATCAGCATGTAAAATGGGCACCCTCCGTTCTGATCGAGGGGGGGGATATATGTCTTCTGACTTTAATGCATTTCTGGCTGAACGTGGGATAAAACACCAGTGTACAGTGCCGTATACACCTCAACAGAATGGAGTTGCTGAACGGAAGAACAGGTCACTCATGGAGATGGAGAGGTGTATGGTCAAGAGTCAAGCTTTACCACATAGTTTCTAGCTTGAGGCTGTCATGTGTGCAGCATATGTACTTAACAGGTGTCCCACTAAAGCGCTACAGTCTATCACTCCATATGAGGCGTGGCATGATCCGAAGCCATCTGTTGCTCATCTGCGGGTTTTTGGTTGTTTGGCATATGCACTAGTGCCTGAACAACATCGCAGAAAATTGGATGATAAGGCAGTAAAATGTATTTTTGTTGGGTACAGTTCTGAAAGTAAAGGCTATCGTCTGTATCATCCATAGAATAAACGCATTCTGGTTAGCCGTGATGTTGTCTTTGTGGAAGATGCTATTCAGCCATTACTTTCATGTACTAATGAGACATCTGTTAGCTCTAAATACATGTATGATACTTTGATGCCTCTTTTTACAAGTGGACAGTCTAGTGCTGGTCCTAATGAGGCAACTTCTCAGCCTTTGCAGGTTTCATATGATGATGCAGATCATTCCATTTCTGATGCAGATTTACATGATGCACTTGTTGATGAGAGAGCTGATATTGAGCAGGAAAAAACTATGCCAAAATGGCTGGTGCAGACTTTGCGTGATAGCAAATTAGATGCACCTTTGTCATATCGTACTCATTCAGTCTCTCATAGTGCCTCCTTTGCATCAGATTGCTATGCTATGGCTGCGTCTAGCCTCTGTGATGAGAATGAGCATGTTTCTTTTGATGAAGCATAGAATTCAGAAAATTGGATGGCTGCTATGCAATCTGAATATGATGCTATAATGAAGTATGGTACATGGTCTTTATGACTTGCCTCCTGGCAAGAAGGCCATTGGCACTAAGTGGGTATACAAGCTCAAGCGTAAACCTGATGGTATAGTTGACAGGTATAAGGCTAGGCTTGTTGCAAAGGGTTATGCGTAGGAAAGAGGCATTGATTTTGATGAGACCTTTGCACCTACATGCCGTATGACTACTGTTCGGAGCATTTCTGCACTTGCAGCCCATCATGGTTGGAATGTACATCAGTTGGACATTAAAACAGCATTTCTGAATGGTGACTTGCATGAAGAAGTGTATGTTTTTCAGCACCGTGGCTTTGTGCAGAAAGGGCATGAAAACCAGGTGTGCAAGTTAAAGAAGGTGTTATATGGTTTAAAGCAAGCACCACGTGCTTGGTATGAGAAGATACATGCCTATCTGATTGCACATGGTTTTGAGAACAGTCCAACTGAAAGCACCTTATATGTTAAGCGTGCTAATGATGTGCTTCTGATCATTGTTGTCTATGTTGATGACATGCTACTCACTGGTCCTATTGAGAAGCATATTGCTGATTTTAAGGCTGATTTGCATGCCTCATTTGAGATGTCTGATTTGGGGCATTTGCATCACTGTTTGGGCATTGAGTTTATGCAAGTTGATGGTGGAATGGCTTTGTGTCAAACGAAATATATTGACACATTATTGCAACGCTTTGGCCTTGAGGACTGTAAGCGTATTGCCACTCCTATGGAGACAGGTTTACGATTCAGTCTTCATGATGCTGGAGATGCATTTGATGCTGTTCTCTATCAGCAGGCTGTTGGATGCTTGATTTACTTATGCATTAGTCCGCCAGATATTCAGTTTGCTGTCTCATAGATGAGCAGGTTTATGCATTGCCCAGGAGTCACGCATTGGAAGGCGGTTAAGCGCATCTTTCGCTACTTGAGTGGTACTCGGCTACTTGGGTTGTTTTATCCCAAGGGGGGATCACTACCGCTAGATTTGCATGCTTTTTCTGACTCAGATTGGGCTGGTTCGTATGACACTCGTGTGTCCACCAGTGGTTTTTGCTTCATGCTTGGTAGCTCATGTATATCTTGGTTGAGCAAGAAGCAGTCTACTGTGGCCACTTCCAGTTGTGAGGTTGAGTATAGGGCAGCTTTCACAGTGACTGTTGAGTGTGTGTGGCTCAGACGCCTTATGGCTGATTTGGGTGTTGGCCAGTCTTCTGCCGCCACCATCTCCACTGACAGTCAGAGCGCATTGGCAGTTGCGAGGAACCCTGTGTTCCATGCTCGCACTAAGCACATTGAGGTGCATTATCACTATGTCAGGGAGAGGTTCCCTGCTGGGGAGATCAGCTTGGCATATGTGCACACGCAGGAGAACATTGGAGACCTTTTCACGAAGGCTCTGCCTAGGGAGAAGTTTGAAGCTTTCCGCAAAGCTTTGGGCTTACTTCCTTTTGTGGAGTGATTTCCACATAGCTTGGCACTTCCTTATACATGAGTGCTAGCTCCTTGTTCACCGCATCACTCCCAAGGGGGATTTGTTGATATATTTAGGTAGTGATGTGTGTGAACACACTAGGACCGCCGGGGCACTTTTTTCCCTCTTTAGGAGGTTTTTTTCCCCCGGCTTGTATATACGCATATTGCCCTAATGCACTACTTATCTTTGTACATTCTCTAGTAATACATTCACTATTGTGTGTTTGTGCTCCAAGCTTCTTCTTCTTCCTTGTGTTGTTCGCGAACTTCCGCAGACATCTATCTCCAACAAAGCTAACTAGGGAAATAACTAAGCACTTATTGCCACTCATATGTTAGAATTGGTTCGCGTGTAGCCAATTATTTTATGACAAAACAACTATTTTAATATGTAGGGGTGAATGAATTAGAAAAATAAATATTATCCGTTATCTTGTTTCTTTGTGAATATGTTTCATAGATTTGAATCTAGACTCAACTTCATAGTCTTATGAATCAAAGATAAACTTCCAAATTATATGATTAAAAAACAAGCATATGTACAAAAAAGAACATATGTACAAAAATGTACAAAACAAACATGATACCCAAAAGCCAATGAAAGATGAAAGATGAACGATTGAAATTTCTGCACGCATGTACATGAACTTCAGCTATCTGGTTGGGCCTTGGTAGGGGTGAGGGTTCAACCCCTCCCTATGGCAGGACAATTGTGGACGATAAGTGGAGAATAAAACGAGTTACCTTCATGCAGTCCTTTCTAGCTGTCACCTTTAGGTAGTCTAACCCCTACTTTGTGGGATAAGGGGGAGGTGGGGTCCCATTAGTGCTACGCCCATTCACTTGTAGAATCGTTCTTTCAATCAATTCAAGCAAGGGATATTATGCTTCAGTCTAAGTTCCTCTTAACAAAAATGATCTCTAAGGAGAAAATTAAAAAAAAATGTAACATACTCTTTGTGGTTTTATTTAAAATATTACGTGATCAAATATTGAAAAAATAACATAGATGCATCACCAATGCTACGAGAGGGAACCCATAGAAATGTTTCGATATTTTGTTGACAAGTATTTCCCCATTGCTCGATGGTCAATAATGGTTCCTTGAATTTGTCAATTATGAAAATTATGTTTATGCCGTCCACTTTTCTTATGATTGAACCGTTTGCACCCATCATTGCTGATTCTTGCACCCTCATGATTGATGTGTTTCTTTTTTTGAAGGATTTTGTCTATTTTTTGTCCTTCTATGCTTTTGTGAAAAAGCCGAGATTAACCTTTGTTTTTCTCTACTAATTTAGACAAGCTGGGAATCCACGTGTGGTTACACCTTTAAATGGAGCTAGTTTTAGTTAGACTTTTGCGATTGTGATTTTTGAGAGTTTCCTAAGGAATTTGATCTTGCCAAATAGAGTTTTACATAGAATCTCAACTTAATTTCTTTAACTCTCTCAAAGGCTTTAATATTCAATCTGCAGTGTAGAAATTGTATAAAGTCACCATCAATTTAAACGGACCTGTTAACGCCCAGATACCACAGACGCATGAACACAGAGAATAATACACAAATAGATCACACAAAACGTACTCAGAGATAGAAAGAGACAAGAGACGACACCAAATTGGGTACAATCTCCCCCCACATACTTTGATGGACACTCTACCAGAGTATGCGTATTTATAGTAAATTCATATTACGTCCGGAATAGAAGATACATGAGGGCCGCGCTCCGAAAAGCGTGTTTTCGCTTTATTTACAAGTTCGTAATTTTCTATTTTTACAAAAACGTCGCTTTCTAAAGCGATCCATTATTTTTACAAAAATAACTAAAAATACTTTCTTCTAAAAATAACCATCTTCTAAAAGTATTCTTCTAAATATCTCCAAGCCCATGCGTGTTCACACCCTCATGGATCTTCACCTGCTAAATCAAAACACAAAACATATTAAAATCCTCAAGGCATTACACCTTCATTCCAAATATTCCATAAAGTATAACATGCCTCCCAGTTGTTGAGCAACTGACCTCAGTTGATAATAATAAAATAGACATGGATGGCCAATCACATGCCGCATCACTAGACAATCATAAGCATGTGCCATGTAAAAAAAAACATGCATGGAAATGGAAAACTGGAATTTAATGTGATTGTGAATGATAAGCAGAAATCAAATGATGATAATGTGGAGTTAGTGATGTTTTGTGAATCCATTGCGATTCTTCAAATGAATGCTTTTTATATTTAATCAAATATCTATGATATTGATTACCTATGCATGTAGTAGTAACATCATAATCAAGTTTTTTTTCTGGAATTAAAATTTCAGCATCCTCTTCTAACAATGGAGGATCATCCAAAATAGGAGTGAGTGGTAAAGTTCCTTTAAATGGTTTCAATAAACTGATAATGTATTTTTCCACATCATGGTTTTCCAAAAGTAATTTTATCAGATCGTGATGTTCGTTTTTGTAATCACTTTTGGGTTGCATTATTTAGAAATTTAGGCTCTAAAATAGACTTTAGTTCTGCATTTCATCCTGAAAGTAATGGGCAAAGTGAAGCTACGAATAGTACTATTTTGGATCTATTACGTTGTTATTCTTTAGATAATCCAACTAATTGGGATGAGAAACTTTCTTTACTACAATTTGCATATAATAACACAACACATACCACTACTGGACGTGCACCATATGAAATTGTGTATGGTAAAAAGCTTCCTACTCCCATGTCTATCACTCAAACTGACATACCTATGGCTGATTCTTTTGCACAAGATCATATTTCTATACTTCATGAGGTTCATGAGCATATTAAAAAGAGTCAAGAACGTTATACGTGTAATATTAATAAGAAACAAGCAGCTAAACAATTTAATGAAAATGATTATGTTTGGTTACGTATAATTAAACGACGTTTGAAAAATATTCTACAACATCCTAAGGTAAAACTTGCACCACGTTATTATGGACCTTTTCGTATTATTCAAAAAATTAATGAGAATGCTTTTAGATTAGATATACCTTCTCATTGGAATATTCATAATTCTTGGTTCGAGGTTGACATCTACAATGAGTGAATGATGAGATTAACATTTAGCGGCACTTTTACAATAGAAAGGTTTATGTGAGACATGCTTTATTGAAACAGTTGTATGCATTTTGTTTATTTGCATTCAACTTTCAACATTTGCACACTAATTGAAGAAAAAGATTGTTTATGAGAACTCTGGAAATGATAGTGCCATGACTTCAGAAGTGAATGACATCCCTTTGCAAAAAAAAAAGATTTTCTAATGTTTTACCTTAAACTCTGTATTCGCAGTTTTTTTTAATGAGATAAGATTTTTGATATTGCGCTGATACAGAAGGATGTAGTTCTCTGCAGAAATGGAACTATAAATCCTAAACAATCAGGAGATCTTTTATAGTTGCCTTTGATTCTAATATTGAGCATGTGCATGCGGGTTGTCTGTGGACTGTGACTCGAATTATTAGGGATGGGATGATATTCATGAAGTAGTGGTGATCCAACTTCGCATTCTTCTTACTCTGTCAAATGTGGTGTGAAGAGTTCGTGAGTTCTTTTCCTATGGTATGAGTGATTTTCTTGAAGTTAATATATACAAAAACTATCATATATGGAGAACTCAAGCACATCAAGATTGTCAAAGTTAAAGGCATAAGTTGCTGAACTCTATTACTTATATTGAGGATTTGAATTTGAGACTTGCACAAGGAGGAGTTATACATTCCACATACTTGAAACCATGGGATTTGCAATATTTGAACAAGCTTTATGTTCTCGAATGATGTTAATCATCCCCTCCTAACTAATTGTAAAAAGGTCATGAGAATATGATAAATTTGATAAGGTTTCTCTTTTGATCTGATCAATACTCTCTGAAATTCCATTGCATTACTAGTAAGCTCTTTGAGTCTCTTTATACCTAAGCTTGCTCCAAGCACCTCGTGTGTGCCGTTAGCAAGACGGTTGACTTGATCCACCAACCGTCGTGAATCGCTCCCACAACGGGTAGTTGGCACCATCCAACTTATCCTCAACAACCAACATACGGAATACATCACTACTTTCATCCATGGCCACTAACTAAAATACCTTGAGGCAAAAAATTGACTATATCTCAAAAAGTTGAACAGAATTACCCATAGTTTGAGACGCTTATACTGGCGAATCGAAACTAGTATATAGCTTTGGCACAAAAAGATGAAATAGCCTACACAAGCACTATGATAGTGCATTCGAAGGCCGAAACGAGCTTAGATCATGATTTTGGCAAAACAAAGTGAAGCCGTTTTGATCTCAAAAACACATTGAGTATGCTCACCAAAATTCGTGTGATTTTGAGATTGCAACCGGAGAGGTGTCGAGGATGCCCTAGATGAAGCGGTGACCTCCGCTGATACCAATTTTTGGAGTTAGACGTCTGCAGAAGCACGCGAATAGCACAAGGAAGAAGAAGAAGCTTGGAGCACAACACACAATACTGAATATATTACCACTAGAATGTACAATGATAAGTATCCCATTAGGGCAATAGGCTTATATACAAGCCCGGGGAAAAAAACCTCGTAAAGAGGGAAAAAATTATCCCGACGGTCCTAGTGTGTTCACACACATCACTACCTAAATATATCAACAGAGATCCTATGGCTATTATAAGGATAGAAGAGGAAAAACTTGAATTGGGACTCCTAGTAGAGGTACACTTATTTTATATAGGTAGGATACCTTAATTTCTAAACTATTTAGCTAATGAGATCATAGTTCCAACTATACCATGCCTCTAGAATCATTGCTCTGATTAGGGATTAAGCCTTAGAGGTGAAGAAAGGAAAAAATTTATACAAAAAGCAGTGCATCAATGGTTGTTACAACATGATGAAAGAAAAATGTGAAAAAGAAAAATAAGAAAAAATTAAAACCTAAACAAAAAAGAAAAAAGGAAAAGTTATCATAAATCAGTTGTGGTCTTGAAACCACTTCTAGAATGTACTCTACAAGCTATATGAAGCAAATGTATGCTGTAGAGGAATTAGTTAGATGTATCTTATGGCAAGTGGCTAGAAGATGAGTGATAGAACACTTATATAAAATAAAAATTACTTTTGAATAAGGTTTATAGAAAATTAAGTATGAGGACTATTTGAATGACTTTTATAGGAATTTATAAAACTTGTTTTCAAGTTCATGCATTGAAAGAAAAAGTTTTTGATTCAAGTTTTCATATTTTTAAACGTTTTCTTTACTATTAGAATTTGTACTTGCACTTAGGCACATATTGGATATACGATTTGAAAATCACTAAAAAAGTTATTTTCAAAAAGAATTTGATAATGCGTTCCATGATCTGCAGTTAGGACGATATGCATGTTTAATGGGGGTGGATGTCGGAAGGATTTCATTACTCCGAGTGACATTACAGAAAATTAAAAGTCTTTTTCAAAAATGTTGATCTCTAAAACACATGGTTTGAGTGATTTGTTGATTTGATTAACCTCTCTTTTGAGTACTTGTAGGCTCAAGAAGACTTAGATGTGCATCGAGCAAGAACCTCTAATTGAATTTTACCTTTTTTTTTGTTTGCAGCTACCACTTAATATCCATTTGCATCTTTTATCTAAATCATTTAGTTTTAAGAGTTGTAACTATGAAAAACGTGAATGTGTGAAACCGCATATATAGGAATGTGTGGATAACGTTAAGTGCCCCTAATGTGCATGGTTCTGGGAGTATCTGATTATGATGGTTGTTTGTATAAGTATGCATCTTGTGATGGTTTGAACGTGCATGATTACAAGGCTTTGATGTCTCTTTGCTCTGGTGTTTCTTCATATAAAATTCTCAAAGTCAGTTGGAAGGGTAAGAAAGAATATTGAAATCAGTGGTGGATTCTTTGCACGATAATAGCAATGCTACTCAGAACACTGAGAAGACTGAACATAACATCTCTTCAAGTGATGTATATCAATTTAGCCCAGAGAATGTCAAAGTGGCTATAGAAAGAGCAATTTATATACTTGAGCAATTTATATACTTGAACATAACATCTCTTCAAGTGATGTATATCAATTTAGCCCAGAGAATGTCAAAGTAGCTATAGAAAGAGCAATTTATATACTAAATGAATATACCTATACATCTATCATTAGACTTGTTGTAGCCAATGATGATGGTGATCATGCCTTTAAAACTAAAAGATAAATGGAATCTTTTTTATAACTAATAAACAATATATTTACTATCTTTATGTTAATACATTTATATTAAAATATAAGATAATATATAAGTGAATAATATTTAAGTAAAATAGTATTTTATTTTTTAAAATAAATTAGTAAATAAATCAAAAACAAAAAACACACACACACACACACACACACACACACACACATATATATATATATATATATATATATATATATATATATATATATATATATATATAATTATAAAAGTATATGTGTGCATATGTATTTAAACATTTGTGTGTGTGTGGGTTTGAGTATGTATGTGAAGCATGTAAGGTAAGTGGAGTTGTGTGTTTGTATGCATGACAAAATGTGTATTAGATTGAGATTAGTATGTGTTGTGTGTGTAAGTAAACTCGTGAGTGCATGCATGCTTATGTGTATATGTATGTATGTTTTGTGTATGATTGTAATAATGGTTTGTCATCCCATGTATGAGATAATTGGAAGAAGCTTGTAAGGAGTGTACTCTCAGCACTACCTTTGGAGGACTTTGAGTTTGGCAAAGTGGAAGAGATTTTGATAAAGATGATATCTTAGAAGACCACATATGTGAGAGTGATAGATATTATATAGCACATCAAAGTGATTGAAGATGATCAGTTTCAAAAAGGTGGGCTTAGTGCTTGTACTTGCAAGCATCTAGCAATTGTGTAGCCATTAAAATTGAAGTGCAATTCTTTCATAGGATAGTGCACTGCATATCTATTCTTAGAAAAGTTATTTTAATCTCATGATGCGTAAAGTCAAATTTATATATTGAACATGGTGAATTTGATATTAGAGACTTTATGTTTTGATACCTCCATGCTTTTACATCTAGCTAGTCATGCAAGTTGTTGCTTCACGTCACACTAGTATGATTAAAGCTTTGATGCATTTTCTTTGCATATATGGTTACAACAAGAAGTAAGTTGTTATGAAAAATTATCCAAAGTGCTCTAATCAATATTTTTGAGTTGTTAAGTGTGATGATTTTCAGTTGAATTATACATCTTTCTTCCCTCACTTGAGCTCCTTAGTTCCTGCATGTAGTTGAATTGCTTTTTCCATATGCACTCTATAGGCCACCAATATATATGAAAAAACTTTACTCATCATTGTTTCCATGTCGCACATCCTAAAGTGAAAGACCAAATGCCCCACATGTAGTCACATAGTGAGATCCATAGAAAGCCAGAATTGATCTATCCGATGGTCGCCATTTGCACCCCGATAGTGCCCAAGATTAAAATTGGTCCTAAACCCTCCTTGAATTTGGAGTTGAGTGTAGAAAAATCCTCTAAACTCTTTGGGGTTTAAGGAATTAGCCCTTAATTCATGAATTGTACAAATATGGAGCATATTACAGAAAAATTCTTTTGAAAATATTTCTAACGATGGAGTTTAAGTAAAAATGACCATTTGAGGGAAAGCTTTGGAAATTTTGGGGCCCCCATTAGTCCATTGCACTTCTTGCGTGCATGCACACTGTTTTTTGCTTTGGTTCCTCACAACACCAATCATCTTCTCTCTCTTTGACTTTTAAAAACCACATCAATGAATCTCTATGTCCAACATTGGCACTCTGCTCTATCGAATACAAACTAAGCAATGAAAATATTTTTCTGCAGCTCTTCCAATGTCTGCTCAAATGATTCAACCTAGAAACGAAGAACTTTGAGATGACATAATTTTATACTCGTACATGCACAAGTAATTGAATACGCCAATAAATTAGGTGGAGCTTATCTTCATGCTATGTTGAAATGTATAACGTGTAAAGGTTGCACTCTCGGTGCCTTGTTAATTGATCTTTTCCTTCACATTACATGGGAGAATCAAGAAAAGTATTCTAGCTGCAACCATTAAATCGTGAACAACCCATGTCTCCTCAAATGTTACCCACAAATAAAGATCTATGGGATGAACATATTTTTGTATTCGTACATGCACGAGGAATTTAGTACGCCAATAAATTAGGTGGAGCTTCTCTTCATTCGATGTTCAAATGTATAATTTGAAGAGCTTTGTTAATTGATATTGACCTTCACATTACATGAGGGCTTCAAGAAAAGTATTGTAGAAACCATTAAGGTATTCTAGAAATAAGGCCTAATTTCTTTTCAATACCAATCATCTTTTACTTCAATCACATTTCAAGACTATCTCTTTCATCACTCCTTAGTCCAACAATTACGGAAGCACTGACTAATCAATCATTCATCAGCCACCGATTATCAACCGTCATTCGTATGCATGCGAATTCCAATCCATGCTTACTTTGATTAAATTAAGGAATATTTTGTGGGTTTTTGTGGGAGTGAGAGTGTATTAGGCCTTCGATATAATCTTTTTCTCACGCCCATTCTCTCTTTCCTTCTCCCTTGTATCGATCTTTCTTTCTCTCTTCGAATCATTTCATGTCCAACTAGCTCTGCGTTGAGATCCGGTCAAGCAGATTATTGAAAAAGAGATTAACGCACTACTTCAGTTGCGCTGAAATGTTTTGATCTTAAAATATCAATGAGTTGATATTTATATGGGGATCGATGTGCGTTCATACATTTGATCGAACGACTTCATTGAGGTTCAAACGAAGCTTCGATTCTGTTTCAATGGAGTTTCAACAGACGATCGATCTATGAAGTTGATGAATTATTATCTGTACAATTATATTAGCATTACAGATTTAAAAGACCGACGAGAGATTATGAGAAACAACTACTCAATAATCAAAGTATTCTGGACGTACGATATAATTTATTTTCAATGTCAATCATCTTTTCTTTCAATTACAGTTCAAATCTGTCTCTTTCATCACTCTTCAGCTCAACAATTACGGAAGCACTGACGAATCAATCATTCATCCGCCATCGACTATCAATCGTCATTCGTATGCATGCAAAATCCAATCCATGCTTACTTTGATTAAAGTGAGGAATATTTTGTTGCGCTGAAATGTTTTCATTTTAAAACATCAATGAATCGTTATTTCTATTGGAATGAATGTGCATTCATACGTTTGATCGAACGACTTCGCTGAGGTTCAAACGGAGACTCGATTCTGTTTCAATTGGAGGTTCAACAGACGATCGATCTATGAGTTATCTGTACAACATCATCATCATTACAGATTTTAAAAGACTGACGAGAGATTATGAGGAATAACCACTCAATTATGATTGATGTAAAAGTCTGCTTCATCACCGTATTATGATGAAGCTTATAAGGATGATATTTTTCTTGTTCCAATTTCATCAAGGAACAGGTTACGTTTGTTGATTAGTGACATAGACAATCAGATATTTTTCACATAGATAACACTTTGCACTCACATCTCGATTAGAAAACATAAACACAATTGGGTTATTGTATTGATTCCATTCTATTCCACTTCTACTGCACGAGAAAAAAAAAGTCATGTAGCACTCGAGCGCCATTTCCGCCACTGAGTGTTCGATCCCTTCTCCATTATATTCAGAAATCAACACAATTGGGTTAATGTATTGATTCCATTCTATTCCACATCTTGTGCACGAGAAAAAAAGATCCTGTAGCACTCGAGCGCCATTTCTGCCACTGTGTGTTCCATCTCTTCTCCATTATATTCAGAAATCAACACAATTGGGTTATTGTATTGATTCCATTCTATTCCACTTCTACTCCACGAGAAAAAAAATCATGTAGCATTCGAGCGCCATTTCCGCCGCTGTGTGTTCGATCCCTTCTCCATTATATTCAGAAATCATTAGCAATCGAGCGCGATTTCAGCCACTTCAATGCCGCTGACTTTGGATCTCCATCAGCTCCGTTACTGATCTCTGCCGAATATATTCTCCCACTTCATACATGTCATCACTATTATACACCGTTACCATTATTTCTCTTTATTAGCGGACGTCGTGTCATTTTCTTGAATCACACCATCTTCATATCATTTGTTTTATCATGACTTTTATGTAGTGAAGATTCTTTTTTATCAGCACGCTCTATTTTTGTTATTCAACAGATTTCATTCCGTATTTTTTGTTTAAGTTCATTTTTTCTATTGTTATTATTATTATTATTATTTAGAAACAAACATTACATGTATACATGCATTCAAACGCATGCACTCACACATGTATATAATTCACTCACACTTATATATGCACACATAGATAATCAATTTAAGTACATACATAAACAAAAACTCATATCCGATTACTCACACACATTCATAGACGCACATTCACAAACATTCGATCACTCACACACATTCACAACCACACATTCACCAACATTGAGCTAATTATCAAATCACTGTAATCAGATATGGTAACATAACCAATCATATGTCAATGCAAACTCATGTGTTTAAAACAAACACATAGACCCATCAATAACACACAGATCCATAATGATTCTTAATCTAATTTTCTTTGAAATTTATTATATGATGGTTCTTTATGTATGCCCAAATTAAACATTCCACAACCAAAATAGTTTCAAACATTTACAACAACATTAGACAACATATTCTATCCTTCCAATAATTCTCATAATGTGACAACTCATACATCAATCTTTGCACCAAGAATGAATTTATAATTTGTTGCATCCATGGAATCAGAATCTCTATGACATTCATCACCTCTAAACCTTCATGTTATGTGGATGGGTCATACCTATCATTGACACTATCATCCCACAAACATCCAATCATTCAAAAAACACATTGATACCCTCCAAACCTTCATGTACTTTGGAAGTTTGGATGGGTAAACACTATCAAACACACAAGAACCCAATCATTCAAAACATAAAAATCTCTTTTTCTAAATTTATGTTCACAAAAATTAGTGCTTTCAAGTAGTTCAAGCAAGGGAGATTAGGCTTCACCCAAAGGTCCTTTTAACAAAAATGATCGCTAAAGAAAAAATAAAAAAAATCATAACATACTCCTTGAAGTTTATCTATAAACTGATGGATGTGGGAAGTGTGAGTGGCTTTATTTAAAATATTACATGCTCCGATATTGAAAAAATAATACATGCATCAGCTTTGCAATGCTGCAAGAGGGAACACATAGAAATGTTTCTATATTTTATTGACAAGTATTACTCCATGGTTCGATGGTCAATGATGAGTCCTTGAAGTATTTAATTATGAAAACTATGTTTAAGCCGTCCACATTTCTTATGATTGAACCTTTTGCACCCATCATTGCTAATTCTTTGCACTCTTATGATCGATGTGTTTCTTCTCTTGAAGGATCTTTTTCTATTTTTGTTGTGCTTCTATGCTTTTGCAAAAAGTTGGGATTACTCTTTGTTTTTCTCTACTAATTTAGACAAGGGAATCCAAATCTGGTTACACTTTCAAATGGAGCTACTTTTAGTTAGACTTCTGCAATCATGATTTTTCAGAGTTTCCTAAGGAAATTTATCATGTCAAATAGAGTTTTACATAGAATCTCACCTTAATTGCTTTAACTCTCTCAAAGGCTTTAGTAATCAATCTAGAGTATAAAAATTTTCTAAAATCTTCATCAATTTAGATGGACCAATCAAGGAAATGCTAGGATTATCAACACTTTCAAATGCAACAAAAAGAATCCGCAAACATTTTCTTGTATGTAGTGATTCTTAAACATACAAAAACTCTCTCCAAATCATTAAAAAACTCACCTTTGCTAATGATAATCTAGAAAAGTAATTGGAAGTTATCTTCTTCCACAATCACGCATATGATGGCCTCTCGAAGAGGATTCTCATCGTTGCAAGCTTATTATCACCAACTAAATTTATCCATCTCTTTCCCATGATCTCCATCTCCTAAATTTCTCCCTCTATTTCCCATAATCTCGTAATATCACCAATCTCCATTAACTCTAAAGATTCAGTCCTTGTGATTTAAGGTGATATTTTGAGAGTAATTGGGTGTTGGTCTCTTTGCGTTCTTCTCAAAAACGTATAAGCTTTATTAAAATTTTTATACTTTCTCTAAAGACCTCTTCCTTGTGAAATTTCAATCCCTTGAAATTAGATGTTGTAATTGATCAATACACTTTCAAGAGTTTGGAAATATTTTGTGAATTATTTCACGCCACTACGTTTTTCAATGGTTGGAATGTACATGATTTGGACATTAAAAACACATTTTTGAATGATGGCTGGCATGAATACGTCTATGTTCTACAGCCTTGTGGTTTTTTCCAAACCAAAGGTACAAAACAAAGTGTGCATACTAAAGAATTTAGTTTGTGGATTAAATCAAGAACCATGTGCTTGGTATGAAAAAATATATGCCTACGTCTTAACAAACAAATTTCATGACTATCCAACTAAAAGCACCATAATAGTCTAACTAAAAGTACCTTGTATGTGAAGCATGTAGATGATGCACTTCTTATTACTTGTTTATGTGGATCAAATGCTCATTGGTTCTTTTGAGATCTTAGATTTTGGGCATCTACAACATTATTTGGAAATCTAGATGGAGGCATTTCTTTGTGCCAGAATTAAATACATGGACATTTTATAGCAAAATCTTTTTCCTTTTACATATTAAAATCATTTCCATACCCATGGAGGTAGGTAAAGGATTGTGCTTCCAGGATATTAGCGATGCATTTGATGTTGAGATCTCTTTCAAAATGCTATTGGATGCCTTATTTATGTATGCATCATAGTATCTCATATTTATTTTGTTGTCCCACAAGTGAATAGATTTATGTCTAGCCTAGGCGTCAAGCATTGCAAAATAGCAAAGCATGTCTTTTGTTATTTATTTGGTACTCAAAATCCCAAGGATGATCAATACATCTATATGCAGATGCTATTTTTTACTCAAATTTGAGACTATTATGAAACTTGCATTTCCACAATAGGTTTCTAATTTTGGCTTTGTTTCCATAGCATATGGTAGTTGAGCAAGAAGCTACATAGAGTGGTCACTTCTAGTTTTGAGGCTAAGCATAAAGTAGATTTCATAGCTATTATTGAATATGTGTGGCTTAGATGTATTATTAATGACTTTTGGTGTTGATCAAACATCTACCATCACCTTTTTATTGATTTTTAAGTGCATGGAGAATAGTGATAAATTGCGTGGTCAATGCCCCTGATACAAACATTGAGATGAACTATTATTATGTCAAGGATAAATTTTACAAAGGTTTTGTCTTGCAAGAAGTTTAAAGCTTTTTGCATTTCAATGCATCACTCCTAGGGGGTATTTGTGAGTATAATTTATTAGTGATATGTGTGAACACACCTATGTTATTCATGATCTTTTCCCACTTAGAATTTTATTTTAAGATTCTATATATGCCCATAAGTGAAAGGGCTTCCATTGGGATGCTAAGCTTCTTCTTTTCCTCATGTAGTTTCTGTGCATTGTTGATCACCAAACCCCTATAGTTGGATAGCTTTTGTTAATAAGCAAGAATCACACATAAGTGAGTAGAAGTTGGATGAGATGAATGGGGAACTCTAAAAAGACCTTATGGCTGACAGTCATGGATTTCCTTTGTCCCTTACTTGAATTGTGACTGATAAAAATTCATCTAATGATCTAAGGTTGGATCTTCATTTCCAAAATAATTTCAAATTGACACACATGTCAATATGAAGCATGCAATTCCACACATTGGATGCAGATTAGAATGTTAAATTCTATGAAAGCTACTTCATGTTCTCATAGACACTAAGAATTTGTTTTAATGGGATAGAGGATAGATAGATGATTCTCTAAGCTAGATAGAGTTCCAATATTTTTGAGGCATCTATTCAGCTATTTTTCTATCCCCTAATACATATCTAGAGTCTATGGGAATCAAATTTGTTTTAGTAAGAATGTGTCTCCTTAACTTTGTGTTGTTTCTAGCTAGTGTATGTGTTTCAATTTGGGTTAGAACAAGGAGATGAAATTTGAGAAGATCGGAGGTCTTAAGAAGTGGGGTAGGAGGATGCACTACCTTCCAATCATAACTTACATGAAATAGAACCAATAACTTTTTTCTAATCACTCTAAGAGAAAAAGGTGACACTAATCATGAGGCAAGTAAAAATCTATATATCTACACCACTATTTGTAAAAGATCTGATTTTATAATCTTTCCATGAAACATAGCACCTCAAGTAAAGTGAAAAATGTACTTTGATGGGGACTTTCAATTGTCTATACAACCAGCATAATGAAGATCTCTGTAACAAATAATGGATTGCTTTCCTCTACTCAAGCATATGTTGGAGATAGATGTCTGCGGAAGCACGCGAACAACACAAGGAAGAAGAAGAAGCTTGGAGCACAAACACACAATACTGAATGTATTACTAGAGAATGTACAAAGATAAGTAGCCCATTAGGGCAATAGGCGTATATACAAGCGGGGGGAAAAAACCTCCTAAAGAGGGAAAAAAGTGCCCCGGCGGTCCTAGTGTGTTCACACACATCACTACCTAAATATATCAACAAATCCCCCTTGGGAGTGATGCGGTGAACAAGGAGCTGGCACTCATGTATAAGGAAGTGCCAAGCTATGTGGAAATCACTCCACAAAAGGAAGTAAGACCAAAGCTTTGCAGAAAGCTTCAAACTTCTCACTAGGCAGAGCCTTCGTGAAAAGGTCTGCAATGTTCTCCTACGTGGGCACATATGCCAAGTTGATCTCCCTAGCAGAGAACCTTTCCCTGACATAGTGATAATGCACCTCAATGTGCTTAGTGCGAGCATGGAACACAGGGTTCCTTGCAACTGCCAATGCGCTCTAACTGTCACTGAAGATGGTGGTGGCAGAAGACTGGCCAACACCCAAATCAGCCATAAGGCGTCTGAGCCACACACACTCAACAGTCGTTGTGAATGCTGCCCTATACTCAGCCTCACAACTAGAAGTGGCCACAATAGGTTGCTTCTTGCTCAACCAAGATATACATGAGCTACCAAGCATGAAGCAAGAACCACTGGTGGACACACGAGTGTCATAGCAACCAGCCCAATCTGAGTCACAAAAAGCATGCAAATCTGGCGATAGTGATCCCCCCTTGGGATAAAACAACCCAAGTAATCGAGTACCACTCAAGTAGCGAAAGATGTGCTTAACCACCTTCCAATGCGTGACTCCTGGGCAATGCATAAACCTGCTCATCTGTGAGACAGCAAACTGAATATCTGGCCGAGTAATGCATAAGTAAATCAAGCATCCAACAACCTGCTAATAGAGAACAACATCAAATGCATCTGCAGCATCGTGAGGACTCAATCGTAAACCTGTCTCCATAGGAGTGGCAATAGGCTTATTGTCTTCAAGGCCAAAACGCTGCAATAATGTGTCAATATATTTCGTTTGACACAAAGCCATTCCACCATCAACTTGCATAAACTGAATACCCAAATAGTGATGCAAATGCCCCAAATCAGACATCTCAAATGAGGCATGCAAATCAGCCTTGAAATCAGCAATATGCTTCTCAATAGGACCAGTGAGTAGCATGTCATCAACATAGACAACAATGATCAGAAGCACATCATTAGCACGCTTAACATATAAGGTGCTTTGAGTTGGACTGTTCTCAAAACCATGTGCAACCAGATAGGCATGTATCTTCTCATACCAAGCACGTGGTGCTTGCTTTAAACCATATAATGCCTTCTTTAACCTGCACACCTGGTTTTCATGCCCTTTCTACACAAAGCCACGGGGCTGAAAAACATACACTTCTTCATGCAAGTCACCATTCAGAAATGTTGTTTTAATGTCCAACTGATGTACATTCCAACCATGATGGGCTGCAAGTGCACAAATGCGCCGAATAGTAGTCATACGGCATGTACGTGCAAAGGTCTCATCAAAATCAATGCCTCTTTCCTGCGCATAACCCTTTGCAACAAGCCTAGCCTTATACCTGTCAACTGTACCATCAGGTTTACGATTCAGCTTGTATACCCACTTAGTGCCAATGGCCTTCTTGCCAGGAGGCAAGTCACATAAAGACCATGTACCATTCTTCATTATAGCATCATATTTAGATTGCATAGCAGCCATCCAATTTTCTGAATTATGTGCTTCATCAAAAGAAACAGGCTCATTCTCATCACAGAGACTAGACGCAGCCATAGCATAGAAATCTGATGCAAAGGAGGCACTATGAGAGCTTGAACGAGTATGATATGAAAAAGGTGCATCTAATTTGCTGTCACGCAAAGTCTGCACCAGCGATTTTGGCATAGTTTTTGCCTGCTCAATATCAGCCCTCTCATCAACAAGTGCATCATGTAAATCTGCATGAGAAATGGAATGATCTGACTACAGTTGATGGTAGTTCTTTCACCTTGTCAGATGCTTTATTTGTGCCAGAGATCAAGAAGAATCTGTTATCAGTTTCTGCATTAGCCAAGATTGGCTTGGCTGTGAAATTTATTGATGAGAGATGTACAGTTCATGATCTGTCAAATGGCGATGTTATTATTGCTTCTGGCATTTTATGTCGTGGGCTGTATAAGCTCATAGACTATGAAAGATCTGTGAATGATTCGGCATGTGCAGTTCATGATTCTCAGGCTATCTCATATGCAAAGCTTTAGCATGCACGCTTTGGTCATCTGAATTTTGCTAGTTTGCTACACTTGCAGAAATCTGATATGGTGTCTTCTTTGCCCAAGCTTGAGGCACCTGGAAAACATGTATGTGAAGGCTGTATTTTGGGCAAAATGCAGCATTCCTCCTTTCCAAAAGATGGTTCAGTTTGGGCTATGCAGAAATTGCAGCTTGTACAAAGTGATGTCTGTGGTCCTATGCAGACACCTTCTTTTGGAAACTATCTTTACTTCGTGACTTTCATTGATGATTTTTCCAGGCACGCATGGGTATATCCATTGAAGGCAAAGTCCGAAGTGTTTTTGTGCTTCAAACAGTTTTTGGTTTTGGTTGAAAATCTATCAGCATGTAAAATGGGCACCCTCCGTTCTGATCGAGGGGGGGGATATATGTCTTCTGACTTTAATGCATTTCTGGCTGAACGTGGGATAAAACACCAGTGTACAGTGCCGTATACACCTCAACAGAATGGAGTTGCTGAACGGAAGAACAGGTCACTCATGGAGATGGAGAGGTGTATGGTCAAGAGTCAAGCTTTACCACATAGTTTCTAGCTTGAGGCTGTCATGTGTGCAGCATATGTACTTAACAGGTGTCCCACTAAAGCGCTACAGTCTATCACTCCATATGAGGCGTGGCATGATCCGAAGCCATCTGTTGCTCATCTGCGGGTTTTTGGTTGTTTGGCATATGCACTAGTGCCTGAACAACATCGCAGAAAATTGGATGATAAGGCAGTAAAATGTATTTTTGTTGGGTACAGTTCTGAAAGTAAAGGCTATCGTCTGTATCATCCATAGAATAAACGCATTCTGGTTAGCCGTGATGTTGTCTTTGTGGAAGATGCTATTCAGCCATTACTTTCATGTACTAATGAGACATCTGTTAGCTCTAAATACATGTATGATACTTTGATGCCTCTTTTTACAAGTGGACAGTCTAGTGCTGGTCCTAATGAGGCAACTTCTCAGCCTTTGCAGGTTTCATATGATGATGCAGATCATTCCATTTCTGATGCAGATTTACATGATGCACTTGTTGATGAGAGAGCTGATATTGAGCAGGAAAAAACTATGCCAAAATGGCTGGTGCAGACTTTGCGTGATAGCAAATTAGATGCACCTTTGTCATATCGTACTCATTCAGTCTCTCATAGTGCCTCCTTTGCATCAGATTGCTATGCTATGGCTGCGTCTAGCCTCTGTGATGAGAATGAGCATGTTTCTTTTGATGAAGCATAGAATTCAGAAAATTGGATGGCTGCTATGCAATCTGAATATGATGCTATAATGAAGTATGGTACATGGTCTTTATGACTTGCCTCCTGGCAAGAAGGCCATTGGCACTAAGTGGGTATACAAGCTCAAGCGTAAACCTGATGGTATAGTTGACAGGTATAAGGCTAGGCTTGTTGCAAAGGGTTATGCGTAGGAAAGAGGCATTGATTTTGATGAGACCTTTGCACCTACATGCCGTATGACTACTGTTCGGAGCATTTCTGCACTTGCAGCCCATCATGGTTGGAATGTACATCAGTTGGACATTAAAACAGCATTTCTGAATGGTGACTTGCATGAAGAAGTGTATGTTTTTCAGCACCGTGGCTTTGTGCAGAAAGGGCATGAAAACCAGGTGTGCAAGTTAAAGAAGGTGTTATATGGTTTAAAGCAAGCACCACGTGCTTGGTATGAGAAGATACATGCCTATCTGATTGCACATGGTTTTGAGAACAGTCCAACTGAAAGCACCTTATATGTTAAGCGTGCTAATGATGTGCTTCTGATCATTGTTGTCTATGTTGATGACATGCTACTCACTGGTCCTATTGAGAAGCATATTGCTGATTTTAAGGCTGATTTGCATGCCTCATTTGAGATGTCTGATTTGGGGCATTTGCATCACTGTTTGGGCATTGAGTTTATGCAAGTTGATGGTGGAATGGCTTTGTGTCAAACGAAATATATTGACACATTATTGCAACGCTTTGGCCTTGAGGACTGTAAGCGTATTGCCACTCCTATGGAGACAGGTTTACGATTCAGTCTTCATGATGCTGGAGATGCATTTGATGCTGTTCTCTATCAGCAGGCTGTTGGATGCTTGATTTACTTATGCATTAGTCCGCCAGATATTCAGTTTGCTGTCTCATAGATGAGCAGGTTTATGCATTGCCCAGGAGTCACGCATTGGAAGGCGGTTAAGCGCATCTTTCGCTACTTGAGTGGTACTCGGCTACTTGGGTTGTTTTATCCCAAGGGGGGATCACTACCGCTAGATTTGCATGCTTTTTCTGACTCAGATTGGGCTGGTTCGTATGACACTCGTGTGTCCACCAGTGGTTTTTGCTTCATGCTTGGTAGCTCATGTATATCTTGGTTGAGCAAGAAGCAGTCTACTGTGGCCACTTCCAGTTGTGAGGTTGAGTATAGGGCAGCTTTCACAGTGACTGTTGAGTGTGTGTGGCTCAGACGCCTTATGGCTGATTTGGGTGTTGGCCAGTCTTCTGCCGCCACCATCTCCACTGACAGTCAGAGCGCATTGGCAGTTGCGAGGAACCCTGTGTTCCATGCTCGCACTAAGCACATTGAGGTGCATTATCACTATGTCAGGGAGAGGTTCCCTGCTGGGGAGATCAGCTTGGCATATGTGCACACGCAGGAGAACATTGGAGACCTTTTCACGAAGGCTCTGCCTAGGGAGAAGTTTGAAGCTTTCCGCAAAGCTTTGGGCTTACTTCCTTTTGTGGAGTGATTTCCACATAGCTTGGCACTTCCTTATACATGAGTGCTAGCTCCTTGTTCACCGCATCACTCCCAAGGGGGATTTGTTGATATATTTAGGTAGTGATGTGTGTGAACACACTAGGACCGCCGGGGCACTTTTTTCCCTCTTTAGGAGGTTTTTTTCCCCCGGCTTGTATATACGCATATTGCCCTAATGCACTACTTATCTTTGTACATTCTCTAGTAATACATTCACTATTGTGTGTTTGTGCTCCAAGCTTCTTCTTCTTCCTTGTGTTGTTCGCGAACTTCCGCAGACATCTATCTCCAACAAAGCTAACTAGGGAAATAACTAAGCACTTATTGCCACTCATATGTTAGAATTGGTTCGCGTGTAGCCAATTATTTTATGACAAAACAACTATTTTAATATGTAGGGGTGAATGAATTAGAAAAATAAATATTATCCGTTATCTTGTTTCTTTGTGAATATGTTTCATAGATTTGAATCTAGACTCAACTTCATAGTCTTATGAATCAAAGATAAACTTCCAAATTATATGATTAAAAAACAAGCATATGTACAAAAAAGAACATATGTACAAAAATGTACAAAACAAACATGATACCCAAAAGCCAATGAAAGATGAAAGATGAACGATTGAAATTTCTGCACGCATGTACATGAACTTCAGCTATCTGGTTGGGCCTTGGTAGGGGTGAGGGTTCAACCCCTCCCTATGGCAGGACAATTGTGGACGCTAAGTGGAGAATAAAACGAGTTACCTTCATGCAGTCCTTTCTAGCTGTCACCTTTAGGTAGTCTAACCCCTACTTTGTGGGATAAGGGGGAGGTGGGGTCCCATTAGTGCTACGCCCATTCACTTGTAGAATCGTTCTTTCAATCAATTCAAGCAAGGGATATTATGCTTCAGTCTAAGTTCCTCTTAACAAAAATGATCTCTAAGGAGAAACTTAAAAAAAAATGTAACATACTCTTTGTGGTTTTATTTAAAATATTACGTGATCAAATATTGAAAAAATAACATAGATGCATCACCAATGCTACGAGAGGGAACCCATAGAAATGTTTCGATATTTTGTTGACAAGTATTTCCCCATTGCTCGATGGTCAATAATGGTTCCTTGAATTTGTCAATTATGAAAATTATGTTTATGCCGTCCACTTTTCTTATGATTGAACCGTTTGCACCCATCATTGCTGATTCTTGCACCCTCATGATTGATGTGTTTCTTTTTTTGAAGGATTTTGTCTATTTTTTGTCCTTCTATGCTTTTGTGAAAAAGCCGAGATTAACCTTTGTTTTTCTCTACTAATTTAGACAAGCTGGGAATCCACGTGTGGTTACACCTTTAAATGGAGCTAGTTTTAGTTAGACTTTTGCGATTGTGATTTTTGAGAGTTTCCTAAGGAATTTGATCTTGCCAAATAGAGTTTTACATAGAATCTCAACTTAATTTCTTTAACTCTCTCAAAGGCTTTAATATTCAATCTGCAGTGTAGAAATTGTATAAAGTCACCATCAATTTAAACGGACCTGTTAACGCCCAGATACCACAGACGCATGAACACAGAGAATAATACACAAATAGATCACACAAAACGTACTCAGAGATAGAAAGAGACAAGAGACGACACCAAATTGGGTACAATCTCCCCCCACATACTTTGATGGACACTCTACCAGAGTATGCGTATTTATAGTAAATTCATATTACGTCCGGAATAGAAGATACATGAGGGCCGCGCTCCGAAAAGCGTGTTTTCGCTTTATTTACAAGTTCGTAATTTTCTATTTTTACAAAAACGTCGCTTTCTAAAGCGATCCATTATTTTTACAAAAATAACTAAAAATACTTTCTTCTAAAAATAACCATCTTCTAAAAGTATTCTTCTAAATATCTCCAAGCCCATGCGTGTTCACACCCTCATGGATCTTCACCTGCTAAATCAAAACACAAAACATATTAAAATCCTCAAGGCATTACACCTTCATTCCAAATATTCCATAAAGTATAACATGCCTCCCAGTTGTTGAGCAACTGACCTCAGTTGATAATAATAAAATAGACATGGATGGCCAATCACATGCCGCATCACTAGACAATCATAAGCATGTGCCATGTAAAAAAAAACATGCATGGAAATGGAAAACTGGAATTTAATGTGATTGTGAATGATAAGCAGAAATCAAATGATGATAATGTGGAGTTAGTGATGTTTTGTGAATCCATTGCGATTCTTCAAATGAATGCTTTTTATATTTAATCAAATATCTATGATATTGATTACCTATGCATGTAGTAGTAACATCATAATCAAGTTTTTTTTCTGGAATTAAAATTTCAGCATCCTCTTCTAACAATGGAGGATCATCCAAAATAGGAGTGAGTGGTAAAGTTCCTTTAAATGGTTTCAATAAACTGATAATGTATTTTTCCACATCATGGTTTTCCAAAAGTAATTTTATCAGATCGTGATGTTCGTTTTTGTAATCACTTTTGGGTTGCATTATTTAGAAATTTAGGCTCTAAAATAGACTTTAGTTCTGCATTTCATCCTGAAAGTAATGGGCAAAGTGAAGCTACGAATAGTACTATTTTGGATCTATTACGTTGTTATTCTTTAGATAATCCAACTAATTGGGATGAGAAACTTTCTTTACTACAATTTGCATATAATAACACAACACATACCACTACTGGACGTGCACCATATGAAATTTTGTATGGTAAAAAGCTTCCTACTCCCATGTCTATCACTCAAACTGACATACCTATGGCTGATTCTTTTGCACAAGATCATATTTCTATACTTCATGAGGTTCATGAGCATATTAAAAAGAGTCAAGAACGTTATACGTGTAATATTAATAAGAAACAAGCAGCTAAACAATTTAATGAAAATGATTATGTTTGGTTACGTATAATTAAACGACGTTTGAAAAATATTCTACAACATCCTAAGGTAAAACTTGCACCACGTTATTATGGACCTTTTCGTATTATTCAAAAAATTAATGAGAATGCTTTTAGATTAGATATACCTTCTCATTGGAATATTCATAATTCTTGGTTCGAGGTTGACATCTACAATGAGTGAATGATGAGATTAACATTTAGCGGCACTTTTACAATAGAAAGGTTTATGTGAGACATGCTTTATTGAAACAGTTGTATGCATTTTGTTTATTTGCATTCAACTTTCAACATTTGCACACTAATTGAAGAAAAAGATTGTTTATGAGAACTCTGGAAATGATAGTGCCATGACTTCAGAAGTGAATGACATCCCTTTGCAAAAAAAAAAGATTTTCTAATGTTTTACCTTAAACTCTGTATTCGCAGTTTTTTTTAATGAGATAAGATTTTTGATATTGCGCTGATACAGAAGGATGTAGTTCTCTGCAGAAATGGAACTATAAATCCTAAACAATCAGGAGATCTTTTATAGTTGCCTTTGATTCTAATATTGAGCATGTGCATGCGGGTTGTCTGTGGACTGTGACTCGAATTATTAGGGATGGGATGATATTCATGAAGTAGTGGTGATCCAACTTCGCATTCTTCTTACTCTGTCAAATGTGGTGTGAAGAGTTCGTGAGTTCTTTTCCTATGGTATGAGTGATTTTCTTGAAGTTAATATATACAAAAACTATCATATATGGAGAACTCAAGCACATCAAGATTGTCAAAGTTAAAGGCATAAGTTGCTGAACTCTATTACTTATATTGAGGATTTGAATTTGAGACTTGCACAAGGAGGAGTTATACATTCCACATACTTGAAACCATGGGATTTGCAATATTTGAACAAGCTTTATGTTCTCGAATGATGTTAATCATCCCCTCCTAACTAATTGTAAAAAGGTCATGAGAATATGATAAATTTGATAAGGTTTCTCTTTTGATCTGATCAATACTCTCTGAAATTCCATTGCATTACTAGTAAGCTCTTTGAGTCTCTTTATACCTAAGCTTGCTCCAAGCACCTCGTGTGTGCCGTTAGCAAGACGGTTGACTTGATCCACCAACCGTCGTGAATCGCTCCCACAACGGGTAGTTGGCACCATCCAACTTATCCTCAACAACCAACATACGGAATACATCACTACTTTCATCCATGGCCACTAACTAAAATACCTTGAGGCAAAAAATTGACTATATCTCAAAAAGTTGAACAGAATTACCCATAGTTTGAGACGCTTATATTGGCGAATCGAAACTAGTATATAGCTTTGGCACAAAAAGATGAAATAGCCTACACAAGCACTATGATAGTGCATTCGAAGGCCGAAACGAGCTTAGATCATGATTTTGGCAAAACAAAGTGAAGCCGTTTTGATCTCAAAAACACATTGAGTATGCTCACCAAAATTCGTGTGATTTTGAGATTGCAACCGGAGAGGTGTCGAGGATGCCCTAGATGAAGCGGTGACCTCCGCTGATACCAATTTTTGGAGTTAGACGTCTGCAGAAGCACGCGAATAGCACAAGGAAGAAGAAGAAGCTTGGAGCACAACACACAATACTGAATATATTACCACTAGAATGTACAATGATAAGTATCCCATTAGGGCAATAGGCTTATATACAAGCCCGGGGAAAAAAACCTCGTAAAGAGGGAAAAAATTATCCCGACGGTCCTAGTGTGTTCACACACATCACTACCTAAATATATCAACAGAGATCCTATGGCTATTATAAGGATAGAAGAGGAAAAACTTGAATTGGGACTCCTAGTAGAGGTACACTTATTTTATATAGGTAGGATACCTTAATTTCTAAACTATTTAGCTAATGAGATCATAGTTCCAACTATACCATGCCTCTAGAATCATTGCTCTGATTAGGGATTAAGCCTTAGAGGTGAAGAAAGGAAAAAATTTATACAAAAAGCAGTGCATCAATGGTTGTTACAACATGATGAAAGAAAAATGTGAAAAAGAAAAATAAGAAAAAATTAAAACCTAAACAAAAAAGAAAAAAGGAAAAGTTATCATAAATCAGTTGTGGTCTTGAAACCACTTCTAGAATGTACTCTACAAGCTATATGAAGCAAATGTATGCTGTAGAGGAATTAGTTAGATGTATCTTATGGCAAGTGGCTAGAAGATGAGTGATAGAACACTTATATAAAATAAAAATTACTTTTGAATAAGGTTTATAGAAAATTAAGTATGAGGACTATTTGAATGACTTTTATAGGAATTTATAAAACTTGTTTTCAAGTTCATGCATTGAAAGAAAAAGTTTTTGATTCAAGTTTTCATATTTTTAAACGTTTTCTTTACTATTAGAATTTGTACTTGCACTTAGGCACATATTGGATATACGATTTGAAAATCACTAAAAAAGTTATTTTCAAAAAGAATTTGATAATGCGTTCCATGATCTGCAGTTAGGACGATATGCATGTTTAATGGGGGTGGATGTCGGAAGGATTTCATTACTCCGAGTGACATTACAGAAAATTAAAAGTCTTTTTCAAAAATGTTGATCTCTAAAACACATGGTTTGAGTGATTTGTTGATTTGATTAACCTCTCTTTTGAGTACTTGTAGGCTCAAGAAGACTTAGATGTGCATCGAGCAAGAACCTCTAATTGAATTTTACCTTTTTTTTTGTTTGCAGCTACCACTTAATATCCATTTGCATCTTTTATCTAAATCATTTAGTTTTAAGAGTTGTAACTATGAAAAACGTGAATGTGTGAAACCGCATATATAGGAATGTGTGGATAACGTTAAGTGCCCCTAATGTGCATGGTTCTGGGAGTATCTGATTATGATGGTTGTTTGTATAAGTATGCATCTTGTGATGGTTTGAACGTGCATGATTACAAGGCTTTGATGTCTCTTTGCTCTGGTGTTTCTTCATATAAAATTCTCAAAGTCAGTTGGAAGGGTAAGAAAGAATATTGAAATCAGTGGTGGATTCTTTGCACGATAATAGCAATGCTACTCAGAACACTGAGAAGACTGAACATAACATCTCTTCAAGTGATGTATATCAATTTAGCCCAGAGAATGTCAAAGTGGCTATAGAAAGAGCAATTTATATACTTGAGCAATTTATATACTTGAACATAACATCTCTTCAAGTGATGTATATCAATTTAGCCCAGAGAATGTCAAAGTAGCTATAGAAAGAGCAATTTATATACTAAATGAATATACCTATACATCTATCATTAGACTTGTTGTAGCCAATGATGATGGTGATCATGCCTTTAAAACTAAAAGATAAATGGAATCTTTTTTATAACTAATAAACAATATATTTACTATCTTTATGTTAATACATTTATATTAAAATATAAGATAATATATAAGTGAATAATATTTAAGTAAAATAGTATTTTATTTTTTAAAATAAATTAGTAAATAAATCAAAAACAAAAAACACACACACACACACACACACACACACACACATATATATATATATATATATATATATATATATATATATATATATATATATATATATATATATATATATATATATATATATATATATATATATATATATATATATATATATATATATAATTATAAAAGTATATGTGTGCATATGTATTTAAACATTTGTGTGTGTGTGGGTTTGAGTATGTATGTGAAGCATGTAAGGTAAGTGGAGTTGTGTGTTTGTATGCATGACAAAATGTGTATTAGATTGAGATTAGTATGTGTTGTGTGTGTAAGTAAACTCGTGAGTGCATGCATGCTTATGTGTATATGTATGTATGTTTTGTGTATGATTGTAATAATGGTTTGTCATCCCATGTATGAGATAATTGGAAGAAGCTTGTAAGGAGTGTACTCTCAGCACTACCTTTGGAGGACTTTGAGTTTGGCAAAGTGGAAGAGATTTTGATAAAGATGATATCTTAGAAGACCACATATGTGAGAGTGATAGATATTATATAGCACATCAAAGTGATTGAAGATGATCAGTTTCAAAAAGGTGGGCTTAGTGCTTGTACTTGCAAGCATCTAGCAATTGTGTAGCCATTAAAATTGAAGTGCAATTCTTTCATAGGATAGTGCACTGCATATCTATTCTTAGAAAAGTTATTTTAATCTCATGATGCGTAAAGTCAAATTTATATATTGAACATGGTGAATTTGATATTAGAGACTTTATGTTTTGATACCTCCATGCTTTTACATCTAGCTAGTCATGCAAGTTGTTGCTTCACGTCACACTAGTATGATTAAAGCTTTGATGCATTTTCTTTGCATATATGGTTACAACAAGAAGTAAGTTGTTATGAAAAATTATCCAAAGTGCTCTAATCAATATTTTTGAGTTGTTAAGTGTGATGATTTTCAGTTGAATTATACATCTTTCTTCCCTCACTTGAGCTCCTTAGTTCCTGCATGTAGTTGAATTGCTTTTTCCATATGCACTCTATAGGCCACCAATATATATGAAAAAACTTTACTCATCATTGTTTCCATGTCGCACATCCTAAAGTGAAAGACCAAATGCCCCACATGTAGTCACATAGTGAGATCCATAGAAAGCCAGAATTGATCTATCCGATGGTCGCCATTTGCACCCCGATAGTGCCCAAGATTAAAATTGGTCCTAAACCCTCCTTGAATTTGGAGTTGAGTGTAGAAAAATCCTCTAAACTCTTTGGGGTTTAAGGAATTAGCCCTTAATTCATGAATTGTACAAATATGGAGCATATTACAGAAAAATTCTTTTGAAAATATTTCTAACGATGGAGTTTAAGTAAAAATGACCATTTGAGGGAAAGCTTTGGAAATTTTGGGGCCCCCATTAGTCCATTGCACTTCTTGCGTGCATGCACACTGTTTTTTGCTTTGGTTCCTCACAACACCAATCATCTTCTCTCTCTTTGACTTTTAAAAACCACATCAATGAATCTCTATGTCCAACATTGGCACTCTGCTCTATCGAATACAAACTAAGCAATGAAAATATTTTTCTGCAGCTCTTCCAATGTCTGCTCAAATGATTCAACCTAGAAACGAAGAACTTTGAGATGACATAATTTTATACTCGTACATGCACAAGTAATTGAATACGCCAATAAATTAGGTGGAGCTTATCTTCATGCTATGTTGAAATGTATAACGTGTAAAGGTTGCACTCTCGGTGCCTTGTTAATTGATCTTTTCCTTCACATTACATGGGAGAATCAAGAAAAGTATTCTAGCTGCAACCATTAAATCGTGAACAACCCATGTCTCCTCAAATGTTACCCACAAATAAAGATCTATGGGATGAACATATTTTTGTATTCGTACATGCACGAGGAATTTAGTACGCCAATAAATTAGGTGGAGCTTCTCTTCATTCGATGTTCAAATGTATAATTTGAAGAGCTTTGTTAATTGATATTGACCTTCACATTACATGAGGGCTTCAAGAAAAGTATTGTAGAAACCATTAAGGTATTCTAGAAATAAGGCCTAATTTCTTTTCAATACCAATCATCTTTTACTTCAATCACATTTCAAGACTATCTCTTTCATCACTCCTTAGTCCAACAATTACGGAAGCACTGACTAATCAATCATTCATCAGCCACCGATTATCAACCGTCATTCGTATGCATGCGAATTCCAATCCATGCTTACTTTGATTAAATTAAGGAATATTTTGTGGGTTTTTGTGGGAGTGAGAGTGTATTAGGCCTTCGATATAATCTTTTTCTCACGCCCATTCTCTCTTTCCTTCTCCCTTGTATCGATCTTTCTTTCTCTCTTCGAATCATTTCATGTCCAACTAGCTCTGCGTTGAGATCCGGTCAAGCAGATTATTGAAAAAGAGATTAACGCACTACTTCAGTTGCGCTGAAATGTTTTGATCTTAAAATATCAATGAGTTGATATTTATATGGGGATCGATGTGCGTTCATACATTTGATCGAACGACTTCATTGAGGTTCAAACGAAGCTTCGATTCTGTTTCAATGGAGTTTCAACAGACGATCGATCTATGAAGTTGATGAATTATTATCTGTACAATTATATTAGCATTACAGATTTAAAAGACCGACGAGAGATTATGAGAAACAACTACTCAATAATCAAAGTATTCTGGACGTACGATATAATTTATTTTCAATGTCAATCATCTTTTCTTTCAATTACAGTTCAAATCTGTCTCTTTCATCACTCTTCAGCTCAACAATTACGGAAGCACTGACGAATCAATCATTCATCCGCCATCGACTATCAATCGTCATTCGTATGCATGCAAAATCCAATCCATGCTTACTTTGATTAAAGTGAGGAATATTTTGTTGCGCTGAAATGTTTTCATTTTAAAACATCAATGAATCGTTATTTCTATTGGAATGAATGTGCATTCATACGTTTGATCGAACGACTTCGCTGAGGTTCAAACGGAGACTCGATTCTGTTTCAATTGGAGGTTCAACAGACGATCGATCTATGAGTTATCTGTACAACATCATCATCATTACAGATTTTAAAAGACTGACGAGAGATTATGAGGAATAACCACTCAATTATGATTGATGTAAAAGTCTGCTTCATCACCGTATTATGATGAAGCTTATAAGGATGATATTTTTCTTGTTCCAATTTCATCAAGGAACAGGTTACGTTTGTTGATTAGTGACATAGACAATCAGATATTTTTCACATAGATAACACTTTGCACTCACATCTCGATTAGAAAACATAAACACAATTGGGTTATTGTATTGATTCCATTCTATTCCACTTCTACTGCACGAGAAAAAAAAAGTCATGTAGCACTCGAGCGCCATTTCCGCCACTGAGTGTTCGATCCCTTCTCCATTATATTCAGAAATCAACACAATTGGGTTAATGTATTGATTCCATTCTATTCCACATCTTGTGCACGAGAAAAAAAGATCCTGTAGCACTCGAGCGCCATTTCTGCCACTGTGTGTTCCATCTCTTCTCCATTATATTCAGAAATCAACACAATTGGGTTATTGTATTGATTCCATTCTATTCCACTTCTACTCCACGAGAAAAAAAATCATGTAGCATTCGAGCGCCATTTCCGCCGCTGTGTGTTCGATCCCTTCTCCATTATATTCAGAAATCATTAGCAATCGAGCGCGATTTCAGCCACTTCAATGCCGCTGACTTTGGATCTCCATCAGCTCCGTTACTGATCTCTGCCGAATATATTCTCCCACTTCATACATGTCATCACTATTATACACCGTTACCATTATTTCTCTTTATTAGCGGACGTCGTGTCATTTTCTTGAATCACACCATCTTCATATCATTTGTTTTATCATGACTTTTATGTAGTGAAGATTCTTTTTTATCAGCACGCTCTATTTTTGTTATTCAACAGATTTCATTCCGTATTTTTTGTTTAAGTTCATTTTTTCTATTGTTATTATTATTATTATTATTTAGAAACAAACATTACATGTATACATGCATTCAAACGCATGCACTCACACATGTATATAATTCACTCACACTTATATATGCACACATAGATAATCAATTTAAGTACATACATAAACAAAAACTCATATCCGATTACTCACACACATTCATAGACGCACATTCACAAACATTCGATCACTCACACACATTCACAACCACACATTCACCAACATTGAGCTAATTATCAAATCACTGTAATCAGATATGGTAACATAACCAATCATATGTCAATGCAAACTCATGTGTTTAAAACAAACACATAGACCCATCAATAACACACAGATCCATAATGATTCTTAATCTAATTTTCTTTGAAATTTATTATATGATGGTTCTTTATGTATGCCCAAATTAAACATTCCACAACCAAAATAGTTTCAAACATTTACAACAACATTAGACAACATATTCTATCCTTCCAATAATTCTCATAATGTGACAACTCATACATCAATCTTTGCACCAAGAATGAATTTATAATTTGTTGCATCCATGGAATCAGAATCTCTATGACATTCATCACCTCTAAACCTTCATGTTATGTGGATGGGTCATACCTATCATTGACACTATCATCCCACAAACATCCAATCATTCAAAAAACACATTGATACCCTCCAAACCTTCATGTACTTTGGAAGTTTGGATGGGTAAACACTATCAAACACACAAGAACCCAATCATTCAAAACATAAAAATCTCTTTTTCTAAATTTATGTTCACAAAAATTAGTGCTTTCAAGTAGTTCAAGCAAGGGAGATTAGGCTTCACCCAAAGGTCCTTTTAACAAAAATGATCGCTAAAGAAAAAATAAAAAAAATCATAACATACTCCTTGAAGTTTATCTATAAACTGATGGATGTGGGAAGTGTGAGTGGCTTTATTTAAAATATTACATGCTCCGATATTGAAAAAATAATACATGCATCAGCTTTGCAATGCTGCAAGAGGGAACACATAGAAATGTTTCTATATTTTATTGACAAGTATTACTCCATGGTTCGATGGTCAATGATGAGTCCTTGAAGTATTTAATTATGAAAACTATGTTTAAGCCGTCCACATTTCTTATGATTGAACCTTTTGCACCCATCATTGCTAATTCTTTGCACTCTTATGATCGATGTGTTTCTTCTCTTGAAGGATCTTTTTCTATTTTTGTTGTGCTTCTATGCTTTTGCAAAAAGTTGGGATTACTCTTTGTTTTTCTCTACTAATTTAGACAAGGGAATCCAAATCTGGTTACACTTTCAAATGGAGCTACTTTTAGTTAGACTTCTGCAATCATGATTTTTCAGAGTTTCCTAAGGAAATTTATCATGTCAAATAGAGTTTTACATAGAATCTCACCTTAATTGCTTTAACTCTCTCAAAGGCTTTAGTAATCAATCTAGAGTATAAAAATTTTCTAAAATCTTCATCAATTTAGATGGACCAATCAAGGAAATGCTAGGATTATCAACACTTTCAAATGCAACAAAAAGAATCCGCAAACATTTTCTTGTATGTAGTGATTCTTAAACATACAAAAACTCTCTCCAAATCATTAAAAAACTCACCTTTGCTAATGATAATCTAGAAAAGTAATTGGAAGTTATCTTCTTCCACAATCACGCATATGATGGCCTCTCGAAGAGGATTCTCATCGTTGCAAGCTTATTATCACCAACTAAATTTATCCATCTCTTTCCCATGATCTCCATCTCCTAAATTTCTCCCTCTATTTCCCATAATCTCGTAATATCACCAATCTCCATTAACTCTAAAGATTCAGTCCTTGTGATTTAAGGTGATATTTTGAGAGTAATTGGGTGTTGGTCTCTTTGCGTTCTTCTCAAAAACGTATAAGCTTTATTAAAATTTTTATACTTTCTCTAAAGACCTCTTCCTTGTGAAATTTCAATCCCTTGAAATTAGATGTTGTAATTGATCAATACACTTTCAAGAGTTTGGAAATATTTTGTGAATTATTTCACGCCACTACGTTTTTCAATGGTTGGAATGTACATGATTTGGACATTAAAAACACATTTTTGAATGATGGCTGGCATGAATACGTCTATGTTCTACAGCCTTGTGGTTTTTTCCAAACCAAAGGTACAAAACAAAGTGTGCATACTAAAGAATTTAGTTTGTGGATTAAATCAAGAACCATGTGCTTGGTATGAAAAAATATATGCCTACGTCTTAACAAACAAATTTCATGACTATCCAACTAAAAGCACCATAATAGTCTAACTAAAAGTACCTTGTATGTGAAGCATGTAGATGATGCACTTCTTATTACTTGTTTATGTGGATCAAATGCTCATTGGTTCTTTTGAGATCTTAGATTTTGGGCATCTACAACATTATTTGGAAATCTAGATGGAGGCGTTTCTTTGTGCCAGAATTAAATACATGGACATTTTATAGCAAAATCTTTTTCCTTTTACATATTAAAATCATTTCCATACCCATGGAGGTAGGTAAAGGATTGTGCTTCCAGGATATTAGCGATGCATTTGATGTTGAGATCTCTTTCAAAATGCTATTGGATGCCTTATTTATGTATGCATCATAGTATCTCATATTTATTTTGTTGTCCCACAAGTGAATAGATTTATGTCTAGCCTAGGCGTCAAGCATTGCAAAATAGCAAAGCATGTCTTTTGTTATTTATTTGGTACTCAAAATCCCAAGGATGATCAATACATCTATATGCAGATGCTATTTTTTACTCAAATTTGAGACTATTATGAAACTTGCATTTCCACAATAGGTTTCTAATTTTGGCTTTGTTTCCATAGCATATGGTAGTTGAGCAAGAAGCTACATAGAGTGGTCACTTCTAGTTTTGAGGCTAAGCATAAAGTAGATTTCATAGCTATTATTGAATATGTGTGGCTTAGATGTATTATTAATGACTTTTGGTGTTGATCAAACATCTACCATCACCTTTTTATTGATTTTTAAGTGCATGGAGAATAGTGATAAATTGCGTGGTCAATGCCCCTGATACAAACATTGAGATGAACTATTATTATGTCAAGGATAAATTTTACAAAGGTTTTGTCTTGCAAGAAGTTTAAAGCTTTTTGCATTTCAATGCATCACTCCTAGGGGGTATTTGTGAGTATAATTTATTAGTGATATGTGTGAACACACCTATGTTATTCATGATCTTTTCCCACTTAGAATTTTATTTTAAGATTCTATGTATGCCCATAAGTGAAAGGGCTTCCATTGGGATGCTAAGCTTCTTCTTTTCCTCATGTAGTTTCTGTGCATTGTTGATCACCAAACCCCTATAGTTGGATAGCTTTTGTTAATAAGCAAGAATCACACATAAGTGAGTAGAAGTTGGATGAGATGAATGGGGAACTCTAAAAAGACCTTATGGCTGACAGTCATGGATTTCCTTTGTCCCTTACTTGAATTGTGACTGATAAAAATTCATCTAATGATCTAAGGTTGGATCTTCATTTCCAAAATAATTTCAAATTGACACACATGTCAATATGAAGCATGCAATTCCACACATTGGATGCAGATTAGAATGTTAAATTCTATGAAAGCTACTTCATGTTCTCATAGACACTAAGAATTTGTTTTAATGGGATAGAGGATAGATAGATGATTCTCTAAGCTAGATAGAGTTCCAATATTTTTGAGGCATCTATTCAGCTATTTTTCTATCCCCTAATACATATCTAGAGTCTATGGGAATCAAATTTGTTTTAGTAAGAATGTGTCTCCTTAACTTTGTGTTGTTTCTAGCTAGTGTATGTGTTTCAATTTGGGTTAGAACAAGGAGATGAAATTTGAGAAGATCGGAGGTCTTAAGAAGTGGGGTAGGAGGATGCACTACCTTCCAATCATAACTTACATGAAATAGAACCAATAACTTTTTTCTAATCACTCTAAGAGAAAAAGGTGACACTAATCATGAGGCAAGTAAAAATCTATATATCTACACCACTATTTGTAAAAGATCTGATTTTATAATCTTTCCATGAAACATAGCACCTCAAGTAAAGTGAAAAATGTACTTTGATGGGGACTTTCAATTGTCTATACAACCAGCATAATGAAGATCTCTGTAACAAATAATGGATTGCTTTCCTCTACTCAAGCATATGTTGGAGATAGATGTCTGCGGAAGCACGCGAACAACACAAGGAAGAAGAAGAAGCTTGGAGCACAAACACACAATACTGAATGTATTACTAGAGAATGTACAAAGATAAGTAGCCCATTAGGGCAATAGGCGTATATACAAGCGGGGGGAAAAAACCTCCTAAAGAGGGAAAAAAGTGCCCCGGCGGTCCTAGTGTGTTCACACACATCACTACCTAAATATATCAACAAATCCCCCTTGGGAGTGATGCGGTGAACAAGGAGCTGGCACTCATGTATAAGGAAGTGCCAAGCTATGTGGAAATCACTCCACAAAAGGAAGTAAGACCAAAGCTTTGCAGAAAGCTTCAAACTTCTCACTAGGCAGAGCCTTCGTGAAAAGGTCTGCAATGTTCTCCTACGTGGGCACATATGCCAAGTTGATCTCCCTAGCAGAGAACCTTTCCCTGACATAGTGATAATGCACCTCAATGTGCTTAGTGCGAGCATGGAACACAGGGTTCCTTGCAACTGCCAATGCGCTCTAACTGTCACTGAAGATGGTGGTGGCAGAAGACTGGCCAACACCCAAATCAGCCATAAGGCGTCTGAGCCACACACACTCAACAGTCGTTGTGAATGCTGCCCTATACTCAGCCTCACAACTAGAAGTGGCCACAATAGGTTGCTTCTTGCTCAACCAAGATATACATGAGCTACCAAGCATGAAGCAAGAACCACTGGTGGACACACGAGTGTCATAGCAACCAGCCCAATCTGAGTCACAAAAAGCATGCAAATCTGGCGATAGTGATCCCCCCTTGGGATAAAACAACCCAAGTAATCGAGTACCACTCAAGTAGCGAAAGATGTGCTTAACCACCTTCCAATGCGTGACTCCTGGGCAATGCATAAACCTGCTCATCTGTGAGACAGCAAACTGAATATCTGGCCGAGTAATGCATAAGTAAATCAAGCATCCAACAACCTGCTAATAGAGAACAACATCAAATGCATCTGCAGCATCGTGAGGACTCAATCGTAAACCTGTCTCCATAGGAGTGGCAATAGGCTTATTGTCTTCAAGGCCAAAACGCTGCAATAATGTGTCAATATATTTCGTTTGACACAAAGCCATTCCACCATCAACTTGCATAAACTGAATACCCAAATAGTGATGCAAATGCCCCAAATCAGACATCTCAAATGAGGCATGCAAATCAGCCTTGAAATCAGCAATATGCTTCTCAATAGGACCAGTGAGTAGCATGTCATCAACATAGACAACAATGATCAGAAGCACATCATTAGCACGCTTAACATATAAGGTGCTTTGAGTTGGACTGTTCTCAAAACCATGTGCAACCAGATAGGCATGTATCTTCTCATACCAAGCACGTGGTGCTTGCTTTAAACCATATAATGCCTTCTTTAACCTGCACACCTGGTTTTCATGCCCTTTCTACACAAAGCCACGGGGCTGAAAAACATACACTTCTTCATGCAAGTCACCATTCAGAAATGTTGTTTTAATGTCCAACTGATGTACATTCCAACCATGATGGGCTGCAAGTGCACAAATGCGCCGAATAGTAGTCATACGGCATGTACGTGCAAAGGTCTCATCAAAATCAATGCCTCTTTCCTGCGCATAACCCTTTGCAACAAGCCTAGCCTTATACCTGTCAACTGTACCATCAGGTTTACGATTCAGCTTGTATACCCACTTAGTGCCAATGGCCTTCTTGCCAGGAGGCAAGTCACATAAAGACCATGTACCATTCTTCATTATAGCATCATATTTAGATTGCATAGCAGCCATCCAATTTTCTGAATTATGTGCTTCATCAAAAGAAACAGGCTCATTCTCATCACAGAGACTAGACGCAGCCATAGCATAGAAATCTGATGCAAAGGAGGCACTATGAGAGCTTGAACGAGTATGATATGAAAAAGGTGCATCTAATTTGCTGTCACGCAAAGTCTGCACCAGCGATTTTGGCATAGTTTTTGCCTGCTCAATATCAGCCCTCTCATCAACAAGTGCATCATGTAAATCTGCATGAGAAATGGAATGATCTGCATCATCATATGAAACCTGCAAAGGGTGAGAAGTTGCCTCATTAGGACCAGCACTAGACTCTCCACCTGTAAAAAGAGGCATCAAAGTATCATACATGTCTTTGGAGCTAACAAATGTCTCCTTAGTACATGAAAGCAATGGCTGAATAGCATCTTCCACAAAGACAACATCACGGCTAACCAGAATGCGTTTAGTCTGTGGATGATACAAACAATAGCCTTTACTTTCAGAACTGTACCCAACAAAAATACATTTTTTTGCCTTATCATCCACTTTTCTGCGATGTTGTTCAGGCACTAGTGCATATGCCAAACAACCAAAAACATGCAGATGAGCAACAGATGGCTTGCGGTCATGCCAAGCCTCATATGGAGTGATAGACTGCATTGCTTTAGTGGGATACCTGTTCAGTATATATGCTACACACAAGCCAGAAACTATGTGGTAAAGCCTGACTCATGACCATGCACCTCGCCATCTCCATGAGTGACATGTTCTTTCGTTCAGCAACTCCATTCTGTTGAGGTGTATACGGCACTGTACACTGGTGTTTTATCCCATGTTCAGCCAGAAATGCATTAAAATCAGAAGACATATATTCTCCCCCTCGATCAGAATGGAGGGTGCCCATCTTACATGCTGATAGATTTTCAGCCAAAACCAAAAACTGTTTAAAGCACATGAACACTTTGGACTTTTCCTTCAATGGATATACCCATGCATGCCCGGAAAAATCATCAATGAAAGTCACGAAGTAAATATAGTTTCCAAAAGAAGGTGTCTGCATAGGACCACAAACATCACTATGTACAAGCTGCAATTTCTACGTAGCCCGAACTGAACCATCTTTTGGAAAGGAGGAACGCTGCATTTTGCCCAAAATATAGCCTTCACATACATGTTTTCCGGGTGCCTCAAGGTTGGGCAAAGAAGACACCATATCAGATTTTTGCAGGCGTAGCAAACTAGCAAAATTCAGATGACCAAAGCGTGCATGCCAAAGCTTTGCATCTGACATAGCCTGAGAATCATGAACTACACATGCCGAATCATTCACAGATCTTTCATAGTCTATGAGCTTATATAGCCCACGCAGCAATAATAACATCGCCATTTGATAGATCATGAACTGTACATCTGTCATCAACAAATTTCACAACCAAGCTAATCTTGGCTAATGCAGAAACTGATAACAGATTCTTCTTGATCCTTGGCACAAATAAGGCATCTGACAAGGTGAAAGAACTACCATCAGCAGTAGTCAGAATGATCTTACCAACTCCCATAACAGGATAAGAGGAGTTGTTGGCGTATGTGACAGTATTCCCAGTAGGGGCTCGAGTGAAGAGAAGAAACTGTGATGCGAGGTAATATGTTTGGTCGCCCCACTATCAAAGTACCAAACATCTAAGTCCACTACAAACATGCACTGCTCATGAGAAGATGGGTCAAAACTACAAACAGTAGTAAACGCCCATTCTTCTTCCTGCACAAGATTAGCAGACTCTGTTTTTGGTGTACAGGCTTCTGCAACAACCATTCCAACCTCCTTTTTCTTTGCCTCTTTTGCAGCCAGTTTTGGACAGTTCTTTACGATATGATCATTCCCTTTACAGTACTTGCAAAACAATTTTTGCTTTTCTGATTTCTTCTCATCTTTATCCTAGTTCTTCGAATGTGCAGCATTTGCAGATTTCTGCTTACTAGTAGAAGAGCTCCATTTTGCTTTGCCCTTCTGACTAGCTAGGAAAGCTTGATCTGCAACACGCATAATGGACATGTTCTGCCTGGACTGATCTTCCTAGAATAGAACAAAAACTAACTCCTCAAATGATAAGGCATTCGGATTGCCTTTCATCATCAACCGAAGAGTAGAAGCAAAACTCTGATATGAATCAGAAAGACCATTCAAAACGGTCTGCACAAGTGAGCTATCTGGTATAACCTCATCAGCAAAAATCAACTGTTCCTTCAAATCTTTGATCTTCATTAGGAAACTGTCCATAGAATCACCTTCATTCATGTGCTCACTCTCCAACTGTTTTTGGAGGTAAGCAACACGAGCCTCATTCCTAGCTTGGTACAATGTGGTAAGTGTATCCGAAGCATCCCTAGCTGTTCTGCAAGAGCGAATATGAGGAATAATGGCACGTTTGACAGACAAAGCTATCAATGCATGTGCCTAGGCATCTCTGCCATCCCAACGAATCTGCTCTGCAGTAGGTGCAGCAGAAACATCAGCACGAATAGGAATCTGCACAATATCATCTTTGACACCATCTTCATCAGCTCCAGCACCTGTATTCGTAGTACCTGTTGTTACAGGTGTAACAGGACGTCTTTCAACACCATGCACAATGTTCCACAATCCTTTTGCAACCAATACATGTCGCATCATAAGAGCCCATAATGGGTAGTTGGTACCATCCAACTTATCCTCAACAGCCAACATACGGAATACATCAATGCTTTCAGCCATGGCCGGTGACTAAAATACCTTGATGCAAAAAAATGACTCTATCTCAAAAAGTTGAACGGAACTGCCCAGACGAGTTCTGCTAAACCTGTGGCAGACTTCGAGACGCTTATACTGGTGAATAGAAACAGGTATATACCTTTGGCACAAAAAGATGAAATAACTTGCACAAGCGCTGTGATAGTGCGCTCGGAGGCCAAAACGAGCTCAGATGCTCACCTTGAGTATGCTCACCAAAATTGGTATGATTCTGAGACTGCAAATGGAGGAGTGTCGATGACGCCCTAGATGAAGCGACGACCTGCTCTGATACCAATTGTTGGAGATAGATGTGTGCGGAAGCACGCGAACAGCACAAGGAAGAAGAAGAAGCTTGGAGCACAAACACACAATACTAAATGTATTACTAGAGAATGTACAAAGATAAGTAGCCCATTAGGGCAATAGGCGTATATACAAGCCGGGGGAAAAAAACCTCCTAAAGAGGGAAAAAAGTGCCCCGATGGTCCTAGTGTGTTCACACACATCACTACCGAAATATATCAACAGCATAGACATGTCCTTACTTCCACGTAGATATCTCAAAATCATCTTGACTGCTTCCCAATGCTTCGTGCTAGGATTAGACATATATCACCTCACAACTCCCACTACAAATGCAATGTCTAGTCTCAGAGCTACCATAGCATACATGAGACTACTAGTAGTAGATTGATAAGGAATTTTGGTCATGAATTTATTTTCCTCATCTGATTTGGGGCAATTATCCTTGCTCACTTTCACATATCTAGGTAAAGGTGTACTCAATGTCTTGCCACCTTGCATATTGAACCTGTAAAGTATTTTGAAAATGTACTCACTTTGAGACAAGTATATGCATCTTTTACTCCTATCATGACTAATGCATATGCCAAGGATATGTTTAGAATCCTCCGAATCTCTCACATCAAATGTCTCACTCAACATCATTTTGAGAAATGGCAACTCATCAGAGGACTCACCAACAATCAACATATCATCAGCATATAGTATCAAGCATATCAAGCTACCATTTGAGCATCTCTTTGTGTAGAGACAATGATCTGCATTGCTGTAAGAGTAGCATTGATACTCATAAAAGCATCAAACATTTGGTATCATTTTCTAAGGGACTTTAAACCCTTTGCAACCAATCATGCTTTATACTTTGGAGAAGCACTATGCAATATGAGTTTCATCTTATATACCCATTTACACGGTAAAGCCTTTCCACCCTTTGGCAAATGTAACAGATCCCAAGTATCATCCTTGTGAATAGAATCCAATTCCCTCTTCATGGCATGCTCCCACTTGACATGATCCTTTGTATACATACCCTTTTTGTAACAAGAAAGCTCACGATAACCTCTCAACATAACCAAATCCAAACCTGGAACATATCTATCTGGTGGATGCTAAATACGTGCTAAATGTCCCAATGGTTGCTGACTAGGAACATTTGTAGAATTATTTGTTTCGACACTCTCCTAAACATCCCTATGTGTAGCATTCTTATGCAAGCTGACTAGAGGACTAGTATCCTCAAAAACCACTCTTCGCACTTCAACCTCCTTATTGGGTTAGTTATATATCTTAGATTCATTGAAAATGACATCACTACTAATCACTAACCATGTTTTAGGATCCCATAAGTGATATCCAAATTGACCGCCTCGACCATATCCAAGAAAAATGCATTTTTTTAAACTTATATTCCACATTTTTCTAAGATTGTTGGGTATATGAAGATAAGCTTCAGAAACAAAAACTCTAAGGATTATAACAAAGCATGTCTTTTGTTATTTATTTGGTACTCAAAATCCCAAGGATGATCAATACATCTATATTAAGATGCTCTTTTTTACTCGTTTCCACAATAGGTTTCTAATTTAGGCTTTATTTCCATAGCATATGGTAGTTGAGCAAGAAGCTGCATAGTATGGTCACTTATAGTTTTGAGGCTAAGTATAGAGTAGATTTCATAGCTATTGTTGAATATGTGTGGCCTAGATGTATTACGAATGACGTTTGGTGTTGATCAAACATCTACCATCAACCTTTTTATTGATTGTTAAGTGCATGGAGAATAGTGATAAATTGAGTGCTCCATGCTCCTCATAAAAACGTTGCGATGAACTATTACTATGTCAAGGATAAATTTTTACAAAGGTTTTGTCTTGCAAGAAGTTTAAAGTTTTTGCATTTCAATGCATCACTCCTAGGGGGTATTTGTGAGTATAATTTATTAGTGATATGTGTGAACACGCTTATGGTAGACATGATCTTTTCCCACTTAGAATTTTATTTTCGGATTCTATATATGCCCATAAGTGAAAGGGCTTCCATTGGGATGCTAAGCTTCTTCTTTTCCTCGTGTCGTTTTTGTGCATTGTTGATCACGAAAGCCCCATAGTTGGATCACTTTTGTTACTAAGCAAGAATCACACATAAGTAAGTAGAAGTTTGATGAGATGAACGGGGAATTCTAAAAAGACATTATGGCTGAAAGTCATGGATTTCCTTTGCCCCTTAGTACTTGAAAAAAAATAAAGAACCGTCATAAAATAAAGAACCGTCATAAGACTTTATGTATGCCCAAATTAAACATTCCACAACCAAAACAATTCCAAACATTGTACAACAACATTAAAGAACATATTCTATCCTTCCAATAATTCTCATAATGTGACAACTCATACATCAATCTTTGCACCAAGAATGAGTTTATCATTTGTTGCATCCAAGGAATCAGAATCTCTGTGACATTCATCCCCTCTAAACCTTCACGTACTTCTCATATAAACTTCAAAGAATCTTTGCAAAATCCACACAATTACCCATATCTTCACCTTTACTTCATATAAGTAAATTCCTTCTCATATAAACTTCACCTTTACTTCATATCATATAAGTAAATTCCTTCTCATATAAACTTCAAAGAATCTTTGCAAAATCCACACAATTACCCATATCTTCACCTTTACTTTAGCGCATGCCTCATGTTTTATTTTACGACTTTCCTTCATCATATGATCTTCATTGGAGAAATAGTATGAATTAGGATTTCGTGTCATACACTTACACAAACCACTTCATTACATGCGTCTTGCGATTTACATAATCCTTTGTCGTAAACTTCTTATGTTGCTACAAAGTGACGTATAAAAACTATAGCCAAGTCGGGTTAAACCTCTTCATCCCAATAAATAATTAATATTTCACGTGATTATTTATTCACCATGCAACATGTAAGTACAAAAAAAATATTTTATGCCAAAACAATCTCTTTAATATGTAGGGGTGAATGAATTTAAACAATAAATATTATCCGTTATCTTGTTTCTTTATGATTATGTTTTATAGATTTTAATCCTCAACCTCATAATCTTGTGAATTAAAGATAAACTTCCAAATTATATGATTTAAAAACAAGCATATGTACAAAAAAGAAGAAGACATGCACAAACATTTAGAAAACAATCATGATACCCTAAAGCCAATGAAAGATGAAAGGTGAAAAATTAAAACTTGTGCATGCATGTACATGAAATTCAGCTATTTGGTTGGGCCTTTCACCTCTTGAGGTAGGGGTGAGGGTTCAACCCCTCGTTATGGCAGGAAAATTTTGGAGCCTAAGTGGAGAATAAAACGAATTGCCTTTAGGAAATCCTTTTTAACTGTCACCTTTAGGGAGTCTAACCACCGCTTTGTGGCATAAGGGAGGAGCGGGCATCCCATTGGTTCTATGCCCATCCACTTGTACAATCGTTCTTTCAATCAATTTAAGCAAGGCATATCAAGCTTTAGCCAACGTTCCCTTTAACAAAAGTGATATCTAAAGAAAGACTTAAAAAAAACATAACATGATCTTTGTGGTTTATTTATAAACTCATGGACGTGCGAAGTGTGAGTGGCTTTATTTAAAATATTACATGCTCAGATATCGAAAAAATAATAGATTCATCACCTTTGCAATGCTCCAAGAGGAAACACATAGAAATGTCTCTATATTTTGTTGAAACGTATTTCTCCATTGCTCGATGGTCAATAATGGGTGCTTGAATTTGTCAATTATGATATGTTTAAGCCGTCCACTTTGCTTATGATTGAACCTCTTGCACCTATCATTGTTGATTCTTTGCACTCTTATGATTGATGTGTTTCTTCTCTTGAAGGATCTTTGTTTATTTTCGTTGTCCTTCTTTGTGAAAAAGTTGTGATTAATCTTTGTTTTTCTCTTCTAATTTAGACAAGGGAATTCAAATCTAGTCACACCTTTAAATGCTATTGGATGCCTTATTTATGTATGCATCATAGTATCTGATATTTAGTTTGTTGTCTCTCTAGTAAATAGACTTATATCTAGCCTAGGTGTCAAGCATTGTAAAATAGCAAAGCATGTCTTTTGCTATTTATCTAGTACTCAAAATCCCAAGGATGATCAATACATCTATATTTAGATGATCTTTTTGACTCAAATTGCAGAAAATTGTGAAACTTGCATTTCCACAACAGGTTTCTGATTTAGGCTTGGTTTCCCATGCATATGGTAGTTGAGCAAGAAGTTACATAGTATGGTCACTTCTAGTTTTGAGGCTAAGTATAGAGTAGTTTTCATAGATATTTTTGAATATGTCTGGCTTAGATGTATAATGGATGACTTTTGGTGTTGATAAAACATCTACCATCAACCTTTTTATTGACTATTTAAGTGCATCAGGAATAGTGATAAATTGAGTGCTCGATGCTCCCGATAAGAATGTTGATGTGCACTACTATTATGTCAAGGAGAAGTTCTTACAAAGGTTTTGTCTTGCAAGAAGCTTAAAGCTTTTTTGCATTTCAATGCGTCACTCCTAGGGGGATTTGTGAGTATAATTTATTAGTGATATGTGTGAACACACTTATGGTAGTCGAGATTTCTTCCCACTTAGGATATTATTTATGGGTTCTATATTTTCCCATAAGTGACAGGGCTTCCATTGAGACGTTAAGCTTCTTCTTTTTCCTATTGTTACGTTTGTGCTCATTTTCTACATGTAGTTAAATTGCTTTTTCCATATGCACTCGATGGCAACTAGTATATATGCAAACACTTTACTTAGCATTGTTTCCACATCACATGTCCTAAAGTGAAACACGAAACACCGTCTGTGTACTCACATAGTGAGATCCATAGAAATCCAGAATTGATCCACCGGGTGGTCTGCATTTGCGCCCGGATAGTGCCCAAGGTTGAAATTGGTCCTAAACCCTGCTTGAAGTTGGATTTGAGTGTAGAAAAATCTTCTAAAATCTTGGAGGTTTAGGAAATTACTCCTCAAGCTCAAGTACTTCATGGCTTGTACAAATATGGAGTAAATTAGAAGAAAATGCTTTTGAAAATATTTCTAAAGATGGGATTTAAGTAAAAATGGTCATTTTTTTGGATAGCTTTGGAAATTTTGGGGCCCCCATTGGTCCATTGCATTTCTTTAGTGCATGCAGACTATTTCTTGCTTTGGTTCCTCACACCACCAATCATCTTCTCCTTCTTTGACTTTTAAAAACCACGTCAATGAATCTCTATCTCCAACATATGTACTTATCTCTATCGAATACAAAATAGGTACCATAGAGTAAGCACATATTTTTCTGCACTTCTTGCCATGTCTCCTCAAATGTTTCAACCCACAAAGGAAGAACTTTGAGATGAACATAAGTTTCTATCTGTACATTCACGAGTAATTGAATACGCCAGTAAATGAGATGGAGCTTTTCTTCATGCGACGTTGAACTGTATAACGTGTAAAGGTTGCACACTCGGTGCCTTGTTAGTTGATCTTTTCCTTCACACTACATGAGAGATTCAAGAAAAGCATTCTAGCTGCCACCATTATATCGTGAACAACCCATGCCTTCCCATGTCTCCTCAAATATTACCCACAATTAAAGAACTATGGGATCAACATATTTTTGTATTCGTACGTGCACGAGTACATCAGGTGGAGCTTCTCTTCATACGATGCTGAAATGTATAATGTGTAGAGCTTTGTTAATTGATCTTGACTTTCACATTACATGAGGGCCTCAAGAAAAGTATTGTAGCATACCAATCATCTTTTATTTCAATCACATTTCAAATCTATCTCTTTCATCAATCACTGAAAGCACTGACTAATCAATCATTCATCAGCCATCGACTATCAGTCGTCATTCGTTGAGATCCAGTCAAGCAGATTATCAAAAAAAAAAAAAAAAAAAAAAACCCACTATTTCAGTTGCGCTGAACTGTTTTGATCTTAAAACATCAACGAATTGATATTTGTATTTGGATGAATGCGCATTCATATATTTCATCGAACGAGTTCATTGAGGTTCAAACGAGGCTTCGATTCTGTTTCAATGGAGGTTCAATAGACGATCGATCTATGAAGTTGATGTATTATCATCTGTACAACTGTATTAGCATTACAGATTTCAAAGACCAACGAGCGATTATGAGAAACAACCGCTCAATAATCAAAGTATTCTAGACGTATGCTATAATTTATTTTCAATGCCAATCATCTTTTCTTTCAATCACATTTCAAATCTGTCTCTTTCATCACTCTTCAGCTCAACAATTACGGAGGCACTGACGAATCAATCATTCATCAGCCATCGACTATCAATCATCATTCGTATGCATGCGAAGTCCAATCCATGCTTAGTTTGATTAAAGTAAGGACTATTTTGTGGGTTTTTAGTGCATTAGTCTTCGATATACTCCTTCTCTCACGCCCATCCTCTCTTTCTTCTCTCTCTATCTATCTGTCTTTCTCTCTCTTCGAATCATTTCAATGTCTTACTAGCTTTGCGTTGAGATCCATTCAAAGCTTTGCGTTGAGATCCATTCGATCCATTCAAGCAGATTCAAACTTACTTTGATTAAAGTAGGGAACATTCTGTTGCGCTGAACTGTTTTGATTTTAAAACATTAATGAATCGATATTTGTATTGGGATGTATGCGCATTCATACATTTGATCGAACGACTTCGTTGAGGTTCAGACGGAGATTCGATTCTGTTTCAATTGGAGGTTCAACAGACGATCGATCTCTGAGTTATCTGTACAACATCGTTATCATTACAGATTTTAAAAGACCAACGAGAGATTATGAGGAGCAACCACTCAATAATGATTGATGTAAAAGTTTGCTTCATCACCATATTATGATGGAGCTGGATGATATTTTTCTTTTTCCAATTTCATCAACGAACAGGTTACGTTTGTTGATTAACGACATAGACAGTCAGATATGTTTCACATAGATAACACTTGCACTTACATCCCGATTAGAAAACAAAAACACAATTGGATTATTGTATTCATTCCACTCTATTCCACTTCTACTGCACGAGAGAAAAAAAATCATGTAGCACTCGAGCACCATTTCCGCCACTGTGTGTTTGATCTCTTCTCCATTATATTCAGAAATCAACACAAGTGAGTTATTGTATTGGTTCCATTCTATTTCACTTCTACTGCATGAGAGAAAAAATCATGTAGCACTCGAGCGCCATTTCAGCCACTGTGTGTTCGATCTCTTCTCCATTATATTCAGAAATCAACACAATTGGGTTATTGTTTTGATTCCATTCTATTCCACTTCTACTGCACGAGAAAAAAAAAATCATGTAGTTCTTCAGCGCCATTTCCGCCACTGTGTGTTCGATCTCTTCTCCATTATATTCAGAAATCAACACAATTGAGTTATTGTATTGATTCCATTGTATTCCACTTCTACTGCACGAGAAAAAAAAAATCATGTAGCTCTTGAGTGCCATTTCCACCATTGTGTGTTCGATCTCTTCTCCATTGTGTTCAGAAAACATACAATTGAGTTATTGTATTGATTCCATTCTATTCCACTTCTACTGCACGAGAGGAAAAAAATCATATAGCACTCGAGCGCCATTTCCACCAATATGTGTTTGATCCCTTCTCCATTATATTAAAAAATCAGTAGCACTCGAGCGCGATTTCAGCCACTTCAATGCCGTTGACTTTGGATCTCCATCAGTTCCATTACTAATCTCTACCGAATATATACTCCCATTTCATACATGCCATCACTATTATATACGGTTACCATTTTTAGTGGATGTCGTGTCATTTTCTTGAATCACACAATCTTTTTTTTCTTTAATAAAGAAAGTTCGGCCTTAGCCTAGTCTCCCGGACTTGAATTAATTAAAAGAAAAGTACAAGAGAAGGGGACTAGTCCCCACGGGATCCCCCGAATCCCACAGAAGGGGGGGGGTAGCTTTTAGAGAGTATAGATGGCTTTACAAAAAGGGTTAGTCACCCTCTCATCACCCTCAAGTGGGCCCACATGGGTGAAGCATGTTGTTCGTCAAAAGGAATACTTGATGATTCCTAAAAAGGGGGGTTTCTTACACCGTGCATGTACTCACATAGTGAGATCCATAGAAAGCCAGAATTGATCCACCCTCTGGTCTCCATTTGCACCCCGATAGTGCCCAAGGTTGAAATTTGTCCTAGAGCTTGCTTGAAGTTGGAGTTGAGGTGTAGAACGAGCTTCTAAAATCTTGGAGGTTTAGGGAATTACTCCTCAAGCTCGAGTACTTCATGGCTTGTACAAATATGGAGTAAATTAGAAGAAAATGCTTTTGAAAATATTTCTAAAGATGGGATTTAAGTAAAAATGGCCATTTTGAGGGATAGCTTTGGAAATTTTGGGGGCCCCATTGGTCCATTGCATTTCTTTAGTGCATGTAGACTATTTCTTGCTTTGGTTCCTCACACCACCAATCATCTTCTCTCTCATTGACTTTTAAAAACCAGGTCAGTGAATCTCTATCTCCAATATCTGTACTTATCTCTATCGAATACAAACTAGGTACCATAGAGTAAGCAAATATTTTTCTCCACTTCCTGCCATGTCTCCTCAAATGTTTCAACCCACAAAGGAAGAACTTTGCGATGAACATAATTTTCTATCTGTACATGCACGAGTAATTGAATACGCTAGTAAATTAGATGGAGCTTCTCTTCATGCGACGTTGAACTATATAACGTGTAAAGGTTGCACACTCGGTGCCTTGTTAGTTGATCTTTTCCTTCACACTACATGAGAGATTCAAGAAAAGCATTCTAGCTGCCACCATTATACCGTGAACAACCCATGCCTTCCCATGTCTCCTCAAATGTTACTCACAATTAAAGAACTATGGGATCAACAAATTTTTGTATTCGTACGTGCACGAGTAAATCAGGTGGAGCTTCTCTTCATACGATGTTGAAATGTATAATGTGTAGAGCTTTGTTAATTGATCTTGACTTTCACATTACATGAGGGCCTCAAGAAAAGTATTGTAGCTGCAACCATTAAAGTATTCTAGACGTGATATAAAAATTTCTTTTCAATACCAATCATCTTTTATTTCAATCACATTTCAAATCTATCTCTTTCATCACTCCTTAGTCCAAAAATTACGAAAGCACTGACTAATCAATCATTCATCAGCCATCGACTATCAGTCATCATTCGTTGAGATCCAGTCAAGCAGATTTAAAAAAAAAAAAACGCACTATATCAGTTGCGCTGAACTGTTTTGAGCTTAAAACATCAACGAATTGATATTTGTATTTGGATGAATGCGCATTCATATATTTCATCGAACGAATTCATTGAGGTTCAAACGAGGCTTCGATTCTGTTTCAATGGAGGTTCAATAGACGATCGATCTATGAAGTTGATGAATTATTATCTGTACAACTGTATTAGCATTACAGATTTCAAAAACCGACGAGAGATTATGAGAAACAACCGCTCAATAATCAAAGTATTCTAGACGTATGCTATAATTTATTTTCAATGCCAATCATCTTTTCTTTCAATCACATTTCAAATCTGTCTCTTTCATCACTCTTCAGCTCAACAATTACGGAAGCACTGACGAGTCAATCATTCATCAGCCATCGACTATCAATCATCATTCGTATGCATGCGAAGTCCAATCCATGCTTAGTTTGATTAAAGTAAGGACTATTTTGTGGGTTTTTAGTGCATTAGTCTTCGATATACTCCTTCTCTCACGCCCATCCTATCTTTCCTTCTCTCTCTATCTATCTTTCTCTCTCTTCGAATCATTTCAATGTCCAACTAGCTCTGCGGTGAGATCCATTCAAGCAGATTATTATTATTATTTTTAATTCTCAACGCACTATTGCGCTAAAATGTTTTGATTTTAAAACATCAATGAATTGATATTTCTATTGGGATGAATGCGCATTCATACATTTGATCGAACGACTTCGTTGAGGTTCAAACGGAGATTCGATTTTGTTTCAATTGGAGGTTCAACAGACGATCGATCTATGAGTTATCTGTACAACATCATTATCATTACAGATTTTAAAAGACTGACGAGAGATTATGAGAAACGGCCACTCAATTATGATTCATGTAAAAGTCTGCTTCATCGCCGCATTATGATGAAGCTTATAAGGATGATATTTTTCTTTTTCCAATTTCATCAACGAACAGGTTATGTTTGTTGATTAGCGACATAGATAATCAGATATTTGTCACACAGAAAACACTTTGCACTCACATCCCGATTAGAAAATGAAAACGCAATTGAGCTATTGTATTGATTCCATTCTATTCCACTTCTACTGCACGAGAGAAAAAAAATCATGTCGCACTCGAGCGCCATTTCCGCCACTGTGTGTTCGATCTCTTCTCCATTATGTTCAGAAATCAACACAATTGAGTTATTGTATTGGTTCCATTCTATTTCACTTCTACTGCACGAGAGAAAAAATCATGTAGCACTTGAGCGCCGTTTTCGCCACTGTGTGTTCGATCTCTTCTCCATTATATTCAGAAATCAACACAATTGAGTTATTGTAGTGATTCCATTCTATTCCACTTCTACTGCTGGAGAGAAAAAAAATCATGTATCACTCAGAGCGCCATTTCCGCCACTGTGTGTTCCATCCCTTCTCCATTGTATTCAGAAATCAGTAGCACTCGAGCGCGATTTCAGCCACTTCAATGCCGTTGACTTTGGATCTCCATCATTTCCATTACTAATCTCCGCCGAATATATTCTCCCATTATTTCTCTTCTTTAGCGGACGTCGTGTCATTTTCTTGAATCACACAATCTTGATATCATTTGTTTTATCATGCCTTTATGTAGTGAATATTTTTTTTTTATTAGCACATGCTATTTTTGTTATTGAACAGATTTCATTCCGTATTTTTTGTTTAAGTTCAGTTTTTCTATTGTTCTTGTTGTTATTATTATTATTATTTAGAAACAAACATACATTCAAACGCATGCACTCACACATGTATATAATTTACCCACACTTACATATGCACACATAGATAATCAATTTAAGTACATACATAAAAAAAACTCGTATTCGATCACTCACACACATTCATAGACACACACAAACATTCACAACCACACAACGACACATTCACAAACATTCGATCACTCGCACACATTCACCAACATTGAGCTAATCATCAAATCATTGTAATCAGATAAAGTAACAGAATCAATCGTATGTCAGACACAATCATGCAAAGTCATGTGTTTAGAACAAACATATAGACCTATCAATAACACACAGACCCATAATGGTTCTTAATTCAATTTGCTTTGAAATTTATTTTACGAAGGTTCTTTATGTATGCCCAAATCAAACATTCCACAATCAAAACCATTTCAAACATTCCACAATCAAAACCATTTCAAACATTCTAAAACATCATTAGAGAACATATTCTATCCTTTCAATAATTCTCATAATGTGACAACTCATACATCAATATTTGCACCAAGAATGAATTTATCATTGGTTGCATCCATGGAATCAAACTCTCTATGACATGCATCCCCTCTAAACCTTCATGTACTTTGGATGGGTCCAACCTATCATTGACACCATCATCCCACAAGCATCCAATCATTCAAAAAACACATTGATCCCCTCCAAACCTTCATGTACTTTAGAAGCTTGAATGGATCAACATTATCATTGAGAACATCCACACACAAGAATTGAGTCATTCAAAACACAAAAATCTCTTTTTCTAAAGTTAACATTTTCACAAAAACATGTAAAAATCGCATAATAGCTTACATAAAATCTTAGTAGGTCACAATGAGTCAAGAAAAACTATAAATGTTGGTATCATCAGGTCTAGCTAGTCGAGATTTATGTAAAATGTCCACAAAGTAATTCAATAAAATCATAGATCATTTAACCATTCCACTTTCTCAATTTGAAGGGGTTTGTTAGTCAAAGCCATATAAGTAAAATCCTTCTCATATAAACTTCAAAGACTCTTTGCCAAATCCACACAATTGCCTATATCTTCACTTTTACTTTAGCGCATGCCTTATGTTCTATTTTACACCTTTCCTTCATCATATGATCATTGGAGAAACAGTATGAATTAGGATTTCATGTCATACACTTACACAAACCACTTCATTACATCCTTCTTACAATTTAAATATTCCTTTGTCGTAAACTTATTGCTTTATCACAAAATGACCTATAGAAACTATAGCCAACTCGGGTTAAACATGTTTATCCCAGTAAATAATTAATTTCTCATATGATTATTTATTCACTATGCAACATGTAAGTATAAGAAATTTATTTTATGCCAAAACAATCACTTTAATATGTAGGGGTGAATGAATCTAAACAATAAATATTATCCATTATCTTGTTTCTTTATGAATATGTTTCATAGACTTGAATCTAGACTCAACTTCATAATTCTATGAATCAAAGATAAACTTTCAAATTATATGACTAAAAAACAAGCATATGTACAAAAAAGAAGAATATGTGTACAAAAATTTAGAAAACAATCATGATACCCTAAAGCCAATGAAAGATGAACAGTTGAAATGTGTGCACCCATGTACATGAACTTCAGCTATTTTGTTGGGCCGTTCACCTCTTGAGGTAGGGGTGAGGTTTCAACCCCTCCCTATGGTAGGAAAGTTGTGGATCCTAAGTGGAGAATAACACGAGTTGCCTTCAGGGAGTCCTTTCTAACTCTCAGCTTTAGGTAGTCTAACCAACGCTTTGTGGGATAAGGGGGGAGGGGGGTCCCATTGGTGCTACACCCATTCACTTGTAAAATCGTTCTTTCAATCAATTCAAGCAAGGGATATTATGCTTCATCCAAAGTTCCTCTTAATAAAAATGATCTATAAAGAAAAACTTAAAAAAACATAACATACTCTTTGTGGTCTATCTATAAACTGATGGATGTGTGAAGTGTGAGTGGTTGTATTTAAAATATTACATGCTTGGATATTGAAAAAATAATAGATGGATCACCTTTGCAATGCTGCAAGTGGGAACACATAGAAATGTTTCTATATTTTGTTTACAAGTATTTCCCAATTGCTCGATGGTCAATAATGGGTCCTTGAATTTCTCAATTATGAAAATTATCTTAAGCTGTCCACTTTTCTTATGATTGAACCTTCATCATTGCTGATTCTTTGCACTCTTATGATTGAAGTGTTTCTTCTCTTGAAGGATCTTTGTCTATTTTTGTTGTCCTTCTATCCTTTTGTGAAAACGTTGAGATTAATCTTTGTTTTTCTCTACTAATTTAGACAAGGGAATCCAAATCTGGTTACACCTTTAAATGGAGTTAGTTTTAGTTAGAATTTGCAATTGTGTTTTCTGAGAGTTTCCTAAGGAACTTTATCTTGTCAAATAGAGTTTTACATAGAATCTCAACTAAATTGCTTTAACTCTCTCAAAGGCTTTAGTATTCCATAGTTATCTATCAACAAGAGATGGATGCTTGATTTGCTTTAACTAGAGATGCATTTGATGTTGTTCTCTATCAGCAGGTTGTTGGATGCTTGATTTACTTATGCATTTCTCAGCGAGATATTGAGTTTGCTATCTCAGAGATGAGCACATTTAGGCATTTCCTAGGTGTCACGCATTGGCATGCGGTTAACCACATCTTTCGCTACTTGAGTGGTACACAGCTAATTGGGTTGTTTTATCCCAAGGGGGGATCACTACCACTAGATTTGCATGTTTTTTCTGATTGTGACTGGGCTGGTTGCTACGACACTTATGTGTCCACAAGTGGTTTTTGATTCATGCTTGGTAGCTCATGCATATCGTGGCTGAGCAAGAAGCAGCCTACTGTGGCCACTTCCAATTGTGAGGCTAAGTATAGGGTAGCTTTCACAGTGGCGGTTGATTGTGTGTAGCTCACATGCCTTATGGCTGATTTGGTTGTTGGTCAGTCTTTTGCCACCACCATCTTCACTAACAACTCAGATCACATTGGCAGTTGCAAGGAACCCTGTGTTCCATGCTCGCACTAAGCACATTGAGGTGCATTATCACTATGTCAGGGAGAGGTTCTCTGTTCAAGAGATCAGCTTGGCATATGTGCCCATGCAGGAGAACATTGCAGACCTTTTCACAAAGGCTTTGCCTCAGGAGAAGTTTGAAGATTTTCGCAAAACTTTGGGCTTACTTCCTTTTGTGGAGTGATTTCCACATAGCTTCACACTTCCTTATACATGAGTGCCAACTCCTTGTTCATTGCATCACTCCGAGGGGGTATTTGTTGATATATTTAGGTAGTGATGTGTGTGAACGCTCTAGGATTGCCGGGGCACTTTTTTCCCTCTTTAGGAGTTTTTCCCCCCGGCTTGTATATATGCCTGTAGCCCTAACAGGTTACTTATCTTTGTACATTCTCTAGTAATACATTCAGTATTGTGTGTTGTGCTCCAAGGTTCTTCTTCTTCCTTGTGTTGTTCACGTGCTTTCGTAGACGTCTAACTCCAACAATACTCACAAATGTAGCTACAAAACCATGATGGCCCATTTGGCTTAGGTCCGATGTGTGGCCGGACTCAACTCTCTTCTTTGTAGTAGCCTTTTTATTTAAAGAAAAAAGAAATACATAAATTAAATGTAGAAAAATAATAAAATATATAAGAATTATAAACATAAACTATTAATTTGTATACCTTCTGCTGAGGAAATGACTCCTGAAGACGTAGCTCTCTACAAAAAAAACTGCCACGTCTCAGGTGGTATGTTAGGTCACCTTTTATTTTTTTCCACCATACAATACCTCCTGTTATTTTAATCTCAAATAGAAAAAAGAATCAAAATACATACACATATATACACACATATACACACATATACACATACACATACCCACATACAAATATACATGCAAACATATACACATACATATATGCATACATATACACATACATATATGCATACATATACACATATACATACATATAACATAAACACACATATACATATCCACATATATACATACACACATACACATGCATGCATATACACTCATTCATACAAAATACATGGATTTATCCCACAATAATGTGTATTTGTGTATATGTGAATATGTGTGCATGTGTATGTGTGTATGTGTAAATATGTATATGTGAATGTTTATGTATGTGAATCTCCTAATCGTGCAAGGACTATATACTATAAGTATATCAAACTTTAAATTTTGAATATATTTGATAGACACATAACTGATATATTTTTCTGTTTGTTGTTATAATCAGATTTTGATCAATCAAAGGGCACGCCACCACCTCCTACCCATGCAACAATTTCACGTGTGTCCTCCGATATGAATTATGATGAATTTTACTATCAAGAGCATATTATATGTTGGTGTAACTGTTGCTATGGCACCGTGCACATATTGAAGACCATGATTGGAATGTATTGAACATGAGGTAGAGTATGGTACTTTTGAGCATGCACCACCACCTGGTCAACATGATAATGCTTGGGTATGTATTTTTTCTATAGATTAATGTCATTATTTGATTTAAAAACCATATACAAAATCAAATTAGTATTGATATATAGGAATACTTGCTCGATGATGATGATGATGGTAATAATTCTCATACTCATAATGTTAAATACTCATAATGTTAATATACCCTGTACACGTCATGGACTTGCTGTTCATCAATTACAAGTAGAGGCTTCTAGAAATCCTCTAGCTCCTAGTTTAGAGACTGAAATGGCTGGAGATTATCCATTTCTAGCTCATGATCGTTCTCTAGTACAAACATATGATAGAAGAAGATATGGAGGATGGAATAGAGGACCACTTCCTTTAGATGGAGAGGTTTTTAACTTTTGGGGTAATCTCTATATGATTGCTCCATATAGTATTACTAATGTTGGTTGTGGTCTCTTTATTGTAGAGGATTTGTATGTGTCTCCGTACCTTGAAGTCACTCTTATGTCATTTTTTGGTCCTATGTATGGATGGGAAAATTGGCATCGACTTGCACATTATGTTCAAAGCATGAGTACTTGTGGAAAATGCTTGAATGCAACATCCCTTACTAGCAGAAGGATTTCACATGCAAATAATGAAAGATTATATATTGATGGAAGACCTTACACAAAGGGAAATATAGCAGGTTTAATAAATAGTAGTCGAGGGTTACATAATAGTTCAAGGACTAATTTCACATTTGAGGAGCATGAAAATAGTCATGAATCACCATACATAAGTAGAGATGTATCAAGATACATAGCTGTCAATTCTATTACCACATTAGATATTGGTGATGAATTATTAGTGAATTATGGATGGCGTAGACCTCCAAGAGCACCTTTTAGGTAGAGAGAGAATGGAAATTTTCTATCCATATTTAATAACTTATATATTTAATTTTATGTTTAAACTTTACTATTTATTCATTTATGGAATATTAATGAGTTTTATTCATGTGTGTAGATTCCAATGTATGATGTTGATGATATTCCTCCATGCCATACACAATTGCCAGTAAGACCTCATTTATCACAAGCTTCTATGAGGAGGCTTTGCAAAAGCGATCATGTGGAATATGCAAGGTTGAAAGACCTATGTTCAAAAGAAGATAAAGTACAAGATTTGTGCGACAATGATGAAGATGATGGCATGGCAAATTTTATTGAGGACTATTATCAAAATGACAGTGAGAGCATTGATATTTCAAAAAATGCGAACTATCTTCGAGAGGAATGTCTAAAGCATGTATATGAAGGGAGTCGCTTGACACGACTAAGTGCGAACTTACTTATTCTCAAACTTCAAAATCATCTTGGATGGAGTAATGTATTTGTTTTGACACTATTGAGGTATAATTTTTAAATTTTTCATCTATTTATATATATACATGCATAAATATATACATATAAATACATGCATACATAGACATACACATATCTATACATGAATGTATACACACATATAAACATACACACACATTTACGCACATAAACATGTTATGAGAGTAAAGTCAAATTATACATACCTGTATTGAATGAAGATATTTTGTCTGCCCAACCTTTAGAATCTTCCTGACACATCTGCTTCTCCTATTCTAGTCGACCTAAGACCTACACTTGAGAATAGGAAAATTAAATTTACCTCGAAGATTTGGAAGTATGGAAGAATAGTTTTAAAGGATGGGTGGACACAAAGTGTCCATTTAGTGCACGCTTTTGTTTTTACCTTAGCTATTGTAAGAACAAGAAATTGCATTGAATGAACACTTTATGTCTGGTCATCCTTTAAAACTGTTCATCCATCTTCCGAAATCCTCGAGAGAAATTTGCTTGTCTTAGTTTCCAAACGACCTAATATCTCCATAGTTAACTAGTACTTAATCCTTGTGAACAAATATGTAAGTCTTAGTTAGCAAGGCATGTAATAGATTGACTATAAAATGGGAGACAACCAAACGATTTAGTGGTCTAGGTAGGAAAGTCTGCAAACTAAAATAAACAAAAAAAATTAAAAATGAAATCATATATACATAGCTACACATGCATACATACATACACATATATACACACATACACATACATATATACATTCACATACGCATACGTATATATACATACATATATGCATATATGCATATAAAAGACATATACACACATACATACATACATACATATACACATATGCATACGTATACGCATGCACTTGCATATACACAGCAACATACACATACTCATAAGCATACACATATATAAAATTATATGCATATATATATACATACATATATATATATATATATATATATATATATATATATATATATATATATATATATACATACATATATATATATATATATATATATATACTTATTTATTTATTTATTTTTATTAATGTCTTTTTTTCATGAACTTACCGGTTATTATCTGAAAAGTTTTTACCAAGTTAGAATATTCTTCCTACCTCACATGATGAAATGAAGAAGATAATCAACAATCTAGGTATAGATTATCAATGTATACATTCATGTCCTAACAATTGTATTTTATATACAGGTGAATATGCAGACTCTTTGACATGTCCAAAATGTCAATATCCTCAAGATAAGGACGTAGAAGGCAAAATCCCAAAAAAGGTATTGAGACATTTTCCATTGGCTCCACGGATTAGACATATGTTTCAAAGCCCCAAATTATCAAAGCTTTTGACATGGGGACATGATCATAAAAGTACTGATGGAATAATCAGAATTCCTCATGATAGTGTTGCTTTTCAACACAAGGGGCCTACTTTCCTTTTACGTGGAGTAGTAAAATTAACATTGTTTATAGTCTATAGAAGTTCCAATGTTGATAGTCTATACAAGTTCCACCAAGTTCCTCTATTGTTTTGAGTTCATTTGTTGGTTTCATGAATTGAGATCTTGAATCATACTAATTATGTGGGGCAAGATGGTAAGTAGTCTACGAGATATCGAACCTGGTGTAGCTAAGATCTCACTCCTTATCGTATGGTGATGATTTTAGTGTTTTCTTATAATAAATAAGTTTCGCATAGTTTTGGAACAACTCATCCGTCCATTTCCATGCGACCTTGATTTCATGGGTATTGCTTCTTCATGAGTGAAATCTTCAATATTTGAGTCCAATTACAGTTGTACTTCTTTTTGCATCTTATGGTAATAGGTTTGTTGATCTCTATGGAATCTTTGATGCATCCAAAGCTTGCTCTAACAACTACTTTGCTATATCAAAACTTTCTAGACAAGTAGATATCCTAACATTTAATCCAGTAAAGAAGAATGTATTTAGCGATTCTCCTAAGGGGGGCCACTAGCCACAATCCTCTTGAGGTTTAATATAGAGTATGCGATGTAGATGAGCAATTCATGCTATTTTCTGAGTTCTTTGAGGTGCTATTTCCACTAATATCTAATAAAATGGAATGATGAATTGTTGATACTATATATAAATTGTTAAGTCTCTACTCTACTGGTGATTGGAATGCAACATCATACAAAATGGATTGGAAAACATTTGGTTTACTTTTTTAGCTTAGTATGATATCTAGTAGATGATAACATAATTCACATGGACATGAGCATCAATTTCGTCTTGCATTTTCCCTTAAGCCAAGAGTATGAAATATCATCATATTCCATGTGCGCAATGTCTTAAAATCCAAACTAGGTTTTTTAAATTTGCAATATTTTTCATTCCTTGATGGCAAATTCACGATTAATTTTTAGCTTTTATTCCATCAACTCTACACAATTTATAGGTCTTTCTTATAATGTTTCCTTGATAGCTTCGGTCTTCAAAGTCAGATCTTTTACAAATAGTGTTACAGATAGATTATTACTTGCCTCATTATTAGTGTCATGTTTTCTCTTAGAGTGATTAGACAAGACGTTATTGGTTCTATTTCTTAGATGTTGTGATTGGAATTTGATGCATCATCCTACTCTACTGTTAAACACAGTGTTAAATGCTGTTGGTTCCTTCTAACTATCAGAAGTGCGTTTAAGGGATTCTTGGGTTCTTGGGAGTGGAAGGGGTCTGTTAGACAGAGGCCCTGTACTTAGTTCCCAAACTTACGGCTCACACCTAGTACTATACTAATGCTGAGAGCACTATCAAAGATTGCCGTACTTAGATATTACCGTCACAGTCTTAGCTCAACCACGGGTATCGAATACGCAAGATGCTATGTTGCAGCGACACATAAACTTACTGGAAATACCAGAAACAAGAGTAATCGTTAACCTTTACCTACTGGATCTAAATAGTCAGGCAACACCGTAGACACAGAACTTGAGAGTTCAACCACACAATACTGAAGGCTCAGTGCACAACTTAGAAAGATCCCTACTGCACTTAACTTTACCGTATGAAGACATATTCCAACATTGCAAACAACACAGCACAGATCTGAATACCAGAATGCTACTACAGTTGCTCAGATTTCACCAACCACTGGCAGAACATTCCAAGAAGGGGTAACACATAATGTGCGGGCTAACACCATAACTCAATAGAGATTCGCAAACAACTTACTCAGACAACAGTCCATGATCTATTAGCTATGAATGGAACTCGCAACCTCAACAGAGGTCGATAAGTAACAAAACACAGATACACACAGTACAATCGGAGTACGCAGAAGTTAAACAACAGCGCTACAGTAGTGTTCAGGCAATCCTCCAGACGAACAGTCTGGTGATTCCACGAATCGTCTCACTGGTTAACAACAGAACAAATGTCGACGGCAGACAAGACAAGAGACGAACACGAACTCAGAATACAGGAGATATGCAAATGACACTTCAGACAATGCCCGATCAGTCACCTAGACAGACAGTCTGGTGATCCGTCTCGTACCCGTCTATGTGCATCGTCTTGATTTATATAACTTTTTTTTTTTACAAACTGTTTGTAACTACTTTTTCACTCGTGTGAACAAGATTCAGTTATACAATCTTCCGATCCGGCGGCCGCTAACACTCTGGCACGCATGGTGGAGTCGAACCCGCAGGTTTTAGAAAATTATTGCTCATCGATAATACCTTCTAAGTACATATTTCTAGCTAATCTAAACGTACGGGCGATCTTTTTCTTGAGGGTTTCTAATAACTGTTTTAGGGTGTCCGGTTCTATTAACTGTGCATCTATACGTACAGAGCTTAGGGCTATGGCTTCATTGAGCAAAATTTCTGCTTGGGTCTGCAGAAAGGCTTCCTGTAAGTAAAACTCATTGGCCAGAACCACATCTCTGGAAGTCTTCATTTCGGCCACCTGTTGCTCCATCTTCTGTACTCTTTCTTTTTGATTGGCCAGTTGATTTTCTCGTCTCTCGATCTCTTGAATTTGAAAGTTTACTGTTCTTGTATATGATTCTTTTTCATGTCTGAGATCTGCAATTAGTTTCTGTGTCTGTGCTTCCTTGGTTAAGTAATGTTTGAGCATATTGTTTACATCTGATAGGTTTTCTTTTGTCCCTTGCAGTTCTTCTTCTGTTAATTTAGCTTGTGTCTGCTGTTCTTGACTCTACTGCACTAATTCTTGTAGATGAATTCTGGTTTCTTCGAGCAAGTTTCCTAAGGCGATCCTTGCATCTTCCTTGTCCTGTATATCTTGCTTCATTTTGCTGATTTCTGCATTTGCAATCTGTAATGACTCTTCTTTCTTTGTGAGTTCCGCCACGGCCGCATCTCTCTGATTGGCAATCGTCTGTTGTTCGGCAATTTGAGCTTGGAGCTGGGCAATCTGTGAGTTGAGCTGATGGTTTTCGGCTTTAACTGCATTTATCTCTTCTTGTAGTGGCGTGATGTCTGCTTCTAGAATGTCCACTTTGTGTTGTAGCTCATTCCGGATGTTGTCTGTGGCTTCTTTCATTTGGATTGGCAGTTGCTGTGATAGGCTAATGAGTAATTGACCCATGTTGGCCAATTCAGAAATTTTGGGAATCGACGGAAGTGGCAGTGGAGGTCATGGTTGGGATGAGGAGGCGGTGAGCAGTTGTTGGGAGTTCGGTGGAGAGTAGTTGAGGGAGGAGGATGAAGAATCAGTGGTTTCGGTAGGGTGAATGGGTTGGATGGGGATAATGGGGTTGATAGGGGGTTCCGGTGGGGGAGTGGGAATGACAGTATGAGATGTTACCTGATCTATGTTTTGTTGTGCATTGTCTGCGACTGTGGACTCAACTGCCTTAAGCAGCCTTTCGAATGCTTCTTTCACAAGTTGTTCTTCATCTGCTTGTTGTTCCCTTTCAGACTGTTGTTGTGATGCTTCTTCGGTAGATGTTGTGTCAGCTTCAGTATGATTTTCCTGTTGTTGCTCCTGGGAAGATTGTGCGGAGGATTCATTCTGCATTGATGTTGTGGTGTCGTGGAATGTTTCCTCATCCCGTTTTTCTTCTTCTTTGTCGTCATCTTTGTTTCCTTCGGCAGATCCCTGTGCTTCACTCTCAGAAGAACTAATTCGGATCCTTTTTCTGCGGGAGAGCTGGTTTAGCTCCTCTTCATCTTCTTCTTCATCGTCCCATAGTTGTACTGATTCTTCATGTCGCTGAACAGGTCCTCTGGGTGGTGGTTGTGCTGCAAGTATTGCCGGAAAAAGAAATGAAAGGATGTGCGGCAATCTAGATCTTTGCATGCCTATCTTGTTTACCTGTTCCATAATGGACACGCACTCTCGGTGAATGCGGTGGAAGAAGAAGGATGCGAAGTTGACTGGTTCTTGCGCAGCTAATTCTATGGCAAAGTAGAAGGGGCGGGATATTCCATAGGTGCGTTTCTGTAGGTTGAGAATGGCTACTAAGAACTGGAGAGATGATCGTTCTGGTTCCAGTCGGCAGAGAATCGCATACTTGTTGGATGAACGCCTAGGAAATAACTCTACCATTCTAGCGACTGTCAGACTTGGGCCATTTTCCCGGCCTTGCGAAGGGAGTCTAAAGGCTTCTGCAAAAGCTTGGAATGTGATGAGGGTACGGGATGGGAGGGAGGTGATCGGCCAACTCTGCTCGGTGGAAGGTGTTTTGGTGATGGCGGAGATGATTTGGGTGAAGAATGGGTGGGACTCCATTGAATGCCAAGGTAGTTCAGCGAAGTTGTTAAGCCCACGAATGCGCAGGAACTCTCCTACGTCTGTAGGGAGTCCATCACGGAAGGCAGCGTAGTTAGCCAAAGCTTCCATGGCGCACACAGCGATAGTAAATACAAGCACGCAGAGCACAGGGTAAGCACACAGAGCACAAAAAACACAATAGCATTTTTCGGCGAAACAGAAACGGTTAAGTAGATGCGTCGCAGTGGAGAGCAATGAAGGATGATTACTCATCGCACGGTATTGAAATGATAATTCTTAACTTTGGTGTGCATGCGTGGGTAGCTGGCAAGGGCAGGGCAGCTGTGGACATAATTAGTTAACAAAACACGGATATCTACAGACTTATTTTATTAAGCACGCAAAATAAAAGAAAAGAAAAGAAAAGAAAAGTGAAGGGGACGCCAAAAAACGCAGCCAACTGCAAAACGTTTCAGTGCCGGTTAGACCTGTGTTGATACGGCTGCAACTTCGAACCGTTAATGACTTTCGGAAGAGGGATTCCGGTCAACGTAGTCAACCGAAAAGTTGTTGGGCCCACTTTCTCAGAAATTTGGTAGGGACCAAACCATCGCAACTTGAATTTGCCTGCAGAGCGATTCGACTTTGCATTGTACAAGAGTACAAGTTGTCCCACCGCAAAAATTGGGGTCTTTAGATATCGGTCATGTGTTCGAGTTTGTCTTAGCGGTACTTCCTGCATAGTCAAAAAACTGTGCCATCGATGCTCGTCTAATTCCCTGAGTGTATCCAACCGAAAGGACAGTGATTCTTCCGGTAGTAGTTTCTGGTTGATGGCTACTCTTAAACTTGGTATAAGTATCTCCATCGATGCTATTGCTTCTAATCCATAAGCCAGTTTGAAAGAGGTTAATCCTGTTGTTACTTTGTATGTAGTCCAATATGCCCATAATACTGCAGGTAGTAGTTGATCCCATCTTTCCGGTGCTTCCATAATCAATTTTTGAAGCATATTCAACAAAGTTTTGTTTGTACTTTCAGCCAAACCATTAGCACGAGGATAATAAGGAGAACTAAACTTATCTTGACCTGGAACGAATGTGTGAGTACTTTCATTAAATTGTTGACAAAATGAGTGCCTTGATCTGTAACAAGTTCCAGTGGTAAACCAAAACGTGGAAAGACATCGGTTAGCAGACACTTTGCTACCGCAATAGCTGTAGCAGACCGTAAAGCCCACGCTTCTGCCCATCTGGTAGCATAATCAGTACATGTCAAAATATAACGATTGTTACTGAGGATTGCTGGTGGTGTAATAGGTCCAATGAAATCTAGACCCCACTTCTGAAAAGGTTCTAATGGCAGGATAGGTTGTAGCGGAAAATAATGACGTGGTAACGGTTGTCCAGACCTCTGACAATTATCACATCTTTTTACAAACTGCAATACATCCCTGTACATAGTAGGCCACCAGAGACCACTTTGCAGAATTTTCCGGTGTGTTAAGTCTATAGCAAAATGGCCACCGGAAGGAATTGAGTGAGCCAAAGTAATAACTGAGTTAGCTTCATGTGGTGGAATACATCGAAGTAAAATTCCAGTATGATCCACATAGTATAATTCCCCAGCAATCAACCGAAATCGGCGGCTAAAAATTGCAATTTTCCTACGTATTGCCGTAGAAGTCTGAGATGGAAGGCATCCATCGGTGAGGAAGGTCAATATTTGATCATAGTATGTAGATGGCATAGGTGGGTCTATAATTTCATCATTAGTTGGTTCAGAGACATAAATTGATGGTGTTGTGTCATCTACACTGACCGGAGCTTCACCCGAATCTAAGCGAGACAAAAAATTTGCTAAGGCATGTGAACTGCCTGGCCGATGAATGACTTCGTAGTCAAAAATTCTTGTAAAAGTAGAACCCATCGTGCTAATCATCCTCCTAGATGCTGTTGCCGAACTAGATAAACAAGTGCAGCATGATCTACATGAAAAGTAAATCTACGGCCCAGCAAATAATGCCAGAATTTCTTGATAGAATTTACTAGACCTAGACATTCTCTTTCTGTTACAGAGTAATTCTTTTCAGTAGGGGCCAATCTTCGACTTGCATAGTACACTGGTCTGAACCACTTATCGGTTTGTTGCATTAGAACGCTTCCTATTGCTATATCTGAAGCATCAACAAATACATGAAATGGGCGATCCCAGTTGGGAGGCTGTAAGATGGGAACTTGTGTTAATAAACACTTTAAACGATCAAATGCTATCTGACATTCCTGAGTCCACTCAAACTGTCGAGGAGTCTTGGTGATTAATCTGTTCAGTGGTATTGCTAAGTGAGCAAGCCATCGTAAGTGTCGTCCATGCCATCTTACTTGGCCCATGAAGCGCATTACTTCCTTCGGTGTAGTGGGCACCGGAGCTTCTAACACAGCTGAAATTTTATCTGGGTCCACCTGTATACCTTGTGCAGATACAATGTGGCCAAGTAGCTTTCCACATGACATCGTAAACACAGATTTTTTTGGGTTCAAACAGAGTCTGTATTCTCTGTACTTTTCAAAGCAGCACCGTAAATGGAACAGGTGTGCTATCATCTTACCGAAAATTGAAAAATCGTCAAGATATACTTGCATAAAAGAGGTAAGGTAAGGAGAAAATAATTCCTGCATACACCTTTGGAATGTACTTGGGGCATTTCTTAATCCAAACCACATAACAGTACATGCGAAAACACCCCGTTGGTAATGAAGGCAGTCTTCAGTATATCTTGTTCAGCCATTCTAACTTGATTATACCCACTGTACCCATCTAAGAATGAATACATTTCATGTCCTACTACTCTATCAAGCATTGTGTCAAGAAAAGGGAGCAGAAATGGATCAGGCATTGTTACTGCGTTCAATTTTCGGTAATCTACACATATTCGCAATTGCTTATTCTTTTTAGGGACAATAACAATTGGAGAGATCCATTCAGCATGCTCTATTGGTACAATGAATCCAACCTTTAATAACCTATCCAATTCTGCCTTTACCTGTGATGCATAGTTTGGATTCATCCGGTAGCTGGGTTGCTTGATCGGTGTTGCTTCTGGCTTCAGCATGACCTTGTGTTGGTAGATGCGTGGGTCCAGGCCTTTCATGTCCTTGTAATCCCATGCAAATACATCAGAAAATTCTCGAAGTAGCTGAATTAAATCTGCTTGAAATAATTCTGGTAAGCTCTCTTTTATTTTAACAGGTTGTGGATTTTCTTCATCACCTAAATTGTAACTGGTCAGTTGATCTTCTGGAACATAGAATTGTTGAGGCTTGTCTGTATTCTCAGCTGGGTTAAAGAGTTGTTGTAGATCAGCGTCATCTATGGTAGCCTTATCTTCTTCCATATCTTTTTCTGTTACAGTCATCACCGTACACACTGTAGGATTCCAGTGATCTACAACAGATTGTAGATCAACAGTTCCTAGGGAGATCAAGTCAATGTTATTTTTCAGAAACTCTTCTTCTTCATCATCTGACAACCCATCTAGCATATGAACTGGTTCCGCAAAATACGGTCTAGCATGCAACTCGCAAGGTTGTATAGCATCTAATTTTACAACATATTTACGATTATTATCCTTGAAAGTGAGTTCTTGTGCAGACCAATCCTATATCACCTTAGCGTGCTTCAGCCAAGGTCGGCCGAAAAGGAGGTTGTAATCAAGAGTGGATTCCGGTAAATCTAGTATGACAAAGGTCATTTTAAATGTTGTACCTTGTAAAGTGATTGGTACATTTCGTACAAGTCCTATGGGATGGACTCTTGATTGGTCGGCCATTCTGACAAAAAACTAAAGTAATTCGATTTCGGTCCACCCTAACTTTTTACACACTGCAGCAGTAGCAATGTTGACACCAGATCCTCCATCAATTAGTACCTGTGTGATTTTATGATTTTTATACCATACCGTAATCAAAGGAACTGAATGATCGACCGTAGAATCAGGTTTCGGTTGCACTGTTGCTGTCGCTGGAATGCAGGGAGGCACAGGACTGAATTGTTGTTGGAATTGTTGTCGAACTCCCGGTACTAGTGCAAGTAATTGGCCCAAAGGAAGAGTGATGGAAGCTTTAGATAAAATTTCCCAAGCCTTTTGTGATTGGATTGTTTCCATAGATTCTGAAGATGATGCACCTGCTGAAGATGATGTGCCTGCTGCTGAATTGGAATCTTGTTGTTGTGTTCCTTCTTCGGCTAACGGAGTCTGGGTTACCGGAATAGGATCTGGGAAGACTAGAGGTTCTGCAGTGGTCCATTAACTAGCTTTATCGTACATCCTTTGTTGTTCATGTATGCATGGTTCAAATATTTGTGCTGCTGGTTGCAGTTGTTTACCGGAGCGGGTCTAAATTACTGCAGCGTGCGTTTCTACTGGTGTGATTTGTACCATATTAGCCATTGGATTTTGACGTTCTTTCTTGCTCTGATCATACTCAGCTCCATCCTTACAAAATCTTCTAATGTGACCAAATTCACCACAGAAATGGCAGCGCGGTGGTGGCAAATTGGGATTTTCCGGTAGCGGTCCGGTCTGCCAGCGGTTTGCATTATAGTTATTATTTCTCTATCTTCTGTAATTTCGATATCCTTGTTGCTGGTTGTTTCTCATTTGCGGAGGAACATAGTCATTGGTTGGCTGCCCTGGTTCCTGTATAATTGCATTAACAGTCGCTGTTCCCTGCACTTTGGCGTTATATGCGCAGTTTTCGGTGGTGTGTCCGGTAGTGTTACAGATAGCACAAAACAACTGATTAAGTGCACAAGTGGCACTAGTATGGCCTGAATTCTTGCATATAGTGCAGTACATCTTTCTGGTTGGATCTTCGACGACATTTTTATTTGCTTTTAACCACTCCAGATCTTCTATAAATCCTCCAACCTTGTTTTCCAATTGTAGAGCCATTGCAATCACTGCATCTAGCGTCATCGCTCCTACACAACGTATGATCATAATCTGTTTAAGTTGCGGGGTCAATCCATTGATAAACCATTGATTAATAACGTCGTCCGGTAGGTTGGCATGTGCTGGTGGTAACTGCCTCAAATGAGTCCTGAATAGAGTGGCGTACTCCTGTACTGTTTGATTTATCTTCTGTCTATTGTTTTGTAGGTAGTCAAAAATTTTGGCTGGATTCTTCTTTAGCCTGAATCTCTGCAAAAAGGCATCCCTTACTGCTTCATAGGTGCCGAAATGGTTAATATCATATTATGTAAGCCATCTAGCTGCTTCGTTGACCAATGTCGATTGGAAAACAGTTCCCAAACTTACGGCTCACACCCAGTACTATACTAATGCTGAGAGGAGCATCAAAGATTGTCGTACTTAGATATTACCGTCACAGTCTTAGCTCAACCACGGGTATCGAATACGCAAGATGCTATGTTGCAGCGACACATAAACTTACTGGAAATACCGGAAACAAGAGTAATCGTTAACCTTTACCTACTAGATCTAAACAGTCAGGCAACACCGTAGACACAGAGAACTTGAGAGTTCAACTACACAGTACTGAAGGCTCAGTGCACGACTTAGAAAGATCCCTACTGCACTTAACTTTACCGTATGAAGACAGATTCCAACATTGCAAACAACACAGCACAGATCTGAATACCAGAATGCTACTACAGTTGCTCAGATTTCACCAACCACTGGCAGAACATTCCAAGAAGGGGTAACACACAATGCGCGGGCTAACACCATAACTCAATAGAGATTCGCAAACAACTTACTCAGACAACAGTCCACGATCTATTAGCTGTGAATGGAACTCGCAACCTCAAGAGAGGTCGATAAGTAACAAAACACAGATACACATAGTACAATCGGAGTACACAGAAGTTAAACAACAGCGCTACAGTAGTGTTCAGGCAATCCTCCAGACGAACAGTCTGGTGATTCCACGAATTGTCTCACTGGTTAACAACAGAACAGATGTCGACGGCAGACAAGACAAGAGACGAACACGAACTCAGAATACAGGAGATATGCAAATGACACTATAGACAACGTCCGATCAGTCACCCAGACAGACAGTCTGGTGATCCGTCCCGTACCCGTCTCTGTGCGTCTTCTTGATTTATATAACTTTTTTTTTTTACAAACTGTTTGTAACTACTTTTTCACTCGTGTGAACAAGATTCAATTATACAATCTTCCGATCCGGCGGCCGCTAACACTACTTCATAAGATCTCCAATGTACTCAAGTTTCATCTCCTTGTTCTAACCTAGATTGAGAGGCATAAACTAGTTGGAACTAAGATAAAGTAAAGGAAAAGGATTCTTACCAAACAAAAATTGATTCCCATAGACTTTAGCTATGTTTCGGGATAGACAAGTAGTTGAATAGCTGCCTCCCAAATATTGGGACTCCATCTACCTTAGGAGGATCATCTCTCTATCCTCTATCCTGTTGGAAAAACATCTTAGTGGCTATGAGGACATGAAGTATCTTTCATAGAATTCAACAATCTATTTCGCATCCAATGTGTCAAATTCTATGCCATATTGACATGTGTCTCAATTTGAGCTTAGTTTTGGAAAAGAAGATCCAACTTTAGACCAAAGGATGAATTTTCATTGGTCACCATCCGAGTACTAAAGGAAAAAGAAAATCCATGAATTTCAGCCATAATTTGTTTTCAAGTCCCCCCATTCAATGCACACAAACAACATTAGGAAAAAGATAGATCTTTACATTCCAATTGAATGTGAAATGATAAGAATCCCGGACATACATACAATCCAAAAAAAATTATAAGTGGGAAAAAAATCCTAAATATCACGTGTGTTCACACAATATATCACTACTAAATTATACTCACAAATCTTCCCTAGACAGATGCATTGAAATGAAAAAAGCTTTAAACTTCTTGGAAAGACAAAACCTTTGTAAAAAATCTCTACATAATGATTGTAGAAAATGAAATATTTTATATTTCATGAAGCATAAGGATGAAGTGTTTTCATGCTTTAAGAAATATTTAGCTCTTGTGGAGAATCAAATAGATAAAACCCTAAAAAGACTAAGATCAGATGGAGGGGGAGAATATTTCTCCCATGAATTTGATTCCTGCCTCCAAAATAGAAGAATCAAAAGTGAAATCACTACCAAATATATCCTTGAGCATAATGGAGTGGCATAGAGAAGGAATAGGAAGATCAAGCTACCATATGATCTAGAGGAATATTTCCCAACTCTCTCAGGCAAGAATACACACTCTTGAAGCATCAAGTGATTGTGAAGATGATCAAGAGACTCCAAGAAGATGAATAAACTCATGGAGATCCAAAGTCAAGTCTAAGGTGCAGGAGTTGAGAGATGTAGAAGAATCCTCTCAAGAAACCATTGAGAGATCTACTAGGGAGAAGAAGAAGCTAGAGAGGTATGGGTATGGTACATCCGTAGTAACTAAAACTCTATATATTTAGCACAAGCCTTGAATTTTGAGATGCACTCATCTTATGAGGAGGCAAAGATGAAACCAGAATGGATGAATGCTATGGAAGAAGAAATTTAAGCTTTGTAAGAGAACCATACTTGGAACTTTGTGCCCAATACTTCAACCATGAAGATGATTAGATCTAGGTAGATATAAAAACTGAAGAAGATCTCTTATGGAACCATTAATCGGTATAAAGCTAGACTTATGGCTAAAGGCTATGCTGAGACACAAGGAATCGAATATGGGCAGACATTTTCACCTATGGCAAAGATGCCAAACATCACAATACTTATGAGCATTGCAACTTCCAAGAATTAGAAGATCTACCAAATGGATGTAAAGAATGCATTTCTAAATGAATGGATATCTGAAGAGGTATATATGGAACAACCTCCTCAATTTGAAGATTCACTCTTTCCTCAACATTTATGCACGTTAAGGAAAGCTTTATATGATCTCATGCAGGATTCATAGTTAGCAAAGCAGATATTTCACTCTTTATTGAGAGGAATCAAGGAGAATTCATGTACCTTGTGTATATATGTAGATGATATAACACTCACAAGTAATGATGTTGAAGGCATTAGGATGATCAAGCTACAAATGAAGAAGGAATTCAAGATTAGTGACCTAGGGAAACTCACATCCTTCCTAAGGTTGGAAGTTGTGTACACAAAAAAGGTATGTATCTCACTCAAAGAAAATACATCAAGGATATGCTCGCCAAGTTCAAGATGGAGAATTCTAAGATCCCCAATACATTCATGGAGAAAAATTTCAAGCTAAGTGCTCATGAAGAAGAGCCAATTGAGGACATAAAAAGTTATTAGGGCTTAGTGGGTAGCTTAAACTATGCCAGATTGAGTAGAGTAGACATTCGCTATATTGTAAGTGTTGTGAGTCCATTTATGCACACTCCTAGGAAATATCACATGGAAGCAACCAAGAGGGTACTCAAATATTTGAGAGGTACCATTAATGAAGGTTTGTATTATCCATATACATCTCATAGAGACATAAAGCTCTTCTCTTATGCAGATTGGGTAGGTTCTAAAGATGGCAAGAGAATTATATTCCGATATCTCACTTTTATATGTACAAAGCTCATCTCATGGTCATCAAAGAAGCAACCTATGGTTGCACTTTTATCAATTAAAGCTGACTATAGAGGATAGCTAATGAAAGTCAAGAATCCATGTGGATCAAAACCTTGTACTCAAACCTACATCTCAAGTCTTCTACTCCTCACATTTCTAGAGATAACATAAGTTCACTTCATCTAGCAACAAATCCAATTTATCATGCTCGGACCAAAAACATAGAGGTTCATTATCACTATGTTATGGAGAAAATCACAAGCAAGGAAATTGAACTCTCATACGTATCCACTCAACAACAATGTGCAGATATGATGACCAAGGCATTAGATGGAGTGAAGTTAAACAAGTTCAAAGCTAAGATTGGAATACAAGAAGCATCAAAGGACTAAATACTTAAGCATCTTGGGCATGAGGGGGATTTCTTGGTGCATGAAGAAAGCTTAAGTGCTTGGTTAAGTGCGCATTGGACTTCTTTTGAATTATGAGACATAAACATACATTTATCACAAAGATATAGTTTGAAGGTTCAAAGGTTAAATATTTATCTTCTATCTTAGTCAAATATAAAAGTGATAGATGAAGAGAGTCTCATGAGATTAGTGAGAGCCAAAAGCCATGACTTGTTTTTAAATCAAATCTTAAATCATCCAAAATTTAGATCACTTTTAGGTAGAATTCCTAAGTGTCATCAAGTCTAAGAAATATATATACACCATGTTTTGAGTCACAAGATAATTGCAAAGATTAGAGCATATCATCACACTCAAGATTAGAGCAGATCACCACACTCATATTGGGTGCGCATTGTACTACCTTGAAGCTATATAATTTCTCCACACTCTCTTTGTATCATACTTCAATTAGCAGTACATTTTATACTTTATTTCTATTGATTTGAGAATCTCCAATATATGTTACAATACATTGAGTAACTCTATCAAGTTCTCTAAGTCATTTTCTCTATGTGAGACTACTCATTGTCCACTCAATATAGGAACACTTAGATAGGACTTTAATCACTATTTCCACAAAGTTTTATAACCATTGGATGCATAGATATTGAGTTATGAGTAATTCTATGTGATAGGGTGTGTGTATCATCATCCTCGAAAAACATCGGGTCTAACCCCTGGACTTCTTATGGACATTGCTCTTTGTATGGTCACTCTAAATTCATGAAATAACTTGGTATATCGTGCTTAATAATTCATTTGAAAGTGTGCAAAAACTCTCTAGAGGATTGTTGTGAGGCTATGATCACTAAACAAAACAATGAAAGTTTTGTTCCATAAATAGAAAAGTTTCTCAAGGTACCTTGCATTCACAACTTATTTGTTTTGACAAAAAAATTGGTAATGATGCTCCAAAGCAATATAGTGTTCTAAATCATACATTGGGAGCTTAGGTATTATATTAAGATTCTTTGAAGTTATTAAGGCTATTCTAGAGCAAGCTTTTTCCAAGATCATCTCATCTCTACATACTTACCATCACCTCTTCACATAGGGATATCCCTTCAAGCCTAAGGACAAAGATCTAGACCCAAAAGTTTTTATTAGCACCTTAAAAATATCCAACAATTTCCCTAAAAGTTTCATGTTGAAGGAAGATGTTTTCAATATTTGTATCCTCAAGAGACTGATTTGACATAAATGTTTTGTTAAAAATCCACTTTTTGTACTCTAGAGCTCATGAAAAATATCATTTATCAAGTCTTGCATGCTCATATTTATTTTTTAATCTTGTGTTTATTTTCAAATATGGTTTTTTGAACTTGACCATGGGGTGCATATATGGTGTCAAGACCTCTCCTAGTAAACTTTGTCCAACAAAAAGGGGAGGAAAAACCTTAAAGAAGGATTATTTTACATCTACTTCTCTCTAGAACTTATATTATTTTTTGTTTCTTATTATAATCAGATTTTGATCAATCGGAGGGAACTCCACCACCTCCTACCCATGCAACAACTTCACATGTGTCCTCCGATAGGAATTATGATGAATTTTACTATCAAGAGCATATTATATGTTGGTGAAACTCTTGTTATGGCATGTATTGAAGATCACGATTGGAATGTATTGAACATGAGGCAGAGTATGGTACTTTTGAGCATGCACCATCACCTGGTCAACGTGATAATGCTTGGGTATGTATTTTTTCTATAAATTAATGTCATTATTTTATTTAAAAACCATATAAAAAATCAAATTACTATTGATATACAGGAATACTTGCTCGATGATGATGATGATATTTTTTCTCATAATGTTAATATACCTCGTACACGTCATGGACTTGCTGTTCATCAATTACAAGCAACGGTTTCTAGAAATCCTCTACCTCTTGGTCTAGAGACTGAAATGGGTGGAGATTATCTTTTGTCAGCTCGTGATCATTCTCTAGTACAAACATATGATAGAAGAAGATATGGAGGATGGAATAGAGGACCACTTCCTTTAGATGGAGAGGTTTTCAACTTTTGGGGTAATCACTATATTATTGCTCCATCCACTATTACTAATGCTGGTTGTGGTCTCTTTATTGTAGAGGATTTGTATGTGCCTCTGAACTCTGAAGTCACTCTTATGTCATTTTGTGGTCCTATATATGGATGGGGAGATTGGCATCAACTTGCACATTATGTTCAAAGCATGAGTACTTATGGAGTATGCTGGAATGCAGCATCCCTTACTAGTAGAAGGATTTCACATGTAGAAAATGAAAGATTATATATTGATGGAAGACCTCATACACATGGAAATATAGCAGGTTTAATAAATATAAGTCGAGGGTTACATAATAGTTCAAGCAATGATTGCACATTTGAGGAGCATGAAAATAGTCATGAATCACCAACCATGAGTAGAGATGTATCAAGATACATAGTTGTCAATGCTATTACTACATTACATAGTGGTGATGAATTACTAGTGAATTATGGATGGCGTAGACATCCAAGAGCACCTTTTAGCTAGAGAGATAATGAGAATTTTCTATCCATATTTAATAACTTATATATTTAATTTTATGTTTAAAGTTTACTTTTTATTGATTTATGGAGTACTAATGATTTTTATTCATGTATGTAGATTCCAATGTATGATGATGATATTCCTTCACACCATTCACAATTGCTAGTAAGACCTCATTTATCAGAAGCTTCTAAGAGGAGGCTACCCAAAAGTGATCTTGTGGAATATGCAAGATTGAAAGATCTATATTCAAAAGAAGATAAAGTACAAGATTTGTGCAACAATGATGAAGATGATGGCATGGCAGATTTTATTGAGGATTGGTATCAAAATGACACTGAGAGCATTGTTATTTCTAAAAATGAGAAATATCTTCGAGAGGAATGTCTAAAGCATGTATATGAAGGAAGTCGTTTGACATGACTAAGTGCCAGCTTACTTATTCTCAATCTTCAAAATCGTTTTGGATGGAGTAATGTATCTATTTTGGCATTATTAAGGTATAACTTTGAATTTTCTATATATATATATATATATATTCTTCTTGACACATCAGTTTTCCCTATTCTAGTCCACCTAATACCTTGAAGTTGTTAGTAAAATAGGAGGACCAAATTTGTAAAATGTGAGGACCAAATTTATCTTGAAGATTTTGAAGGATGGAAAATTAATTTTAAAGGATGGATGGAAAAAAAGCGTCCATTCAATGCAGGTTTTTATTCTTACTTTAGCGTCCATTCAATGCAAGTTCTTGTTCTTACCTTAGCTAAAGTAAGAATAAAAACCTGCATTGAATGGACACTTTTTTGTCTGCCCATCCTTTAAAACTATTCATGCATCTTTCAAAATCTTCATGATAAATCTGATCCTCCCAATTTACTAATGACTTAATACCTCCATAGCTAACTGATACTTTATATTTGTAAACAAATATGCAAGACAGGTAATAGATTGACTATAAAATGGGAGACAGCCACACGATTCAATGGTCTAGATATGAAAATCTGCAAACCACAATATACAAAAAAAAATAAAAACAAAATCAAATATACACAGCTACACATGCATAGATACATATACATACATACATACACATTCATACATATATAAACATACATACATACATACACATGTATACACACATACATATACATATATGCATACACATACACATACATATATATACATACATATACACCTATAAAACACATATACATACATACATATACACATACACATATGTATACACATGCACATGAATATACACATCCACATACACATACACATATATAAAATTATATGCATATATATATGTATATCTATTGATTTATTTTTTTAATATATCCTTTTTCGATGAACTTACAGGTTATTATCTGAAACGTTTTTACCAAGTCAGAATATTCTTCCTACCTCACATGATGAAATGAAGAAGATAATCAACAATCTTGTTATAGATTATCAATGTATACATGCATGCCCTAATGATTGTATTTTATATAGAGGTAAATATGCAGACTCTTTGACATGTCCCAAATGTCAATCTCCTTGATATAGAGAGGAAGAATGTAAAATCCCAAAAAAGGTATTGAGACATTCTCCATTGCCTCCACAGATTAGACATATGTTTCAAAGCCCCGAATTATCAAAGCTTTTGACATGGGGACATGATCATGAAAGTACTGATGGAATAATCAGAATTCCTCATGATAGTGTCGCTTTTTAGCATATTGATTGTACATGGCCTTAATTTGCACAAAATCCACAGAATCTAAAGTTAGGAGTTGCATTAGATGGGTGTTAATCCACTCTCCATGAAATCCAGTAAATGGTCAACATGGCCAGTGGTAGTCATAAACTATAATCTTCCGCCATATCTTAGCATTAAAAAGGAACATTTAATGCTTTAACTTTTAATCCCAGGCATGTCATTGATGTATCAAAATACATCAATGAAAGACATATTATGGTTCCTAGTATTGTGGCTTGGACTATTCATGATTTTCTAGGATATGGTGTTTGTTCAGGCATTGATATAATTTTTTCATTCAATATGCATATAAATAAATGTGATTTAATATAATTACATTTTTATTGTTTTCATGATGTAGGAATATCTACTAAGGGTTATAAAGGTTTTCCATATTGTGATGATTGGTTGAGATCAATCTATAGTAAGAATCTCAACAAAAATATTTATCTTTGACATTGACGATTCTTGTGTGATGATCATCCATTAAGATCTAAAAGAGAAGCGATACATTTTAATGGAAAGCTTGAAATAGGTCAGTGTGCAAAACTTATGACGCCTATGGATTGGTATAAAAATTGACAGATGGACCTCTGATAGATCTAGAATCAGAAACCTTGAGTGATAATGAAGATAATGAGTATGTGAAGAGAGGTAAAGGAAAATTGGCACTCATAGAGAAGATATCAATATGGTATTCTTTGGAATATTGGAAAGAATTAAAAGTATGTCATCTTCTTGATCCTATGCATATTTTCAAGGATATTGGTTATTCACTATCGCAGCGTCTTCTTGGACTAAAAGATACCATAGCATCAAGGAATGATTTGAAAGATCAAAACTCAAAACCAAAGTTATGGCCAATTTTCGATAGACATCGATAGGAAACGACTTATGCACCTTCTCCTTGGGTACTTACATCAAAAGAGATACAGACTATCAACAATAGGATTCAATTGATTAGGACTCCTACAGGATATGGAGCATCTTTCCAAAACATGTTTACAATGGATGATAAGAGCTTATCTGGGATAAAGACCCATGACTGACATAACTTTTTGAAACATATTTTACCTTTGGTTGTCCATGGATGTACAACAAAAGGAGTACAAGATGTGATCTATCATCTTGGATCGCTTATAAGGTAATTATGATACTTTTATATCTAATGTGTATGAATATTTGATATCTTTTATTTTTGAATAAAATTCTTTATATTTGTTTTATGATATGTATAGGTGGATTACATCAGAAGAGATTGACAAAAACTCGATCCCACAAAAAAAAAATGTGAATGCAAAGAGCTACTATGTTTGATGGAGAAAGAGCTTCCTACTTCATCTTTTGATATTCAGGTTCATTTATTAGTCCATCTTGTAGATGAAATAGAGATTGTAGGTGTTGTCAACACTCGATATATGTTTTGGGTCGAGTGATTTATGGGAATATTAAAAGGTTATGTGTGACAAAGAGTGAAACCAGAAGGATCCACGGAAAAGGGTTGGATGCTTGAGGAGTGCATGTATTTCATTAGTGAGTACCTTGAAAGAGTTCATGAAGAAGCTCCACGAGCATGGACCAGCAAGTCTTCTTCAAAAATAATAGATGAGGTATTATCAGGTAAGGGAGTTCCATTTTTATTTACATTTCAAGAAAAAAATGATGTTTCTACTTTTATAGCATATAATAGCGAATGCATGCAAGCACACATACTCATATCCACATATATATGCATAAAAGCAATGCATACCGTGCATTATCATGACGATGAGCCATACGTGTCCGCATCTCTTTTAGACACCACTTATGTGACCATCCTGTCCCAAACTCTGTCTCAAGTGAACTAAGTACAAATTTTTTATCCCTCTCATCATGCTCACTACAAAAATTAAATAAATCATGTAAATAAAACATAAGATATTTATTTCAATTTATATGGAAAATTTATACTTACTTCCACTGTAAGTGGAGAAGGCGCAAGTAAGAGTCGCATAATGCTTGCATTCTTCTCTTGAACTCCAATCCATTCCCTATGTACACAATGTTCCCCTCTAGCTCTATATCGCACTCTAGCCATAAGGTGCCTATGCATGTCCTCATAGGCATCTGTGCTCTGCTATCATGATCTCGAGGTGGTATAGGTGTCCTAAAATAGATAGATAAAAATAAATAAAAATATGTGTTATAATATCATTAAAAAAAATTATGAAAAAAAACATACCTATGAGCACATAGCTCTCTTCCTGCATGTGGAACCGTAGAAGAGCCCTCCTCTGATCCCTGGGTAAGCATCTGGATCGTAATCCAGCTCATCATCAGGCATCTCTGAGTACTCATGCATGATGATCTCTAGAGTATCAGGCGGAACTCTTGCTCTCATAAGACTTTTTATGAGAGTGACTTTCACCTTTCTCTCTCTACTAGGATCCATAATACCTGTACATATAAAAAAATGGGTTAAAAATCAATATATATATGTGTATATATGTATGTGTTTATAAGTGTATGTAGGTGTATATGTGAGTGTGTGTATGCATGCATATGCATGTGCATTATGTGTTTATTTATATATGTGTGTGTGTGTATCTCTATGTGTGTAAGTTTTTATGTGTGTGTGTCTATGTGTGTCAGTGTGTGTGTGTGTGTGTCTATGTGTGTATATCTGTGTGTATGCATGTGTAGTGTGTTTGTGTATATGTGTGTGTCTATGTGTGTGTGTAAATTTGTGTTTATATGTGTGTGTATGTGTATATGTGTGTATGTGTCCATGTGTGTGTGTATGTATCTATGTGTGTGTATGTGTCTATGCGTGTATGTGTATGCATGTAAGCATATATCCATGCATATGCATTTGCATTATGTATGCATATGTGTGTGTATATGTGTGTATATGTGCATATGTCTGTGTATGCATGTAAGTATGTATGTATGCATATGTATATGCATATACATTATCTATGCATGTGTATGCATGCATGTGTATGTGTGTGTATTTCTCTTTACGTGTGTGTGTATGCATATATATGTGTGTATGCATGTGTGTCTCTCTCTACGTGTGTGTGTGTCTATGCGTGTATATGTATGTATGTGTATGTGTGTGTATGCATGTAAGCATGTATGTATGCATATGCAATATGCATGTATGTGTATGTGTGTGTATGCATGTAAGCATGTATGTATGCATATGCATGTGCATTTTGTATGCATATGCATGTGCATTTTGTATGCATATGTATGCGTGTGTGTATGTGTGTGTGTATGTGTGTGTATATCTCTCTACGTGTGTATGTGTGTATGCCTATGTATGCATGTGTGTGTATGCATGTAATTATGTATGTATGCATATGCATATGCATTATGTGTGTATGTGTGTGTGTATGTGTGTGTGTTTGTGTGTGTGTGTGTGTCTTCGTGTGTATGTGTGTGTATCTATGTGTATGTGTGTGCAAATCTGTGTGTATATGTGTGTGTATGTGTGTCTATGTGTCTATGTGTCTATGTGTCTATGTGTCTATGTGTATGCATGTATCTATGCATATGCATGTGCATTGTGTATGCATATGTGTGTGTGTATGTGTGTGCATGTGTGTATGTGTGTGTATGTGTGTGTATGTGTGTGTATGTGTCTATGTCTGTGTACATATCTATGTGTGTGTATGTGTCTATGTGTGTGTATGTGTATGCATGTATCTATGCATATGCATGTGCCTTATGTATGCATATGTGTGTATATGTGTGTGATGCATGAAAGTATGTATGTATGCATATGCATATGCATTATGTATGCATATGTATGCATGTATGTGTATGTGTGTGTATGTCTCTCTATGTGTGTGTATGCATATATGTGTGTGTATGTGTGTATATGTGTGTGTATGTCTATGTGTGTATGTGTATGTGTGTATGTGTGTATGTGTGTATGCATGTGTATGTGTGTGTATGCATGTAAGCATGTATGTATGCATGTACATTATGTATGCATATGCATGTATGTGTCTGTATGTGTGTATGTGTGTGTATAATGTTTCTGTATGCATGTGTATGTGTGTGTATAAATGTGTGTGGATGTGTGTGTGTGTGTGTCTATGTGTGTGTGTGTGTATACGTGTGTGTATGTGTATGTGTGTGTGTAAATGTGTCTCGATGTGTGTGTGTGTAAGTGTGTATCTATCTATGAGTGTGTATGTGTATATGTGTGTATGTGTCTATGTGTGTGTATGTGTCTATGTGTGTATGTGTCTATATGTGTATGTGTATGCATGTATGTATGCATATGCATGTGCATTATGTATGCATATGTGTGTGTATGTGCGTGTATGCATTTAAGTATGTATGTATGCATATGCATTATGTGTGCATGTGTCTATGTGTGTATATGTCTATGTGTGTATGTGTGTGTGTATATGTGTGTGTGTATGTGTGTGTGTGTATATATGAGTTTATGTGTTTGTATGTATGTGCATGTGTGTAAATTTGTGTGTATATGTGTGTGTATGTGTGTGTGTCTATGTGTGTGTATGTGTCTATGTGTGTGCATGTATCTATGCATATGCATGTGCATTATGTATGCATATGTGTGTGTATGAATGTAAGTATGTATGTATGCATATGCATTATTTATGCATATGTATGCATATGTATGCATGTATGTGTATGTGTGTTGTGTCTCTCTATGTGTGTGTATGTGTGTGTGTGTCTATGTGTGTATGTGTATGTGTGTATGCGTGTGTACGTGTGTGTAGCATGTAAGCATGTATGTATGCATATGCATGCACGTTATGTATGCATATGTATGCATGTGTGTGTATGTGTGTATGCAGTTAAGTATGTATGTATGCATATGCATATGCATTATGTATGCATATGTATGCATGTATGTGTATATCTCTCTATGTTTGTGTGTATATGCATATATATGTGTGTATGTGTATGTGTCTATGTGTGTATGTGTGTATGCATGTGTATGTGTGTGTATGCATGTAAGCATGTATGTATGCATATGTATAATTGTATGTGTATGTGTGTGCCTATGTCTCTTTGCGTGTGTGTGTGTACGCATATATATGTGTGTATGTGTATGTGTGTATGTGTGTATGCATGTGTATGTGTGTGAGTGAATTTAAGCATGTATGTATGCATATGCAAGCTCATTATGCATGCATATGTATGCATGTGTGTGTATGTGTGTGCATGCATGTAAGTATGTATGTATGCATATGCATATGCATTATGTATGCATGTATGTCGATGTGTCTATATGTCTCTCTACGTGTGTGTCTGTGTGTATGCATCTATCTGTGTGTGTATGTGCGTGTGTATGTGTGTATGTGTGTGTGTGTCTATGTGTGTGTGTGTGTGTGTGTCTATGTGTGTATGTGTGTGTCTATGTGTGTATAATCGTGCGTATCCATATATATGTGTATGTATGCATGCATATGTGTGTGTAAATGCGTGTGGATGTGTGTGTGTGTGTGTAAGTGTGTATGTGTCTATGTGTGTGTGTATATGTGTGTGTATGTGTTTGTGTGTGTGTGTCTATGTGTATGTATGTGTCTATGTGTATATGCATGTGTCTATGTGTGTATATATGTCTGTGTATGCATGTGTATGTGTGTATGTAAATTAGTGTATATATGTGTGTGTGTGTATCTGTGTGTGTATGTGTATGTGTGAGTCTATGTGTGTATGTGTGTGTGTGTATGCATATGTATGTGTATGTGTGTGTATGTGTGTGTATGTGTGTGTATGTGTGTGTATGTGTGTGTATGTGTGTGTATGTGTGTGTGTGTGCATACCTGGCTTCACGGAGTGTGTGTCCATCTCTCTCTCTCTCTCTCCCTCTCTCTCTATCTATCTCTCTCTCTCTCTCTCTCTCTCTTTGTGTGTCTGTGTGTCGCCCGTCCAAATCACACCACAAATGTGCCGAGAGAAATTGAATTTTTTATAACATTCCAAAGTGTCGCTTATGCGACACTCTAGAATACACGATGTCACTTATGCGACACTAAAGCATCACAAGAAGTTTTCCAACGTCATTAAAAGTGTCGCTAACTAGAGATGCTGTTTGCGACACATAGTTTTAGCATCACATAAGTGATGCTAACATTGCTTATGTGAAAACAGGTCTTTAAAAAAAACAAGGCCATATGCATGTATGTGTATGTGTGTGTATGTCTATTTACGTGTGTGTGTATGCATGTGTGTCTCTCTCTACATGTGTGTGTCTATGTGTGTATATGTATGTATGTGTATGTGTGTGTATGCATGTAAGCATGTATGTATGCATATGCAATATGCATGTATGTGTATGTGTGTGTATGCATGTAAGCATGTATGTATGCATATGCATATACATTATGTATGCATATGTATGTGTGTGTGTATGTGTGTGTGTATGTGTGTGTATATCTCTCTACGTGTGTATGTGTGTATGCATATGTATGCATGTGTGTGTGTATGTATGTAATTATGTATGTATGCATATGCATATGCATTATGTGTGTATGTGTGTGATGTGTGTGTATGTGTGTGTGTTGTGTGTGTTTGTCTAGGTGTGTATGTGTGTGTATCCATGTGTATGTGTGTGTAAATCTCTGTGTATATGTGTGTGTATGTGTGTGTATGTGTCTATGTGTATGTATGTGTCTATGTGTGTGTATGTGTCTATGTGTGTGTATGTGTCTATGTGTGTGTATGTGTATGCATGTATCTATGCATATGCATGTGCATTGTGTATGCATATGTGTGTGTATGTGTGTGTATGTGTCTATGTGTGTATATGTGTCTATGTGTGTGTGTATGTGTATGCATGTATCTATGCATATGCATGTGCATTATGTATGCATATGTATGCTATGTGTGTGTGTATGTGTGTGTATGTGTGTGTATGCATGTAAGTATATATGTATGCATATGCATATGCATTATGTATGCATATGTATGCATGTATGTGTATGTGTGTGTATGTCTCTCTATGTGTGTGTATGCATATATGTGTGTGTATGCATATATGTGTGTGTATGTGTGTATGTGTGTATGTGTGTATGTGTGTATGTGTGTATGTGTGTATGTGTGTGTGTGTCTATGTGTGTATGTGTATGTGTATGTGTGTATGCATGTGTATGTGTGTGTATGTGTGTGTATGCATGTAAGCATGTATGTATGCATATGCATATGCATTATGTATGCATATGGATGTGAATTATGTATGCATATGCATGTATGTGTGTGTATGTGTGTGTATAATGTGTCTGTATGCATGTGTATGTGTGTGTGTAAATGTGTGTGGATGTGTGTGTGTGTCTATGTGTGTGTGTATATGTGTGTGTATGTGTATGTGTGTGTGTGTGTGTCTATGTGTGTATATACATATGTATCTATACATATGTGTCTGTATGCATGTGTATGTGTGTGTGTGTGTAAATGTGTCTGGATGTGTGTGTGTAAGTGTGTATCTTTCTATGAGTGTGTATGTGTATATGTGTGTATGTGTGTATGTGTCTATGTGTGTATGTGTATGCATGTGTGTATGCATATGCATTTGCATTATGTATGCATATGTGTGTGTATGTGTGTGTATGCATTTAAGTATGTACGTATGCATATGCATTATGTGTGTATGTGTCTATGTGTGTATGTCTCTATGTGTGTATGTGTGTGTGTATGTGTGTGTGTTTGTGTCTATGAGTTTATGTGTTTGTGTGTATGTGTGTAAATTTGTGTGTATATGTGTGTGTATGTGGGTGTGTCTATGTCTGTGTATGTGTCTATGTGTGTGCATGTGTAAGCATGTATCTATGCATATGCATGTGCATTATGTATGCATATGTGTGTGTCTATATGTATGCATATGCATTATTTATGCATATGTATGCATATGTATGCATATATATGCATGTATGTGTATGTGTGTGTATGTCTCTCTATGTGTGTGTATGTGTGTGTGTGTCTATGTGTGTATGTGTATGTGTGTATGCGTGTGTACGTGTGTGTAGCATGTAAGAATGTATGTATGCATATGCATGCACGTTATGTATGCATATGCATGCACGTTATGTATGCATATGCATGCACGTTATGTATGCATATGTATGCATGTGTGTGTATGTGTGTATGCATGTAAGTATGTATGTATGCATATGCATATGCATTATGTATGCATACGTATGCATGTATGTGTATATCTCTCTATGTTTGTGTGTGTATGCATATATATGTGTGTATGTGTATGTCTATATATGTGTATGCGTGTGTATGTGTGTGTATGCATGTAAGCATGTATGTATGCATATGTATAATTGTATGTGTATGTGTGTGTCTATGTCTCTTTACATGTGTGTGTATGCATATATATGTGTGTATGTGTATGTGTGTTTGCTTGTGTATGTGTGTGAGTGAATTTAAGCATGTATGTATGCATATGCAAGTGCATTATGCATGCATATGTATGCATGTGTGTGTATGTGTGTACATGCATGTATGTATGTATGCATATGCATATGCATTATGTATGCATATGTATGCATGTATGTCTATGTGTGTGTATGTCTCTCTACGTGTGTGTCTATGTGTATGCATATATGTGTGTGTATGCATCTATATGTCTGTGTATGTGCATGTGTATGTGTGTGTATGTGTGTGTGTCTATTTGTGTATGTGTATGTGTGTGTCTATGTGTGTATGTGTGTATGTGTGTATGTGTGTGTCTATGTGTGTATATACGTGTGTATCTATATATATGTGTCTATATTCATGGGTATGTGTGTGTAAATGTGCGTGGATGTGTGTGTGTGTGTGTAAGTGTGTATGTGTCTATGTGTATGTGTGTATATGTTTTACATCTAGCATCTCATGCAAGTTGCTTCTTCACTTTACACTAGTATTATTAAAGCTTTGATGCATGTGATTCGCACATATGATTGCACCAACACGTAAACTATCATGAAAAAGCATCCAAAGTGCTCTAATCAATATTTTTGAGTCGTTAAGTATGATGATTTTCACTCGAATCCTGCATCTTTCGTCCTTCGCTTGACCTGCTCATTTCCTTCATGTAGTTGAATTGATTTTTCCATATGCACTCCATAGGCCACTACTATATATGCAAACACTTCAATCACCATTGTTTCCATGTTGCATGTCTTAAAGTGAAACACCAAACACCCCATGTGTAGTCATGTAGTGAGATCCATAGAAAGCTGGAATTGATCCACCCGGTGGTCTCCATTTGTGCCCCTACATCTTGCTAAACCCGACGTGAAAAATGATAGCTATGTGCTTAGGAATTTTGACATGATTCATTGTTGATTGTATTTTAATATTTGTGTTTTTTGTTTGGAGGTGTGTGGAGAAAGGAGGCTAGTTGACCACAACATCAAGTCTAGACATTGTTGTTGCTGAACCTTTTTCCTGCTTGTTGAGGGTTGTTTCCTAGTGAACTAAGCCCCTGCATGGGAAAAGAGCATTTTGGAGGAGGCTTGACTCTTCTTTCCCCCATCAATTCAAACGATGTTTCCACTTGCATGAAGCACATTCTAGTTTCTTGTATTTAGGACTTGGTTACTAAACCTTGTAAATATATTTTCACATTGCTCATTTTAAAGCCTCTACATCAGCAAACTTAAGGTAATAATTTTTCAGGTTCTTTTGAATTGTTGCATAAACACATAAAAAGTCATATGACTTGCGTTTTGAATTTTTGAAAAAAATGCAAAAAAAGAATCTTTGTTATATCACCTACACCAAAAAAGTTGATCATTATGTGCACAGTATGTTGACATGTCTTGTTGTATATGTGATTTGTATTTTTTCTATTAGGAGATAACCTTTAACCATATAAACTTTAAAAAACTTCAAAAAGAAGAATTAAGTTAACAAAAGTAAAAATAAAAATATCAAGAATCTTGTTTATGTGAAAATGTTTCTAAAGCTTGTGCGATATGACTAAAAGATTTCATCTCAATTATAAATTCATATCCTTATTGATGCTAAGATGTTGAACTTATGTTGATCAGAAATGATTTATTGTAGACAACCTAGTTCAGAAATACTTCCATTACTTTCGCATGACACAAAGAATGCACGACTTGTAGTTGTATGGCCTTAGATATTATAGAGTGTTAAATAGTCAAAAGATAAGCAGAAGTCCCAAAGTCTAGGTATACTTCTAAATCCATGCTTCTCTTTTCATTGCTTGCTCATAGGAATGGACCTTGAGTATGCGGACTTTCTTTATGATCTAGAGTCACACATAATGTCATCTATAAATTCTAGGTTTGATTCCAAATTGGATTTATCGATATTGTTTGGTTCACAAGTGACTCAAGCAATGGCACAAATTACTGATACTATGAAATTATTGAATGCACGAGTTGAGAATGAGTTTGCCTCTTTAGGTGAAACAATGAGATTTGCATTGGCACATGTACATGAAAGGTTAGATGCTTTTGACATTCAAATAAATAAGAATATGATAGGCAAACATAGAGATGGCTACAAGGCACAAGTTCAATGCATGTCTATACATTCGATGGGACAAAACCCTTTACTTGATCATAGGTCATGCACTCCTTGTGCAATATTGAAGAGATCGACTAGATACCAGAAGTGTATTGTTCAATGTTTTTGGTGTGATGAGATCGGTCATATCTTTGATAATTGTGTTGCATTTGAATATGCATGCAAACATAAAATAATATGTCAAATTGGGAAGAAAATATGTGATTTCCACACTCATGCACCTTTACACGAACTTAGGATGAGGGAGAATGACAAAAATTTTTTAGCAAACAAAGGCAAAATCAAGAAAATCAAGAATGTTTCAAACATATAAGAAGCAATGGAGACCGAAGAAATATGAAGATGATAAAACTACTAACCAAGAAAGTAAGATGTCAACAAATAATCAAGAATGTAAATGAAAAGGAACCAAAAACTTGGGAAAATAAAAAAATTGAACAAAGTATACAAGAAAAATTGGAAGAGCATGAGCAAGAAAATGAGCAATCAGTACACGTGATGAAGAAACATGATGACTATTATGTCATATGTGATCTCAAATGTTTAGAAAATGGTACTTTATTTGATCAAGAGAAAGTGAATAAGATGAAAACGAAATTGGGTTATGAAATTAAGAATGGAGAAACTAGAAAGAGTGAACCTAAGAAATATACCAAAGAACTTGATGAGAAGAAGAATACAAACGAAGAACAAAAGAAGATTACAAACAATGAACTAAAATATAAAGAGAAGGAAACACAAATTATTGAAAACATTATAAAAAGTGAGCATAATATGAAAAATTCATCAAAAAACTCTAAACCTTTATCATTGAAAGAAAGAGAAAAAGTACTTAGCAATAGCTGACTGATGAAATAAACATACTTCTCGATTATTCAAAATGAGATGGTGTGTAAATTAAAAGATTGTATTTGACTAATCATATTTACGAGATTTTTAAAACAGTTACTGATCCAAAGCCAATTCAAGGTTCTGAGTTTGAATGGTTTGCATGGAAGACAACTATTTTTTAGTTGCTTATTCATGTGTTATTATAGATGGATTTTTGAGAAATTCTTTCATGCATTTCATATCTATATAGTACCTTTCTTGATATTTTTCATTTTTTGTTTAGTATCAATAAGTGCAGGTAATGATCGAGAAAATATGAGGAGGATGAAGAATAGTGAAAATACTGAGCACAGAAATAAACTAAGTGAAACAATTCTTTACTTTATTTATTTTTTGATTGTTTATAGAATTTCTTTTTATGCATTTCATGATTATATATGTACATTATCCTAATATTTAAGAAAAAGTATTAAAATGATGGAAAGGAAGAATTAGAAACTTAAGTAGGGATGTGTGCGAGTTGAAAAAAGGAGTTAGAGATCCTATGGCTATTACAAGGATAGAAGAGGGAAAACTTGACTTGCGACTCCTAGTGGAGGTACACTTATTTTATATAGCTAGACTCTACCTTAATTTCTAAACCATTTAGCCAATGAGATCCTAGTTCCAAAGTATAGCATGCCTCTAGATCCTGTGCTCAGATTAGGGGTTAAGCCTTTCCCCTCTAACAAAAAAGTTGCAAAGAAAGAAAAAAATTGATTCATAAAGCAGTACACCAATGGTTGCTACAACATGATAAAAGAAAAATAAGAAAAGATGAAAAACAAAACAAGAAAGAAAAAAGAAAAAGTTATCATAAATGATTTGTGTTCTTGAAACCACTTCTGAAATGACTCTGTGGGGTATCCGAGGTGGATGTAAGTTGTAGAGGAATTAATTAGATGTATCTTAGGGCAAGTGGCTAGGAGATGACTGATAGAACACTTATATAAAATAAAAAGTACTTTTGAATAGGGTTTACAGAAAAGTAAGTACCATGACTATTTGAATGACTTTCATAGGACTTTCTAAAACTTGTTTTCAAGTTCATGCATTGAACGAAAAAGTTTTTAATCCAAGTTTTCATATTTTCAAAAGTTTTCTTTACTATCAGATTTTGTACTTGCATTTAGGTGCATGTTAGATATACCATTTGAAAAACATTAAAAAAGTTGTTTTAAAAATGAATTTGATACTACATTCCACGATCAGAAGGTTCGTCCATCAGGATGATGTGTAGGTTTAGTGGGGGTGGATGTCGAAAAGATTTGATCCCTCCGAGTGACATTCAAAAAAGCTAAGAATCTTTTTTAAAAAATGGTGATCTCTTAAACACATGGTTTATGTGATTTGTTGATTTGATTAACCTCTCTCTTGAGTACTTGTAGGCTCAAGAAGACAGAGATGTGCATCGAGCAAGAACCTTCGATTGAATTTCGGTTTTTTGTTGTTTGGACCTACCACTTAATGCCCATTTGCATCTTTTATCTGAATCATTTAGTTTCAAGAGTTGTGACTATGAAAGATGTGAATGTGTGAAAGCTCATATATAGTAATGTGTGGATACCCTTAAGTGCCCCTAATGTGTAGGGTTATGGGAGTATCTCATTATGATGGCTATTTCTATAAGCATGCATCTTGTGATGGTTTGAGTGTGCATGATTACAATGCTTTGATGTATCTTTGCTCTAGTGTTGCATCATGTAACATTCTCAAAGTCAGCTAGAGGGGTAACAAAAAACTAAACAAATCAGTTGTGGATTCCTTGCACGATAATAGCAATGCTACTCATAATAGTGAGAAGACTGAACATAACATGTCTTCCAGTGATATATATCAATTTAGCCCAGAGAATGTCAAACTGGCTATAGAAAGAGCAGTTGATATACTTGAGCATATGCTCGAAAATGGAGTGAACCTAAATGAATATACCTGTACATCTATCATTAGACTTGTTGTGGCCAATGATGATGGTGATCTTGCCTTTAAAACTATAAAGATAAATGGAATATTTTTTATAACTAATAAATAATTTATTTACTATCTTTATGTTAATAACTTTAAATTAAAATAAAAGATAATATATAAGTTTATAATATTTAAGTAAAATAGTATTGGATTTGTTAAAATCCATTAGTAAATAAATAAAAAACAACAATGATATATATATATATATATATATATATATATATATATATATATAATTATAAAAGTATACGTGTGCTGTGTGTGTGGGTTTGAGTATGTATGTGAAGCGTGAAAGGTAAGTGGAGTTGTGTGTTTGTATGCATGATAAAATGTGTGTTAAGTTGAGTTTATTATGCGCTATGTGTGTAAGTAAACTGGTGAGTGCATGCATGCTTATTGTTGGAGTTACACATCTCTGGAAGCACACAAACAACACAAGGAAGAAGAAGAAGCTTGGAGTACAACACACAATACTGAAATTTATTACCACTAGATTATATAAAGATAAGTAACCCATTAGTCATATAGGCATATATACAAACTGGGGGGGGGGGGGGGGGGAAACCTCTTAAAGGGGGAAAAAAGTGCCTCGGCAGTCCTAGTGTGTTCACACACAACACTACCTAAACATATATAAAAAAATCCCCCTAGGAGTGATGCAATGAACAAGGAGATGGCACTCATCTATAAGGAAGTGCCAAGCTATGTGTCATAAATCCACAAAAGGAAGTAAGCCCAAAGCTTTGTGAAAAGCTTCAAACTTCTCCCCCTTCATGAAAAGGTCTACACTGTTCTCCTCTGTGGGCACATATGCCAAGCTGATCTCTCAAGCAGAGGACCTCTCCCTCACATAATGATAATGCACGTCAATGTGCTTAGTGTGAGCATGGAACACAGGGTTCCTCGCAACTGCCAATGCACTTTTGACTATTAGTGAAGATGGTGGTGGTAGAAGACTGACCAACACCCAAATCAGCCATTAGGATTTTGAGCCACACACACTCAACAGTCGTTATGATAGCTTACCTATACTCAACCTCACAACTGGAAGTGGCCATAGTGGGCTGCTTCTTGCTCAGCCAAGATATGGATGAGCTACCAAGCATGAAGCAAAAACGAATAGTGGACATATGATTTTCATAGCAACCAACCCAGTCAGAGTCAAAAAAAGCATGTAAATCTGGTGGTAGTGATCCCCCCCTTGGGATAAAACAATCCAAGTAGTCGAGTACCACTCAAGTAGCGAAAGATGCACTTAACTGCCTGCCAATGCTTGACTCGTGTGCAATGCATAAACCTGCTTATCTATGAGACAAAAAAACTAAATATTTGGCCAAGTAATGCATAAGTAAATCAATCATCCAACAACGTGCTCATATAGAACAACATCAAATGCATCTCCAGCATCATGAAGACTCAAAACGTGTCTCCATAGGAATGGAAATACGTTTATAGTCTTCAAGGCAAAAACATTGCAATAATGTGTCAATATATTTTGTTTGACACAAAGCCATTCCACCATCAACATGCATAAATTGAACGCCCAAATAATGATGCAAATGCCCCAAATCAGACATCTCAATAGAGGCATGCAAATCAGCCTTAAAATTAGAAATATGCTTCTCATTAGGACCAGTGAGCAGCATGTCATCAACATACGTAACAATGATTAGAAGTACATCATTAACACTCTTAACATATAAGGTGATTTCAGTTGGACTGTTCTCAAATCCATGTGCAATCAGATAGGCATGTATCTTTTCATACCAAGCACATGGTGCTTGCTTTAAACCATATAATGCCTCTTTAACCTACACACCTGGTTTTCATGCCCTTTTTGCACAAAGCCACAATGCTGGAAAATATACACTTCTTCATGCAAGTCACCATTGACAAATGATATTTTAATGTTTAACTAATGTACATTCCAACCATGATGATCTGCAAGTGCACACATGCTACGAACAATAGTCATTCGGCAAGTAGGAGCAAAGGTCTCATTAAAATGAATGCCTCTTTCCTGAGCATAACCCTTTGCAACAAGCCTAGCCTTATACATTTCAACTGTTCCATCAGGCTTATGCTTAAGCATGTATACCCACTTAGTGCCAATGGCGTTCTTTTCAAGAGGCAAGTCACGTAAAGGACAGGTGCCATTTTTCATAATAGCATCATATTTAGATTGCAATACAACCATCCAATGTTTCACAAAGACTAGAGGCAGCCATAGCATAGCAATTTGATGCAAAAGATGCATTATGAGAACCTGAACGAGTATGGTATGATAGAGGTGCATCTAATTTGCTATCACGCAAAGTCTACACTAGCCATTTTTGGATGGTTTTGGCCTCCTCAATATCATCTCTCTCATTGACAAGTGCATCTTGTAAATCTACATTAGAAATAGAATGATTTGCATCATCACATGAAAACTATGAAGGCTCAGAAGTTGTCTCATTAGGACCAACACTGGATTGTCCACCTGTAAAAAGAGTTAGCAAAGTATCATACATGTCCTTGGAGCTAACAGATGTCTCTTTCGTACATGAAAGTAAAGGATGAATAGCATCTTCCACAAAAAAACATGATGGCTAACCAAAATGCATTTAGTCTATGGATGATACAGATGATAGCCTTTGCTTTCAGAATTGCACCCAACAAAAATACATTTTACTGCTTTATCATCCAATTTCCTGCGATGTTGGTCATGCACTAATGCATATGTCAGACAACCAAAAACACATAGATGAGCAACAGGGCTTGCGACCATGCCAAGCCTCATATGGATTGATAGAGTGCAGTGCTTTAGTGGGACACTTGCTAAGTACATATGTTGTACACATCACAACCTCAAGCCAAAAACTGTGTGGTAAAGCCTAACTCTTGACCATACAGCTCGTCATCTCCATAAGTGACCTATTCTTCTGTTCAGCAGCTTCATTCTGTTGAGGTGTATATGAAATTGTATGCTGATGTTTTATCCCCCATTTAGCCAGAAATGCATTAAAGTTAGAAGACATATATTCCCCCCCTCGATTAGAATGGAGGGTGCCCATTTTACATTCTGACATATTTTCAACCAAAACCAAAAATTGTTTGAAGCACATGAACACTTCGAACTTTGCTTTCAATGGATATACCCATGCATGCCTAGAAAAATCATCAATGAAAGTCACAAAGTAAAGATAGCTTCCAAAACTTTGCATGGGACCACAGACATCACTGTGAACAAGCTGTTGTTTCTGAGTAGCTCGAATTGAACCATCTTTAGGAAAGGAGGAATGCTACATTTAACCCAAAATAGAGCCTTCATAGACAGAGGACACCATTTCAGATTTCTGCAGGCATAGCAAAGTAGCAAAATTCAGATGACCAAAGTGTGCATGCCAAAGCTTTGAATCTGACATAGCCTAAGAATCATGTACTAAACATGTTGAATCATTCATAGATTTTTCATAGTCTATGAGCTTATACAGCCCATGACACAAAATGCTAGAAGCAATAATCATGTTTCCATTCGAGAGATCATGAACTATACATCTGTCATCAAAAACTTTTACAACCAGACCAATCTTTGCTAATGTAGAAACTGTTAACAAATTTTTCTTGATCCCTGGCACAAATAAAGCATGTGAAAAGTGAAAGAACTACCATCAGCAGTAGTCGGAATGATCTTACTAACTCCCATGATAGGATAAGAGGAGTTTTTGGCACATTTGACAATATTCCTTGTAGGGGCAGATTCGATTGAAGTGAAGAAACTATGCTGCAAGGTAATATGTTTAGTTGCCCCACTATCAAAGTACCAGACATTTGAGTCACCTATAGTCATACACTGTTGATGGGTCAAAATTGCAAACAGTAGTAAATGCCCATTCTTCATTCTGCACATGATTAACAGACTCTATTTTTGGTATAGAGGCCTCCGCAACAACCATTTCAGCCTCTTTTTTCTTTGCCTCTTTTGCACCCAGTTTTGGATAGTTTTTTATGACATGATCGTTTCCTTTAGAGAACTTACAAAAGAATTTCTGATTTTCTACTTTCTTATCATCTTTGTCTTCCTTCTTCAAATGTGTAGCATTTGCAAATTTTTTATTCCTAGTAGATGAGCTCCATTTACCTTTGCCCTTCTAACTAGCCAACAAAGCTTGATCTCCAACATGCATAATGGACCTGTTCTGCCTAGACTAATCTTCCTGCAATAGAATAGAGATTAACTCCTCAAATGACAAGGCATTTGGATTGCCTTTCATCATTAAATAAAGAGTAGAAGCAAAACTTTAATATGAATTAGGAAGACCATTCAGAATGGTCTCCACAAGTGAGCTATCTAGTATAACTTCATCAGCAGAAATCATATATTCCTTGAAGTCTTTGATCTTTGTTAGAAAAATATCCATAGAATCACCTTCATTCATATGCTCACTCTCCAACTGTTTTCAGAGGTAAGCAACACGAGCCTCATTCCTAGCCTGGTACAATGTGGTAAGTGTATCCCAAGCATCCTTATCTGTTCTACAAGAGCAAATGTGAGGAATAATGGCATGTTTGATAGATAATGCTATCAATGCATGTGCTTGAGCATCTCTGCCATCCCAAAGAATTTGCTCTGTAGTAGGTGCAATAGAAACTGCAGCACGAACAGGAATCTGAAGAATATCAGCATCTTCAACACCATCTGCATGAGCTTCAATACCTGTATTTGCAAGTATAATAGGATGTTTTTCACCATCCTACACAATGTTCCACAGTCCTTTTGCAACCAATACATGTAGCATCATATAAAACCACTTTGGGTAATTGGTACCATCCAACTTATCCTCAATAGCCAACATACAGAATACATCACTACTTTTAGCCCTGTCCATTTACTAAAATACCCTAATGCAAAAAAATGACTATATCCAAAAAATTTGAACAGAATTACCGTGATGCATTTTACTAGACCTGTAGGAGACTTCGAGATGCTTATACTGGCGAACCAAAACTTGTATATATCTTTTGCACAATAAGATAAAATTAGCCTACATGAGCATTGTGATAGTGCGTTCGGAGGCCAAAAAGAGCTTAGATTGCAATTTTGGCACCACATATAAAAGCTGTTTTGATCTCCTAATCACCCTGAGTATGCTCAGCAAATTTCATGCAATTTTGAGACTCTGACGAGAGGGGTGTCGATGATACCCTAGATGAAGTGGCAACCTGCTCCGATACCAATTATTGGAGTTAGACATCTGCAAAAGCATGTGAATTAACAACACAAGGAAGAAGAAGAATCTTGGAACACAACACACAATACTAAAATGTATTACCACTAGAATGTACAAAGATAAGTAACTTGTTAGGGCTATAGGCATATATACAATCCGGGGGAAAAAAATCATAAAGAGGGAAAAAAGTGCCTCGATGGTCCTAGTGTGTTCACACACATCACTACCTAAATATATCAACACTTATGTGTATATATATGTATGTTTTGTTATGATTGTCCTAATGTTTTTTCAGCCCATCTTTGAGATAACTCAAAGAAGCTTGTAAGGACCGTACTCTTAGTGCTATCTTTGGAGGACTTTGAGTTTAGCAAAGTGGATGACATGATGATGAAGATGATATATTAGAAGAGCACATATCTTAGAGTGACATATATTATATAGCAAATGAAACTGATGAAGATTGGAAAAGATGGGTTTATTGCTTGTACTTGCAAGCATCTAACAATCGTGTAGCCATTGAATTTGAAGTGCAATTCTTTCACAGCATCGTGGTTACATACCTATTCTTAAAAGAGTTGTTTTAATCTCATGATTTTTGACATGTTGTACCTCATGAGTAAATTCATATGTATATATTGAATATGGTGAATTCGGCATTAGAGACTTGATGTTTTGCTACCTTCATGCTTTTACATCTAGCTAGTCATGCAAGTTGTTTCTTAGCTTCACACTAGTATTATTATAGTTTTGATGCATGTTCTTTGCACATATGATTGCACAACACACAACAACTAAGATGTTATGTAAAATTATCCAAAGTTCTCTAATTAATATTTTTGAGTTGTTAAGTGTGTATGATTTTCACTTGAATTCTACATCTTTCTTCCCTCACTTGAGGTGCTCATTTTCTACATGTAGTTAAACTGGTTTTTTCATATGCACTCCATAGGCCACTAGTATATATGCAAACACTTTACTTAGCATTGTTTCCACATCACACATCCTAAAGTGAAACATCAAACACCATGTGTGTACTCACATTGTGAGATCTATAGTAAGCTAGAATTGATCCACCCGGTGGTCTCCATTTGCGCCCTGATAGTGCCCAAGGTTGAAATTGGTCCTAAACCCTGCTTGAAGTTGGAGTTGAGGTGTAGAACGAGCTTCTAAAATCTTGGAGGTTTAGGGAATTACTCCTCAAGCTCGAGTACTTCATGGTTTGTACAAATATGGAGTAAATTAGAAGAAAATGCTTTTGAAAATATTTCTAAAGATGGGATTTAAGTAAAAATGGCCATTTTGAGGGATAACTTTGGAAATTTTGGGATCCCCATTGGTTCATTGCATTTCTTTAGTGCATGCAGACTATTTCTTGCTTTGGTTCCTCACACCACCAATCATCTTCTCTTTCATTGACTTTTAAAAACCAGGTCAGTGAATCTCTATCTCCAACATCTGTACTTATCTCTATCGAATACAAACTAGGTACCATAGACTAAGCAAATATTTTTCTGCACTTCTTGCCATGTCTCCTCAAATGTTTCAACCCACAAAGGAAGAACTTTGAGATGAACATAATTTTCTATTTGTACATGCACGAGTAATTGAATACGCCAGTAAATTACATGGAGCTTCTCTTCATGCGACGTTGAACTGTATAACGTGTAAAGGTTGCACACTCGGTGCCTTGTTAGTTGATCTTTTCCTTCACACTACATGAGAGATTCAAGAAAAGCATTGTAGCTGCCATCTTTATATCGTGAACAACCCATGCCTTCCCATGTCTCCTCAAATGTTACCCACAATTAAAGAACTATGGGATCAACATATTTTTGTATTCGTACGTGCACGAGTAAATCAGGGGGAGCTTCTCTTCATACGATGTTGAAATGTATAATGTGTAGAGGTTTGTTAATTGATCTTGACTTTCACATTACATGAGGGCCTCAAGAAAAGTATTGTAGCTGCAACCATTAAAGTATTCTAGACGTGATATAATAATTTCTTTTCAATACCAATCATCTTTTATTTCAATCACATTTCAAATCTATCTCTTTCATCAATCACTGAAAGCACTGACTAATTAATCATTCATCAGCCATCGACTATCAGTCGTCATTCGTTGAGATCCAGTCAAGCAGATTATCAGAAAAAAAAAAAAAAAAAACGCACCACTTCAGTTGCGCTGAACTGTTTTGATCTTAAAACATCGATCGATCTATGAAGTTGATGAATTATTATCTGTACAACTGTATTAGCATTACAGATTTCAAAAACCGACGAGAGATTATGAGAAACAACCGCTCAATAATCAAAGTATTCTAGACGTATGCTATAATTTATTTTCAATGCCAATCATCTTTTCTTTCAATCACATTTCAAATCTGTCTCTTTCATCACTCTTCAGCTGAACAATTACGGAAGCACTGACGAATAAATCATTCATCAGCCATCGACTATCAATCATCATTCGTATGCATGCGAAGTCCAATCCATGCTTAGTTTGATTAAAGTAAGGACTATTTTGTGGGTTTTTAGTGCATTAGTCTTCGATATACTCCTTCTCTCACGCCCATTCTATCTTTCCTTCTCTCTCTATCTATCTGTCTTTCTCTCTCTTCGAATCATTTCAATGTCTTACTAGCTTTGCGTTGAGATCCATTCAAGCAGATTATTATTATTATTTTTAATTATTAACGCACTATTGCGCTAAAATGTTTTGATTTTAAAACATCAATGAATTGATATTTCTATTGGGATGAATGCGCATTCATACATTTGATCGAACGACTACGTTGAGGTTCAAGCGGAGATTCGATTTTGTTTCAATTGGAGGTTCAACAGACGATCGATCTATGAGTTATCTGTACAACATCATTATCATTACAGATTTTAAAAGACTGACGAGAGATTATGAGAAACGGCCACTCAATTATGATTGATGTAAAAGTCTGCTTCATCGCCGCATTATGATTAAGCTTATTTGATATTTTTCTTTTTCCAATTTCATCAACGAACAGGTTATGTTTGTTGATTAGCGACATGGATAATCAGATATTTGTCACACAGAAAACACTTTGCACTCACATCCCGATTAGAAAACGAAAACGTAATTGAGCTATTGTATTGATTCCATTCTATTCCACTTCTACTACACGACAGAAAAAAATCATGTCGCACTCGAGCGCCATTTCCGCCACTGTGTGTTCGATCTCTTCTCCATTATGTTCAGAAATCAACACAATATAGTTATTGTATTGATTCCATTCTATTCCACTTCTACTGCACGAGAAAAAAAAAATCATGTAGCTATCGAGCGCCATTTCCCCCACTGTGTGTTCGATCTCGTCTCCATTATATTCAGAAATCAACACAATTGAGTTATTGTATTAATTCCATTCTATTCCACTTCTACTGCACGAGAGAAAAAAAAACATGTAGCACTCAGAGCGCCATTTCCGCCACTGTGTGTTTCATCCCTTCTCCATTGTATTCAGAAATCAGTAGCACTCGAGCGCGATTTCAGCCACTTCAATGCCGTTGACTTTGGATCTCCATCGTTTCCATTACTAATCTCCGCCGAATATATTCTCCCATTATTTCTCTTCTTTAGCGGACGTCGTATCATTTTCTTGAATCACACAATCTCGATATCATTTGTTTTATCATGCCTTTATGTACTGAAGATCTTTTTTATTAGCACGCGCTATTTTTGTTATTGAACAGCTTTCATTCCGTATTTTTTGTTTAAGTTCAATTTTCTATTGTTTTTGTTGTTGTTATTATTATTGTTATTATTTTAGAAACAAACATTACATGTATATATACATTCAAACGCATGCACTCACACATGTATATAATTTACCCACACTTAGATATACACACAGATAATCAATTTAAGTACATACATAAAAAAAAACTCGTATTCGATCACTCACACACATTCATAGACACACACAAACATTCACAACCACACAACGACACATTCAAAAACATTCGATCACTCGCACACATTCACCAACATTGAGCTAATCATCAAATCATTGTAATTAGATAAAGTAACACAATCATGCAAACTCATGTGTTTAGAACAAACATATAGACCTATCAATAACACACAGACCCATAATGGTTCTTAATTCAATTTGCTATGAAATTTATTTTACGAAGGTTCTTTATGTATGCCCAAATCAAACATTCCACAATCAAAACCATTTCAAACATTCTAAAACATCATTAGAGAACATATTCTATCCTTTCAATAATTCTCATAATGTGACAACTCATACATCAATATTTGCACCAAGAATGAGTTTATCATTGGTTGCATCCATGGAATCAGAATCTCTATGACATTCATCCCCTCTAAACCTTCATGTACTTTGGATGGGTCCAACCTATCATCGACACCATCATCCCACAAGCATCCAATCATTCAAAAAACACATTGATCCCCTCCAAACCTTCATGTACTTTAGAAGCTTGAATGGATCAACATTTAAATCATTCGGAACATCCACACACAAGAATCGAGTCATTCGAAACACAAAAATCTCTTTTTCTAAATTTAACATTTTCATAAAAACATGTAAAAATTGCATAATTTCTTACATAAAATCTTAGTAGGTCACAATGGTCAAGAAAAACAATAAATATTGATATCATCAGGTCTAGCTAGTCGAGATTTATGTAAATTTTCCACAAAGTAACTCAATAAAATCATAGATCATTTAACCATTCCACTTTCTCAATTTGAAGGGGTTTGTTAGTCAAACACATATAAGTAAAATCCTTCTCATATAAACTTCAAAGACTCTTTGCCAAGTCCACACAATTGCCTATATCTTCACTTTTACTTTAGCGCATGCCTTATGTTCTATTTTACACATTTCCTTCATCATATGATCATTGGAGAAACAGTATGAATTAGGATTTCATGTCATAGACTTACACAAACCACTTCATTACATGCTTCTTGCAATTTAAATATTCCTTTGTCGTAAACTTCTTACTTTGTCACAAAATGACCTATAAAAACTATAGCCAACTCGGGTTAAACATGTTTATCCCAGTAAATAATTAATTTTTCATATGATTATTTATTCACTATGCAACATGTAAGTATAAGAAATTTATTTTATGCCAAAACAATCAATTTGACATGTAGGGGTGAATGAATTTAAACAATAAATATTATCCGTTATCTTGTTTCTTTATGAATATGTTTCATAGATTTGAATCTAGACTCAACTTCATAATCTTATGAATCAACGATAAACTTTCAAATTATATATTCAAAAACAAGCATATGTACAAAAAAGAAGAATATGTGTACAAAAATTTAGAAAACAATCATGATACCCTAAAGCCAATGAAAGATGAACAATTGAAATTTGTGCACGCATGTACATGAACTTCAGCTATTTTGTTGGGCCTTTCAACTCTTGAGGTAGGGGTGAGAGTTCAACCCCTCCCTATGGCAGGAAAGTTGTGGACCCTAAGTGGAGAATAAAACGAGTTGTCTTCAGGGAGTCCTTTCTAACTCTCAGCTTTAGGTAGTCTAACCCCTGCTTTGTGGGATAAGAGTGGAGGGGGGTCCCATTGGTGCTACACCCATTCACTTGTACAATCCTTCTTCCAGTCAATTCAAGCAAGGGATATTATGCTTCAGCCAAAGTTCCTCTTAACAAAAATGATCTATAAAGAAAAACTTAAAAAAACATAACATACTCTTTGTGGTCTATCTATAAACTGATGGATGTGTGAAGTGTGAGTGGTTGTATTTAAAATATTAAATGCTTGGATATTGAAAAAATAATAGATGCATCACCTTTGCAATGCTACAAGTGGGAACACATAGAAATGTTTCTATATTTTGTTTACAAGTATTTCCCCATTGCTCGATGGTCAATAATGGGTCCTTGAATTTCTCAATTATGAAAATTATGTCTAAGCCGTCCACTTTTCTTATGATTGAAACTTTTGCACCCATCAATTCTAATTCTTTGTACTCTTATGATTGATGTGTTTCTTCTCTTGAAGAATCTTTGTCTATTTTTGTTGTCCTTCTATGCTTTTGTGAAAACATTTTGATTAATTTTGTTTTTCTCTACTAATTTAGACAAGGGAATCCAAATCTGGTTACACCTTTAAATGGAGTTAGTTTTAGTTAGATTTTGCAATTGTGTTTTCTGAGAGTTTCTTAAGAAACTTTATCTTGTCAAATAGAGTTTTACATAGAATCTCAACTTAATTGCTTTAACTCTCTCAAAGGCTTTAGTATTCACTAGTTCTCTATCAGCAGGAGATGGATGCTTGATTTGCTTTAACTAGAGATGCAATTGATGTTGTTCTCTATCAGCAGGCTGTTGGATGCTTGATTTACTTATGCATTTCTCAGTGAGATATTGAGTTCCCTATCTCAGAGATGAGCACATTTATGCATTTCCTAGATGTCACGCATTGGCAGGCGGTTAAGCACATCTTTCGCTACTTGAGTGGTACCCAGCTACTTGGGTTGTTTTATCCCAAGGGGGAATCACTACCGCTAGATTTGCATGCTTTTCCTGATTGTGACTGGGTTGGTTGCTACGACACTCGTGTGTCCACCAGTGGTTTTTGATTCATGCTTTGTAGCTCATGCATATCCTGACTGAGCAAGAATCAGCCTACTGTGGCCACTTCCAGTTGTGAGGCTAAGTATAGGGTAGCTTTCACAGTGGCGGTTGATTGTGTGTAGCTCAGATGCCTTATGGCTGATTTGGTTGTTGGTCAGTCTTTTGCCACCACCATCTTCACTAACAACTCAGATCGCATTGGCAGTTGCGAGGAACCCTGTGTTCCATGCTCGCACTAAGCACATTGAAGTGCATTATCACTATGTCAGGGAGAGGTTCTCTGTTGGAGAGATCAGCTTGGCATATGTGCCCATGCAGGAGAACATTGCGGACCTTTTCACAAAGGCTTTGCCTCAGGAGAAGTTTGAAGCTTTTCGCAAAACTTTGGGCTTACTTCCTTTTGTGGAGTGATTTCCACATAGCTTCGCACTTCCTTATACATGAGTGCCAGCTCCTTGTTCATCGCATCACTCGAAGGGGGTATTTGTTGATATATTTAGGTAGTGATGTGTGTGAACACTCTAGGATTGCCGGGGCACTTTTTTCCCTCTTTAGGAGTTTTTTCCCCCGGCTTGTATATATGCCTATAGCCTTAACAGGTTACTTATCTTTGTACATTCTCTAGTAATACATTCAGTATTGTGTGTTGTGCTCCAAGGTTCTTCTTCTTCCTTGTGTTGTTCACATGCTTTCGTAGACGTCTAACTCCAACAATACTCACAAATGTAGCTACAAAACCATGATGGCCCAGGTCCGATGTGTGGCCGGACTCAACTCTCTTCTTTGCAGTAGCCTGTTTATTTAAAGGAAAAAGAAATACATAAATTAAATGTAAAAAATTAATAAAATATATGAGAATTATAAACATAAACTATTAATTTGTATACCTTCTGCTGAGGAAATGACTCCTGAAGACGTAGCTGTCTACAAAAAAACTGCCACGTCCCAGGTGGTATGTTAGGTCACCTCTTATTTTTTTTCCACCATACAATACCTCCTGTTATTTTAATCTCAAACAGAAAAAACAATCAAAATATCATACACATATATACACACATATACACATACACATACCCACATACAAATATACATGCAAACATATACACATACATATATGCATACATATACACATATACATACATATAACATAAACACACTTATACATATCCACATATATACATACACACATATTGTTGTATATTATTGAACAATGCATTGCTAAAGTGTTATATTATTACTGTATTAATATGTTTTTGATGTTTCTGTTATAGCAGCTAAAGGTTCGTGAGGAGCGTGCAAGGCGTGAAAGGGCAGACATCAATAATCCGAATAATTATTATTTAGCTTGTAAATAAACCTGCGTAGAAGGTTCTATTGTTAGAAAAGTAATGGTTAGAATAAGGGTCGTTGTAGACCGCAGTTTCTGTTATTCAAAGTAATGGCTTTCTGTAAAAGTTACTAACTTTTAGTTTCATGCCTACTTTTTGAAGCCGCCCTCATGTAACCACTATTTTCGACGTAATCAAAAGTCCTATAAATACATGCACTCTGTGGACTGTCGAAACAGAGTGCATGGGGGGAGATTGCACCCAATCTTGCGTTTGGTCTCATCTCTTGTTGCCTCTATTTTCTGTGTGTTTTTTCTGCATCCGTAATCTCTGTATGCGCGTGAGCAAGATCCTGACAACACATACACATGCATGCATATACACTCATTCATACAAAATACATGCATTTATCCCACAATAATGTGTATTTGTGTATATGTGAATATGTGTGTATGTGTAAATGTGTATATGTGAATATGTGTGTATGTGTAAATATGTATATGTGAATGTTTATGTATGTGAATCTCCTAATCCTGCAAGGACTATATACTGTAACTATATCAAACTTTAAATTTTGAATTTATTTGATAGACACATAACTGATATATTTTTTTTGTTTTTTGTCATAATCAAATTCTGATGAATCAAAGGGCACGCCACCACCTCCTACCCATGCAACAACTTCACGTGTGTCCTCCGATATGAATTATGATGAATTTTACTATCAAGAGCATATTATCTGTTGGTGTAACTCTTGCTATGGCACCATGCACGTATCGAAGACCATGATTGGAATGTATTGAACATGAGGCAGAGTATGGTACTTTTGAGCATGCACCACCACCTGGTCAAAAATATAATGCTTGGGTATGTATTTTTTCTATAAATTAATGTCATTATTTTATTTAAAAACCATATGAAAAATCAAATTAGTATTGATATATAGGAATACTTGCTCGATGATCATGATGATGATGATGATAATAATTCTCATACTCATAATGTTAAATACTCATAATGTTAATATACCTTGTACACATCATGGACTTGTTGTTCATCAATTACAAGTAGAGGCTTCTAGAAATCCTCTAGCTCCTAGTTTAGAGAGTGAAATGGCTAGAGATTATCCATTTCCAGCTCATGATCATTCTCTAGTACAAACATATGATAGAAGAAGATATGGAGGATGGAATAGATGACCACTTCCTTTAGATGGAGAGGTCTTTAACTTTTGGGGTAATCTCTATATGATTGCTCCATATACTATTACTAATGTTGGTCGTGGTCTCTTTATTGTAGAGGATTTGTATGTGTCTCCATACTCTGAAGTCACTCTTATGTCATTTTTTGGTCCTATGTATGGATGGGAAGATTGGCATCGACTTGCACATTATGTTCAAAGCATGAGTACTTGTGGAAAATGCTTGAATGCAACATCCCTTACTAGCAGAAGGACTTCACATGCAAATACTGAAAGATTATATATTGATGGAAGACCTTACACACAAGGAAATATAGCAGGTTTAATAAATAGTAGTGGAGGGTTACATAATAGTTCAAGGACTAATTTCACATTTGAGGAGCATGAAAATAGTCATGAATCACCATACATAAGTAGAGATGTATCAAGATACATAGTTGTCAATTCTATTACTACATTACATATTGGTGATGAATTATTAGTGAATTATGGATGGCGTAGACCTCCAAGAGCACCTTTTAGGTAGAGAGAGAATGAAAATTTTCTATCCATATTTAATAACTTATATATCTAATTTTATGTTTAAATTTTACTATTTATTCATTTATGGAATAGTAATGATTTTTATTCATGTGTGTAGATTCCCATGTATGATGTTGATGATATTCCTCCATGCCATACACAATTGCTAGTAAGACCTCATTTATCAGAAGCTTCTATGAGGAGGCTATGCAAAAGCGATCATGTGGAATATGCAAGGTTGAAAGACCTATGTTCAAAAGAAGATAAAGTAGAAGATTTGTGCGACAATGATGAAGATGATGGCATGGAAAATTTTATTGAGGACTAGTATCAAAATGACAGTGAGAGCATTGATATTTCAAAAAATTAGAAATATCTTCGAGAGGAATATCTAAAGCATGTATATGAAGGAAGTTGTTTGACACGACTAAGTGCGAGGTTACTTATTCTCTAACTTCAAAATCACTTTGGATGGAGTAATGTATCTGTTTCGACATTATTGAGGTCAAATTATACATACCTGTATTGAATGAAGATATTTTGTCCGCCCAACCTTTAGAATCTTCCTAACACATCTGCTTCTCCTATTCTAGTCGACATAATACCTACACTTGAGAATAGGAGAATTAAATTTACCTCAAACATTTGGAAATATGGAAGAATACTTTTAAAGGATGGGTGGACACAAAGTGTCCATTTAGTGCACGTTTTTTTTTTTACCTTAGCTTCTGTAAGAACAAGAAATTGCATTGAATGAACACTTTATGTCTAGCCATCCTTTAAAACTATTCATCCATCTTCCAAAATCATCGAGAGAAATTTGTTTGTCTTATTTTCCAAACGACCTAATATCTCCATAGTTAACTGATACTTAATCCTTGTAAACAAATATGTAAGTCTTAGTTAGCAAGGAAGGTAATAGATTGACTATAAAATGGGAGACAACCAAACGATTCACTGGCCTAGATAGGAAAGTATGTAAACCACAATAAACAAAAAAAAATTAAAAATGGAATCATATATACATAGCTACACATGCATACATACATACACATATATACACACATACACATACATATATGCATTCACATACGCATACGTATATATACATACATATACACATATAAAAGACATATACACACATACATACATATACACATATGCATACGTATACACATGCACTTGCATATACACAACAACATACACATACACATAAGCATACACATATATGAAATTATATGCATATATATACATATATATATACTAATTTATTTATTTATTTTTATTAATATGTCTTTTTTTCATGAACTTATAGGTTATTATCTGAAATGTTTTTACCAAGTTAGAATATTCTTCCTACCTCACATGATGAAATGAAGAAGATAATCAACAATCTACGTATAGATTATCAATGTATACATGCATGTCCTAACAATTGTATTTTATATACAGGTGAATATGCAGACTCTTTGACATGTCCACAATGTCAATCTCCTCAAGATAAGGACGTAGAAGGTAAATCCCAAAAAAGGTATTGAGACATTGTCCATTGGCTCCACAGATTAGACATATGTTTCAAAGCCCCAAATTATCAAAGCTGTTGACATGGGGACATGATCATAAAAGTAGTGATGGAATAATCAGAATTCCTCATGATAGTGTTGATTTTCAACACAAGGGGCCTACTTTCCTTTCACCTGGAGTAGTAAAATTAACATTGTTTATAGTCTATAGAAGTTCCAATTTTGATAGTCTATAGAAGTTCCACCAAGTTCCTCTATTGTTTTGAGTTCATTTGTTGGTTTCATGAATTGAGATCTTGAATCATACTAATTATGTGGGGCAAGATGGTAAGTAGTCTACGAGATATCGAACCCGGTGTAGCTAAGATCTCACTCCTTATGGTATGGTGATGATTTTAGTGTTTTCTTATAATAAATAAGTTTCGCATAGTTTTGGAACACTCATCCTTCCATTTCCATGCGACCTTGATTTCATGGGTATTCCTTCTTCATGAGTAAAATCTTCAATATTTGAGTCCAATTATAGTTGTACTTCTTTTTGCATCTTATGGTAATAGGTTTTTTTATCTCTATGGAATCTTTGATGCATCCAAAGCTTGCTCTAACAACTACTTTGCTATATCAAAACTTTCTAGAAACAAGTAGATATCCTAACATTTAATCCATTAAAGAAGAACGTATTTAGCGATTCTCCTAAGGGGGGCCACTAGCCACAATCCTCTTGAGGTTTAATATAGAGTATGCTATTTTTTGAGTTCTTTGAGGTGCTATTTCCACTAATATCTAATAAAATGGAATGATGAATTGTTGATACTATATATAAATTGTTAAGTCTCTACTCTACTAGTGATTGGAATGCAACATCATACAAAATGGATTGGAAAACATTTGGTTTACGTTTTTAGCTTAGTATGATATCTAGTAGATGGTAACATAATTCACATGGACATGAGCATCAATTTCTTCTTGCATTTTCCCTTAAGCCAAGAGTATGAAATATCATCATATTCCATGTGTGCAATGTCTTAACATCCAAAATAGGTTTTTTAAATTTGCAATATTTTTCATTCCTTGATGGCTGATTCACGATTAATTTTCAGCTTTTATTCCATCAACTCCACACAATTTATAGGTGTTTCTTACAATGTTTCCTTGACAGCTTGGGTCTTCAAAGTCGGATCTTTTACAAATAGTGTTACAAATACATTATTACTTGCCTCATTATTAGTGTCACATTTTCTCTTAGAGTGATTAGACAAGACGTTATTGGTTCTACTTCTTAGAAGTTGTGATTGGAATTTGATGCATCATCCTACTCTACTTCATAAGATCTCCAATGTAATCAAGCTTCATCTCCTTGTTCTAACCTAGATTGAGAGGCATATACTAGTTGGCATTAAGATAAAGTAAAGGAAAAGGATTCTTACCAAACAAAAATTGATTCCCATAGACTTTAGCTATGTTTCGGGATAGACAAGTAGTTGACTAGCTGCCTCCCAAATATTGGGACTCCATCTACCTTAGGAGGATCATCTCTCTATCCTCTATCCTGTTGGAAAAACATCTTAGTGGCTATGAGGACATGAAGTATCTTTCATAGAATTCAACAGTCTATTTCGTATCCAATGTGTCAAATTCTATGCCATATTGACATGTGTGTCAATTTAAACTTAGTTTTGGAAAAGAAGATCCAACCTTAGATCAAAGGATGAATTTTCATTGGTCACCATCCGAGTACTAAAGGACAAAGAAAATCCATGAATTTCAGCCATAATGTTTTTCCTAGTCCACCCATTCAATGCACACAAACAACATTAGGAAAAAGATAGATCTTAACATCCCAATTGAATGTGAAATGATAAGAATCCCGGATATACATACAATCCAAAAAGAAATTATAAGTGGGAAAAAAATCCTAAGTATCACGTGTGTTCACACAATATATCACTACTAAATTATACTCACAAATCTTCCCTACGACTGATCCATTGAAATGAAAAAAGCTTTAAACTTCTTGGAAAGACAAAACCTTTGTAAAAAAGCTCTACATAATGATTCTAGCAAATGAACTATTTTATATTTCATGAAGCATAAGGATGAAGTTTTTTCATGCTTTAAGAAATATTTAGCTCTTGTGGAGAATCAAATGGATAAAACCCTAAAAAGACTAAGGTCAGATGGAGGGGGAGAATACGTCTCCCATGAATTTGATTCTTGCCTCCAAAATAGAAGAATCAAAAGTGAAATCACTACCAAATACATCCTTGAGCATAATGGAGTGGCATAGAGAAGGAATAGGAAGATCAAGCTACCATATTGTTGGCAGCCAAGGAACTAAAGGACTCACAAGACAAGGAAGTCAACGAAGGGAGTCGGAGTGCAGAGAAGGCACAAGCAGACAGAGTAGTCAACGAAGATCTGGCAAGTAGGCCATTATTTTTTCATGAAGTTAAAGCATATCCAAGAGGTGGACCCACAAGAAGAAGAAGCAAGTAGGGAGCTCCAGGAAATGTATGTCAAACTGTTAGAAGAAATCCCTACAAAAATAGTGATTTTCAACACTAAAAACCATTGTAAATACCATTTCATATCTTTGTAGCTCCATTTTGTGCAAGCCAAGGAATCCTTGAGCTTGAGGAGCTTTAGAAGTACCTACCTATCAGTTTTCACATTTTTTAGACTCCGTTTGAACCTCTAAATAGGCCAAAGAACCTAAGTTTTAACTAGGCCGGATACTAGGTCTAGACAAGGCCAAAAACTAGTCAAAAACTATAAATAGAGCTAGAGAGCTCATTTTTGAGGTTAGCTTGTAATAGTTTGAACTTGTATGAGCATTTTTGAAGTAATCTAAAAGAACTCCATTGTCTTCATCTTTGTTCTCGCCGTGTGTACGCGTGTGTGTGTATGTGTGTGCATGTTGGTGTGCTTCTCACTCACACACTTGTGCCTTCACTCGCTCGAGGTCATCATACCATCCTCACGTCTTCCCGGATTGACATTAAAGGAGGTGCTACTCATCACTGAGCTACACCAAATTTTGGCGCCGTTGCCGGGGATCGAGCTTTGAGGACGAGCGTGTGATGGTAAAACGTAGAGTTGTGACATTGGCATTGTAGGTAATCTCTTTACTTTTTCTTATTTTTCTCTTTCTTACCTCACCATCATCATCACCACCATCATCCTCACCATATCCGATCTCCATCTCCATCGCCGCAAAAATTTCAGTTTTTGATCATATCACCTTCTACCTCCCATTTCCCTCATTCCACTTGTGAGAGAGAGAGAGAGAGCGAGAGAGCGACTTGTGTGCTTGGATTCTTTTGCTTGTTTCTTGAGCACTCTTGCAGGTTGTTGCTCTATCACCCTGTCCAGCAGGCTATGCAGGTACGGACAAGCTCGAAACTGTCTCTGTGTCGCAGACATCTGTCGATCGCGATCGACAAAAAATTTCACCTTTTGGTAAAACAAAGTGCACCATCTTAATACACATGAAGAAAACATTCCAAATCACTAAACAAAACTAAAAAATTCCGTGTTTTTCTGTCAATCGCGACCGACATTGTCGACCGCGATCGACAGCCACGATCAATAGACCCTGTCAATCGCGACCGACAGACCTCACGACCGACAGACTGCCGCGTAGGATTCAGTCAATCGCAATTGACACTGGTCCGATTGAAAATCCACGATTGATTGAATTTCTCACGTTGCCACGTGTCCATCGCGACGGACACATCCCCGATCGATTGAAAACACGACAAAATTCATGGAAAAAGTGTCGATCGCGATTGACACCATCGATCGCGATTGACAGGACCCACGACCCACTCTGTCGATCGCGATTGACACTGTCAATCGCGACTGACGTGTCGATCGTGACCGACAGGCCCCGACGGACACCTCTGTCAATCACGATTGACAGACCTGTCGATCGCGATTGACAGGCTTTTTCGGCCAAAATTCTAGGGTTCTATTTCCAAGTCTTTGGGGTAATTTTTGGGCATACTTGTCAAGCCATTAGTGATTTGTGAAGTCCCTACACTTATGTTTCGAGAAAATTCTTGTGAACTGTCAGCCTATTTGAACCCTGTTTTAGCCCTAGAACCCTGAACTCGCATAACTTTCTCATACGAAATCCGTTCGGGGTGATCTTAGGCTTGTTGGAAAGCTCGTGGGGAGTACAACCAAAACTTCCACTGGTTACGGTAAAATTAATATCAAGATTATTAGATAGGGTATTTTGAAGTTGACCATACCCTGGGGTAGGAAAGCTGAAGGATCCTTGGGCTTGTTTCCCATAAAGGCAAAGGGAAATTTGGTTTGTGAATTGCATGCATGAAAGTGATCTCTCCGTCATTTGAATTTAAGTCTTGAGCTAACCTTGAGACTCTTAGAGCTCCATTGAGATCTCTTGAAGGCATCCAAAGCAAGGGCTTTTTGCAAGCTTGAGAACCGGGTTCTTGAGCACCAAAGGACAAGGGATCAGCAAGCGAGGTTGGAATATTCTCAACACCCTCTGTCCGTTTCTAGCTTAGGCTAAGTGCGAGTAGTGCTAGAAGTAAGTCAGGGCAACAATAGGCACGAGACAAGTCAAGACTATCTAAGAAATCAAGTTCAAGTCAAGAGATAACCTGTGTGTGACCGACAACTTTAAAGGAAAAGAACCTAACGTGAGACGATCAACATTCAAGTGCAGAAAATTAACTCAAGTGTTCCTGATGACGTGATATCAGACAACATCATAACCACAATAATCAACTAAAAAGAATCAAGTGACTGATATAAAAGAACACAGCAACGAGGTTGTACCTTGGGTAAAAATTAGGATTGCTCAAATAGGCATATGAACCTTAGATCAGGATGACACCTAGGAAGAGATAGACAAAGTCTTAGGTCTTCAGAGGCTAGTGTTAAACATACTGGTAGGTCTTGGGCCCAACAGTTGAGCCATTATTCGCACTACCCTAGCTCTGAAACTAGTGAGTTAGAGATGTCCCACGGTATGGAGAGACCTACAGGAAGTTCATGTGTGTCATACTTACATAGGGTAGAAGGCCCCTACAAGATGCAGGTGGAATACCTTAGGACCAATCGACTAGGTGCTAGCATCTATGAGGACGGCCTAGGAAGATCAGTGGTCCAGATTAAAAACCCTGACCAATCCATTGGACTAGAACACCCAGCTGTCAAGTTTGAAAATGGAGCATACTTGGACAAAGAAGGAACCATATATGTAGTCACCAGTCATCGAGATAGGACAGACGAATTTGGAAACGTGATTCCGGAAACGGATTTAGGTGACCTGGAGCAAGGAAACATGGGTGTAGAACCTAGAACCCCCCGAGGCAAATCTGTTCTCACTAGGATTATCACACCAGAGTGGATTACCCAAGACAATAAGAGCATAGATCTACTCTTGAACCGAGAGACTGATGAAGCCTTTTGGAGGTATAGATCTGATAAGCCAAATGAGGTAGGAACAATCATGATATATGAGTTCAAAGATCCTGATAGCCCAGGCAGAGTGACCTACTTAGATCACGCTTCAAAGAGGATCTTTGTGGTTACAGAAAATGATAGGCATGCTTACACTTGGAAAGGTGAATTTATTTTCCCCCAACCAAGATCGAATGTGTCCTTTGGTCACCCAGGAGCTGGAACATCCCAAGCTCACGGAGCTCAAAGAGACAAACATAGAGATAGACCGGAGGTAAGCTTTGCCAACCCAATGGGAAGAGAAAGAACAAGAACGGAAGAAAATAGAGTGGAACCTGAGGGACTTAGAGCCCCAAGGAACCAAAGGAATGTGGATGAATTCCCTCTACCAAGTCCTAGAGAGCACACGAGGACTTTGAGACTGACTCAGCTAGTTAAGTCCATGAAGAACTACTTCGATGGCACAGGAGACCCATATGATCATGTGGCCGAGTTTAGGCAAGTCTTGAGAGCTGAGCAAGTTGAGGACCTATTCATGCAGTATAATGCCTTTGGTCTAGCCCTTAGGAACACAGCCCTAACATGGTTTCAACCATTGAATGAGAGGCAGTTTAGGAGCATAGACCAACTCTTAGAGGCTTTCATCATTGAATTATCTAAAAGTGGCATAAGGCATAATACTTCCTCATTGATACATAGCTTCAAGCAGACCCCTCAGGAGACCGTGAGACTTGCAGGAAGAAGGTTTAGGCAATATCTTGAGAGATGCCCTATTCCTGAGTTACCCACACCAACCAAACAAGTGGCCTTATTCTTGGATGGATTGCTAAGTACAAAGTTGCAATCCTATGTGTACTTGAAGGACCCTAGGACCATAGAAGAGTGTGTACGCATGTGCATTGACATTGAGGATAACCTAGGGAAGGAACTAGAGCTTTCAAAGATCTACAAAGATTCTGATACCGCTTCTAGCCTCTCTTCCTCGCAATCTACATCAATTGAGGAACTCGCTGAGAAAGTAGCTCAAAAACTAGGAGTCTCTAGTAAACAAATTCCTAGATTTGCCCTAGTAAAGAGGTGTTATACTTGCGCCGGTGACCACATGGCGAACGTATGCCCTATTATGGCCCAACCCCAAGTGAATCTCAGTAGCCAATATTGCACCATAGAACGGAGGTACACTAACCACACCGCACAAGACTGCCCTTATAACAAACAAACTGTCAGGCAAAATTACCCTCAGCCATATCCACAACAGGGAAGATATCAAAACCAATATCCACCACAACAATATGCTAGGCCTCAACAAACCTACCAACCACAATATCAGCCCCAACAAAGACCTCAACCAGTGCTAGCCCAACAACCTCTTGCTCTAGCCAATGTGATCCCTGTAAAGTACGCAGCTGCAGAAGAGAACCTGAATAGAGCCATAGTGTCAGTAACACCATTGCTGTTAGAAAGTGACCCGAGTGATCATAGTTTTGATTCCACTCACATAGATAGTCCACAGGCTTACTACATGCAGTCTCCTGGACATGGTGAGTCCTACTATAGTGAAGAACCGAGTGAACCTAGTTGGGAGCCAGATTACACGAATGTCATGTACGCAAACCCCAACTCTAGACCTCAACCTAGGCAGGTAAGACCCCCATTTCCTAGAGGGCCATGCTACAGATGTCAGGGAGGTCATCTCATTCGTGATTGCCCCATGCCGGCACCCACACAACCCCAGTCAGTAACAATCCAAGACTTTTGTCATGATTGCGGCAAAGAGCATCTCTTACGAGATTGCCCAAAGAATCCCAATAATATGCCAAAAATCACTCCTATTAATGTTATTGGATTAGTTGTAGACTCCATAGGGAGTGTGACTTCCACTGCACCAGTACAGGTAGTCACTAGAGCTCAAGCCTTGCAGTAGAACCAAAGTTTAGGCCAGGAGAAAAGTGTTGAGGCTAGTGAAGCTGAGAGCATAACCAAGAAGAGGACTAGAGCTTGGAGAGATAGTAGAGAAAGAATGAAGAGGCAATGGGCTAAGAAAATGAGTGAGCTCGAGGAAAGTCTCAGAGAAACAAGAGCCAAGATAATTGAACTCACCTCTCAAACTCCCTCTCACAGTACCCCACCACCACCATTCCTATCTCCATCTGATCCAACCCCTTCCAACCCGCCTCATGCTACTCCACCACCCCCTAGAGTAGGATCAGTCCTAGCAGATCCCACTCTTGAGGACCTAAATATGATGCTGAAAGCATATCGGGCCAGAATCCAAGAAGGGCCAAACATAATCGATCATGAAAAGTATTACCCTAGAGCAGAAATAGAGCTTGAACGAACAAAAATTTGTGCTAAGATGGTGGAATTGGCTCAAACCATGTTTGAAGCCAGTCTCCTCTTTAACATCTCTAGTTCAGCTAAGATGCAATTGCACTTTGATGGACTGCTAGAAAGGTTGGAGAGGCTAATAGCACAATCAGAAAAGGAACCTGTCTCTCAAAATGAGGGCAAGGCAAGTGAAAGAGAAAGCCTACCTGCCCAGGAAGCTTATGTGCCTAACTCTACGAAGCCAGACACATCTTCTTCTATGAATCGGTTCATACTAGAATTCCTACGAGAGATTCAAGAAGACAAATGGGCTAAAGAAAGTGAAGTCCCTCCTCCCATTGAACTTGTGGATGATGCACACGACCAATTCCCACAAGACATCCCATCCATTTATGAAGAGCAGGAGAGCACTCAATCTCAGGAGAGATTAGACTTCGAATCTAATTCCATACAAGAACTACCCCATTTCACAGGCCCATGGGAAGCAAAGTCCACGTGTATGAGAGCACTCACAGTCATGGTAAGAAACGAAGACTCGGTCATACCTAGGAACACAGAGGTAGTGAAAAACACTAAAGTGCAGTGTAACCTCACTTTAGAAGAGCTACTCAAAGTAAGGCCAGAACTATGGAAACATGTAGCCAAACAAGTACCGGAGATAGCCAAACCGCGTTCCCAGGTAGGTTCTCATAGGACAGTGCCAGAAATTCCTCTAGACAAGATAGGAGACATGAGCGAGGGAGAAGAAGGAAACACCTATCTTCCCATCACACATCAAGGATACACAACCAAGGCAATTCTCGACTCGGGTGCAGGATTTGCAATTGCTACCACCTCCTTATGGAAACGTTGGGGCAAGCCAGCACTCAGGCCCACGAGGATGAAATTGCAAATGGCTTATGGTCACATAGAAAGACCCTTAGGCTTGCTAGAAGGAATAACTCTCACTACTTGTGGTGTAGAGTTTGAGCACACATTTGCTGTATGTGACTTTAGCAAAAATCATGCCTATGAGATGATTTTGGGAAGACCATTTATGCGACAGTTGCAAGTGGTACAGGATTGGGGAACCAATTCCTTGTATTTGCAACACTTAGGCGTCACGACCAAGGTTAATCTCAAAGATTACTCTCATAGAAATGTCCCTCCTATCCAATGGAATCCCATCCATAGAGTAGAAGAAGAGAAGAGAGAAAAAGCCAGAGAGGTAGGTGCGAAGGAAACACATAGATCAATTCAAGACCTAGCCTATGCACCTGTAGTATTTCCGGACGAAGAATTTGAACCTCAGGGCTGGGCAAAAATTTTAGCAACAATGGATGTAGCCATCAATGAAGAACAATGGACACCTCACTGTGACGAGGATGGCTATGATATTTCAGTCTTCTCCATAGAGCCCATCATGGGAGAGGCAGTTCTAGAAGAATGCGAACCTATCCCTGATGCATTTGAGGATGCAAGTGACTATGGACCCACCTTTTGCATCTGAGGAAGAATACTTCTATGAAGTAGAATTTCAACCCCAGAGACACGAGGAGCTCACCAATGACATAAGGTTAACCACACAAGTGACCCCTAAGAATGAAGGAAAGAAAAGAAAGGAGAGAGAAGTCACACCAGCAGAGGAAGAATCTTTGTTTGAGGTCCCTGCCAATTTTAAAAAGTATGAGATAGAGGACAGGAGAGTCATGATAAGAATGCATAAACGAGAGTCACAATCAGGAGAGGCCTATGATAACAAAGAAACCACCAAGAAAATAGTGGTAGCCCTAGAAGAAGGAGAGGAGAGATGCACGTACATAGGCCATGACCTAACCGAGGAAGAAGAGCATGCGTTAATAGCCCTGCTAAGAGAATACAGAGATGTATTCGCTTCGAGTTACAAGGATTTGAAAGGTGTTGACCCAGACATATGCTCACACACAATTCCCATCACCTCAGACTCAAAACCCTCTAAACAGAAGCCATATACATATAACGATAATTATGCTGCTAAGATCAAAGAGGAGATAGATAGACTGGTAGAAGTTGGATTCATCTATGAAATTGAGCACACCGAGTGGGTATCCCCCATTGTAGTGGTGCCCAAGAAGAATGGAAAGCTACGTGTGTGCATTAACTTGAAGAAGGTTAATGCAGCCACTATCCGGGATAACTATCCCCTTCCTATCACGGAACATCTCTTAGAAAGAGTAGCAGCCAAGGAAGTATACAGCTTCCTTGATGGATTTTCGGGCTACAATCAAGTAGTCATAGCTCTAAAAGATCAGCATAAGACAGCTTTTGCCACAGAGTGGGGCATATTTGCCTTTAGAGTAATGCCATTTAGGCTTACCAATACTCTTGCAACTTTCCAAAGATTGATGTGTCACGTGTTTAAAGAGTTCTTGAGGAAGAATTTAGAGGTATATGTTGATGATCTCTGTGCTCATTCCAACATTAGACAGACACATATACCAGAACTCAGACAAATCTTTGACAAATGTAGAGAATATCAAGTCTGCCTGAACCCAGAAAAGTGTGTTTTCATGGTCAGGCAAGGCAAGATTCTAGGACACATAGTGTCAAAGAATGGCATATCCACCGATGAAGAGAAAGTAAGAGCCATAGCCGAGCTACCTAGGCCAAAGAATGTCAAGGAAGTACAAGCTTTCATGGGGCATTGTGGTTATTACCAACGGTTTATACACATGTATGCCATCATAGCAAAGCCTCTGTATGGGCTTTTGACTAACTTTGAGTGGACTAATGAATGTGAGGACTCCTTCAATGAGCTCAAAAGAAGATTGTGTTCAGCACCAATCTTGACCACACCAGATTGGAATAAGCCATTTCATGTTCACATGGATGCATCCAATTATGCTATTGGATGTGTACTCACACAACCTACGGGCGAAGGTAATATGGATCTTCCAATTGCCTATGCTAGTAGACAGTTGAATGCAGCTAAACGGAACTATACCACCACCGAACGAGAAGGATTAGGCATGGTAGATGCAGTTAAAAAGTTTAGACACTATTTGCTTGCAAATAAGTTTAAATATTTTATCGATCATCAGGCATTATTGTACTTGGTAAACAAACCATGCAATAGAGGCCGATTAGTAAGATGGTTTCTCTTACTAATGGAATATGACTTTGAAGTAGTGGTGAGGAAAGGGAAGACTCACTTGAGAGCAGACCATCTCTCTAGGCTCACATCTGGAGATGCCCCATAAGGAGTGTCGGATGACCTCCCTGATGCTTACTTGTTTAATTTGGAAGTTGTACCTCAATGGGCTAAGCCATTAGTGCCAGTATTAACATACGGGCCCAATCACCCAGTCATAAACACTCAAGATAGGGAGATAATAAATGGTTGCAATTAGCACATGTAGGTGCATTAGAGCAACACTACTCAAAGCAATGAACCCTACAGACACTAAGGAGACTCGGAGTGCATTGGCCAACTATGGAAGCAGATGCCCATAAGTTGTGCAAGGAATGCCCAATCTGTTGCACTAAACCACCGGTGGAGCATGCCACTCTTTATCAAGTGTCCATAGTGCCAGATTGGAGTGAACCATTAGTAGCCTTCCTGAGGACGAGAACATTCCCTCAAGATATGACACTAGCCAGACAAAGAAGTCTAGAACAAGAAGCCCTAGATTACTCACTCATTGGTGATAATCTATACAAGCGTGGTAAAGATGTTACCTGAGACTATGTGTCCATGAGAGTGAATACATCAAGATCTTGGAAAGTGCTCACCAAGGTGTAGCAGGAGGACACTTTGGACCAGATCGGGTGATCAAGGCAATCCTATTTGCAGGATTATGGGGACCGACCCTTCACATAGATGCACATACCTATGTGAAGAGGTGTGATGTTTGTCAGTGAACTCAGTATCCTATACGCAAAGATGAGATGCCACTAAAGCCTATGATGGGTGTACGTGCATTCTCTAAGTGGGGAATAGACTTTGTTGGTCCTATTAATCCCCCAGCTAAGGGTTCGCATGCAGAGTATATTGTTGTGGCCACAGACTATCTAACCAAGTGGGTAGAGGTAAGAGCTACGACAAAGAATGATGCTCAGACGACCGCTAAGTTCTTATTTGAGAATGTGTTCACTAGATACGGGCTACCCATAGAGCTAGTAAGTGATAGAGGCACCCATTTCTTGAATGAAGTTATTGAAAAGCTTCTCCAAGAATTCTTGATAGTACACAAGAAGTCTGCTCCCTATCACCCACAAGCTAATGGGCAAGCAGAAAGCACAAATAAGATCCTATGCAATGTGTTGACTAAATTGGTAAATAATAAACGTTGTGATTGGAACAAACAGCTACACCATGTTGTTCGGGCATACAGAGTTGCCTATAAAACGGTACTCCAAGCCACACGCTTTCAGATGGTATTTGGCCAAAATGCAGTGCTACCATTGGACTTCTTGATACCTACACTAAAGGTAGCACAGGAGCATGAGTGGACGGGCCATGAGCTCTCCTCTAGGATCTTTGACCTTGAGCGATTAGGAGAAACAAGACTGAGGGCTTCGGCAGGAATATATGCAGCTAAAAAAAGACAGAAGGCTTACTTTGATGCCCATGTTAAGGATAAAGGATTGAAGGCTGGAGATTTAGTTTTAGTCTACACCTTGAAGCAACATGCGAGAAAATTAGAGAAGCGTGGCTATGGACCTATGATCATAAATAGGATCTCAACGAGTGGAGCAGTACAACTAGCCACATTAGAAGGCGATATTCTACCTAGCTACATAAGCGGGTGCAGAGTCAAGTTATATCAGGAACCTCTGACTGAAGAGATGCTAAATCGACTCAACATTGCCAAGAAACGCAAAGAGGAAGAAAAGCGAATTCGAGAAGAAGCTCAAGCAGAAGCTTTAGAATGCATCAGAAGGATGAAGTTGAGACGACAGGGTAGGGATCAGCCTAGGGCAGATGACTATGCGGACCCAGGATATCATATGGCAATGTGTGAAGTCTCCAGAATAAGTGCCCATAGAATAATCGATCGACACCCATTTGTGACCTTAGAGATAGGACAAGGAATAAGTGCAAAAACTGTGCGAGCCTTGATTGACTCAGGTGCAGCCACTAGTGCTGTTAAATTTTCATACTGTCAAAAGTTGAAATTAAATGTCAATCCTATAGAAGCCTATCTCATAGGATTGGGAGGTGTGGAAACCCCTTGCATGGGCGAGGTGGAACTTCCCCTCCACATTCAAGATGTTTTAATGACAGTGAAAGTACTAGTGTGTCAAGATGAGGACCTCACTGAGCCTCTGGTCTTGGGTGAAGACTGGATATATGACCATGCTGTCAATTTAAACCTAAGAAGTGGACTTCTTCATGTTTGGGTCAATGAGAAACGCATTACAATTGAGTTAGAAAGTGAAGCACTCAAGGAATTAGGCAAGGCACACACTTCTGGTCCTTCCAGGAGTACACATGAAGATGACCAAAACTATGTGATGCAGAGGAATGATGATTTCAATATAGAAGTCAAGGACACAATAGAACTCCCTTCTTTTCCAAAACTATGTGATGCAGAGGAATGATGATTTCAATATAGAAGTCAAGGACCATGTTCTTGTCCAAAACTATGTGATGCAGAGGAATGATGATTTCAATATAGAAGTCAAGGACACAACAGAACTCCCTTCTTTTCCAAAGGTCAGAGGGATGCAGCAACCAATGGCAGATCAAATACAGAAGACTACCTATGTCGGAGGCCAAACGAACGTGAGAAGCAGGATGTCTCAGCCATTGAAACAAGTGTGGGTGCGGAAAGGCGAACAGCCTGTTGTGATCAAGCCAACCACACGGGCAAAGATTCTTATTAGTAATCAACAACACGACACTAATAAGAAGTCTTTCAGAAATTCTTCTGTGAAAATGATGTCTATCTGGGTACCCAAGAAGTCGATGAAGGCTGGCCCACAATCAAGACAAATTTGGGTGCCTAAGGCTTGCTTGTGGGCTCAAATAGCTACACAGAGGCGACACTCTGTACAACATGGTTCACTCACTCGAACATCTGATACCCATTCTTACACATCACGCACGAACACATATTCTTCCATGGGCACAAGTAGAATCACGTGTAAATGGGTCCCTAAAAAGCCTCATTTCGAAGCTGACACCCTTATAAAGCCCTCCAGAGTCTCCACAAAATCAAGACCAACATCCATTCTGTTTGAGTGGCGGCCCAAAACATGTAATAAACCCCCCGATTTGTGAATTCATACCCACTTACTAACTACATCACTCATACACCGCACCTTTCCATTTAACTCTTAGGATTATCCATTCCCTGATTACACACACGATTCCCGAGCACTTGTTGATCTACTAATCTCTCACTAAAGTCATGTTAATGTTGTTACGGGGACACATGAACGCTTGGTGTCCGTTTGCAATTTTAACATTCCTTTGTATATTCTCACAGAACTGGTGACCAGTTTCTCAATATGGCCGAGGCAGGAACTAGCTCCCAGGCGGGCACCAGCCCTCAGATTGTGGATATTGAAAGTCTTCCTATTGAGGAGGAATTGAAGGAGCATCCGGTGGCATTGAGAGCGTTACATGCCATACCGGTGCAGAATCCTCCACAGGGACGCACAATGCCAGTCAGCAAAAACTCACATTGATTCAGTGACATGGCAGGACCTCTGGGGGAAGGCACTTACCTATGCGAGGCAGAGATAGAGTTCAACGGGCGCTGGGGCAGGTATCATTTCTTCACCAGGGAATTCGAAAGACTTCAAAATAATGAAGGGTTGAAACCGACATGGAAGAAAGCGGGACTATACGATTACTTCAAAGCCCAATTGCCAAAGCCCGACTTTCTAAGGTTCTCGTATTTGATTAGCACCCTCACCCCGAGCAAAGAGAAAAAGGGATACAGCACCTTTGTCCTCCCATCTCTCACAAGGGGCAATGAGCTGAAGAGGTTCAAATTGACGAACAAATTGGTGAGGGAAGCTCTCGACATGAAAGGTATGCATATTCCCACCGAAAAAGAGACAATGATCCCAGATAACATGAAGAACAGGAATCTGATGAAACTAAAAGACATGGTGGCAATGACACCGACTATTGCCATTCACTTGCGAATGGTCATGCAGCATTTCGCATTCCCCGCTCAAGAGAGGTTCACAATGCCACCCAAGAAGATATGGTTCAGTCTATATTTAGCAGATGCCTTCGACTTGACAATCAACATGCCTCACTAGATTATTGACCAAATCCACTTGGGTCATCAACGGTGGTATAAGAAGCAAAAGTCAGTACTGTATGGATGTTGTGCTCTCACAAGGATTGTTTACAGATGTTTGGCATATGATGTGCCAGTTCAAAGGGCACTTATTTGGACCAGGGTGCAAGAATTCCAACCTAGACTATCCGTCGTAGGGCCTCCATCCAAAAAAATGAGAGGCACAGTTCAGATGCCCTGTGCACAGGCCCGCGGTGCGACACTGACACCAGAGACAACTCCACGGCTTCCAAGGCGTGTGCAACCCTTCACTATCAGATTACCAAGACATAGCACAGATGGACCGAATCTGGTGTTTCCTCCTATACCAACCGACTTAGAGTTTCCTCACGGCTTTACATTGGAAGATCTAACTGATGAAGAGGTAGCCAGAATAATCAATTTAGAAGTGGAGGCAGAGCAGGCAAGCGGGCAGCAAACAATCACAGACCAACCCCACCCAGTCCAACTAGACGTAGTCGAAGTGCAGGATGATGAAGAAGATGAACAAGAGGATGAACAAGAGGGACTGTCCGATGAAGAAGAGCAGGAATATGAGCAAGAAGTTCTACAGGAACTTGAGGGTGCCGGGGCTTATACGAAGCAATTGAAAAATTTGTATGATACTATCAACCGAGTTCAAGAACAACACAAACTGTCCTTGGCAGCAGGAAAAGCCCTCATGAACCAAATCCTTGAGGAGGAAGGTGTGGATGAGCAATACCGAGCAACCCTTGACATGATCTCTGATGCGTTGGGGGTACCGGAGACGGTGCATACTGCTCTTGCATATTCACAACGATCGGAACGATGATACGGTGTCGTCGAGATTTTCTCTCCTCTCTCACTTGTGAAGGCCTACAAAAAACATATTTGGTGAAGGTAGACGGAATTCCCCGAGAAGTCCAGGATGCATCAAGGATGTCAAAGGAAGCTCACATACAAAGTTTCAAAGAAATCAAGAAATTCCATGGTAGCGGTCAAAGCTGGTCAAAGTTGGGAAATTAGGGCAAAAATTTCATTGTCACCAAATTAGATGAAAATCCATATACTTGTAAAGATTGTCAAAGGCAGTCTATAGCCCAAATTTCAGCAGAAAATGGATTTTGTAGCACATTGATATGCTATGTTCATTTTGTAAAAATGTATTTTTTCTAGTTTGACCCTACAAATTCTTGTATAGAAATTTATGTTAGCCATATGGTTTGGCATGTATAAAGATCATATGTGGCTACATATTTGTACAAATCTTCAAGGCCATCAGAGCTTCCTAGAGACCTTAATGCCACCTTGCAAGCTTCCAAATGTAGTCAAACTTGTACAAGGGAGATTCAGATGGGAGCTATTTCTGCATATTCCTGAAGGAGATCTTTGGAAACATAGTCCTACAAAGTTTCATCTTCATCAAAGCCTATTTGGAGGGTCAAAGAGCACAAAGTCCAGTTTTCAGGATCACCGCAGTTTTCTAGTTTAAGCAAATTGAAGGGTTGAAGGGCCACCACATGGCGAAAGCTGATTGAGCCATGTTGTACGATCAAGATGAGCTCATATTCAAGGGTGGAGATGCACTTATGCTTAAAGCAAGGAGGATCCACGAGTTTTTCCATAAAAGAAGATAATTTTTGACAATCAAAGATCAATAATGCAGCTTTTCTCCAAAAATAGTGTCTTATCTTATCCGAATTGATGTCAGCACTGATCTGACGGTCCAGATCATCCCCAGATCCAATGGTGGAGAATGAGGGCGCCTAAATTTCACTCCTTTACACTAGATTTGATAGAAAGAACAATTCCAAGCCATTGATTTGATTAATCAAATGGTTGTAATCAAAAGTAGTGATCCTAGAGTTGAGAGTTGACTTCTCTAGATCCAAGGGCCCAAATTCATTCAAAAAACTATATAAACCCCCCTCCAAACTCCTAGAGCATCATTGTTAGGCATCCATAGGGCTCATGCTAGCTTACGATTTCCTTAAGACGATCACCCTCGGTTGAGCGAGTGAGGATCCAAGGTGAGCTAGTATGAGTATAGTACCTAGTTTCAAATTTAAGTTAGAACTCCAATCTAGGATAGGCTCGTGAAACCAGCATCTCTATCTCGACTCACCCTTGGTGGAGCCTGTGAGTGAGTTAGAGCTGATTTTAATGAGTCTTAGACTTCTTTAGTTAGACGTTACGAGCCTAGACATACATAGGGTCACTGGAGTGGAACTCACCTTCTTACATGTGACATTCGGTTGAACTCTCATGGTTTGAGGGTCGGAACCACCTTTGATCAGTAGACTGCCTAGCTTGACGTACCACGACGATGTTATACATGTATCTTAATTCAATTCCTTTTAATTCATGTCACTTGTCACTTGTCTCTTGTCTCCTCTCTCAGTCTCTTAAGTATTTTTACATGTCTTCTATTTCTTCTATGTGTGAGAAGGCTCCGTAGAATTGCGTTGAACCAGTGAGGATGTTTCTTTGAGCTTGTGAGTAATCTCTATCATCATAATTCACTTGCATGCATATAATCCATACATACCCATACATATTGATTAGTTTCTGAAAGTGTATAAGAAGCTCCAATATTATTGGACCATTCTTCCTTTCGAAACTGGTTTATGTGTAAGGGTTCCATCTATTCTCGTCATGCATACATATCATCCAAAGAAGACTATGCATATGGATTGGAATTAGGAAGTGTTTAAGAAGCTCCTTCGATGGACCATTCTTCCTTCCAAATTTCATTCGTATGTATGGTTCTCTTTCATTCTTATCATTCATGTTCATAAATCTAACTTGCACTCCTACATTCCTATTCCCATAATCATTTCAACATCTCTCTCTTCTCCATACTCAACATTAATTTCACTTTCATGTCCTTAAACCATCCAACATTCATTAGCTTCATACACCCTGTGTGTGCCACGACCGGACCCGATCCACCCGGATTGCGATCACCTCCACATTTGAACCCGACGTGAAACGCTTCGTGGCATTTGCTTCTGATCTTGTTGGGAGGTTGTGATCCATATCCTTTGTTTCATATTTTTCATCCTCATCATATATCATCATCAGTCTTGAGTGTTGCACTGGATTTCTCACAGTATCGTGCACATCTTCGTCGTGAAGTAAACGCATTTGTGAGAGATCTAGAGCATCGTGCATCACTTGCATATTCACATAAGATGGAGGAAGGATTCAAATCCCTTATTGTTGAGAAACAAGGCCAAAGAATAGTCTCTTCTATGTTGAGAGAGAAGGGAAAATTCAATGGCATCAACATCACAAGCTACTTAGATTTGTTTGAAGAGCAAGCTATGATTTTTGGTCTTCCCGAAGATCTTTTGATATCATTCTTTGAACGAATAGTTAATAGCTCTATCATAAACCGTGTCACTCAATATGATAGTCTTCCTTGGAGTGATTTTAGAAAGGAGATGCTCAAAGAATTCTATCTTGAAGATTATAGCCAACATAATCGGGATGGATTCTTACGATGGGTCAATTCTCCAAAGCCTAGTAGCTCTATTACTCACTTACAAAATGAGTATATTAGGCGTTATGAACAACTTCCTGATGAGGATAAGATAACTTTGGAACCTGATCTTGTGATCAATTTTCTTAAGCTTCTTCATCCTGAAACTCGTAGGGAACTTGAACGGCGATTAGAAGAACCAGATAAGCGCTATGGTCTTACTCACAATTGGCAAAAAGTGCGTAAAGTAGTAGAGGCTGTAGCCCATAGACATCAAAGACAATCCATGCTTTATGAGCAAACTAGTCTTCCTCAAGCTAGCCTTCCACAAACTAAGGAGCAAGTTAGAGAACAATCCCATGCTATGCTTTTTGACTCTACTCCTATTCCTGATGGAGCCTACTCAAGGTTTTAAAGTAGAGCCAAATAAAAGTGTAGTTGAACAATCTCAAGTGGATATTCTCACTAAGCAAATGGAAAGTCTTATTGCTACACAATCCAATTTGGCCAAGACTATAGATGCTTTACAATCTAGTTACACCAAAACTTTCCAAAATCAAATGAACATAATGACTTTTCAAGAGCCTAATCAACATGTTATAGCTACCAATCAAAATCCACAAGTAGCTCCTACTCAAGCATATCAAGTTCCTCCAATGCATAATCCTTCAATGCAAAATCCTCATCCTCATGTGCAAAATCCTCAAATGTATCAAAACATGTATCCTCAAGCTTCTCAAATAGCTTTTCAAAATCCTCAAAATCAAAATTTTCAAAATCATCAACCGTATAATATGGAAGCTCCTCTTGCACCTCAAGTACCACATGTTGCTCCCCAAGCTCCTCAAATACATCAATTGCCTTTTCAAAATCCTAATTATCCTGTTCAAGCAATACCTTATCAACAAAATCCTCAGTTTCAAAATTTCCCACCACAAGTTAATCAAAATCCTCAAAATCAAAATGGGTTTGTGCGTGGCCCTCGTAGGTGTCCTTGGTGTGATTCGTTAGAGCACTTTTTGAGAGATTGTGAACTATTGAAGGCTGCTAAGGAGCAACGACTAGTAATAGACATAGATAAGAAAATCTGTGACTATCGATCTAGGCTACCTTTGCAAGGAAATTATGGTAAGGGAGGAATGAAAAAACACTATGAAAATATAACCATAACGGATGTAGGAACTAGAGGAGTGAAACTAGAAGCTCTTGATGAACAAGTGGAATCAAGTAAACCCACAAAGGAAGTTGACTTTTCCATAGAGGCTTTAGTAAGAGCACGAGATGAGATTAGGAGAATAATGGCTTGGGAGTCACCGATAGAAGATCAATCTCTTATTTCTCACATATCCAATGTAGAAGAAAAACGAAAAAGAGATGAAGCTGAGCCTAGTGAAAGAAGAGTGAGTCGAAAACAAACCTCAGAGGGAATAGAAACAATCATAGAGCAAGGAGAAACATCAAAATCTAAAGATAAAAAACAAGAATCAAAACCCAATGAACAAAAACAAGAGGAGAAACAAAAAGGGAAGAAGACAAAGCAAAGAAAAACAGAACCAAAGCCTTTAGATAAACCAGAACAATCAAAACAAACTGAAGACCAAACACGAGAACATGAACAAAAACAAGATCCTGAGCAAAAACAAAAGAAACCAAAGAGAAAACCTAAAGCCATCTTGATTTCAGAAATTGAGAGAAAAATAGATCCTATGGAGATTTTATATGACATTTTGCTTAAGAGTCAAGTGACTATGTCTTTAGAACAAGTTTTCTCTATTGCAAAGCCTAATTAAAAGGAAGAGGTTTCCACTTAATCTAGATACTGAGATGCAAGATTCTCTAGATCAAGATCAAGCTATGAATGAAGCCTTAAACTTTGATGAATCTGATGAAGAGGACTTTGATGATGATGAAGTAAATGTTTTTAAAGATAACTTTATCGGCCTAATTAAAAGGAAGAGGTTTCCACTTAATCTAGATACTGAGATGCAAGATTCTCTAGATCAAGATCAAGCTATGAATGAAGCCTTAAACTTTGATGAATCTGATGAAGAGGACTTTGATGATGATGAAGTAAATGTTAATGAAAATTTCTTAGGACCTATTCAACCTGACCATGAAAATCATGAAAACAATCCCGAAAGTCACTTTAAAAGAACATTTTGGTCTAGAGGTACATCAGAGATGCATGTTAAAATAGGAAATGATAAGAACACTATCACTGTAAATGCATTAGTAGATTCTGGCTCTGAAATCAATGTGATTTCAAGAGAAGTCTATGATAAGTTTCGATGGCCCATAGATAAAGATTGTGGATGGCGTATGAGAACTGCAGATAATGGTGTAGGTACCCTGTATGGAGCTTGTGCTAGTGTGCCCATATCCATAGGAGGAATCACAGAAGAGTTTCACTTTTTTATTCAAGATAATTGCTCCTATGAAGTTCTCTTAGGTCAACCCTTTATTTGTGAGAGTCGTATGGAAACTAAAGCCATGGATGATGGGTCTACCTATGCTAGATTTAAGTCTAAGGATGGAATGCAATCACTTCAAGTCATGACGGTAGGAGTGAATCATCCTAGGAATCGATTGTCAATTAGAAAGAAACCTATTGTTACTCAGGGTCATGAGCATGCTTGTAGTGATTGTGCACCTCGATTCATGTTTAGAGCTACATATGATCAAAATTTCGGATAGAATCCATTGTTGAGCGGGACAACAGTGGATATTGGTTTGACATCTCGCATCCAACCAACATGTACAATAGTTTGTCACTTTGTTTTCCACATTCTAGATTAGATTTTCTTCATAAGAGTCAATTGTCGAAGTCTTTTATCCAAAAAACCCAAAAAAATTATAAAAACAACAAAATCATGGAACATGATGAGAACATTGAGCATGTGATTGAGACATCTCATTGTTTCTCTACTCTTGAGGAGTTAGAGTTATGTCTTCAACAAAATTCTAATTCCCATATTATTCTTCTTTCTTCCCTTGATGAGTATGCTCTAATCCAAGAGTATGCTCTCAATGTTGACAAGTGCTCAAAATTTATCCAAACACATGATGCCTTAGTTGAAACAAAGTACAAAACTGCAGACAAAAAAATCAAACCCATAGCTCAACCATTACCTCAAGGAAGTAATGAAAAAATTATTGATGTGAAAAATGATCCAATTCTTCGGGATAAGAAAAACATAGGACATACATTCACGGATGAGACAATCAAACAGGTGAAAATTGGTAGAGATAATGACTTTCTTTTGCCAGCAGAGAGAGATAAATTTGAGAGAGTCATACGTAGCCATGGAAAAGCCTTTACTATGTATCCTCATGAGATTGGTTGTGTAGATCCTAAGCTAGTTGCACCCATGATAATCTTTACTATTCCACATATTCCATGGAATCTTCGTCCTATACCTGTTCCAAAGGCTCACTTACCTGAGCTAATGAAACTACTTAAGGAGAAGATAAACATGAGAATTTTAGAGCCATCTTTTGCACCTTACTCAAACAGATGGTTCACTATGCCTAAAAAGAATGCGAAACTACATTTTATTCAAGATCTCCAACCCGTCAATAAAGTCACCATAAGGAATGTAGGAACAGGACCCATTGTAGATGAGTTTGCTGAATCATTTTCAGGACATTCTATCTATTCAATGGGTGATTTATATTCTGGATATGACCAATTCCTGTTAGCAATTGACAGTCGTGACATAACCACAATGAAAACTCCTTTAGGCTTAGTGCGAATGTGTACTTTACCTCAAGGAGCGACTAATTCTGTGGCTCATATGATGAGTGCTATGAATATGGTCTTACATGATTTTATCCCTCATATAACTATGCCATTCATTGATGATATTCCAATTAAAGGGAGTGAGGAACGTGTAAGGACATTACTTTAGATTCATCTGGATGTCGTAAATTTTTTCTTGCCCATATCTCTGATTGTGAAAGAATATTTCAACGATTTGAAGAGGTAGGTCTCATATTTTCCATAGAGAAATCTGTTTTTGGTGCCAACGAGGTGCTTATTGTTGGACATTTATGTGGCCATTATGGTCGAAAGCCATACCCACAAAAAGTTGATGCCATTAGCAAGATTTCTGAAACATGTAACAACGTGAGTGAGGTACGTAGATTTCTTGGTGCTTGTATCTTTTATGTTATTTGGATCCCACACTTTGCTCATGTTGCTGATTGTCTTTATGACTTGTTGAGGAAGAAACGAAAATTTATTTGGACTGACAAACACACTCAAGCTATGTGTAAATTGAAGAAATTATTGCTTGAAGCTCCCATCCTTAAGCGTGTAGACTATTCTGCTAACAAACCTATTATATTGACTGTTGATACTAGTCCTATTGGTATAGGTTGGGTCATAAGTCAAGACGATAGTGAAGGGAATAGATATGCAATTAGGTTTGGTGCCAAAATTCTACATGAAACACAACGAAAATATCCACAGATCAAACGAGAACTATGGGGTATGGTAACAGCTTTGAAAATAGACAAAGAATATTTCATTGGTGCAAATGTCAAAGTTGAGACTGATTGTTTTCCTCTCATTGGAATGATAGCCAATTGTTCATCTCCTGATATAGCCATGCTTAGATGGATCTCATATATTAAGTTCATAAATCCTGAGTTAGTTCATATTTCAGGTAAGTCAAACTCAGTTGCTGATATGTTATCGAGAGCTAGATTTGATGATGATCTTGAAAGTGATCTAATAAAGAATGTGAACTTAATTGACTATGTTCCACATATATATAAGTATGAGCAATTTCATGAGTCTGAGTACGAAAATGAATGGAGAGACATAGGAAAGTATCTGAGTACACTACAACCATTACCTAACTGGACTACGAATAGATTCCGTAACATTAGGAAACGAGCTTATAACTTTTTCCTATGTAATGGTTATCTTTGGAGACATGCTAAGGGTAAGGTTAAGAATCCACAACGAGTCCTAGGAAAACGAGGTCTTCAATTGCAAGTAATGAAGGAAATGCATGAGACATTATGGGCCGGTCATAAAGGATTTTTTGGAACATATGAAAAAATTAGAAGTACCTATTATTGGCCTAGGATGTATGTTGACATTAGTAGCTATGTTTCTACATGTTCTACTTGTCAACTTCATTCATCAGTCAAACATAGAGATCCATTGCATCCTACGTATCCACCTTGTATTCACTACAAGTGGGTAGTAGATCTTGTAACTATGCCTAAAGGTATCGACAAAATGTGTTACATTGTACTTGCAAGAGAAGACTTAACTAATCATGTAGAGGGGCGTGCACTACGATCTAAGACCACTTACAATGTTTGCAAATTCTTGCTTGAAGATGTCATAAGTCGCTTTGGGTACATAGAGAAAGTAGTTGCCGATCGTGGAGAGTTAAATGCGAGAGAAGCTAAAGAGTTCTTTGAGCGTCACGGTATTCGTTTGTCTCTCACTACTGCATATAACCCAGAGGCCAATGGTAAAATAGAGAGAGGGCATCCACCTATTGTGAAAGCCATATCTAAAGCATGTAATGGTGACATCAAACAATGGCCTAAATTCTTACCTTTTGCACTTTGGGCAGATAGAATGACATGCACACGTACTACTGGATATATGCCTGTTGAACTCATGTACTGTCAAAAACCATTGTTTCCAATTCAATCTCATATTTCTGCATGGTCAAATTTGCCTTGGTCTGAAAACATGTCTACTGATGATTTTTTGAATTTGCGTATTAAACAGTTAGAACAAGGTAAATTAAGACTTGATGATGCTGTTGAAAAATCAAGAGAATCTAGAATGAAGAACAAGCATTATTTTGATAAAACTCATCGATTGCGTCCTAAGCCAATTGAAGTAGGAGATTGGGTGCTCATTTATGATAGTACATTCGACTCTCAATATGATGCACGCAAAAAGCTCACTCAACGGTGGTTTGGGCCATACATAGTATCAAAAGTCAAAAACAATGGTACGTATGCTCTTTGTGAATTAAATGGTGTTGCACTAAAAGCTTTGATTGCAGGTAAAAGGATAAAGTTATTCAAGAAGCGTGATAGTGACGAGTACATTTTGGATGAGGACATTGAAGAAGATGACAACAATGAGGCCGATTCATAAACAGGAGTATCCATGTTATTAAAAAAAAAAAACATCATTAATTTTCAAGTTCATTCTATTTTTTTTCCATGCTTGTTTCATGCATGTTTTTTTCAGTCTTTGCATTGCATTGCATATCCACATCACTTGAATCAAAAAAAAAGGCAAATGATGATTTCTCTACTTGTGTAAAATTGTATCTTAAGTAGTAACTTATCTACTATGAAATTGATTATAATCTAGGATTGTGGAAAGATAGGGCATGTAGATTTGGAGGTTTATTTTGGTGACAAGACTTTCATATATAAACATGCATATGTATCCTGTATCGAAAGCATCATTGTTGAAATCCTAGCTCCTGCTATTGCATGTTTCTACATCTTTAGTCCACCTCACAGCACTTGTATCGGAGTTTAAACGACTGTTCTCCGTCATCAAAAATGGTTGTACCTTGTATCGGGGTTTGATTTTTCACCGTCATCAAAAAAAAAAAAAAAAGTTGCTACATGTTACCAAGAAGTTTACACTTTCTTCCACCCCAAAAAAGTGATCGTAACCATAAAGTTGCCGAATCATCATCATCATCATCAAAAAAAAAAAAAAAGCAAGCCAAAGGAGGATAAAGAGGCATAGTAGAATAAATCACGGGCTATATAGGCAGATTTATGCATCAGTGGAGTTTAGTTAGATTTCCTTGCATGTTACTAGAGAAAGAGCATATTCATATTTATGTAGGAAAGGAGTTGATCTAAAATAAGCTAAAGATGAAAGATGTCTCTTGAAAATCTTAAATCTTTGTTTATAATCATATTTAAGGTAGATTGCTTTATGAAAAAGATATAATTTTTTCTTCAAGATGAGAGGAACTGATGCTTAAAACGACTCAATACATCCACTTCCACTTCATATTGATGCTTGTTTGTTTTGTTTCTTGTTGTCAATGTTGCTTGTTCATTTGCATATATGTTGCCTATTTGTTCATGCATATTCATGTTGCCTGTTTCAATTCTTTCTTTCATGCAAATTTTGCTTCATGTCACGTTACCTACTTATTCATGCATATAATCAAATTTCCTTCCATGTTTCTTATGTTGCCTATAAAAGAATTTGATGCCTAGAACATTTTGTTTTTCACAGATGCTAGAGTGGCACTTACCTCTGGGGGAAGGCACTTACCTATGGGAGGCAGAGATAGAGTTCAACGGGCGTTGGGGCAGGTATCATTTCTTCACCAGGGAATTCGAAAGACTTCAAAATAATGAAGGGTTGAAACCGACATGGAAGAAAGCGGGACTATACGATTACTTCAAAGCCCAATTGCCAAAGCCCGACTTTCTAAGGTTCTCGTATTTGATTAGCACCCTCACCCCGAGCAAAGAGAAAAAGGGATACAGCACCTTTGTCCTCCCATCTCTCACAAAGGGCAATGAGCTGAAGAGGTTCAAATTGACGAACAACTTGGTGAGGGAAGCTCTCGACATGAAAGGTATGCATATCCCCACCGAAAAAGAGACAATGATCCCAGATAACATGAAGAACAGGAATCTGACGAAACTAAAAGACATGGTGGCAATGACACCGACTATTGCCATTCACTTGCGAATGGTCATGCAGCATTTCGCATTCCCCGCTCAAGAGAGGTTCACAATGCCACCCAAGAAGATATGGTTCAGTCTATATTTAGCAGATGCCTTCGATTTGACAATCAACATGCCTCACTAGATTATTGACCAAATCCACTTGGGTCATCAACGGTGGTATAAGAAGCAAAAGTCAGTACTGTATGGATGTTGTGCTCTCACAAGGATTGTTTACAGATGTTTGGCATATGATGTGCCAGTTCAAAGGGCACTTATTTGGACCAGGGTGCAAGAATTCCAACGTAGACTATCCACCGTAGGGCCTCCATCCAAGAAAATGAGAGGCACAGTTCAGATGCCCTGTGCACACGCCCGCGGTGCGACACTGACACCAGAGACAACTCCACGGGTTCCAAGGCGTGTGCAACCCTTCACTCTCAGATTACCAAGACATAGCACAGATGGACCGAATCTGGTGTTTCTTCCTATACCAATCGACTTAGAGTTTCCTCACGGCTTTACATTGGAAGATCTAACTGATGAAGAGGTAGCCAGAATAATCAATTTAGAAGTGGAGGCAGAGCAGGCAAGCGGGCAGCAAACAATCACAGACCAACCCCACCCAGTCCAACTAGACGTAGTCAAAGTGCAGGATGATGAAGAAGATGAACAAGAGGATGAACAAGAGGGACTGTCCGACGAAGAAGAGCAGGAATATGAGCAAGAAGTTCTACAGGAACTTGAGGGTGCCGGGGCTTATACGAAGTAATTGAAAAAGTTGTATGATACTATCAACCGAGTTCAAGAACAGCACAAACTGTCCTTGGCAGCAGGAAAAGCCCTCATGAACCAAATCCTTGAGGAGGAAGGTGTGGATGAGCAATACCGAGCAACCCTTGACATGATCTTTGATGCGTTGGGGGTACCGGAGACGGTGCATACTGCTCTTGCATATTCACAACGATCGGAACGATGATACAGTGTCGTCGAGATTTTCTCTCCTCTCTCACTTGTGAAGGCCTACAAAAAACATATTTGGTGAAGGTAGCCGGAATTCCCCGAGAAGTCCAGGATGCATCAAGGATGTCAAAGGAAGCTCACATACAAAGTTTCAAAGAAATCAAGAAATTCCATGGTAGCGGTCAAAGCTGGTCAAAGTTGGGAAATTAGGGCAAAAATTTCATTATCACCAAATTAGATGAAAATCCATATACTTGTAAAGATTGTCAAAGGCAGTCTATAGCCCAAATTTCAGCAGAAAATGGATTTTGTAGCACATTGATATGCTATGTTCATTTTGTAAAAATGTATTTTTTTTAGTTTGACCCTACAAATTCTTGTATAGAAATTTATGTTAGCCATATGGTTTGGCATGTATAAATATCATATGTGGCTACATATTTGTACAAATCTTCAAGGCCATCAGAGCTTCCTAGAGACCTTAATGCCACCTTGCAAGCTTCCAAATGTAGTCAAACTTGTACAAGGGAGATTCAGATGGGAGCTATTTCTGCATATTCCTGAAGGAGATCTTTGGAAACATAGTCCTACAAAGTTTCATCTTCATCAAAGCCTATTTGGAGGGTCAAAGAGCACAAAGTCCAGTTTTCAGGATCACCGCAGTTTTCTAGTTTAAGCAAATTGAAGGGTTGAAGGGCCACCACATGGCGAAAGCTGATTGAGCCATGTTGTACGATCAAGATGAGCTCATATTCAAGGGTGGAGATGCACTTATGCTTAAAGCAAGGAGGATCCACGAGTTTTTCCATAAAAGAAGATAATTTTTTACAATCAAATATCAATAATGCAGCTTTTCTCCAAAAATAGTGGCTTATCTTATCCGAATTGATGTCAGCACTGATCCGACGGTCCAGATCATCCCCAGATCCAATGGTGGAGAATGAGGGCACCTAAATTTCACTCCTTTACACTAGATTTGATAGAAAGAACAATTCCAAGCCATTGATTTGATTAATCAAATGGTTGTAATCAAAAGTAGTGATCCTAGAGTTGAGAGTTGATTTCTCTAGATCCAAGGGCCCAAATTCATTCAAAAAACTATATAAAGCCCCCTCCAAACTCCTAGAGCATCATTGTTAGGCATCCATAGGGCTCATGCTAGCTTACGGTTTCCTTGAGACGATCACCCTCGGTTGAGCGAGTGAGGATCCAAGGTGAGCTAGTATGAGTATAGTACCTAGTTTCAAATTTAAGTTAGAACTCCAATCTAGGATAGGCTCTTGAAACCAGCATCTCTATCTCGACTCACCCTCGGTGGAGCGTGTGAGTGAGTTAGAGCTGATTTTAATGAGTCTTAGACTTCTTTAGTTAGACGTTACGAGCCTAGACATACATAGGGTCACTGGAGTGGAACTCACCTTCTTACGTATGACATTCGGTTGAACTGTCATGGTTTGAGGGTCGGAACCACCTTTGATCAGTAGACTGCCTAGCTTGACGTACCACGACGATGTTATACATGTATCTTAATTCAATTCCTTTTAATTCATGTCACTTGTCACTTGTCTCTTGTCTCCTCTCTCAGTCTCTTAAGTATTTTTACATGTCTTCTATTTCTTCTATGTGTGAGAAGGCTCCGTAGAATTGCGTTGAACCAGTGAGGATGTTTCTTTGAGCTTGTGAGTAATCTCTATCATCATAATTCACTTGCATGCATATAATCCATACATACCCATACATATTGATTAGTTTCTGAAAGTGTATAAGAAGCTCCAATATTATTGGACCATTCTTCCTTTCGAAACTGGTTTATGTGTAAGGGTTCCATCTATTCTCGTCATGCATACATATCATCCAAAGAAGACTATGCATATGGATTGGAATTAGGAAGTGTTTAAGAAGCTCCTTCGATGGACCATTCTTCCTTCCAAATTTCATTCGTATGTATGGTTCTCTTTCATTCTTATCATTCATGTTCATAAATCTAACTTGCACTCCTACATTCCTATTCCCATAATCATTTCAACATCTCTCTCTTCTCCATACTCAACATTAATTTCACTTTCATGTCCTTAAACCATCCAACATTCATTAGCTTCATACACCCTGTGTGTGCCATGACCGGACCCGATCCACCCGGATTGCGATCACCTCCACAACGGCAAACGCCCCCCTCGATCAGGAAAACAAATGAATGTATTAGTATCAGAACCACAGGGCACCACATCCACAACCACGGGCACAGCTCATACTATTCATGACACTGAGGAAGCCCATACAACCAGTGCACCCCCGTCACCCCCCTTACCCCTCTCCCTCCAACTCCACCACCTTCACCCCCCACTACCAGTGTAACCACTACTGTCACCACCTCAGGACCCACTTCCCTTACCGAAGCACAGACCGTTAGTCAACCCACACAACCGACATAACCGATCACCACCTCTCTTGTTTACACTACTACTGACTCTGTAATTCTAACTGTAGCCACGAAAAACCCCGTTCCCCCGATCACACTTCCTGGCGGTTCACATTCACAACTACACACACCACTTTACACCTTCACCACCATCACCGCACCCACAATTCCCATGTTCACAATCACTCCCACGACTGCATCCACTTTTGATCTCATGGACATATCACCCACCTCCGAACCTCTCCCTCCCCCCATACGTCCACAATCTCCCATTCCCCCACCACCAACTTCACCCTTTTGAAGCACAGCATACACACTCCCATTCCCTTTTCCCTTCCCTTCTGCATTCAGCACCTTTCCCGCATCCACTCCCATTAATAATGTATTTAATAATATGTACCAATGTATGTCTCAACTGCAACAGCATTACCAGCACCTAGACGCACAGCATACGAGTCTCTTCAGAAGCCATGAATAGCTCCAAGCAAGATTCATTGAATTAGAGAAGGAGAAGCGGCTATTACAACAGCAGTATACTACATTGCAAGCACAACATGATCAATTAGTCGCCAATCCACCCTAGTCAGATACTGAAGAAAAACAACAACTCGACGACATGTTACATGCTCAGATCACAGACAATCTCAAGCTTTGACGCAATCTCGCCTTATTACGGAAGCACATGTCTGCAGCACTTGAAGAGAATAAGAGACTGCAGATACAGAACGAAGAAAACCTGGAAGCAGCAATGGAGGGTTCACCACAGGAAATCGACCCAGAGAATTTCAAGGCTATCCCATCTGGAAATATGCAAATCATCTTGGAAAACCATGCCGACCTCCTGGAAGCCCACGCAGCATTAGAAAGAGAAAGAGATGATCTACTAAAGCAACTGGCAACTCAGCAGGAGTCACCAAGCAAGGTCACAACAGCAGTCGACACTTCAGAAGAAGTCGTAGAACTCAGAGCAGAACTAGAAGAACTACGAAGTAAAGTTCTTCAATACGAGTGTCAACCCTCTCCCCTGGCGGAACCGGAACCTGAAGACTTAGTGCCAATTCAAGTGGAGGAGATCTTTGAAGACCCATATGTTCCCATGCCAACACCTGGCGGTAAGCAAACAGAAGAAGGAATGGACACGATTGAGATCGAAGCGCCTGAATGGATGCAAAGGTTGGAGAAGGTTGCTACAACCCATGATGAGAGAGTTGCAGTTCAGATAGCATCTATGTAACGATTGGAAGAAGTCGTCATAAAATCGGATTACTTTAGAAACCTCTCCCATCATAGGTGGATTGGCACGTCCGATGATTTGTATGTTCCATTCTGCGTATTAATGGCGGATTACAATGCTGAAATCAAGCAACGCACAACAAAAGAACCAACCTCGGTGACACAGTTTGCACCGGATGACATCCCGGCAAGTGCCAAGCAGGGGAATATACATCAACCTACTTGGAGGATCCGCCTGCTTGAAACCTACCCTGAGATGGTACGCACATGGAATAGCATGCCTCTATATATCAAATATAATCCCTGCTATTGCCCTGTCTTTCGAAGAAGGTCTTGGCCGGAGTACACCAAAACAATTTTGACGGTTAAAGGATGTGAAAAGCGGTTAAATTATGTGTACCTAGCACCTGCTCATGGCCAACCCATAGTCAACTACATGATTTCAACCATCCGACACTGGGCAGTCAGGTTCAAGAATGTCCGAGATGTCATGGCACAGATGTGCCTAAAACTTTTTGAGCTCATGCTGGTTACATTCAAGACATTTAAGAATATCAAAGAACCTCATCTTTTGGCTATTGGATTTAATGAAGGGAATCAGGACCTTGTCTACAATATGAGCACCACACCATCCATTAACGTCGTATATGCGTGGCATGCTCGTATAAAGTATCTACCTGCCTGCTTTAAACAGACATTTGAAGAAATGTTCATCATAGGGTTTTGGGGATATCATTCAGAGATATTCATTCCCAGACCATCTCATCTATTACAGTGATTTGCAATGGAACATGCCCTACATTCCAAAAAGCTACGTATGCCACATCCAGAAGTTCGAGGGCCAGTAGATTGGGATGCCCTACTCACTGATTTGGCCAAAGGGTTGAGAATAGCAGAACATCATTTAGCCACCGACGTTGTGGAGTACTACATCCAACAACCCACTCAACAAGGGTCTGTCAGAGATGACAGACGCAAGAGAGGGGGGGGTGTTGGCAGCCAAGGGACTGAAGGACTCACAAGACAAGGAAGTCAATGAAGGGAGTCGGAGCGTAGAGAAGGCACAAGCAGACAGAGTAGTCAACGAGGATCTGGCAAGTAGGCCATTATTTTTTCATGAAGCTAAAGCATATCCAATAGGTGGACCCACAAGAAGAAGAAGCAAGTAGGGAGCTCCAGGAAATGTATGTCAAACTGTTAGAAGAAATCCCTACAAAAATAGTGATTTTCATCACTAAAAACCATTATAAATACCATTTCATATCTTTGTAGCTCCATTTTGTGCAAGCCAAGGAGTCCTTGAGCTTGAGGAGCTTTAGAAGTACCTACCTATCAGTTTTCACATTTTTTAGACTCCGTTTGAACCTCCAAATAGGCCAAAGAACCTAAGTTTTAACTAGGCCGGACACTAGGTCTGGACAAGGCCAAAAACTAGTCAAAAACTATAAATAGAGCTAGAGAGCTCATTTTTGAGGTTAGCTTGTAATAGTTTTGAACTTGTATGAGCATTTTTGAAGTAATCTAAAAGAACTCCATTGTCTTCCTCTTTGTTCTTGCCGTGTGTACGCGTGTCTGTGTATGTGTGTGCATGTTGGTGTGCTTCTCACTCAGGCACTTATTCCTTCACTCACTTGAGGTCATCATACCATCCTCACATCTTCCCGGATTGACATTAAAGGAGGTGCTACTCATCACTAAGCTACACATATGATCTAGAGGAAGATTTTGCATATGTCAACATACACATAATATACATGAATGTATACACACATATAAACATACACACACATATACACACATACACATGTTATGAGAGTAAGGTCAAATTATACATACATGTATTGAATGAAGATGTTTTGCCCATCTAGCCTTTAGAATTGTCCACCAGACCTTTAGAATCTTCTTGACACATCTGTTTTTCCTATTCTAGTCCACCTAATACCTTGAAGTTGTTAGTAAAATAGGAGGACCAAATTAATAAAATGGGAGGACCAAATTTATCTTGAAGATTTTGAAGGATGGAAAAATAATTTTAAAGGATGGACGGAAAAAAAGCGTCCATTAAATGCAGGTTTTTATTCTTACTTTAGCATCCATTCAATGCAAGTTCTTGTTCTTACCTTAGCTAAAGTAAGAATAATCTTCCTACCTCACATGATGAAATGAAGAAGATAATCAACAATCTTGGTATAGATTATCAATGTATACATGCATGTCCTAATGATTGTATTTTATATAGAGGTGAATATGCAGACTCTTTGACATGTCCCAAATGTCAATCTCCTTTATATAAGGATGAAGAATGTAAAATCCCAAAAAAGGTATTAAGACATTTTCCATTGGCTCCACGGATTAGACATATGTTTCAAAGCCCCGAATCATCAAAGCTTTTGACATGGGGAAATGATCATGAAATTACTGATGGAATAATCAGAATTCCTCATGATAGTGTTGCTTTTTAGCATATTGATTGTACATGGCCTTAATTTGCACAAAATCCACAGAATCTAAAGTTAAGAGTTGCATTAGATGGGGGTTAATCCACTCTCCATGAAATCCAGTAAATGGTCAACATGGCCAGTGGTAGTCATAAACTACAATCTTCCGCCATATCTTAGCATTAAAAAGGAACATTTAATGCTTTAACTTTTAATCCCAGGCAAAAGACAAGTTAAAGATATGAATATATATCTTGCTCCTCTCATTGACGATCTCCAAGAGTTATTGAGAGGTATTAATGTCATTGATGTATCGAAATACATCAATGAAAGACATATTATGGTTCCTGGTATTGTGGCTTGGACTATTCACGATTTTCCAGGATATGGTGTTTGTTCAGGTGTTGATATAATTTTTTATTCAATATACATATAAATAAATGTGATTTAATATAATTATATTTTTATCGTTTTCATGATGCAGGAATATCTACTAAGGGTTATAAAGCTTTTCCACATTGTGATGATTGGTTGAGATCAATCTATAGTAAGAATCTCAACAAAAATATTTATCTTCGACGTTGACGATTCTTGCCTGATGATCATCCATTAAGATCTAAAAGAGAAGCGATACATTTTAATGGAAAGCTTGAAACAGGTCAGTGTCCAAAACCTATGACGCCTATGGATTGGTATAAAAATTGACAGATGGACCTCTCATAGATCCAGAATCAGAAACCTTCAGTGATGATGAAGATAATGAGTATGTGAAGAGAGGTAAAGGAAAATTGGCACTCATAGAGAAGATATCAATATGGTATTCTTTGGAATATTGGAAAGAATTAAAAGTATGTCATCTTCTTGATCCTATGCATATATTCAAGAATATTGGTTATTCACTATGGCAGCATCTTCTTGGACTAAAAGATACCATAGCATCAAGGAATGATTTGAAAGATCAAAACTCAAAACCAAAGTTATGGCCAATTTTCGATAGACATCGATAGGAAACCACTTATGCACCTGCTCCTTGGGTACTTACATCAAAAGAGATACAGACTATCAACAATAGGATTCAATTGATTAGGACTCCTACAGGATATGGAGCATCTTTCCAAAACATGTTTACTATGGATGATAAGAGCTTATCTGGGTCAAAGACCCATGACTGACATAACTTTTTGAAACATATTTTACCTTGAGTTGTCCATGGATGTACAACAAAAGGAGTACAAGATGTGATATATCATCTTGGATCGCTTATAAGGTAATTATGATACTTTTATATCTAATATGTATGAATATTTGATATCTATTATTTTTTAATAAAATTTATAATAATTTTTTTATGATATGTATAGGTGGATTACATCAGAAGAGATTGACAAAAACTCGATCCCACAAAAAAAATGTGAATGCAAAGAGCTACAATGTTTGATGGAGAAAGAGCTTCCTACTTCATTAATTGATATTCAGGTTCATTTATTAGTCCATCTTGTAGATGAAATAGAGATTGTAGGTGTTGTCAACACTCGATGGATGTTTTGGGTCGAGTGATATATGGGAATATTAAAAGGTTATGTGTGACAAAGAGTGAAACCAGAAGGATCCATGGCAAAGGGTTGGATGCTTGAAGAGTGCATGTATTTCATTAGTGAGTACCTTGAAAGAGTTCATGAAGAAGCTCCATGTGCATGGATCAGCAAGTCTTCTTCAAAAATAACAGATGAGATATTATTAGGTAAGGGAGTTCCATTTTTATTTACATTTCAAGAAAAAAATGATGTTTCTACTTTTGTAGCGTATAATATCGAATGCATGCAAGAATTCCTTAGGGAGTACGAACAGGATCTTCAAAATCTCTGAAGTAAAAGGCGAAGAAACAAAAGATAGAGACATAATCTCGATAATAATGAGATTACAAATATATCTTCTTTCACGGATTGGTTATATAGTCGTTTGCAACGCACCAACACAAATAATGAAGAAATCTTAGATGAGCAAAGAGAGTTAATGATAGGTTGTGAACAAAAGGTAATTTTATTTTAATAATGTTTTGTTTTTTTCATATATGTATATAAGTTTCCATTTACTAATTTAATTTCTTTTGCAGGCTCGAATGTTCCCTAATATGTGGGCTTTTGGATAGCATATTAGAATCAAAGCCATTGATTCTTTATGTAAAATAGAGGATTCTAGTATTGTTGCTTCTTTGAAGCAACTATCACGTGCTAGCTCAAAAGACACAAACCTTATAGATGGAAAACTTCGTTACATGGGAACTATTGTTGGTATCTACAAAATTACATTTCGTACATTCAAACAGGTAGAAAAAAGTTTATATTTTTTATGACAAGTTAGTTATTTTTTTAAGCACCTAATAATGGGTTTTTGTTTTTATATAATTTGATAGGTCATTTTGAAGGTTGACTGATCTGGAGCCGAGTATAAAGGTAGTAATTTCACATTAAGAAAGAAATTATCTAGGTTTTGGGCAATTGATTCTTCCAAGGTAATGCGATCTACTAAAGAACCATATATTCTTCCTAGGCATATTGGACAAGCATTTTTTTATAAAATCCCAGATGCTAACACTTGGTGGCAAGTCATTCATGTTCAACCTGAGGAAGAGGAATTACCAGAAATCGATATTAATCCATCAATAGATGACGTGACTCATGAGAACACAGATTTAACAATAGAAGAAATAAATGAAATCAATAAGGATAATGAATATGAGACTATATTGATGTCTTACCAAAATGATGGCAATCATGAAAACATACGAGCAGATTAGATAGTAAATTCTACTCTAGTTAGCGATCAATAACTTGAAGGTTTTGAATGGATATCAGATAATATATTCTTTATTCATCTTGAATATATCAATGAATCCTACTAGAGAGGTGAAATCATGTTCTTTTAAGTTAGAACATGAAGCCCGAGGGTATGCCTAATTATTTTATATATAGTTTTATCTTCGAGGAGCAAATGTTTCTCATGTATGTATGCATATGTGTGTGTATTCATGTGTATTATATGTATACATCTGTTAGTATGCATATATATGTGTTTCATGTATACGTATGTGTGTGCATGTGTGTGATATATGTATAGATGTGTTACTATGTATATGTGTATATATGCATATGCATTTGTGTAAAATATTCATGTATCAATGTAATATATGCAAGTGTTTATAAATTTCTATGCATGTATAAGTATACATGTGTGCATGTAGGCATGTATATGTGATGTGTACATGTATATATGTATGTGTCTATGTGTAAATTGTTAAAAGTCAAGCTTCAAGCTACAAATTCGTGGGGAATCTTTTATGGACATGTGGAGCAATCAAAGGAAGCCAAAAGCCACGATATTCCATCAAGAAAAGTCACTCAACCACTCCCCAAGTCATCTCAACTAAGTCCTCCAAGTTAGGAGGCTGATTTGGAAAGGTAGTTCCTAGATTTTAGGGGCACACTTCTCACTATAAAAGGAGCATGTATCCCGACTTCTTTTGGGCCATCTTCTTGGCGTTTTAGCTCATGTAAAGTGAGCACTAAGTGCTGGAGTTGTGATAAGCAAGCCCCTTGCTTAAGCTAGCCCCATTCTTGCTTGTTTGTTTTTCTTTTAGTAGGCATATCTATGTGTGTGCACAGGCAGTGTTGCAACTCTCTACCCCTGAGTTGTTAGCATTGGTTCTCCCTCATATTGTATCCATTTGATGTAATTCGTGTCTCATTGGATAGCTATTAGAGTCTATTTTATGCTCACAAATGCTCTGGAGCATTCTCTGAGTAATCTGGGAGCAACATTTATTGTAGTGAAGTTGTGTGATTGATATCTCTCTTGGTGTGTAGACTCTATTGGAAATATTTTGCTCTCTGTTGTAAGGGCTTGTTATCCTTCTCTATGTATCCATTTATTATGATTTTGGTGTCATTCAATAGCCATTAAAGTGTTCTAAAGTTGACCCAAGTTTGAGATTCATTCTCTATATATCTCTGAGAAAAGCTTGCTGGAGTGAAGTGAGGTATCTGCTTGACTGGCAGTTGTGAGCATTCAACTAGCTCATGTTGTAGACATTGTTTCTTGTTGTGTAAGCATCCATTTGAAGTGAAATTTGTTTTGTTGGAAAGCTCTTGGTGTCGACTACGAGTCTACAAAAGCTCACTAGAGTTCTCTGCATAAGCTCTGAGTAAGAGCACTTTTGTGCAGAGGTCAAAGAAGGATACATGTGGAGGTCATTCGCGCTTCGTCGTTGCTTAGGGGTTGAGAACAAGAGGAAGAGGGAGGACGACATCAACAAAACAGGAATCAAGATGGCGAAGGATGTTACATATGTGGCAAGTTTGGCCACTATGCTAGAGATTGCTACCAAGGAGGAAACCAAAGCAGCTATAATCAAGGTTCTTTATACAAAGGCCAAGGTAATTATGCTTCTACAAGTTGAGAAAATGACAATCTCTTGATGATGCACATGAATGGGAATTCAAACAAAGTAGATAACACTTGGTATATTGATAGTGGATGTAGCAACCATATGAGTTGCAATGCTTCTTGGGTTACTAATCTACATGTTCCCAAAGGTAAAGGACATGTAGAAACAGGTGATGATACAGCCCATGAGATCTCCCATGGTGGAGATGTAGCTTTGGATGACAAGGAGGAAGGAAGATGTCTCAAGGATGTCTTGCATGTACCTACTATCACAAAGAACTTGGTGTCCGTTGGGCAAATGGTTGAAAGAGGCTATCAAGTAAGGTTCAACAAAGGTGGATGCTTTGTGGAGAACCCTAAGCAAGGTTACAAGGTCATAGCAAGAGGAAAGAAGCAAGGGAGACTCTTCACTTTAGAGGTAAATTCTCATTCCACTCAACATGTCTACTTCACATATGGAAACAAGAGGATTTCGGAGTTGGACTTGTGGCACAAGAGGATAGGTCACATCAACATACAAAGAATGAAGGAAATGCAATTCAAGAGGCTGGTTGAAGGTCTTCCCAACTTCCAAGGACAAGGTATGAAGCATTTATGTGAATCTTGTCAACTAGGGAAGCAAGCGAGACTTCCATTCAAGAAAAGTGGCTACATAAGCCAACGTCCATTGGAGTTGATACATACAGATGTGTGGGGGCCAACCAAAGAGCAATCCATTGGAGGTAACAAGTACTTTGTCACTTTTATAGATGATTGCACAAGGATGGTTTGGGTTTATTTCATAAAAAACAAATCAGATGTGTTTACATGTTTCAAAGCATTCAAGGCAATGGTAGAGAAGGAAACAGGTACATATATCAAGAAGCTAAGGTCCGATGGAGGGGGAGAATATTTCTCCAATGAGTTTTCTGATTTTTTAATGGATCAAGGCATCAAGAGGCAAGTAACATGCAGGTTCACACCCCAACAAAATGGAGTAGCAGAGAGAAAGAATAGATACATTGCCGAGATCGCTAGAGCAAATGCTTAATGAGATGAATGTACCTAACATGTTCTGGAGTGATGCAGCAAATACCGCCGTGTATCTAATGAATAGGGCTCCTACCTCAGGGATCCATGGCTTGACACCATATCAAGCCTATTATGGTAAGAAACCTGATCTTTCCCACTTGAACATATTTAAATGTACTTGTTATGTACATGTGACAAGTGAATTGAGGCACAAGCTACAACCAAAGGTAGAAAAGTGTGTGTTTTTAGGATATTCAAATGATCATAAAGGTTACAGGTGCTTCAACCCAAACACAAAGGACTTGAGGATATCAAGGGATGTAGCATTTGATGAGCTACTCCCTTGGTATAAGAAGTATGATTGTATGCAGGACTATGAAGAAGAAAAGCATGGACATGATGGAGGACAAATCGACCTAGAGCTAAGTGGCCCAAGGTGTTCCATCAATGAAGATAGTTCAAGCATGAACTCACCATGGAGGGGGAGATCTTCATCAAGCTATGAAGCACAATCAATCAACAAAGGCAAAGCAACATTGGTGGAGTTGGATGAAGAAGGTAATGAAGTTGAAGATGATGAAGGACACATGATGGAGAAAGAAGCCACGTCAAAGAAAGAGATCAAGTTCCCAAGGCAAAGGAGGTTTATTCCTCCAAAAGGTGAAGAAAGGAAGTCTTCTAGAGTTAAGTATCCAACTCAAAGGTTTACTTATGATTCATACATGGCAATGCATTATGCATATATGAACAAAGTAGTAGAAGATCATGAGCCCGATTGCTATGAAGATGCAAGCAGGTACACCGAATGGAAAGAGGCAGTGCAAGAAGAGATCGACGCACTTGATGAAAATCAAACATGGACTCTAGTGCCCAAGAAGGAGAACATGAAGGTAATAGGTAATAAGTGGGTGTATAATGTTGGAGTTAGACGTCTGCGGAAGCACGCGAACAGCACAAGGAAGAAGAAGAAGCTTGGAGCACAACACACACGACTGAATGTATTACTAGAGAATGTACAAAGATAAGTAGCCCATTAGGGCAATAGGCGTATATACAAGCCGGGGAAAAAAAACCTCCTAAAGAGGGAAAAAAGTGCCCCGGCAGTCCTAGAGTGTTCGCACACATCACTACCTAAATATATCAACAAATCCCCCCTGGGAGTGATGCGGTGAACAAGGAGCTGGCACTCATGTATAAGGAAGTGCCAAGCTATGTGGAAATCACTCCACAAAAGGAAGTAAGCCCAAAGCTTTGCGGAAAGCTTCAAACTTCTCCCTAGGCAGAGCCTTCGTGAAAAGGTCTGCAATGTTCTCCTGCGTGGGCACATATGCCAAGCTGATCTCCCCAGCAGAGAACCTCTCCCTGACATAGTGATAATGCACCTCAATGTGCTTAGTGCGAGCATGGAACACAGGGTTCCTCGCAACTGCCAATGCGCTCTGACTGTCAGTGAAGATGGTGGTGGCAGAAGACTGGCCAACACCCAAATCAGCCATAAGGCGTCTGAGCCACACACACTCAACAGTCGCTGTGAAAGCTTCCCTATACTCAGCCTCACAACTGGAAGTGGCCACAGTAGGCTGCTTCTTGCTCAACCAAGATATACATGAGCTACCAAGCATGAAGCAAAAACCACTGGTGGACACACGAGTGTCATAGCAACCAGCCCAATCTGAGTCAGAAAAAGCATGCAAATCTGGCGGTAGTGATCCCCCCTTGGGATAAAACAACCCAAGTAGCCGAGTACCACTCAAGTAGCGAAAGATGCGCTTAACCGCTTTCCAATGCGTGACTCCTGGGCAATGCATGAACCTGCTCATCTGTGAGACAGCAATAATGTGTCAATATATTTCGTTTGACACAAAGCCATTCCACCATCAACGTGCATAAACTGAATGCCCAAATAGTGATGCAAATGCCCCAAATCAGACATCTCAAATGAGGCATGCAAATCAGCCTTAAAATCAGCAATATGCTTCTCAAGAGGACCAGTGAGCAGCATGTCGTCTACATAGACAACAATGATCAGAAGCACATCATTAGCACGCTTAACATATAAGGTGCTTTCAGTTGGACTGTTCTCAAAACCATGTGCAATTAGATAGGCATGTATTTTCTCATACCAAGCACGTGGTGCTTGCTTTAAACCATATAACGCCTTCTTTAACCTGCACACCTGGTTTTCATGCCCTTTCTGCACAAAGCCACGGGGCTGAAAAACATACACTTCTTTATGCAAGTCACCATTCAGAAATGCTGTTTTAATGTCCAACTGATGTACATTCCAACCATGATGGGCTGCAAGTGCACAAATGCTCCGAACAGTAGTCATACGGCATGTAGGTGCAAAGGTCTCATCAAAATCAATGCCTCTTTCCTGCGCATAACCCTTTGCAACAAGCCTAGCCTTATACCTGTCAACTGTACCATCAGGTTTACGCTTCAGCTTGTATACCCACTTAGTGCCAATGGCCTTCTTGCCAGGAGGCAAGTCACATAAAGACCATGTACCATTCTTCATTATAGCATCATATTCAGATTGCATAGCAGCCATCCAATTTTTTGAATTTTGTGCTTCATCAAAAGAAACAGGCTCATTCTCATCACAGAGACTAGATGCAGCCATAGCATAGCAATCTGATGCAAAGGAGGTACTATGAGAGCCTGAACGAGTACGATATGACAAAGGTGCATCTAATTTGCTGTCACGCAAAGTCTGCACCAGCCATTTTGGCATAGTTTTTGCCTGTTCAATATCAGCTCTCTCATCAACAAGTGCATCATGTAAATCTGCATCAGAAATGGAATGATCTGCATCATCATATGAAACCTGCAAAGGCTGAGAAGTTGCCTCATTAGGACCAGCGTTAGCCTGTCCACCTGTAAAAAGAGGCATCAAAGTATCATACATGTCTTTGGAGCTAACAGATGTCTCCTTAGTACATGAAAGCAATGGCTGAATAGCATCTTCCACAAAGACAACATCACGGCTAACCAGAATGCGTTTAGTCTGTGGATGATACAGACGATAGCCTTTACTTTCAGAACTGTACCCAACAAAAATACATTTTACTGCCTTATCATCCAATTTTCTGCGATGTTGTTCAGGCACTAATGCATATGCCAAACAACCAAAAACACGCAGATGAGCAACAGATGGCTTGCGGTCATGCCAAGCCTCATATGGAGTGATAGACTGCAACGCTTTAGTGGGACACCTGTTCAGTACATATGCTGCACACATGACAGCCTCAAGCCAGAAACTATGTGGTAAAGCCTGACTTTTGACCATGCACCTCGCCATCTCCATGAGTGACCTGTTCTTTCGTTCAGCAACTCCATTCTGTTGAGGTGTATACGGCACTGTACACTGGTGTTTTATCCCACGTTCAGCCAGAAATGCATTAAAATCTGAAGACATATATTCCCCCCCTCGATCAGAAAGGAGGGTGCCCATTTTACATGCTGACAGATTTTCAGCCAAAACCAAAAACTGTTTGAAGCACATGAACACTTCGGACTTTGCTTTGAGTGGATATACCCATGCATGCCTGGAAAAATCATCAATGAAAGTCACGAAGTAAAGGTAATTTCCAAAAGAGGATGTCTGCATAGGACCACAGACATCACTATGTACAAGCTGCAATTTCTGCATAGCCCGAACTGAACCATCTTTTGGAAAGGAAGAACGCTGCATTTTGCCCAAAATACAGCCTTCACAAACATGTTTTCCAGGTGCCTCAAGTTTGGGCAAAGAGGACACCATTTCAGATTTCTGCAGGCGTAACAAACTAGCAAAATTCAGATGACCAAAGCGTGCATGCCAAAGCTTTGCATCTGACATAGCCTGAGAATCATGAACTGCACATGCCGAATCATTCACAGATCTTTCATAGTCTATGAGCTTATACAGCCCACGACATAAAATGCCAGAAGCAATAATCACATCGCCATTTGAGAGATCATGGACTGTACACCTGTCATCAACAAATTTCACAACCAAGCCAATCTTGGCTAATGCAGAAACTGATAACAGATTCTTTTTGATCCCTGGCACAAATAAAGCATCTGACAAAGTGAAAGAACTACCATCAGCAGTAGTCAGAATGATCTTACCAACTCCCATAACAGGATAAGAGGAGTTATTGGCGCATGTGACAGTATTCCCTGTAGGGGTAGGCTCGAGTGAAGAGAAGAAACTGCGCTGCGAGGTAATATGTTTGGTCGCCCCACTGTCAAAGTACCAAACATCTGAGTCTACTACAGACATGCACTGATCATGAGAAGATGGGTCAAAACTGCAGACAGTAGTAAACGCCCATTCTTCTTCCTGCACAAGATTTGCAGACTCTGTTTTTGGTGTAGAGGCCTCTGCAACAACCATTCCAGCCTCTTTCTTCTTTGCCTCTTTAGCAGCCAGTTTTGGACAGTTCTTTATAATATGATCATTTCCTTTACAGTACTTGCAGAACAATTTCTGCTTTTCTGATTTCTTCTCATCTTTATCCTGGTTCTTCGATTGTGCAGCATTTGCAGATTTCTGCTTACTAGTAGAAGAGCTCCATTTTCCTTTGCCCTTCTGACTAGCCAGGAAAGCTTGATCTGCAACACGCATAATGGACCTGTTCTGCCTGGACTGATCTTCCTGCAACAGAACAGAGACTAATTCCTCAAATGACAAGGCATTCGGATTGCCTTTCATCATCAACCGAAGAGTAGAGGCAAAACTCTGATATGAATCAGGAAGACCATTCAGAACGGTCTGCACAAGTGAGCTATCTGGTATAACTTCATCAGCAGAAATCAATTGTTCCTTCAGGTCTTTGATCTTTGTAAGAAAGCTGTCCATAGAATCACCTTCATTCATGTGCTCACTCTCCAACTGTTTTCGGAGGTAAGCAACACGAGCCTCATTCCTAGCCTGGTACAAAGTGGTAAGCGTATCCCAAGCATCCTTTGCTGTTCTGCAAGAGCGAATGTGAGGAATAATGGCACGTTTGACAGACAAAGCTATCAATGCATGTGCCTGGGCATCTCTGCCATCCCAATGAATCTGCTATGCAGTAGGTGCAATAGAAACAGCAGCACGAACAGGAATCTGCGGAATATCATCTTCGACACCATCTTCATCAGCTCCAACACCTGTATTTGCAGTACCTGTCGTTACAGGTGTAACAGGACGTCTTTCAACACCCTACACAATGTTCCACAATCCTTTTGCAACCAGTACATGTCGCATCATATAAGCCCATAATGGGTAGTTGGTACCATCCAACTTATCCTCAACAGCCAACATACGGAATACATCACTGCTTTCAGCCATGGCCGGTGACTAAAATACCTTGATGCACAAAATTGACTGTATCTCAAAAAGTTGAACAGAACTGCCCAGACGAGTTCTGCTAGACCTGTAGCAGACTTCGAGACGCTTAAACTGGAGAACAAAAACTGGTATATACCTTTGGCACAAAAGGACGAAATAGCCTGCACAAGCGCTGCGATAGTGCGTTCGGAGGCCGAAACGAGCTCAGATCGCAATTTTGGCACCACACAGCGAAGCTGTTTTGATCTCGAAAACACCCTGAGTATGCTCACCAAATTTCGTGCGAATCTGAGACTGCAAACGGAGGAGTGTCGACGGCGCCCTAGAAGAAGCGACGACCTGCTCTGATACCAATTGTTGGAGTTAGACGTCTGCGGAAGCACGCGAACAGCACAAGGAAGAAGAAGAAGCTTGGAGCACAACACACACGACTGAATGTATTACTAGAGAATGTACAAAGATAAGTAGCCCATTAGGGCAATAGGCGTATATACAAGCCGGGGAAAAAAAACCTCCTAAAGAGGGAAAAAAGTGCCCCGGCAGTCCTAGAGTGTTCACACACATCACTACCTAAATATATCAACATATAAAGTAAAGAGGAATTAGATGGATCTATTTCTAGGTCCAAAGCAAGATTGGTGGCCAAGGGTTTTGCACAAACCTATGGAGTGGACTTTGAAGAGACATTCAGCCCCATGGCAAAGATGAGCACCATTAGGACACTCATTGCAATGGCTTCTAGCAAAGGATGGAAGCTTTTCCAATTGGATATCAAGAATTTCTTTATCAATGGAGACTTGGAAGAAGAGGTATACATGGAGCAACCACTAGGTTTTGTTCATAAAGAGTTTCCACATCATGTTTGTAGGTCGAAGAAGGAAGTTTATGGCCTAAAACAAGCTCCAAGGGCTTGGAACCAAAGATTGGTGGACTATTTGATCAAATGTGGTTACAATCAATGCAAGGGGGATCCATCTCTCTTCATCAAACAAAGAGGAGAACTTGTAGTCTACATGTGTGTGTATGTAGATGATCTTATCATTACAGGTAATGATACAAAGGGCATTCAGGAGATCAAGGAAAAGCTTGGAAAGGAGTTTAGGATATCTGATCTTGGAGATCTTAGGTATTTTCTTGGCATTGAAGTTGTATACAAAGAAGAAGGTATTATGCTCATACAAAGGAAGTATATTCTAGACCTACTTGAGAGGTGTGGGATGCTACATTGCAAGCCTATTTCAAATCCCATGGAAGTTAATGTAAAGCTAAGCTCCATTGATGGAGAGCCATTAGAGGATGTAACTTTGTATCGATCTATTCTAGGCTCTTTCAATTATGCCACAATAACTAGGCCTGACATAGCATATGGAGTTGGAGTGTTATCACAATTTATGCATAGTCCAAGGACTACACACTTGCAAGCTGCAAGAAGAATGTTACGATATCTCAAGGCCACTATAAATGAAGGATTGTTCTATTCATTTGATGATGATATGCAGGTCAAAGCTTATTCTGATGCGGATTGGGCCGGTTCCAAGGAGGATAGAAGAAGTACAAGTGGTTACCTAGTCATGCTAGGTAGCAAGATCATCTCATGGATTTCAAAGAAGCAACCCACGGTGGCATTATCTTCCACCGAGGCTGAGTATAGAGCTTTGGCTCAAGTCACATGTGAGCTAATGTGGATTAAGAAGTTATTTATGGAGCTTAATTTGCAGGTTGACACATATCCAATTTTTTGTGACAACATGAGTAGCATTCATCTAGCATCGAATCCTGTCTATCATGCTAGAACCAAGCATATTGAAGTGCACTATCACTTCATAAGGGAAAAGGTGATATCCAAGGAAGTTTCAGTACATCATATTGGTACCAAGGACCAAGTTTCCAACATGTTTACAAAGGCTTTGGATGGGATGAAGATTTCAAAATTCAAGCAATGCATCAACATGAAGGAGCTTGGATGAGGACGAAGAATTGAAGCTTGAGGGGGAGTGTTAAAAGTCAAGCTTCAAGCTACAAATTCGTGGGGAATCTTTTATGGAAATGTGGAGCAATCAAAGGAAGCCAAAAGCCACGAGATTCCATCAAGAAAAGTCACTCAACCCCTGAGTTTGTTTTTCTTTTAGTAGGCATATCTATGTGTGTGCGCAGGCAGTGTTGCAACTCTCTACCCCTGAGTTGTTAGCATTGGTTCTCCCTCATATTGTATCCATTTGATGTAATTCGTGTCTCATTGGATAGCTATTAGAGTCTATTTTATGCTCACAAACTCTCTAGAGCATTCTCTGAGTAATCTGGAAGCAACATTCATTTTAGTGAAGTTGTGTGATTGATATCTATCTTGGTGTGTAGGCTCTGTTGGAAATATTTTGCTCTTTGTTGTAAGGGCTGCTTCTCCTTCTCTATGTATCCATTTGCTATAATTTTGGTGTCATTGGGCAGCTATCAGAGTGCTCTAAAGTTCACCCAAGGTTGAGATTCATTCTCTATATAACTCTCTGCGAAAAGCTTGCTGGAGTGAAGTGAGGTATCTGCTTGACTGGCAGTTGTGAGCATTCAACTAGCTCATGTTGTAGACATTGTTTATCTTTGTGTAAGCATCCATTTGAAGTGAAATTTGTTTTGTTGGAAAGCTCTTAGTGTCTACTACAGGTCTACAAAAGCTCACTGGAATTCTCTTCATAAGCTCTGAATAAAAGTTTTTTGGTGTGCAGAGGTCAAAGAAGGATACCTGTGGAGGTCATTCGCGCTTCGTCGTTGCTTAGGGGTTGAGATACTTCCCCCATCATAAATGTGTACATGTAAATATGTATGCATGTATATATATTTGTGCATGCATTTAGGCATGTATGCATGATCCATAATGTATCTACTCCATTTTATATTTATGTATGTGTATCTACATGATGTGTATATATATCTTATATATATAATGATCCTTGTTGATTCGAGTAGCTATATATAGAGGCATAAGGTTGGGAGAAGAGACATCTCTCTCGTAGGACATCCGAGGTTAGATGCAATAATTACATATACTTCAATCATATTAGGGGTTTTAAAACCCTAATATCAAAATCAGTGTTTTTGAATTAGGATTTTTGAAATAGGATTTCTAAATTAGAATATTTATCATAGGGTTTTTGAATTAGGATATGTATGCATGTAAGCATCTATATTTATTTATTTATTTATAGATATGTAAGTATATATATATATATATATATATATATATATATATATATATATATATATATATATATATATATATATATATATATATATATATATATATATATATATACACACAGACACACACACACACACATATATATATATATATATATATATATATATATATATATATATATATATGCATATAGATATATCAGTATGCATGTGTGTGTATGTATGTGTATGTATATGTGTGTATGCATGTGTTGTGTGTGTGTGTATGCATGTGTATATGTATATATGCATGTAAATATGATTATGTGAGTCTATGTGTGTGTACATATGATTATGTATGTCTATGTGTATTCATTATATGTGTGTAATTGCATGCATGTGTATGTGTGTGTAAAAATGTGCATGTATGTTTGTGTATGTATAAATGTGCATGTATGTGTATATGTGTGTAAATATGCATGTATGATGTATATGTGTGTGTATGTGTGTATTTGTACCTCTAGTCTCACTCTTTTCTCTCTCTCTCTCTCTCTCATATACATGCATACATACATACATACGTAAACACACATACTCATATCCACATATATATACATAAAAGCAAATCATACCGTGCATTATCATGACCTGAGCCATAAGTGACCGCATCTCTTTTAGACACCACTTATGCGACCATCCTGTCCCAAACTCTGTCTCAAGTGAACTAAGTACAACTTTTTTATCCCTCTCATCATGCTCACTACAAAAATTAAAAAAAACATGTAAATAAAACATAAGATATTTATTTCAATTTATATGTAAAATTTATACTTACTTCCACTGTAAGTGGAGAAGGCGCAAGTAAGAGTCGCATAATGCTTGCATTCTTCTCTTGAACTCCAATCCATTCCCTATGCACACAATGTTCCCCTCTGGCTCTATATTGCACTCTAGCCATAAGGTGCCTATGCATGTCCTCATAGGCACCTGTGCTCTGCTATCATGATCTGGAGGTGGTATAGGTGTCCCAAAAATAGATAGATAAAAATAAATAAAAATATGTGTTATAATATCATTAAAAAAATTTATGAAAAAAAACATACCTATGAGCAGATAGCTCTCTTCCTGCATGTGGAGCCGTAGAAGAGCCCTCCTCTGATCCCTGGGTAGGCATCTGGATCGTAATCCATCTCATCATCAGGCATCTCTGAGTACTCATGCATGATGATCCCTAGAGTATCAGGCGGAACTCTTGCTCTCATAAGACTTTTTATGAGAGTGACTTTCACCTTTCTCTCTCTACTAGGATCCATAATACCTGTACATATAAAAAAAAATGGGTTAAATATATATATATATACATATATATATATATATATATACATATATATATATACATATGTATGTGTTTATATGTGTATGTGAGTGTGTGTATGCATGTAAGCATGTATGTATGCATATGCATGTGCATTATGTGTTTGTTTATATATGTGTGTGTGTATCTCTGTGTGTGTAAGGTTGTATGTGTGTATGTGTGTGTGTCTATGTGTGCATGTTTGTGTGTATGCATGTGTAAGTGTGTCTGTGTATATGTGTGTGTCTATGTGTGTGTGTAAATTTGTGTGTATGTGTATATGTGTATATGTGTGTATGTGTCCATGTGTGTGTATGTATCTATGTGTGTGTATGTGTCTATGTGTGTATGTGTATGCATGTAAGCATATATCTATGCAAATGCATGTGCATTATGTATGCATATGTGTGTGTATATGTGTGTATATCTGTGTATATGTGCGTATGTCTGTGTATGCATGTAAGTATGTATGTATGCATATGTATATGCATATGCATTATCTATGCATGTGTATGCATGTATGTGTATGTGTGTGTATGTCTCTTTACGTGTGTGTGTGTATGCATATATATGTGTGTATGCATGTGTGTGTCTCTCTACGTGTGTGTGTGTGTCTATGTGTGTATATGTATGTATGTGTATGTGTGTGTATGCATGTAAGCATGTATGTATGCATATGCAATATGCATGTATGTGTATGTGTGTGTATGCATGTAAGCATGTATGTATGCATGTAAGCATGTATGTATGCATATGCATGTGCATTTTGTATGCATATGTATGCGTGTGTGTATGTGTGTGTATGTGTGTGTATGTGTGTGTATGTCTCTCTACGTGTGTATGTGTGTATGCATATGTATGCATGTGTGTGTGTATGCATGTAATTATGTATGTATGCATATGCATTATGTGTGTATGTGTGTGTGTGTATGTGTGTGTGTTTGTGTGTGTGTGTGTCTATGTGTGTATGTGTGTGTATCCATGTGTATGTGTGTGTAAATCTATGTATATATGTGTGTGTATGTGTGTATGTGTCTATGTGTGTATGTGTATGCATGTATCTATGCATATGCATGTGCATTGTGTACGCATATGTGTGTGTATGTGTGTGTATGTGTGTGTATGTGCGTGTATGTGTGTGTATGTGTGTGTATGTGTGTGTGTGTGTATGTGTGTGTATGTGTCTATGTGTGTGTATGTGTCTATGTGTGTGTATGTGTCTATGTGTGTGTATGTGTATGCATGTATCTATGCATATGCATGTGCATTATGTATGCATATGTGTGTGTATGTGTGTGTATGCATGTAAGTATGTATGTATGCATATGCATATGCATTATGTATGCATGTATGTGTATGTGTGTGTATGTCTCTCTATGTGTGTGTATGCATATATGTGTGTGTATGTGTGTATGTGTGTATGTGTGTATGTGTGTATGTGTGTATGTGTGTATGTGTGTATGTGTGTATGTGTGTATGTGTGTATGTGTGTATGTGTGTATGTGTGTATGTGTGTATGTGTGTATGTGTGTATGTGTGTATGTGTGTATGTGTGTATGTGTGTATGTGTGTATGTGTGTATGTGTGTATGTGTGTATGTGTGTATTTGTGTATGTGTGTGTGTATATGTGTGTATGTGTATGTGTGTATGCATGTGTATGTGTGTGTATGCATGTAAGCATGTATGCATGCATATGCATGTGCATTATGTATGCATATGCATGTATGTGTGTGTATGTGCGTATGTGTGTATGTGTGTGTATGCATGTGTATGTGTGTGTGTAAATGTGTGTGGATGTGTGTGTGTGTGTCTATGTGTGTGTGTATATGTGTGTGTATGTGTATGTGTGTGTGTGTGTGTTTGTCTATGTGTGTATGTGTGCGTGTCTATGTGTGTATATACGTATGTATCTATAGATATGTGTCTATATGCATGTGTATGTGTGTGTGTAAATGTGTCTGGATGTGTGTGTGTAAGTGTGTATCTGTCTATGAGTGTGTATGTGTATATGTGTGTATGTGTCTATGTGTGTGTATGTATCTATGTGTGTATGTGTATGCATGTATGTATGCATATGCATGTATGTATGCATATGCATGTGCATTATGTATGCATATGCATGTGCATTATGTATGCATATGTGTGTGTATGTGTGTGTATTCATTTAAGTATGTATGTATGCATATGCATTATGTGTGTATGTGTCTATGTGTGTATGTGTGTGTGTATATGTGTGTTTGTATGTGTGTGTGTGTGTGTCTATCAGTTTATGTGTTTGTATGTATGTGTATGTGTGTAAATTTGTGTGTATATGTCTGTGTATGTGTGTGTGTCTATGTGTGTGTATGTGTCTATGCGTGTGCATGTGTAAGCATGTATCTATGCATATGCATGTGCATTATCTATGCATATGTGTGTGTATGTATGTAAATATGTATGTATGCATATGCATTATTTATGCATATGTATGCATATGTATGCATATATATGCATGTATGTGTATGTGTGTGTATGTCTCTCTATGTGTGTGTATGTGTGTGTGTGTGTCTATGTGTGTATGTGTATGTGTGTATGCATGTGTACGTGTGTGTAGCATGTAACCATGTATGTATGCATATGCATGACGTTATGTATGCATATGCATGATGTTATGTATGCATGTGTGTGTATGTGTGTATGCATGTAAGTATGTATGTATGCATATGCATATGCATTATGTATGCATACGTATGCATGTATGTGTATATCTCTCTATGTTTGTGTGTGTATGCATATATATATGTGTGTATGTGGATGTGTGTATGTGTGTATGTGTGTATGCATGTGTATGTGTGTGTATGCATGTAAGCATGTATGTATGCATATGTATAATTGTATGTGTATGTGTGTGTCTATGTCTCTTTACATGTGTGTGTGTATGCATTTACATGTGTGTATGTGTATGTGTGTATGCATGTGTATGTGTGTGAGTGAATTTAAGCATGTATGTATGCATATGCAAGTGCATTATGCATGCATATGTATGCATGTGTGTGTATGTGTGTGCATGTAAGTATGTATGTATGCATATGCATATGCATTATGTATGCATATGCATATGCATTATGTATGCATATGCATATGCATTATGTATGCATATGCATATGCATTATGTATGCATATGCATATGCATTATGTATGCATGTATGTCTATGTGTGTGTATGTCTCTCTACATGTGTGTCTGTGTGTATGCATATATGTGTGTGTATGCATCTATCTGTGTGTGTATGTGCATGCGAATGTGTGTGTATGTGTGTGTGTGTGTCTATGTGTGTATGTGTGTGTGTGTGTGTGTCTATGTGTGTATGTGTGTGTCTATGTGTGTATATACGTGTGTATCTATATATATGTGTCTGGATGCATGCGTATGTGTGTGTAAATGCGTGTAGATGTGTTTGTGTGTAAGTGTGTATGTGTCTATGTGTGTGTGTGTATATGTGTGTGTATGTGTTTGTGTGTGTGTGTCTATGTGTATGTGTGTGTGTCTATGTGTGTATGCATGTGTCTATGTGTGTATATATGTATGTGTATGCATGTGTATGTGTGTATGTAAATTAGTGTGTATATGTGTGTGTATATGTGTGTGTATGTTTATGTGTGTGTATGTATGTGTGTATGTGTGTGTGTATGCATATGTATGTGTGTGTATGTGTGTGTATGTGTGTGTGTGCATACTTGGCTTCACAGAGTGTGTCCATCTCTCTCTCTCTCTCTCTCTCTCTCTCTCTCTCTCTCTCTCTCTCTCTCTCTCTCTCTCTCTCTCTCTCTCTCTCTCTCTCTCTCTCTCTCTCTCTCTCTCTCTCTCTCTCTCTCTCTCTCTCTCTCTCTCTCTCTCTCTCTCTCTCTCTCTCTCTCTCTCTCTCTCTCTCTCTCTCTCTCTCTCTCTCTCTCTCTCTCTCTCTCTCTCTCTCTCTCTCTCTCTCTCTCTCTCTCTCTCTCTCTCTCTCTCTCTCTCTCTCTCTCTCTTTGTGTGTCTGTGTACTGCCCGTCCAAATCCGAGCACAAATGTGCCGAGAGAAATCGAATTTTTTATAACATTCCAGAGTGTCACTTATACACACTCTAGAATACATGACGTCACTTATGCGACACTAAAGCATCACAGGAAGTTTTCCAACGTCGTTAAAAGTGTCGCTAACTAGCAACGCTGTTTGCGACACATAGTTTTAGCGTCACATAAGCGATGCTAACATCGCTTATGTGACAAAAGGACTTAAAAAAAAGCAGGGCCGTATGTATGTATGTGTATGTGTGTGTATGTCTATTTACATGTGTGTGTGTGTATGCATGTGTGTCTCTCTCTACGTGTGTGTGTCTATGTCCTTCACTTGACCTGCTCATTTCCTTTATGTAGTTGAATTGATTTTTCCATATGCACTCCATAGGCCACTACTATATATGCAAACACTTCAATCACCATTGTTTCCATGTTGCATGCCTTAAAGTGAAACACCAAACAGCCCATGTGTAGTCATGTAGTGAGATCCATAGAAAGCTGGAATTGATCCACCCGGTGGTCTCCATTTGTGCCCCTACATCTTGCTGAACCCGACGTGAAACATGACAGCTATGTGTTTAGGAATTTTTGACATGATTCATTGTTGATTGTATTTTAATATTTGTGTTTTTTGTTTGGAGGTGTGTGGAGAAAGGAGGCTAGTTGACCACAACATCAAGTCTAGACATTGTTGTTTCTGACCCTTTTTCTTGCTTGTTGAGGGTTGTTTCCTAGTGAACTAAGCCCCTGCATAGGAAAAGAGTATTTTGGAGGAGGCTTGACTCTTCTTTCCCCCATCAATTCAAACGACGTTTGCAGTTGCATGAAGCACATTCTAGTTTCTTGTATTTAGGACTTGATTACTAAACCTTGTAATATATTTTCACATTGCACATTTTAAAGCCTCTACATCAGCAAACTTAAGGTAAAAATTTTTCAAGTTCCTTTGAATTTTTGCATAAACACATAAAAAGTCATTTGAGTTGCATTTTGAATTTTCGAAAAAAATGCACAAAAAGAATTTTTGTTATATCATCTACACCAAAAAATTTGATAATTATGTGCACATTATGTTGACGTGTCTTGTTGTATATGTGATTTGTATTTTTTCTATTAGGAGATAACCTTTAAACATATAAACTTTAAAAAACTTCAAAAAGAAGAATTAAGTTAACAAAAGTAAAAATAAAAATATCAAGAATCTTGTTTATGTGAAAATGTTTCTAAAGCTTGTGCGATATGACTAAAAGAGTTCATCCCAATTATAAACTCATATCCTTATTGATGCTAAGATGTTGAACTTATGTTGATCAGAAATGATTTATTGTAGACAACCTAGTTCTGAAATACTTCCGTTGCTTTCGCATGACACAAAGAATGCATGACTTGTAGTTGTATGGCCTTAGATATTATAGAGTCTTAAATAGTCAAAAGATAAGCAGAAGTCCCAAAGTCTAGGTATACTTCTAAATCCATGCTTATCTTTTCATTGCTTGCTCATAGGAATGGACCTTGAGTATGCGGACTTTCTTTATGATCTAGAGTCACACATAATGTCATCTATAAATTCTAGGTTTGATTCCAAATTGGATTTATTGATATTGTTTGCTTCACAATTGACTCAAGCAATGGCACAAATTACAGATACTATGAAAGCATTGAATGCACGAGTTGAGAATGAGTTTGCTTCTTTAGGTGAAACAATGAGATTTGCATTGGCACATGTACATGAAAGGTTAGATGCTTTTGACATTTGAATAAATAAGAATATGATAGGCAAACATAGAGATGGCTACGAGGCACAAGTTCAATGCATGTCTATACATTCGATGGAACAAAACCCTTTACTTGATCATAGGTCATGCCCTCCTTGTGCAATATTGAAGAGATCGACTAGATACTAGAAGTGTATTGTTCAATGTTTTTGGTGTAATCAGATCGGTCATATCTTTGATAATTGTGTTGCATTTGAATATGCATGCCATAAAATAATATGTCAAATTGGGAAGAAAATATGTGATTTTCACACTCATGCACCTTTACACTTGAACTTAGGAAGAGGGAGATATGAGAGAAATTTTTGAGCAAACAAAGGCAAAATCAAGAAAATCAAGAATGTTTCAAACATATAAAAAGCAACGAAGACGGAAGAAATATGAAGATGATAAAACTGCTAACCAAGAAAGTAAGATGTCAACAAATAATCAAGAATGTAAATGAAAGCGAACCAAAAACTTGGGAAAACCAAAAACTTGGGAAAATAAAAAACTTGAACAAAGTGTACAAGAAAACTTGGAAGAGCATGAGCAAGAAAATGAGCAATCAGTACAAGTGATGAAGAAACGTGATGACTATTATGTCATATGTGATCTCAATCGTTTAGAAAATGATACCTTATTTGATCAAGAGAAAGTGAATAAGATGAAAACGATATTGGGATATGAAATTAAGAATGGAGAAACTGGAAAGAGTGAACCTAAGAAATATACCAAAGAACAAACGAAGAACAAAAGATAATTACAAACAATGAACTAAAATATAAAGAGAAGGAAACACAAATTATTGAAAACATTATAAAAAATGAACATAATATGAAAAAGTCATCAAAAACCTCTAAACGTTTATCATTGAAAAAAAGAGAAAAAGTAGTTAGCAATACCTGACTGATGGAATAAACATACTTCTCGATTATTCAAAATGAGATGGTGTGTAAATTAAAAGATTGTATTCGACTAATCATATTTATGAAATTTTTAAAAGAGGTACTGATCGAGAGCCAATTCAAGATTTTGAGTTTGAATGGTTTGCATGGAAGACAACTATTTTTTAGTTGCTTATTCATGTGTTATTATAGATGGATTTTTGAGAAATTCTTTCATGCATTTCATATCTATATAGTACCTTTCTTGATATTTTTCATCTTTTCTTTAGTATCTATAAGTGAAACAATTCTTTACTTTATTTATTTTTCGATTGTTAATTATAGAATTTCTTTTTATGCATTTCATGATTATATATGTACATTATCCTAATATGTAAGAAAAATTATTAAAATGATGGAAAGCAAGAATTAGAAACTTAAGTAGGGATGTGTGCGAGTTGAAAAAAGGAGTTAGAGATCCTATGGCCATTAAAAGGATAGAAGAGGGAAAACTTGACTTGCGATTCCTAGTATAGGTACACTTATTTTACATAGGTAGACTACCTTAATTTCTAAACCATTTTGCCAATGAGATCCTAGTTTTAAAGTATAGCATGCCTCTAGATCTTGTGCTCTAATTAGGGGTTAAGCCTTTCCCCTCTAACAAAGAAGTTGCAAAGAAAGAAAAAAATTGATACATAAAGCAGTACACCAATGGTTGCTACAACATGATAAAAGAAAAATAAGAAAAGATGAAAAACAAAACAAGAAAGAAAAAAGAAAAAGTTATCATAAATGATTTGTGGTCTTGAAACACTTTTGAAATGTACTCTGTGGGGTATATGAGGTGGATGTAAGTTGTAGAGGAATTAATTAGATGTATCTTAGGGCAAGTGGCTAGGAGATGAGTGATAGAAGACTTATATAAAATAAAAATTACTTTTGAATAGGGTTTACAGAAAAGTAAGTACCATGACTATTTGAATGACTTTCATAGGACTTTCTAAAACTTGTTTTCAAGTTCATGCATTGAACGAAAAAGTTTTTAGTTCAAGTTTTCATATTTTCAAAAGTTTTCTTTACTATGAGATTTTGTACGTGCATTTAGGTGCATCTTAGATATACCATTTGAAAATCATTAAAAAAGTTGTTTTAAAACTAAATTCGATACTACATTCCATGATCTGAAGGTTGGTCCATCAGGATGATGTGTAGGTTTAGTGGGGGTGGATGTCAGAAAGACTTCATCCCTCCGAGTGACATTCAAAAAAACTAAAACTCTTTTTCAAAAATGGTGATCTCTTAAACACATGGTTTATGTGATTTGCTGATTTGATTAACCTCTCTCTTGAGTACTTGCAGACTCAAGAAGACAGAGATGTGCATAAGAACCTTCGATTGAATTTTGGTTTTTTGTTGTTTAGACCTACCACTTAATGCCCATTTGCATCTTTTATCTGAATCATTTAGTTTCAAGAGTTGTGACTATGAAAGATGTGAATGTGTGAAAGCTCATATATAGTAATGTGTGGATACCCTTAAGTGCCCCTAATGTGAAGGGTTATGGGATTATCTCATTATGATGGCTATTTCTATAAGCATGCATCTTGTGATGGTTTGAGTGTGCATGATTACAATGCTTTGATGTATCTTTGCTCTAGTGTTGCATCATGTAACATTCTCAAAGTTAGCTAGAGGGGTAAGAAAAAACTAAACAAATCAGTTGTGGATTCCTTGCACGATAATAGCAATGCTACTCAAAACAGTGAGAAGACTGAACATAACATCTCTTCCAATGATATATATCAATTTAGCCTAGAGAATGTCAAACTGGCTATAGAAAGAGCAGTTGATATACTTGAGCATATGCTCGAAAATGGAGTGAACCTAAATGAATATACCTGTACATCTATCATTAGACTTGTTGTGGCCAATGATGATGGTGATCTTGCCTTTAAAACTATAAAGATAAATGGAATATTTTTTATAACTAATAAATAATTTATTTACTATCTTTATGTTAATAACTTTAAATTAAAATAAAAGATAATATATAAGTTTATAATATTTAAAGTAAAATAGTATTGGATTTGTTAAAATCCATTAGTAAATAAATAAAAAACATCAATGATATATATATATATATATATATATATATATATATATATATATATATATATATATATATATATATATATATATATATATATATATATATATATATATATATATAAGTATACGTGTGCATATGTCTATAAATGTGTGTGTGTGTGTGGGTTTGAGTATGTATGTGAAGCGTGAAAGGTAAGTGGAGTTGTGTGTTTGTATGCATGATAAAATGTGTGTTAAGTTCAGTTTATTATGCGCTATGTGTGTAAGTAAACTGGTGAGTGCATGCATGCTTATTGTTGGAGTTACACATCTATGGAAGGACACAAACAGCACAAAGAAGAAGAAGAAGCTTGGAGTACAACACACAATACTAAAATTTATTACCACTAGATTATATAAAGATAAGTAACCCATTAGGCCTATAGGCATATATACAAACTAGGGAGGAAAACCTCCTAAATAGGAAAAAAAGTGTCCGGCAGTCCTGGTGTGTTCACACACATCACTACCTAAACATACATAAAAAAATCCCCCTAGGAGTGATGCAATGAACAAGGAGATGGCACTCATCTATAAGGAAGTGCCAAGCTATGTGTAATCAATCCACAAAAGGAAGTAAGCCCAAAGGTTTGTGAAAAGCTTCAAACTTCTCCCTAGCCAGAGCCTTCATCATAAGGTCTACACTGTTCTCTTGTGTGGGCACATATGCCAAGCTGATCCCTCAAACAGAGAACCTCTCCCTCACATAATGATAATGCACGTCAATGTGCTTAGTGTGAGCATGGAACACAGGGTTCCTCGCAACTGCCAATGCACTTTTGACTATTAGTGAAGATGGTGGTGGCAGAAGACTTACCAACACCCAAATCAGCCATTAGGCGTTTGAGCCACACACACTCAACAGTCGCTATGATAGCTTACCTATACTCAGCCTCACAACTGGAAGTGGCCATAGTGGGCTGCTTCTTGCTCAACCAAGATATGCATGAGCTACCAAGCATGAAGCAAAAACGAATAGTGGACATATGATTGTCATAGCAACCAGCTCAGTTAGCGTCAGAAAAAGCATGTAAATCTGGTGGTAGTGATCCCCCCCTTGGGATAAAACAATCCAAGTAGTCGAGTACCACTCAACTAGCGAAAGATGCACTTAATTGTCTGCCAATGCTTGACTCGTGTGCAATGCATAAACCTGCTTATCTATGAGACAACAAACTGAATATTTGGCCAAGTAATGCATAAGTACATCAATCATCCAATAGCGTGCTCATATAGAACAACATCAAATGCATCTCCAGCATCATGAAGACTCAAAACATGTCTCCATAGGAATGGAAATACGTTTATAGTCTTCAAGGCCAAAACATTGCAATAATGTGTCAATATATTTTGTTTGACACAAAGCCATTCCACCATCAACATGCATAAATTGAATGCCCAAATAATGATGCAAATGCCCCAAATCAGACATCTCAATAGAGGCATGCAAATCAGCCTTAAAATCAGAAATATGCTTCTCATTAGGACCAGTGAGCAGCATGTCATCAACATACATAACAATGATTAGAAGTACATCATCAACACTCTTAACATATAAGGTGATTTCAGTTGGACTGTTCTCAAATCCATGTGCAATCAGATAGGCATGTATCTTTTCATACCAAGCACATGGTGCTTGCTTTAAACCATATAATGCCTTCTTTAACCTGCACACCTCGTTTTCATGCCCTTTTTGCACAAAGCCACAACGCTGGAAAATATACACTTCTTCATGCAAGTCACCATTGAGAAATGATATTTTAATGTTTAACTAATGTACATTCCAACCGTGATGATCTGCAAGTGCACACATGCTACGAACAATAGTCATTTGGCAAGTAGGAGCAAAGGTCTCATTAAAATTAATGCCTCTTTCCTGAGCATAACCCTTTGCAACAAGCCTAGGCTTATACATTTCAACTGTTCCATCAGGCTTATGCTTAAGCATGTATACCCACTTAGTGCCAATGGCCTTCTTGCCAAGAGGCAAGTCACCTAAAGGACAGGTGCCATTTTTCATAATAGCATCATATTCAGATTGCAATACAGCCATCCAATGTTTCACAAAGACTAGAGGCAGCCATAGCATAGCAATTTGATGCAAAAGAGGCATTATGAGAGCCTAAACGAGTATGGTATGATAGAGCTGCATCTAATTTGCTATCACGCAAAGTCTACACTAGCCATTTTTGCATGGTTTTGGCCTCCTCAATATCTTAGTCAAAGCCATATAAACTTTAAAGACTCTTTGCCGAATCCACACAATTACCCATATATATCTTCACTTTTACTTTAGCGCATGCCTCATGTTTTATTTCACACATTTACTTCATCAATTTAAAACAATTACCAATTTCATTCGAGCTGAATCTTTTTTCTCCTTCAAAATATGATCTTCATGAATCTTGAAGTTTTCTCATACATATTTTGTTACATTAACGCTTCAAAATCTTCGATTTACAAAGACATAGAATTACATTCTTGAGATGATATTTGGTTAAATGCAACAATAAAATAGTAAAAATTAGGATTTCGTGTCATACACTTACACAAACCACTTTATTACATGCTTCTTGCAATTTACATAATCCTTTATCGTAAACTTCTTACTTTTGTTAACAAATGACCTATAAAACCTACAGCCAACTCGGTTTAAACCTGTTCATCCCAATAAATAATTGATTTTTCATATGATTATTTACTCACTGTGCAACATGTAAGTACAAGAAATTTATTTTATGCCAAAACAATTATTTAAATATGTAGGGGTGAATGAATTTAAACAATAAATATTATCCGTTATCTTGTTTCTTTATGAATATGTTTCATAGATTTGAATCTAGACTCAACTTCATAGTCTTATGAATGAAAGATAAACTTCCAGATTATATGATTCAAAAACAAGCATATGTACAAAAAAGAACATATGTACAAAAATGTAGAAAACAAGCATGATACCAAAAGCCAACGTAAGACGAAAGATGAACGATTGAAATTTTTGCAGGCATGTACATGAACTTCAGCTATTTGGTTGGGCCTTGGTAGGGGTGATGGTTAAACACCTCCCTATGGCAGGACAGTTGTGGACGCTAAGTGGAGAATAAAACGAGTTGCCTCTGTGCACTCCTTTGTAGCTGTGACCTTTAGGTAATCTAACCCCTGCTTTGTGGGATAAGGGGAGAGGTGGGGTCCCATTGATGCTACGCCACTTGTACAATTGTTCTTTCAATCAATTCAAGCAAGGGATATTATGCTTCAGTCTAACTTTATCTCTAAACTGATGGATGTAGTCTTTGTGGTTTATCTCTAAACTGATGGATGTGCGAAGTGTGAGTGGCTTTATTTAAAATATTACATGCTCAGATATTGAAAAAATAATAGATGCATCACCTTTGCAATGCTGTAAGAGGGAACCCATAGAAATGTTTCTATATTTTGTTGACAAGTATTTCCCCATTGCTCGATGGTCAATAATGGGTCTATGAATTTGTCAATTATGAAAATTATGTTTAAGCCGTCCACTTTTCTTATGATTGAACCGTCGCACCCATCATTGCTGATTCTTGCACTCTCATGATTGATGTGTTTCTTCTTTTGAAGGATTTTTTGTCTATTTTGTTGTCCTTCTATGCTTTTGTGAAAAAGCTGAGATTAATCTTTGTTTTTCTCTACTAATTTAGACAAGGGAATCCACGTGTGGTTACACCTTTAAATGGAGCTAGTTTTAGTTAGGCTTTTGCGATTGTGATTTTTGAGAGTTTCCTAAGGAATTTTATCCTGTCAAATAGAGTTTTACACATAGAAGCTCAACTTAATTGCTTTACCTCTCTCAAAGGGTTTAGTATTCAATCTGCAGTGTAGAAATTTTATAAAGTCACCATCAATTTAAACGGACCAATGAAGGAAATGCTAGGATCATCAACGCTTCCAAATGCAACAAAAAAAATCCACAAATATTTTCTTGTATGAAGGGATGCTTAGAAATACACAAACTCTCTCCAAATCATTAAAAAAACTCCTAGTTGCTAATGATAATCTATAAAAGTAATTGGAAGTTATCCTCATCCACATTCACTCATATGATGGCACTGTAGCGCTATTTCAGCACGCGCTCGAGTGAAGACTTTATGTAGAAATTACTATTAGAAATCATGACTTTATGTAGTGAAGATTCTTTTCTTATTAGCACGCGCTATTTTTGTTATTGAATAGATTTCATTCCGTATTTCTTGTTTAAGTTCAATTTTTCTATCGTTTTTGTTGTTATTATTATTATTATTATTATTAATTAGAAACAAACATTACATGTATACATACATTCAAACGCATGCACTCACACATGTATATAATGCACCCACACACTGATAATCAATTTAAGTACACACATAAACAAAAACTCGTATTCGATCACTCACACACATTCATAGACACACACAAACATTCACAAACGTTCGATCACTCACACACATTCACAACCAGACATTCACCAACATTGAGCCAATCATATGTCAGACACAATCATGCAAAATCATGTGTTTAAAACAAACACATAGACCCATCAATAACACACAGATCCATAAGGTTCTTAATTCAATTTGCTTTGAAATTTATTTTACGAAGGTTCTTTGTGTATGCCCAAATCAAACATTCGACAATCAAAACAATTTCAAACATTCTAAAACAACAATCATTCAAAGAACACATTGATCCCCTCCAAACCTTCATGTACTTTAGAATCTTGAATGGGTCAACATTATCATTAACATCAACACACAAGAATCGAGCCATTCGAAACACAAAAATCTCTTTTTCTAAATTTAACATTTTCACAAAAACGTGTAGAAATCGCATAATAGCTTACATAAAATCTTAGTAGGTCACAAGGAGTCAAGAAAAACTATCAATATTGGTATCATGAGGACTAGCTAGTCGAGATTTATGTAAAATTTCCACAGAGTAATTCAATAAAATCATAGATCATTTAACCATTAGACTTTCTCAATTTGAAGGGGCACGTTAGTCAAAGCCATATAAGTAAAATCCTTCTCATATAGACTTCAAAGACTCTTTGCCAAATCCACACAATTGCCCATATCTTCACTTTTACTTTAGCGCATGCCTCATGTTTTATTTTACAGTTTTCCTTCATCATATGATCATTGGAGAAACAGTATGAATTATGATTTCATTTCATACACTTACACAAACCACTTCATTACATGCTTCTTGCAATTTACATATTCCTTTGTCGTAAACTTCTTACTTTGTTACAAAATGACCTATAAAAACTATAGCCAACTCGGTTTAAACATGTTTATCCCAGTAAATAATTAATTTTTCATATGATTATTTATTCACTATGCAACATGTAAGTATAAGAAATTTATTTTATGCCAAAACAATCACTTTAATATGTAGGGGTGAATGAATTTAAACAATAAATATTATCCGTTATCTTGTTTCTTTATGAATATGTTTCATAGATTTGAATCGAGACTCAACTTCATAATCTTATGAATCAAAGATAAACTTCCAAATTATATGATTAAAAAACAAGCATATGTACAAAAAAGAAGAATATGTGTACAAAAAATTAGAAAACAATCATGATACCCTAAAGCCAATGAAAGATGAACAATTGAAATTTGTGCACGCATGTACATGAACTTCAGCTATTTGGTTGGGCCTTTCACCTCTTGAGGTAGGGGTGAGGGTCCAACCCCTCTCTATGGCACGAAAGTTGTGGAGCCTAAGTGGAGAATAAAATGAGTTGCCTTCAGGCAGTCCTTTCTAACTCTCAGCCTTAGGTAGTCTAACCCATGCCTTGTCGGATAAGGGGGGAGGGAGTCCCATTGGTGCTACATCCATTCACTTGTACAATCGTTCTTTCAATCAATTCAAGCAAGGGATATGATGCTTCAGCCAAAGTTCCTCTTAACAAAAATGATCTCTAAAGAAGAACTTAAAAAAACATAACATACTCTTTGTGGTTTATCTATAAACTGATCAATGTGAGAAGTGCGAGTGCCTTTATTTAAAATATTACATGCTCGGATATTGAAAAAATAATAGATGCATCACCTTTGCAATGCTGCAAGAGGGAACACATACAAATGTTTCTATATTTTGTTGACAAGTATTTCCCCATTGCTCGATGGTCAATAATGGGTCCTTGAATTTCTCAATTATGAAAATTATGTCTAAGCCGTCCACTTTTCTTATGATTGAACCTTTCGCACCCATCATTGCTGATTCTTTACACTCTTATGATTGATGTGTTTCTTCTCTTGAATGATCTTTGTCTATTTTTGTTGTCCTTCTATGATTTTGTGAAAAAGTTGAGATTAATCTTTGTTTTTCTCTACTAATTTAGACAAGGGAATCCAAATCTAGTTACACCTTTAAATGGAGCTAGTTTTAGTTAGACTTCTGCAATCCTAAGAAACTTTATCATGTCAAATAGAGTTTTACATAGAGTCTCAACTTAATTGCTTTAACTCTCTCAAAGGCTTTAGTACTCAATCTACAGTGTAGAAATTTTCTAAAGTCTATTTAAACGGACCAATCAAGGAAACGCTAGGACTATCAACGCTTTCAAATTCAACAAAAAGAACCCACAAATATTTTCTTGTATGAAGTGATGCTTAAAAATACACAAACTCTCTCCGAATCATTAAAAAGCTCCCATTTGCTAATGATAATCTAGAAAAGTAATTGGAAGTTATCTTCATCCACATTCACTCATATGATGGCCTCTCGAAGAGGATTCTTATCGTTGCAAGCTTGATATCACCAACTAAATTTCTCTATCTCTTTCCCATAATCTCCATCTCCTAATTTCTCCTTCTCTTTCCCAGAATCTCTTCGTATCACCATTAACCCTAGAGATTATGGGAAATTTAACCCTAGAGATTCCGTCCTTGTGATTTAAAGGTGATATTTCGATAGAAATTGGATGTTGGTCACTTTGAGGTCTTCTCCAAAACGTATAAGTTTTCTTAATTTTCTTATACTTTCTCTAAAGATATCTTCCTTGTGACAATTCAATACCTTGAAAATAGATGTTCTAATTGTTCAACACACTTCAAAGAGTTTGGAAATAATTTTTGAATGATTTCAACGCCTTTGTGTACGTCTGCTGTGAACTTCAGCATCAATTGGACATCAAAACTACATTTTCAATGGCTGGAATGGACATAATTTGGACATTAAAAAAACATTTTTGAATGGGGGCTTGCATGAATAAGTCTATGTTTTTCAGCCCTGTGTTTTTTTGGTGCAAAAAAAGGTACAAAAAGAAAGTGTTCCTGTTAAAGAATGCATTTTGTGTATTGAAGCAGGAACCATGTGCTTGGTATGAGAAAATATGTGCCTAGTTCTTAAAAAACAAATTTCATAACTATCCAACTAAAAGCACGTTGTATGTAAAAGCATGTAGATGATGTACTTCTTATAACTTGTTTATGCGGATTAAATGCTCGTTGGTCCTAATGTTTAAGGAAAGTGTTTGTGTGTCTTTTGAAATCTTAGATTTTGGGCATCTACATCATTATTTGGGAATTTAGATGGAGGCATTTCTTTGTGTCAAAACAAATACACGGACATTCTATAACAATGTCTTTTCCTTTTAGATTTTAAAACCATTTAGATGCCCATGGATCTAGGTTAAGGATTAAGTTTCCTTGATATTGGCAATGAGTTTGATGTTCAGATCTCTTTCAAAATGCTATTAAATGCCTTACTTTTGTATGCATCATAGCATCTGTTATTTAGTATGTTGTCTCTCAAGTAAATAGATTTATGTCTATCCTAGGTGTTAAGCATTGGAAAATAGAAAAGCATGTCTTTTGCTATTTATATGGTACCAAAAATACCAAGGATGATCAATATATCTACATTTAGATGCTATTTTTGACTCAAATTGCATTGACTATTATGAAAAAAGTGACACTAATCATGAGCCAAGTAATAATCTATCTACACCACTCTTTGTAAAAGATCTAACTTTTCAATCTTTCTAGGAAACATCGTAAGAAACACCTAAAATTTGTGTAGAGTTGAGAGAATAAAAGCTAAAGACTAATCCTGAATTACCCATCAAGGAAGGAGAAACATGGAAAAGTTAAAAACCAATTTTGAATGTTAAGGCGTTGCACACATGGAATATGATAATATTTCATAATGTTCGTTTAAAGGAAAATGTAACAAGAAATTGATGCCTATGTCCATGTGAATCATGCTACCATCTACTAGATATCCTACCAAGGTAAAAAAAGTAAATCAAGTATTTTCCAATCCATTTTGTATGATGATGCATTCCAATCACAAGAATGTTACACATATATGTTTCTTGAGTAGCTTTGATGTGAACCTTTTCCCTATACATGGGCACTTTTTACTCTAGTGTGGACTAGAGGTTTTTTCCCCATATTACCACATACATGATTCACTCATATGTGGTGGTACTTTGTACTTAGGGATATTATTCAGCTCTTACTTCAGTTTAGTTCATCTTCAATAGAGAGAGCTATTCTAGTCATCTATCTTCTCCATGTGTCTTGTTACATTTGTGCTCCTTGTGTGTGTTTCTCGCATGTCTCTCACACTTCTACACACACCCAACAGTGGTATCAGAGTAGGTTCAGCTCCTTCTCAAGTCTCGGTTTTTTATGTCGCGGCATGTATGCACTTTTAGCAGTGCAAATCAGCTTCGGAGCATAGAACAGTGAATTTAAACAACCAAGAAACATTTCTGCCAGTTGCACTAGGGTTTTACCCCCATTTCAAAGCCATTCATGCAATTAGAATTTCCATCAGAGTGATGACTTCTGAGCTAAAATTTCAGCATTCATTTTAGCTTTCGTTGAAGTAAATATTTTGTCACATTCTTGTTCTTTGGTGAAATGGCCGGCAGTAATAACTTGTTTGGCATGCTTCAAGCTGAAGATAAGCTTGATGTGACCAACTATCCAATGTGGTCTTACATGATGAAGCATGTTCTTGTTGCAAAACAACTTTGGAACATAGTGGCAGATGTAGATCCAAGACCCACAGATTCTTCTACTTCACAATCTACTATCATAGATGGAGCCTCTAGTGGTTACTCCTTCTCCACGTACTCAAGAGTAGCTTAGATGGGATGGAAAAGAGGATCAATCTCATGCATTGATTGCGCTTTTTGTGAAGCATCATATAGTTCCACACATTCGGTCATGTTCTACATCAAGACATGCATGGGACACACTTGCTTCTTTGTATTTCATGCATAATGAAGCACGTGTTGCATACTTGAGGAAGTAACTTGAGGATGTATGTATGGCTGAAAATGAGTTTGTGGATGTGTATGGGACACACATCAAGGACTTTAAAGAGCAACTGGAAAAAATATATGAGATTATTCTTGGTGCATCATGCATCTCTACATTGTTGAAAGGATTACCAAATCTTTTCAAAGATTTGCCACTACACTCCATTTTCTTGCAAAAGGGAAAACCAATATGTATTCATTTGATAAGCTTGTATCTCTTCTTCTGCAACAAGAGCAATTTAGACTGAATAGAAGTGGTTTTATTGAGGAAACACAAGCACTTGCTATCTCAAAAAAAGGGAAAAGCAAGTATGGTTTAGCTTTGGGTTAATCAAAATCGAAGACTCAATCTTCCTCTTCCACTCATATTCCTCTAATGATGCTAATTTGCAAAAGAAGAAGAGATGAAAATAGTGCCGAAAGGCTGGTCATAGTATTGATGAGTGTAGAAAGCTTGCCAAGTGCAATGAAAAGAAGAAGGAATTCGTTATGTATATTGTTGAAAATTCAGCAAATGTAAAGAATGATGAAGCTTACATGGTTGAAGAGTTTTGGGCATGTGTTGTTACATGTCATTATGATGCATCTTTGCACTCTAAATGTATGGTTTTGAGTGAGGCTTATTCGGATTGGTTCATTGATAGTGGTGCTTTAAAACAAATAACTTCATGCAAAAGATTTATTTCATCTTTAAAAGATGCACCCAAAGGAGGACATGTGGTGTGCGCAAACAATGCCTCTTATCGTATCATTCGGATAGCAGAAATTGATCTTATGGCTACAAATGGAGGTGTGATTCTCTTGAAAAATGCATTGGATGTGCCCATTATCAGAAGAACTTAATTTCAGTTTTGTTGATTTCCAGGTTGCATAGGGAAGTTGCAAATTCTCACATCCATGGTATCAAAATGATTCGACATATACGAGGACGAAGAGTAGACCTTGGAAGAAATTTGAAGGAAGAAGATGTACTGAATCAAGTTCAAATTCACACACCAAGAAAAGCGGAGTCTACTAGTGAAGAAGGAGGACATAAACCTCATGTATTGAATACATTTAGAAGGTCAAAGGTAAAGCTCTTGTTATCATTCATTTCCTCTACATCAAAGGGATCTAGGAAAGTGCATTACAAATCATTGTGTTAAAATACATCACTCAAATCGAGAATTTGGATAAGAACAATTATCAACCATGGAAGTTTAGGATCTCTAGTTATCTCATGGGAAAAGGATTACATGTTCTCATTAGTGGCATAGACGTAAGACCTAGATTAGGAGAGAATCCAACTCATAATCAACTAAGGAACTTCAAAGACTGGAATGAAAGAGATGAGAGACTCATCTTTATACTATCACAACACATTAGCAATGCCATGAATGGGCATATACAAGACTTAGATACTTCCATGAAAGTATGGGAAACTCTAGAGACACTCTACTCCACTTCAACTAAAGCTAGGAAACTTCAATTGAAGGATGAACTTAATAACTTGAGGAAAACCCCTAGTAGCAGCATAAATGACTACATTTTGAAAATCATAGATGTCAATGATGCATTGGATCCCATAGGTTTTCACATAGATGATGATGACCTAGTTTCATATACCTTAAATGGACTTAGGGATGATGAAAAGTGGAAGGATTTTACAACATCTATGTATGTCAGAGAAACTCTTCTAGAATTTGACCAGCTGGGTGACCTTGATGTTCATTGAGGAGATGAATATTGGAAGCTCAAAGAAAAAGGTCAATGAATTGTAATCTCTCTATGGAGGTAGAGGTAAAGATACAGGAAGGAATCAAGCCAGAGGACGAGGCAAACAAGGTAGAGGATTGAATGGTGATTCTGACCATGTCCAGGGAAGTAAATACTCTTCATCAAGGGGGAGAGGCAAGTTTGAATGTAAAGGAGCAAGGTTAAACTAGAATAGAGACAACCAAAATCTAGAAGGATGCTTCATTTGTGAAAAATATGGCCACTATGCAAGAGATTTCTATCAAAGGGAGAAGAAAAAATCAACCTAGAAAGGTCAAGATAATTATGCATCTACTTCAAATGAAAATGAGAGCATGCTAGCTTTGATGCAAATGAGTGCCTACAAAACCCAAGGTTTAAATACATGGTATATTGATAGTGGATGTAGCAACCACATGAGTTGCAACAAGGAGTTCCTCTAAAACATGCAAGTGCCATCAACCAAAGGAAATATGGAAACATGTAATGACACTGCTCATGCTATTACACATATAGGTGATATTATTTTGGAAGGTTCTCATAAAGCCAAGTGCTTGAAAGATTTTCTTCATGTTCCCACGATCACAAAGAACTCAGTTTCTGTGGGACAAATGGTTGAGAGAGGATTGCAATTCAAGTTCAATTACAAAGGAGGTTTTGTGAAAAACCTTAAAGAAGGGTATAGATTTTTTGCCAAAGGTAGAAAGGAGGGAAGGTTGTTCACTTTGGATGTGAAGCCTAACATCAACCACACAACTTACTTCACATTTAAAAACAAGAAGGTAGCAGAGTTGGAGCTATGGCACAAAAGGTATGGACACATAAATACTCAGAGATTGAAGGACATGGAGAAGAAGAGGTTAGCATTAGCGTAACCTAATCTTTGTAGTCAAAATCTTAAGAATTTGTGTGAATCTTGTAATTGGGAAAGCAGACAAGATTACCATTCAAGAAGCGCAATTATGTGAGCTATCATCCAGTTGACCTCATTCATACAAATGTTTGGGAACCAACAAAGGAGAATTCGATTCGAGGTAAAAGGTACTTTATACCCTTCATTGATGATTGTACAAGGATGACTTGGCTTTATTGTATGAAGCATAAACCAAATGTCTTTTATTATTTCTAGAAGTTTAAAGCTATGGTTGAAAGAGAATGGGATAGCTACATCAAGTGTATAAGGTTAGATGGAGGCAGAGAATACTTCTCCCATGATTTCTCTAATCTTTTGGAGACTAATGGCAATAAAAGAAAAATTACATGTAGGTACACACCACAACTGTGGCAGAGAGAAAGGGCAGGTATATTGCATAATGTGCTAGAGAAATGATGAAGGAGATGGGCATGCCAAATTGTTATTGGGATGATGCAGCAACCACAACTATATACATCATGAATAGAGCTCCCACATTATTATACGTGATACTACACCTTACGAAGCTTGGTACAATAGGAAACAATATGTTTCACACTTGCGAGTCTTTGGATACACATGCTATGTATTAATTCCCAATGAATTAATGTCCAAGATTGATTATAGATCAAAAAGGTGGGTCTTCATAGGGTATGCAGGTGAGTAGAAGGTTTAGAGGTGTTATAACTCTACAACAAAGGAATTAAAAGTATCAAGAGACGTTAGGTTTGATGAATTATTACCTTGGTATGCTACAAATGTATCTATGCAAGGTAATGAAGTTGAAGAAAAGAAGATTTAGCTCTGATATCACTGAAAATGCTTGAAGAATTAAAGATTAGTGAAACATTTGTGAAGGTACATGTACATATGCTAAACAACCAAAAACTTTGCAATGACCTAGACTTGGTTTTCTACCATTCCAAGCTTCATGAGTCATACCTTGAAGATATTTGGATGGAATTCTATTCACAAGATACACTATATTAGACATAGTTTCTGCCCAAAGATAATGTGATAACTTCTTTTTTCAAGCATATTACTTGCTAATCCAACTTGGGTTTTGTTCCTTCTTTTTGCAATACCATTTAGTTGGGTAGAGTACCTGGTAGTGACCCTTTTGATGCCTTTATCCTAAAATTACTCATCAAAATCATTGGATAAGTATTCTCCCCCTCCATTAGATCTTAGTTTATTTAATGATCTAATTGTATGATTTTCCACATGTGCCAGATAATTCTTGAAGCATTCAAATGCTTGACTCGTATTCTTGATAAAGTACAGAATTACCCATCTACTGTTATCATCAACAAAATATATATAGTACCTTGAGCCTACTAATGAAGGTTCTTGACTTGGTCCCTACACATCAGTGTGGATTAGGTCCAAGCGATTGTTGTGAATGTAACCTTTGTGTTTGAAAGGTTGCCTTTGTGCCTTCCTAGTTTGGCAAGCATCACATCTATTGATCATGTGTTGCTTTGAGATGTTTGGTGGCCCTAAAACACTTTGATACATGCACATATCTTTCAAGCTTCTTTCATTCACATGACCAAGCCTCTTATGCCACACTTCTAGCTCACTTAGGGTTTGATGCCCAAAGTGAAACAGATCTATATTCCTTGTTTCTCCTAATTCAAAAGTGAAGATTCAACCATGCTTCTCACCTCTGGCTATCTTCTTGAAGCCTTGAAATGGGTCTTCAACATAATCTCCATGTTGAGTGAACCTAACTTGTAAGAATTTTTCAACTATTTGGCCTACACTTATTAGGTTTTTAGTAATAGTGGGTACATAGAGAAACTTACTAAGAATATTTGTTGTGCCATTCGGAAATTTAACCCTAGAGATTCCGTCCTTGTGATTTAAAGGTGATATTTCGATAGAAATTGGATGTTGGTCACTTTGAGGTCTTCTCCAAAACGTATAAGTTTTCTTAATTTTCTTATACTTTCTCTAAAGATATCTTCCTTGTGACAATTCAATACCTTGAAAATAGATGTTCTAATTGTTCAACACACTTCAAAGAGTTTGGAAATAATTTTTGAATGATTTCAACGCCTTTGTGTACGTCTGCTGTGAACTTCAGCATCAATTGGACATCAAAACTACATTTTCAATGGCTGGAATGGACATAATTTGGACATTAAAAAAACATTTTTGAATGGGGGCTTGCATGAATAAGTCTATGTTTTTCAGCCCTGTGTTTTTTTGGTGCAAAAAAAGGTACAAAAAGAAAGTGTTCCTGTTAAAGAATGCATTTTGTGTATTGAAGCAGGAACCATGTGCTTGGTATGAGAAAATATGTGCCTAGTTCTTAAAAAACAAATTTCATAACTATCCAACTAAAAGCACGTTGTATGTAAAAGCATGTAGATGATGTACTTCTTATAACTTGTTTATGCGGATTAAATGCTCGTTGGTCCTAATGTTTAAGGAAAGTGTTTGTGTGTCTTTTGAAATCTTAGATTTTGGGCATCTACATCATTATTTGGGAATTTAGATGGAGGCATTTCTTTGTGTCAAAACAAATACACGGACATTCTATAACAATGTCTTTTCCTTTTAGATTTTAAAACCATTTAGATGCCCATGGATCTAGGTTAAGGATTAAGTTTCCTTGATATTGGCAATGAGTTTGATGTTCATATCTCTTTCAAAATGCTATTAAATGCCTTACTTTTGTATGCATCATAGCATCTGTTATTTAGTATGTTGTCTCTCAAGTAAATAGATTTATGTCTATCCTAGGTGTTAAGCATTGGAAAATAGAAAAGCATGTCTTTTGCTATTTATATGGTACCAAAAATACCAAGGATGATCAATATATCTACATTTAGATGCTATTTTTGACTCAAATTGCATTGACTATTATGAAAAAAGTGACACTAATCATGAGCCAAGTAATAATCTATCTACACCACTCTTTGTAAAAGATCTAACTTTTCAATCTTTCTAGGAAACATCATAAGAAACACCTAAAATTTGTGTAGAGTTGAGAGAATAAAAGCTAAAGACTAATCCTGAATTACCCATCAAGGAAGGAGAAACATGGAAAAGTTAAAAACCAATTTTGAATGTTAAGGCGTTGCACACATGGAATATGATAATATTTCATAATGTTCGTTTAAAGGAAAATCTAACAAGAAATTGATGCCTATGTCCATGTGAATCATGCTACCATCTACTAGATATCCTACCAAGGTAAAAAAAGTAAATCAAGTATTTTCCAATCCATTTTGTATGATGATGCATTCCAATCACAAGAATGTTACACATATATGTTTCTTGAGTAGCTTTGATGTGAACCTTTTCCCTATACATGGGCACTTTTTACTCTAGTGTGGACTAGAGGTTTTTTCCCCATATTACCACATACATGATTCACTCATATGTGGTGGTACTTTGTACTTAGGGATATTATTCAGCTCTTACTTCAGTTTAGTTCATCTTCAATAGAGAGAGCTATTCTAGTCATCTATCTTCTCCATGTGTCTTGTTACATTTGTGCTCCTTGTGTGTGTTTCTCGCATGTCTCTCACACTTCTACACACACCCAACAGTGGTATCAGAGTAGGTTCAGCTCCTTCTCAAGTCTCGGTTTTTTATGTCGCGGCATGTATGCACTTTTAGCAGTGCAAATCAGCTTCGGAGCATAGAACAGTGAATTTAAACAACCAAGAAACATTTCTGCCAGTTGCACTAGGGTTTTACCCCCATTTCAAATCCATTCATGCAATTAGAATTTCCATCAGAGTGATGACTTCTGAGCTAAAATTTCAGCATTCATTTTAGCTTTCGTTGAAGTAAATATTTTGTCACATTCTTGTTCTTTGGTGAAATGGCCGGCAGTAATAACTTGTTTGGCATGCTTCAAGCTGAAGATAAGCTTGATGTGACCAACTATCCAATGTGGTCTTACATGATGAAGCATGTTCTTGTTGCAAAACAACTTTGGAACATAGTGGCAGATGTAGATCCAAGACCCACAGATTCTTTTACTTCACAATCTACTATCATAGATGGAGCCTCTAGTGGTTACTCCTTCTCCACCTACTCAAGAGTAGCTTAGATGGGATGGAAAAGAGGATCAATCTCATGCATTGATTGCGCTTTTTGTGAAGCATCATATAGTTCCACACATTCAGTCATGTTCTACATCAAGACATGCATGGGACACACTTGCTTCTTTGTATTTCATGCATAATGAAGCACGTGTTGCATACTTGAGGAAGTAACTTGAGGATGTATGTATGGCTGAAAATGAGTTTGTGGATGTGTATGGGACACACATCAAGGACTTTAAAGAGCAACTGGCAAACATAGATGAGATTATTCTTGGTGCATCATGCATCTCTACATTGTTGAAAGGATTACCAAATCTTTTCAAAGATTCGCCACTACACTCCATTTTCTTGCAAAAGGGAAAACCAATATGTATTCATTTGATAAGCTTGTATCTCTTCTTCTGCAACAAGAGCAATTTAGACTGAATAGAAGTGGTTTTATTGAGGAAACACAAGCACTTGCTATCTCAAAAAAAGGGAAAAGCAAGTATGGTTTAGCTTTGGGTTAATCAAAATCGAAGACTCAATCTTCCTCTTCCACTCATATTCCTCTAATGATGCTAATTTGCAAAAGAAGAAGAGATGAAAATAGTGCCGAAAGGCTGGTCATAGTATTGATGAGTGTAGAAAGCTTGCCAAGTGCAATGAAAAGAAGAAGGAATTCGTTATGTATATTGTTGAAAATTCAGCAAATGTAAAGAATGATGAAGCTTACATGGTTGAAGAGTTTTGGGCATGTGTTGTTACATGTCATTATGATGCATCTTTGCACTCTAAATGTATGGTTTTGAGTGAGGCTTATTCGGATTGGTTCATTGATAGTGGTGCTTTAAAACAAATAACTTCATGCAAAAGATTTATTTCATCTTTAAAAGATGCACCCAAAGGAGGACATGTGGTGTGCACAAACAATGCCTCTTATCGTATCATTCGGATAGCAGAAATTGATCTTATGGCTACAAATGGAGGTGTGATTCTCTTGAAAAATGCATTGGATGTGCCCATTATCAGAAGAACTTAATTTCAGTTTTGTTGATTTCCAGGTTGCATAGGGAAGTTGCAAATTCTCACATCCATGGTATCAAAATGATTCGACATATACGAGGACGAAGAGTAGACCTTGGAAGAAATTTGAAGGAAGAAGATCTACTGAATCAAGTTCAAATTCACACACCAAGAAAAGCTAAGTCTACTAGTGAAGAAGGAGGACATAAACCTCATGTATTGAATACATTTAGAAGGTCAAAGGTAAAGCTCTTGTTATCATTCATTTCCTCTACATCAAAGGGATCTAGGAAAGTGCATTACAAATCATTGTGTTAAAATACATCACTCAAATCGAGAATTTGGATAAGAACAATTATCAACCATGGAAGTTTAGGATCTCTAGTTATCTCATGGGAAAAGGATTACATGTTCTCATTAGTGGCATAGACGTAAGACCTAGATTAGGAGAGAATCCAACTCATAATCAACTAAGGAACTTCAAAGACTGGAATGAAAGAGATGAGAGACTCATCTTTATACTATCACAACACATTAGCAATGCCATGAATGGGCATATACAAGACTTAGATACTTCCATGAAAGTATGGGAAACTCTAGAGACACTCTACTCCACTTCAACTAAAGCTAGGAAACTTCAATTGAAGGATGAACTTAATAACTTGAGGAAAACCCCTAGTAGCAGCATAAATGACTACATTTTGAAAATCATAGATGTCAATGATGCATTGGATCCCATAGGTTTTCACATAGATGATGATGACCTAGTTTCATATACCTTAAATGGACTTAGGGATGATGAAAAGTGGAAGGATTTTACAACATCTATGTATGTCAGAGAAACTCTTCTAGAATTTGACCAGCTGGGTGACCTTGATGTTCATTGAGGAGATGAATATTGGAAGCTCAAAGAAAAAGGTCAATGAATTGTAATCTCTCTATGGAGGTAGAGGTAAAGATACAGGAAGGAATCAAGCCAGAGGACGAGGCAGACAAGGTAGAGGATTGAATGGTGATTCTGACCATGTCCAGGGAAGTAAATACTCTTCATCAAGGGGGAGAGGCAAGTTTGAATGTAAAGGAGCAAGGTTAAACTAGAATAGAGACAACCAAAATCTAGAAGGATGCTTCATTTGTGAAAAATATGGCCACTATGCAAGAGATTTCTATCAAAGGGAGAAGAAAAAATCAACCTAGAAAGGTCAAGATAATTATGCATCTACTTCAAATGAAAATGAGAGCATGCTAGCTTTGATGCAAATGAGTGCGTACAAAACCCAAGGTTTAAATACATGGTATATTGATAGTGGATGTAGCAACCACATGAGTTGCAACAAGGAGTTCCTCTAAAACATGCAAGTGCCATCAACCAAAGGAAATATGGAAACATGTAATGACACTGCTCATGCTATTACACATATAGGTGATATTATTTTGGAAGGTTCTCATAAAGCCAAGTGCTTGAAAGATTTTCTTCATGTTCCCACGATCACAAAGAACTCAGTTTCTGTGGGACAAATGGTTGAGAGAGGATTGCAATTCAAGTTCAATTACAAAGGAGGTTTTGTGAAAAACCTTAAAGAAGGGTATAGATTTTTTGCCAAAGGTAGAAAGGAGGGAAGGTTGTTCACTTTGGATGTGAAGCCTAACATCAACCACACAACTTACTTCACATTTAAAAACAAGAAGGTAGCAGAGTTGGAGCTATGGCACAAAAGGTATGGACACATAAATACTCAGAGATTGAAGGACATGGAGAAGAAGAGGTTAGCATTAGCGTAACCTAACCTTTGTAGTCAAAATCTTAAGAATTTGTGTGAATCTTGTAATTGGGAAAGCAGACAAGATTACCATTCAAGAAGCGCAATTATGTGAGCTATCATCCAGTTGACCTCATTCATACAAATGTTTGGGAACCAACAAAGGAGAATTCGATTCGAGGTAAAAGGTACTTTATACCCTTCATTGATGATTGTACAAGGATGACTTGGCTTTATTGTATGAAGCATAAACCAAATGTCTTTTATTATTTCTAGAAGTTTAAAGCTATGGTTGAAAGAGAATGGGATAGCTACATCAAGTGTATAAGGTTAGATGGAGGCAGAGAATACTTCTCCCATGATTTCTCTAATCTTTTGGAGACTAATGGCAATAAAAGAAAAATTACATGTAGGTACACACCACAACTGTGGCAGAGAGAAAGGGCAGGTATATTGCATAATGTGCTAGAGAAATGATGAAGGAGATGGGCATGCCAAATTGTTATTGGGATGATGCAGCAACCACAACTATATACATCATGAATAGAGCTCCCACATTATTATACGTGATACTACACCTTACGAAGCTTGGTACAATAGGAAACAATATGTTTCACACTTGCGAGTCTTTGGATACACATGCTATGTATTAATTCCCAATGAATTAATGTCCAAGATTGATTATAGATCAAAAAGGTGGGTCTTCATAGGGTATGCAGGTGAGTAGAAGGTTTAGAGGTGTTATAACTCTACAACAAAGGAATTAAAAGTATCAAGAGACGTTAGGTTTGATGAATTATTACCTTGGTATGCTACAAATGTATCTATGCAAGGTAATGAAGTTGAAGAAAAGAAGATTTAGCTCTGATATCACTGAAAATGCTTGAAGAATTAAAGATTAGTGAAACATTTGTGAAGGTACATGTACATATGCTAAACAACCAAAAACTTTGCAATGACCTAGACTTGGTTTTCTACCATTCCAAGCTTCATGAGTCATACCTTGAAGATATTTGGATGGAATTCTATTCACAAGATACACTATATTAGACATAGTTTCTGCCCAAAGATAATGTGATAACTTCTTTTTTCAAGCATATTACTTGCTAATCCAACTTGGGTTTTGTTCCTTCTTTTTGCAATACCATTTAGTTGGGTAGAGTACCTGGTAGTGACCCTTTTGATGCCTTTATCCTAAAATTACTCATCAAAATCATTGGATAAGTATTCTCCCCCTCCATTAGATCTTAGTTTATTTAATGATCTAATTGTATGATTTTCCACATGTGCCAGATAATTCTTGAAGCATTCAAATGCTTGACTCGTATTCTTGATAAAGTACAGAATTACCCATCTACTGTTATCATCAACAAAATATATATAGTACCTTGAGCCTACTAATGAAGGTTCTTGACTTGGTCCCTACACATCAGTGTGGATTAGGTCCAAGCGATTGTTGTGAATGTAACCTTTGTGTTTGAAAGGTTGCCTTTGTGCCTTCCTAGTTTGGCAAGCATCACATCTATTGATCATGTGTTGCTTTGAGATGTTTGGTGGCCCTAAAACACTTTGATACATGCACATATCTTTCAAGCTTCTTTCATTCACATGAGCAAGCCTCTTATGCCACACTTCTAGCTCACTTAGGGTTTGATGCCCAAAGTGAAACAGATCTATATTCCTTGTTTCTCCTAATTCAAAAGTGAAGATTCAACCATGCTTCTCACCTCTGGCTATCTTCTTGAAGCCTTGAAATGGGTCTTCAACATAATCTCCATGTTGAGTGAACCTAACTTGTAAGAATTTTTCAACTATTTGGCCTACACTTATTAGGTTTTTAGTAATAGTGGGTACATAGAGAAACTTACTAAGAATATTTGTTGTGCCATTCGGAAATTTAACCCTAGAGATTCCGTCCTTGTGATTTAAAGGTGATATTTCGATAGAAATTGGATGTTGGTCACTTTGAGGTCTTCTCCAAAACGTATAAGTTTTCTTAATTTTCTTATACTTTCTCTAAAGATATCTTCCTTGTGACAATTCAATACCTTGAAAATAGATGTTCTAATTGTTCAACACACTTCAAAGAGTTTGGAAATAATTTTTGAATGATTTCAACGCCTTTGTGTACGTCTGCTGTGAACTTCAGCATCAATTGGACATCAAAACTACATTTTCAATGGCTGGAATGGACATAATTTGGACATTAAAAAAACATTTTTGAATGGGGGCTTGCATGAATAAGTCTATGTTTTTCAGCCCTGTGTTTTTTTGGTGCAAAAAAAGGTACAAAAAGAAAGTGTTCCTGTTAAAGAATGCATTTTGTGTATTGAAGCAGGAACCATGTGCTTGGTATGAGAAAATATGTGCCTAGTTCTTAAAAAACAAATTTCATAACTATCCAACTAAAAGCACGTTGTATGTAAAAGCATGTAGATGATGTACTTCTTATAACTTGTTTATGCGGATTAAATGCTCGTTGGTCCTAATGTTTAAGGAAAGTGTTTGTGTGTCTTTTGAAATCTTAGATTTTGGGCATCTACATCATTATTTGGGAATTTAGATGGAGGCATTTCTTTGTGTCAAAACAAATACACGGACATTCTATAACAATGTCTTTTCCTTTTAGATTTTAAAACCATTTAGATGCCCATGGATCTAGGTTAAGGATTAAGTTTCCTTGATATTGGCAATGAGTTTGATGTTCATATCTCTTTCAAAATGCTATTAAATGCCTTACTTTTGTATGCATCATAGCATCTGTTATTTAGTATGTTGTCTCTCAAGTAAATAGATTTATGTCTATCCTAGGTGTTAAGCATTGGAAAATAGAAAAGCATGTCTTTTGCTATTTATATGGTACCAAAAATACCAAGGATGATCAATATATCTACATTTAGATGCTATTTTTGACTCAAATTGCATTGACTATTATGAAAAAAGTGACACTAATCATGAGCCAAGTAATAATCTATCTACACCACTCTTTGTAAAAGATCTAACTTTTCAATCTTTCTAGGAAACATCATAAGAAACACCTAAAATTTGTGTAGAGTTGAGAGAATAAAAGCTAAAGACTAATCCTGAATTACCCATCAAGGAAGGAGAAACATGGAAAAGTTAAAAACCAATTTTGAATGTTAAGGCGTTGCACACATGGAATATGATAATATTTCATAATGTTCGTTTAAAGGAAAATGTAACAAGAAATTGATGCCTATGTCCATGTGAATCATGCTACCATCTACTAGATATCCTACCAAGGTAAAAAAAGTAAATCAAGTATTTTCCAATCCATTTTGTATGATGATGCATTCCAATCACAAGAATGTTACACATATATGTTTCTTGAGTAGCTTTGATGTGAACCTTTTCCCTATACATGGGCACTTTTTACTCTAGTGTGGACTAGAGGTTTTTTCCCCATATTACCACATACATGATTCACTCATATGTGGTGGTACTTTGTACTTAGGGATATTATTCAGCTCTTACTTCAGTTTAGTTCATCTTCAATAGAGAGAGCTATTCTAGTCATCTATCTTCTCCATGTGTCTTGTTACATTTGTGCTCCTTGTGTGTGTTTCTCGCATGTCTCTCACACTTCTACACACACCCAACAGTGGTATCAGAGTAGGTTCAGCTCCTTCTCAAGTCTCGGTTTTTTATGTCGCGGCATGTATGCACTTTTAGCAGTGCAAATCAGCTTCGGAGCATAGAACAGTGAATTTAAACAACCAAGAAACATTTCTGCCAGTTGCACTAGGGTTTTACCCCCATTTCAAATCCATTCATGCAATTAGAATTTCCATCAGAGTGATGACTTCTGAGCTAAAATTTCAGCATTCATTTTAGCTTTCGTTGAAGTAAATATTTTGTCACATTCTTGTTCTTTGGTGAAATGGCCGGCAGTAATAACTTGTTTGGCATGCTTCAAGCTGAAGATAAGCTTGATGTGACCAACTATCCAATGTGGTCTTACATGATGAAGCATGTTCTTGTTGCAAAACAACTTTGGAACATAGTGGCAGATGTAGATCCAAGACCCACAGATTCTTTTACTTCACAATCTACTATCATAGATGGAGCCTCTAGTGGTTACTCCTTCTCCACCTACTCAAGAGTAGCTTAGATGGGATGGAAAAGAGGATCAATCTCATGCATTGATTGCGCTTTTTGTGAAGCATCATATAGTTCCACACATTCAGTCATGTTCTACATCAAGACATGCATGGGACACACTTGCTTCTTTGTATTTCATGCATAATGAAGCACGTGTTGCATACTTGAGGAAGTAACTTGAGGATGTATGTATGGCTGAAAATGAGTTTGTGGATGTGTATGGGACACACATCAAGGACTTTAAAGAGCAACTGGCAAACATAGATGAGATTATTCTTGGTGCATCATGCATCTCTACATTGTTGAAAGGATTACCAAATCTTTTCAAAGATTCGCCACTACACTCCATTTTCTTGCAAAAGGGAAAACCAATATGTATTCATTTGATAAGCTTGTATCTCTTCTTCTGCAACAAGAGCAATTTAGACTGAATAGAAGTGGTTTTATTGAGGAAACACAAGCACTTGCTATCTCAAAAAAAGGGAAAAGCAAGTATGGTTTAGCTTTGGGTTAATCAAAATCGAAGACTCAATCTTCCTCTTCCACTCATATTCCTCTAATGATGCTAATTTGCAAAAGAAGAAGAGATGAAAATAGTGCCGAAAGGCTGGTCATAGTATTGATGAGTGTAGAAAGCTTGCCAAGTGCAATGAAAAGAAGAAGGAATTCGTTATGTATATTGTTGAAAATTCAGCAAATGTAAAGAATGATGAAGCTTACATGGTTGAAGAGTTTTGGGCATGTGTTGTTACATGTCATTATGATGCATCTTTGCACTCTAAATGTATGGTTTTGAGTGAGGCTTATTCGGATTGGTTCATTGATAGTGGTGCTTTAAAACAAATAACTTCATGCAAAAGATTTATTTCATCTTTAAAAGATGCACCCAAAGGAGGACATGTGGTGTGCGCAAACAATGCCTCTTATCGTATCATTCGGATAGCAGAAATTGATCTTATGGCTACAAATGGAGGTGTGATTCTCTTGAAAAATGCATTGGATGTGCCCATTATCAGAAGAACTTAATTTCAGTTTTGTTGATTTCCAGGTTGCATAGGGAAGTTGCAAATTCTCACATCCATGGTATCAAAATGATTCGACATATACGAGGACGAAGAGTAGACCTTGGAAGAAATTTGAAGGAAGAAGATCTACTGAATCAAGTTCAAATTCACACACCAAGAAAAGCTAAGTCTACTAGTGAAGAAGGAGGACATAAACCTCATGTATTGAATACATTTAGAAGGTCAAAGGTAAAGCTCTTGTTATCATTCATTTCCTCTACATCAAAGGGATCTAAGAAAGTGCATTACAAATCATTGTGTTAAAATACATCACTCAAATCGAGAATTTGGATAAGAACAATTATCAACCATGGAAGTTTAGGATCTCTAGTTATCTCATGGGAAAAGGATTACATGTTCTCATTAGTGGCATAGACGTAAGACCTAGATTAGGAGAGAATCCAACTCATAATCAACTAAGGAACTTCAAAGAGTGGAATGAAAGAGATGAGAGACTCATCTTTATACTATCACAACACATTAGCAATGCCATGAATGGGCATATACAAGACTTAGATACTTCCATGAAAGTATGGGAAACTCTAGAGACACTCTACTCCACTTCAACTAAAGCTAGGAAACTTCAATTGAAGGATGAACTTAATAACTTGAGGAAAACCCCTAGTAGCAGCATAAATGACTACATTTTGAAAATCATAGATGTCAATGATGCATTGGATCCCATAGGTTTTCACATAGATGATGATGACCTAGTTTCATATACCTTAAATGGACTTAGGGATGATGAAAAGTGGAAGGATTTTACAACATCTATGTATGTCAGAGAAACTCTTCTAGAATTTGACCAGCTGGGTGACCTTGATGTTCATTGAGGAGATGAATATTGGAAGCTCAAAGAAAAAGGTCAATGAATTGTAATCTCTCTATGGAGGTAGAGGTAAAGATACAGGAAGGAATCAAGCCAGAGGACGAGGCAGACAAGGTAGAGGATTGAATGGTGATTCTGACCATGTCCAGGGAAGTAAATACTCTTCATCAAGGGGGAGAGGCAAGTTTGAATGTAAAGGAGCAAGGTTAAACTAGAATAGAGACAACCAAAATCTAGAAGGATGCTTCATTTGTGAAAAATATGGCCACTATGCAAGAGATTTCTATCAAAGGGAGAAGAAAAAATCAACCTAGAAAGGTCAAGATAATTATGCATCTACTTCAAATGAAAATGAGAGCATGCTAGCTTTGATGCAAATGAGTGCGTACAAAACCCAAGGTTTAAATACATGGTATATTGATAGTGGATGTAGCAACCACATGAGTTGCAACAAGGAGTTCCTCTAAAACATGCAAGTGCCATCAACCAAAGGAAATATGGAAACATGTAATGACACTGCTCATGCTATTACACATATAGGTGATATTATTTTGGAAGGTTCTCATAAAGCCAAGTGCTTGAAAGATTTTCTTCATGTTCCCACGATCACAAAGAACTCAGTTTCTGTGGGACAAATGGTTGAGAGAGGATTGCAATTCAAGTTCAATTACAAAGGAGGTTTTGTGAAAAACCTTAAAGAAGGGTATAGATTTTTTGCCAAAGGTAGAAAGGAGGGAAGGTTGTTCACTTTGGATGTGAAGCCTAACATCAACCACACAACTTACTTCACATTTAAAAACAAGAAGGTAGCAGAGTTGGAGCTATGGCACAAAAGGTATGGACACATAAATACTCAGAGATTGAAGGACATGGAGAAGAAGAGGTTAGCATTAGCGTAACCTAACCTTTGTAGTCAAAATCTTAAGAATTTGTGTGAATCTTGTAATTGGGAAAGCAGACAAGATTACCATTCAAGAAGCGCAATTATGTGAGCTATCATCCAGTTGACCTCATTCATACAAATGTTTGGGAACCAACAAAGGAGAATTCGATTCGAGGTAAAAGGTACTTTATACCCTTCATTGATGATTGTACAAGGATGACTTGGCTTTATTGTATGAAGCATAAACCAAATGTCTTTTATTATTTCTAGAAGTTTAAAGCTATGGTTGAAAGAGAATGGGATAGCTACATCAAGTGTATAAGGTTAGATGGAGGCAGAGAATACTTCTCCCATGATTTCTCTAATCTTTTGGAGACTAATGGCAATAAAAGAAAAATTACATGTAGGTACACACCACAACTGTGGCAGAGAGAAAGGGCAGGTATATTGCATAATGTGCTAGAGAAATGATGAAGGAGATGGGCATGCCAAATTGTTATTGGGATGATGCAGCAACCACAACTATATACATCATGAATAGAGCTCCCACATTATTATACGTGATACTACACCTTACGAAGCTTGGTACAATAGGAAACAATATGTTTCACACTTGCGAGTCTTTGGATACACATGCTATGTATTAATTCCCAATGAATTAATGTCCAAGATTGATTATAGATCAAAAAGGTGGGTCTTCATAGGGTATGCAGGTGAGTAGAAGGTTTAGAGGTGTTATAACTCTACAACAAAGGAATTAAAAGTATCAAGAGACGTTAGGTTTGATGAATTATTACCTTGGTATGCTACAAATGTATCTATGCAAGGTAATGAAGTTGAAGAAAAGAAGATTTAGCTCTGATATCACTGAAAATGCTTGAAGAATTAAAGATTAGTGAAACATTTGTGAAGGTACATGTACATATGCTAAACAACCAAAAACTTTGCAATGACCTAGACTTGGTTTTCTACCATTCCAAGCTTCATGAGTCATACCTTGAAGATATTTGGATGGAATTCTATTCACAAGATACACTATATTAGACATAGTTTCTGCCCAAAGATAATGTGATAACTTCTTTTTTCAAGCATATTACTTGCTAATCCAACTTGGGTTTTGTTCCTTCTTTTTGCAATACCATTTAGTTGGGTAGAGTACCTGGTAGTGACCCTTTTGATGCCTTTATCCTAAAATTACTCATCAAAATCATTGGATAAGTATTCTCCCCCTCCATTAGATCTTAGTTTATTTAATGATCTAATTGTATGATTTTCCACATGTGCCAGATAATTCTTGAAGCATTCAAATGCTTGACTCGTATTCTTGATAAAGTACAGAATTACCCATCTACTGTTATCATCAACAAAATATATATAGTACCTTGAGCCTACTAATGAAGGTTCTTGACTTGGTCCCTACACATCAGTGTGGATTAGGTCCAAGCGATTGTTGTGAATGTAACCTTTGTGTTTGAAAGGTTGCCTTTGTGCCTTCCTAGTTTGGCAAGCATCACATCTATTGATCATGTGTTGCTTTGAGATGTTTGGTGGCCCTAAAACACTTTGATACATGCACATATCTTTCAAGCTTCTTTCATTCACATGACCAAGCCTCTTATGCCACACTTCTAGCTCACTTAGGGTTTGATGCCCAAAGTGAAACAGATCTATATTCCTTGTTTCTCCTAATTCAAAAGTGAAGATTCAACCATGCTTCTCACCTCTGGCTATCTTCTTGAAGCCTTGAAATGGGTCTTCAACATAATCTCCATGTTGAGTGAACCTAACTTGTAAGAATTTTTCAACTATTTGGCCTACACTTATTAGGTTTTTAGTAATAGTGGGTACATAGAGAAACTTACTAAGAATATTTGTTGTGCCATTCGGAAATTTAACCCTAGAGATTCCGTCCTTGTGATTTAAAGGTGATATTTCGATAGAAATTGGATGTTGGTCACTTTGAGGTCTTCTCCAAAACGTATAAGTTTTCTTAATTTTCTTATACTTTCTCTAAAGATATCTTCCTTGTGACAATTCAATACCTTGAAAATAGATGTTCTAATTGTTCAACACACTTCAAAGAGTTTGGAAATAATTTTTGAATGATTTCAACGCCTTTGTGTACGTCTACTGTGAACTTCAGCATCAATTGGACATCAAAACTACATTTTCAATGGCTGGAATGGACATAATTTGGACATTAAAAAAACATTTTTGAATGGGGGCTTGCATGAATAAGTCTATGTTTTTCAGCCCTGTGTTTTTTTGGTGCAAAAAAAGGTACAAAAAGAAAGTGTTCCTGTTAAAGAATGCATTTTGTGTATTGAAGCAGGAACCATGTGCTTGGTATGAGAAAATATGTGCCTAGTTCTTAAAAAACAAATTTCATAACTATCCAACTAAAAGCACGTTGTATGTAAAAGCATGTAGATGATGTACTTCTTATAACTTGTTTATGCGGATTAAATGCTCGTTGGTCCTAATGTTTAAGGAAAGTGTTTGTGTGTCTTTTGAAATCTTAGATTTTGGGCATCTACATCATTATTTGGGAATTTAGATGGAGGCATTTCTTTGTGTCAAAACAAATACACGGACATTCTATAACAATGTCTTTTCCTTTTAGATTTTAAAACCATTTAGATGCCCATGGATCTAGGTTAAGGATTAAGTTTCCTTGATATTGGCAATGAGTTTGATGTTCAGATCTCTTTCAAAATGCTATTAAATGCCTTACTTTTGTATGCATCATAGCATCTGTTATTTAGTATGTTGTCTCTCAAGTAAATAGATTTATGTCTATCCTAGGTGTTAAGCATTGGAAAATAGAAAAGCATGTCTTTTGCTATTTATATGGTACCAAAAATACCAAGGATGATCAATATATCTACATTTAGATGCTATTTTTGACTCAAATTGCATTGACTATTATGAAAAAAGTGACACTAATCATGAGCCAAGTAATAATCTATCTACACCACTCTTTGTAAAAGATCTAACTTTTCAATCTTTCTAGGAAACATCATAAGAAACACCTAAAATTTGTGTAGAGTTGAGAGAATAAAAGCTAAAGACTAATCCTGAATTACCCATCAAGGAAGGAGAAACATGGAAAAGTTAAAAACCAATTTTGAATGTTAAGGCGTTGCACACATGGAATATGATAATATTTCATAATGTTCGTTTAAAGGAAAATGTAACAAGAAATTGATGCCTATGTCCATGTGAATCATGCTACCATCTACTAGATATCCTACCAAGGTAAAAAAAGTAAATCAAGTATTTTCCAATCCATTTTGTATGATGATGCATTCCAATCACAAGAATGTTACACATATATGTTTCTTGAGTAGCTTTGATGTGAACCTTTTCCCTATACATGGGCACTTTTTACTCTAGTGTGGACTAGAGGTTTTTTCCCCATATTACCACATACATGATTCACTCATATGTGGTGGTACTTTGTACTTAGGGATATTATTCAGCTCTTACTTCAGTTTAGTTCATCTTCAATAGAGAGAGCTATTCTAGTCATCTATCTTCTCCATGTGTCTTGTTACATTTGTGCTCCTTGTGTGTGTTTCTCGCATGTCTCTCACACTTCTACACACACCCAACAGTGGTATCAGAGTAGGTTCAGCTCCTTCTCAAGTCTCGGTTTTTTATGTCGCGGCATGTATGCACTTTTAGCAGTGCAAATCAGCTTCGGAGCATAGAACAGTGAATTTAAACAACCAAGAAACATTTCTGCCAGTTGCACTAGGGTTTTACCCCCATTTCAAAGCCATTCATGCAATTAGAATTTCCATCAGAGTGATGACTTCTGAGCTAAAATTTCAGCATTCATTTTAGCTTTCGTTGAAGTAAATATTTTGTCACATTCTTGTTCTTTGGTGAAATGGCCGGCAGTAATAACTTGTTTGGCATGCTTCAAGCTGAAGATAAGCTTGATGTGACCAACTATCCAATGTGGTCTTACATGATGAAGCATGTTCTTGTTGCAAAACAACTTTGGAACATAGTGGCAGATGTAGATCCAAGACCCACAGATTCTTTTACTTCACAATCTACTATCATAGATGGAGCCTCTAGTGGTTACTCCTTCTCCACCTACTCAAGAGTAGCTTAGATGGGATGGAAAAGAGGATCAATCTCATGCATTGATTGCGCTTTTTGTGAAGCATCATATAGTTCCACACATTCAGTCATGTTCTACATCAAGACATGCATGGGACACACTTGCTTCTTTGTATGTCATGCATAATGAAGCACGTGTTGCATACTTGAGGAAGTAACTTGAGGATGTATGTATGGCTGAAAATGAGTTTGTGGATGTGTATGGGACACACATCAAGGACTTTAAAGAGCAACTGGCAAACATAGATGAGATTATTCTTGGTGCATCATGCATCTCTACATTGTTGAAAGGATTACCAAATATTTTCAAAGATTTGCCACTACACTCCATTTTCTTGCAAAAGGGAAAACCAATATGTATTCATTTGATAAGCTTGTATCTCTTCTTCTACAACAAGAGCAATTTAGACTGAATAGAAGTGGTTTTATTGAGGAAACACAAGCACTTGTATCTCAAAAAAAGGGAAAAGCAAGTCTGGTTTAGCTTTGGGTTAATCAAAACCAAAGACTCAATCTTCCTCTTCCACTCATATTCCTCTAATGATGCTAATTTGCAAAAGAAGAAGAGATGAAAATAGTGCCGAAAGGCTGATCATAGTATTGATGAGTGTAGAAAGCTTGCCAAGTGCAATGAAAAGAAGAAGGAATTCGTTATGTATATTGTTGAAAATTCAGCAAATGTAAAGAATGATGAAGCTTGCATGGTTGAAGAGTTTTGGGCATGTGTTGTTACATGTCATTATGATGCATCTTTGCACTCTAAATGTATGGTTTTGAGTGAGGCTTATTCAGATTGGTTCATTGATAGTGGTGCTTCAAAACAAATAACTTCATGCAAAAGATTTATTTCATCTTTAAAAGATGCACCCAAAGGAGGACATGTGGTGTGTGCAAACAATGCCTCTTATTCGTATCATTCGGATAGGAGAAATTCATCTTATGGCTACAAATGGAGGTGTGATTCTCTTGAAAAATGGATTGGATGTGCCCATTATCAGAAGAACTTAATTTCAGTTTTGTTGATTTCCAGGTTGCATAGGGAAGTTGCAAATTCTCACATCCATGGTATCAAAATGATTCGACATATACAAAGCATTCAAGAGGACGAAGAGTAGACCTTGGAAGAAATTTGAAGGGAGAAGATCTACTGAATCAAGTTCAAAGTCACACACCAAGAAAAGCGGAGTCTACTAGTGAAGAAGGAGGACATAAACCTCATGTATTGAATACATTTAGAAGGTCAAAGGTAAAGCTCTTGTTATCATTCATTTCCTCTACATCAAAGGGATCTAGGAAAGTGCATTACAAATCATTGTGTTAAAATACATCACTCAAATCAAGAATTTGAATAAGAACAATTATCAACCATGGAAGTTTAGGATCTCTAGTTATCTCATGGGAAAAGGATTACATGTTCTCATTAGTGGCATAGACGTAAGACCTAGATTAGGAGAGAATCCAACTCATAATCAACTAAGGAACTTCAAAGAGTGGAATGAAAGAGATGAGAGACTCATCTTTATACTATCACAACACATTAGCAATGCCATGAATGGGCATATACAAGACTTAGATACTTCCATGAAAGTATGGGAAACTCTAGAGACACTCTACTCCACTTCAACTAAAGCTAGGAAACTTCAATTGAAGGATGAACTTAATAACTTGAGGAAAACCCCTAGTAGCAACATAAATGACTACATTTTGAAAATCATAGATGTCAATGATGCATTGGATCCCATAGGTTTTCACATAGATGATGATGACCTAGTTTCATATACCTTAAATGGACTTAGGGATGATGAAAAGTGGAAGGATTTTACAACATCTATGTATGTCAGAGAAACTCTTCTAGAATTTGACCAGTTGGGTGACCTTGATGTTCATTGAGGAGATGAATATTGGAAGCTCAAAGAAAAAGGTCAATGAATTGTAATCTCTCTATGGAGGTAGAGGTAGAGATACAGGAAGGAATCAAGCTAGAGGACGAGGCAGACAAGGTAGAGGATTGAATGGTGATTCTGACCATGTCCAAGGAAGTAAATACTCTTCATCAAGGGGGAGAGGCAAGTTTGAATGTAAAGGAGCAAGGTTAAACTAGAATAGAGACAACCAAAATCTAGAAGGATGCTTCATTTGTGAAAAATATGGCCACTATGCAAGAGATTTCTATCAAAGGGAGAAGAAAAATTCAACCTAGAAAGGTCAAGATAATTATGCATCTACTTCAAATGAAAATGAGAGCATGCTAGCTTTGATGCAGATGAGTGTGTACCAAACCCAAGGTTTAAATACATGGTATATTGATAGTGGATGTAGCAACCACATGAGTTGCAACAAGGAGTTCCTCTAAAACATGCAAGTGCCATCAACCAAAGGAAATATGGAAACATGTAATGACACTGCTCATGCTATTACACATATAGGTGATATTATTTTGGAAGGTTCTCATAAAGCCAAGTGCTTGAAAGATTTTCTACATGTTCGCACGATCACAAAGAACTCAGTTTCTGTGGGACAAATGGTTGAGAGAGGATTGCAATTCAAGTTCAATTACAAAGGAGGTTTTGTGAAAAACCTTAAAGAAGGGTATAGATTTTTTGCCAAAGGTAGAAAGGAGGGAAGGTTGTTCACTTTGGATGTGAAGCCTAACATCAACCACACAACTTACTTCACATTTAAAAACAAGAAGGTAGCAGAGTTGGAGCTATGGCACAAAAGGTATGGATACATAAATACTCAGAGATTGAAGGACATGGAGAAGAAGAGGTTAGCATTAGCGTAACCTAATCTTTGTAGTCAAAATCTTAAGAATTTGTGTGAATCTTGTAATTGGGAAAGCAGACAAGATTACCATTCAAGAAGAGCAATTATGTGAGCTATCATCCACTTGACCTCATTCATACAAATGTTTGGGAACCAACAAAGGAGAATTCGATTCGAGGTAAAAGGTACTTTATACCCTTCATTGATGATTGTACAAGGATGACTTGGCTTTATTGTATGAAGCATAAACCAAATGTCTTTTATTATTTCTAGAAGTTTAAAGCTATGGTTGAAAGAGAATGGGATAGGTACATCAAGTCTATAAGGTTAGATGGAGGCAGAGAATACTTCTCCCATGATTTCTCTGATCTTTTGGAGACTAGTGGCAATAAAAGAAAAATTACATGTAGGTACACACCACAACTATGGCAGAGAGAAAGGGCAGGTATATTGCATAATGTGCTAGAGAAATGATGAAGGAGATGGGCATGCCAAATTGTTATTGGGATGATGCAGCAACCACAACTATATACATCATGAATAGAGCTCCCACATTATTATACATGATACTACACCTTACGAAGCTTGGTACAATAGGAAACAATATGTTTCACACTTGCGAGTCTTTGGATACACATGCTATGTATTAATTCCCAATGAATCAATGTCCAAGATTGATTATAGATCAAAAAGGTGGGTCTTCATAGGGTATGCAGGTGAGTAGAAGGTTTAGAGGTGTTATAACTCTACAACGAAGGAATTAAAAGTATCAAGAGACATTAGGTTTGATGAATTATTACCTTGGTATGCTACAAATGTATCTATGCAAGGTAATGAAGTTGAAGAAAAGAAGATTTCAAGAGATTAACCAGAGAACATGGTTCTTGGTGGACCAAAACATTCAAGTTCTCAGCCACCATGGGATAAAACCAGTCCTACATCAAGTGAATTAAGTGATTCAAGGAGTAAAGGTAAAGTCAAAATCATAGAAATAGAAGAAGATGAAAACCTATGGATTGATCTCAACATAGACCATCATGGGAAGAAGGGGAGAGCTCAAAGACTCACATTAAAAAATATCCAAATCAATGGAATTGTGGGATAAGATGATCTGATATGGTAAGGTATCCATTTTAAAGACTTACCTATGATTGATTTATGGCTAGACATTATGATTATTTGAGAAAATTCATTGAAGAACCCACATGCTTTGAAGACGCCAACACATGCAAGGAATGGAAAGAAGCTATGTAGGAGGAGATCAAGGATTTTGAAGACAATCACACTTGGACTCTTAAACCAAGTTTTTCTAAGATATGTGGAATAGACTATGAGAAGACTTTTATCCGTGTGGCTAAGATGACTACCATTAGAGCTATCATTGCAATTGTCGCAATCAAGAATGCAAGATGTATCAACTTGATGTAAAGAATTCTTTCCTCAAAAAAGAGCTAGAGGATGTTGTGAACATGGATCAACCATTAGGGTTTGAAGACAAAGTCAAGGCTGGTTATGTGTGTAGGTTGAAGAAAGCATTATATGGTCTCAATAAATCCCCAAGGGCATGGAATCAAATACTTGTGGAGTGTCTATTTAGTTGTGGATACAATCAGAGCAAGGTAAGTCCATCATTGTTTTACAAGACGATTATCTGTCTGCCTATGTGTATATGTAGATGATCTAATTATTACAAGAGATCATAAAGAAGGTATCAAAGACATCAACGAGAATCTTGGAAAGGAGTTCACGATCTTAGACCTTGGATATCTAAGGCATTTTCTAGTTATTGATGTTATATATAAGGACAATGGCATTTAGCTCATGTAGAGAAAGTTACATTTTGGATTTCTTGAAGAAGTATGGACCTAGAGGATGCAAAACTTTGAGCAATCCTATGGAGGTAAACACCAAATTGACATCATTAGAAGGTAACAAAGTACAAGATCCACTTTTATATAGGTTAATCGTTGGATCATTGAACTATGCCACTATTACGAGACCAAACCTAGTATATACAATAGGTGATCCGTCTCAATTCATGCACACACCTAGAGTTCCACATTTACTTACAACAAAGAGAGTACTCAGATATCTCAAGGGTACACTCAATGAAGGCCTATTTTATCCTTTTGAAGATCAGTTGCACGTGAAAGAATATACACATGTTGATTAGGGTAGATTGACAGAAGGTAGAAGAAGGACAAGTGGATATGCAACGATGCTTGGCAAGAAAGTCATCTCTCAAATGACAAAGAATCAAACCAGAGTTTATCTATCCTCCACTAAAGTTGAATATAGGGCATTAGTGCAAGTGACTTGTGAGCTTACATTTCTCACGAAGCTAGTGATTGAGTTAATTTTGCAAGTTAATCAATTTCCAAACATGTGTGACAATATGAATAGTGTGTACCTATCTACCAATCCCATGTTCCATGCTAGAAGCAAACACATAGAGGTACACTATCATTACATTAGAGAGAATGTGCTGCATAAAGAAGTTCAAGTGCAACATATAAGTACCAAGGACCAATGTGCCGACATGTTCACCAAAGCTTTGGATTCAATGGGCTACAAAAGTTCAAGAAGGGCATTGGATTGTTGGAGCTAGGACGAAGAATCAAAGCTTGAAGCTTGGGAGGGAGTTTTGAAATTCAAGCTTCAACCTTAGCCTCAAAATTGATCATCAGATGGATGCCAGTTGGAGTTGCATGGAACAAGCCTTCGAGCATGAGAAATCGTTACTCAATTTGAATTTGAAATCCCCCCTTAATAGCCAAAATTTAATTCACAATTAGGTGTAAGTAAAAGCCTATAATTTAGGAAAAGTAATTCCTATCTTGTAGGGAATCTTTCCAACTCTATATGAACACACAATCAACTTGGAATTAATTATGCCGCATATGTGTGTGCTCTTAAAGAGTCTTGGGAAGTAAGATAGTAGGCCCCTAAGCTAAGCAAGCCCTCATCTTGCTTGCTTTAGTGATTTGAATAAAGTTTGTGTAGTCATAGTTAGCACATAGATTGTTGTGTGAGTATTCTAGATTGCTTTGAGTGTTGAGCAGAGTTAATTAGTCATATCTCACTAATTTCTTGTAATCTTGGGTTTCCTAAAAATCTTATCAAGCCTTCTAAATTTGGATCAAAGCTCATGGCATTTCTCTACATATTTTGAGAGAACTAGATTTAGGAGTGAGCAGGTGTCTATCTGGTATGCCTAGTGAAGATCATAACTTTTTTGTTTTGGAAGCATTAGTTCTCCCAATAGTAGTAACTATTTCAAGTGAAATAACTTGCATTTTCAAGTTCCTACATTATAGTTTTTGTGTGCACAACTTTTTGGGTTATGTCTTCATAGTCTTAGATATTTGATTATTTTATTGAACAAAGGTTCTACAAGAGTGCTTGTGAGGCCACCATTGCTTCAAGGTTGCATAGGGAAGTTGCAATTTCTCCCATCTTCGTCCCCCCTCATTCCCCTACATCATCTCCATGATCATTGAATTTTCACTTTCCTTACCATATACCCACCTTCCCATCAATTCACCTCATTCAATTTCATGGAAGAGAGAGGGAGGGAAAGAGAGATAGAGATAAAGTACATTCTTTTTTTCCCTATTTTTTATTCTTTTTGTGTAGATTCACGTTTATCATTAGCTCCAACATCCTCCAGAGGTACGACAAACCACTACATAAGTCTCAAAATGACATGCTCGATCTATCATGATAGACCAAGAAGTATGCATTTTTGGAAAAGCACCCACACAAAACAATAGGCACCTCAGTGCCATGCAAGCGATAAAGGAAAAACTCAAAAATGATTTGTTTTAGGCCTTGGTACAATAGGCCAAAACCACAAAAAAAAAGAGATTCTATCACAATAGACCTCATTTGTCATGATAGACTGCTCTATTGGGACATATCCCCTCTATCGCCACATACGAATCCTATAACAAACATCTATTGCCAAATGCCCTATCTATCGAGATAGACCCATCTATAGCAAAAAACCCCCATCCATCGAGACAATTCAAGACCCCCAATAGAGACTGTCAATCACAACAGATATCATTTGTGGTGACAAGGACACTCTATCATGAAAAGTGACTTGATAGAGCACCACTCTTTTGAGATAGATCCACTTTTGTCATGCAAACTATCTTATCATGGCAAAGCGCCCCCATGATAGACCCCATCTATTGGGATAGAGGAACTTTGTTATGATAGACCAAAATCATGATACACCATCATCTATAGAACATTCTATCAAGAATGATTGGCCTTACCATAGATCCACTCTATTGTGATAGACCCCATCTTTCACAACAAAATGACATATCACGATAGATAAACAAATAGGAAATTTTATCTAGAAGACAATATTTGATTTTTGGATCAAAAATTAATGTTTTTTTTGGGTGGTTCTCAAGGTCTATCTTACCATCAAAGCATTTAAGTATCTCTAGGGCCTCATTTTACAGTCTTGAAATATTGAAGTTGCGATGACATCCTGATTATGGGAGCAATTAGCAGAGCACATGAATTAAGGTTGAAAATGCCAAACCCCCATTGTCAATTTTAACTTAGGCTAAGCACATAGCCCTAGGGTTAGAATTTTTAGGGTTGGAATAGGAACTCCAAATTTCAAAATATAATAAAGGGACACGCGAGTTACTTTTGAAGATGCTACATAAAGATAAAACCCAAAAAAATTATCAATTACACAAAGAAGAATGACTAAGAACCAAATAACCATTCAAGACAAAGAATGAGTCTAAGTGATAGGGTTAGATAAATTAATGAACTTCAGATCAAGTAAGCATCTCAACAAAGTGGATCATCAATGCTTAAGGTCTCCTAAAGCTAGTGTCAATTGCATTGCCAAGTCTTGGTCAAAATGTTAGCTAGCCATCATGCAAAATTGAGTTCACAAAGTAGCGAGTCACATAGCTCCTATAGTATGGATAGACCCATAGCTAGTATGAGGGTAGCCTACATAGAAGTTTGAAAGCGGTCATATAAAATGCAACTAGAATATATGTGCAACAATTGATTAGATGATTGCATCGATGAGGAACAATTGAGGATATTAGTTGTTCAACCAAGAAACTTCAAGCACCCTTATGGAATAGATCATAAGTGATCAAATTTTAGAATGCATCATACATAGATAAGCAAGGTCTATAGACATAGTTACTATTTTCTCCCTCACCTATAATTTCTACTTACACACATGCTATTACATTGATTTTATCTCATGTTCTTTATGAGCTAGGTGATGGAAATTTGAGTTTAGTTGACCCAAATGGGTTTGAATTACTAACTTTTATTCAAAAATAGTGATAGTTTCATGAAATATATACGTCTTATGATAGATTGAGCAAGAAGGATCATGTAAAGTAGTTCAAAGAATGAGTAAAATAACGCATTAATATCTTCTTGGAATAAAGTGAGAGCATTAGATTATTCTCCAATAGACCCTAAAGACCATAATCTTGTGCCTTAGGTTTCTATAATATAGATTGATACAATTTGTTTGAATGATACACTTACATATTTGGAAATTATGTGCAAATGGAATTGTTAGCAACTCAAACTGAGTTTACTTATCATAAAATTTCTACATGGATGCATTAGATAGTGATCTTTCCTTTTGATTTTGTATTTTATATGAGTCATAGAAAAGACACTCTACCTTCCATTAGGTCACAAAGAAATAATAGGATTTTTTTAGAATTGATAATAGAATGATTGTCATTTTTCTTTTTTATTAATGAGTTATAGGAATGAGTTCCTCCTTTCTATAAGAAGAGAAAGATATTGAGCTATTATGAGCTTATATGGATGGAATAGTTATTTTTTTCTTATTGGAATGTGTCATTGATAGAATAGAGGCAACAATTGAGGCAGTCACTCTATGTGTTTACAAACAATGCAAGTCCATATTCAAGGTGCCTAGAAATGGAAAGGAAATATTTGCACATTATGATCTTGAAATATAAGGAATCTTATTAAGATGAAACTCAAAGATTATTACATCGTTAGGTGTGCCTTAGATAAGGCAATGTTTTAGACATAGTTTTTACAAGGTGAACTAAATGTATAGCGTACGTTTAGGCATCATAGTCTAAATATATAAAACATGTCACATTTAGAGTCTCTACTGCCTTAGGGAGTCTAAGATTATTTCTAAGATTATATGGATTTGGTTTTCTAGAGACATATCATTGGTAGTTTGGAATGATTCCATCATAGTGATGCAAGGGGATAAGAGAAAGTTTTGGTCAATTAAAATAAATAAGCTATATCATATAAAAGGTTGTGGTAGTTACAATGGTCCTTGTATTTTTTAGCATGTCTTCATTTTTCATTAAAGACTCAGGTGTAAATCTTGGATCATCACTCATTTAGTATAAGAGACCTAGGTCTAGATCCATGGTTTGATCGACATCGAACACTCTCCAAGTCCCTTTCCATGAGAGTAAGTTAATCTATCCTATTTACTAGAGTTTAGTGTATTGCAAAATATTTGGAAAATATTTCAATTATCTGTGAGCTATCTGTATCATTTAACCTCATTAGTTGATGAATTTTATCCACTTTTAGGATTTTCTCTTTGATGATCGGGCATAGTCAACTTGACTAGAAAATATTGGGTTACTTTTCTTCCCTTACGTGAGTTTTCTTATACTAGTTGGCAACATAAGTCAAAATGAAAATCACTTTTCGATATTTTTTAAGGATATATCCATTAATTTAAAATATTATAGGTCACCCTTGTAAGCCACCTTCTACCTTGTCTTTTATATATTCTTAATTTTTTGTTTAGTAAGTCATTGAACAACTCTATGGAAGATCCATGAGTATCTCACAATTTTGCTAAGTTTCATCATTTTTCTTGCTCTAACAATATTACTATTTTTCTTTTCTTCATCCTTTTTCTCATTCACTTGACAAGTTTATAGTTGAGACTTTATTGATACAAGGGTAAGCTACCAAGGTCTCTATAACAACAAGGGTTAGATTTAGTGATAAGGGACTAGTCATAAGGATTCCAAGGATATTATAAGCGCTTATGATGCATACATAAAGGCGCTCACTATTCCTTTGAGGGATTCCTAGAATATGCCCAAGATAAGGATTTCTATGACTTCATTTGAATGCTAAATAAGAAGGGAAGATGCTAAAGAGATTTGTTGGTAGGCCTACTCTATTCTAGATTATCTTTTATCCTAGACATCAAATCCACTCTCCACTACTTCTTGGATTCATATGTTTTATGCAATCCTTAGCTTGCAAAAGTCTTTGTGTCCTAAAAAGTAAATTGTATGATTGGGTTTTTGGATATGGAGTAGCTACAAGATATGAGACGATCGAAGGTGATTGGGTAAGAATTGGTGAAGAGGAGGTAGTGGTTAATGGGATGCTTGTTTGCGGTGAGGTTTCAAAGCCTAATTGGAATTAATGTGATAGGGTTTTAGTGGACACATGAGATGAGGGCATGGTGTCAAAGGAGGAAGTGTTGATGGGAGGGGTGAGTCGTGGGGTGTGCATGAAGCAAGCCTAAGTGCTTGACTTATGCATTAATGATTTCTCTTGATATTTGAGGCTTAATCTTATACTCATAGCATCATACTAAATAAACTTCAAAGGTTAATGTCAGGATTTATCTTTGTCAAAAGTAACTTGGAGCATTGGAGAAATCATTAATGGAGAGCAGATTGTATGGCAAGTTATCAATGGAATGAAGGCTGATTATAAGTGAGAAGTTTTCACTATAGCCATGGAATAAATACATGGATATGCAAGTGCCACACTTCAACACTATCATGGGGAAACTCTTCACTCATGAGGCCAAACTTATTAAGAATGGTGAGAGTGTGAAAGGTAACCAATCCTCTGCCCTTTACATAAATGAAACCAAAGACAAAAATAACAAAGGAGAAGGTAAAAAAATTATGATGATGAATGGAAGCACCTCCCAAACTAACTTTTCATGTAGAGGTAGAGGCTCAAGAGTAAGAGGCAAAGGAGGAAGACAAGGCAAGGGGAAAGCGCAAAACCCCTCAACTATGCCATATGTGGCTTATCAAATCACATTACAAAACATTGCTTCAAAAATCCAAGGAATCGGAGAGGAAGAGGTGGATATGGAGCTTCAAGAGGAAGAATACAATAATTCATATGGATACAACAACAACAACTATCAAGGTAGATACAAAGTAAGGGGAGACTACAACAATTAGACAGGTGATGACGATCAAGATGATTCATTTCTACTTATGAACATGACAACTAAGGAAGCTAATTTTTTTTAAACAAATTTTGGCAATAGTCTACTCTCACAAACTTTAGTTAATAGAAAGAACAGTGTACAAGTAAGCAAGTTTAGCACCCATGGGATCCTGTGAATCCCACAAAGTAGGGATTACTTAAAACTTGCCAGAAAACATTCCAAAGAAGGTTGATAATTTTTCATCCTCCTCATGGGAGGCCACTTGCTTTTAAGCTTGTTGCTCTCGAGGAAAAATACTATGCGATGTCTAAAAGGCAGGGGCTTCTTACAATTGGAAATTATTTTTCCTAAAATGAAAAGATATGTTTTGATAGACCATTTTTTAGGGTCTATCAAAGTTGGTAGCACACCTCTCTTCCCAGATCTTCCAAAGGGTCTCTCCTCTTATAGCATTTCTTATAAGCATGTGTTCTACATTTATTTCTAATTCCTTATCTTCACCTCATGCACATTCCTAATTTAGTTTTAAATTCTTCATTTCATAATTTTAATAATTTTCCTTACATATCAGAAGATTCTAATCTTGAAATGCATAAAAAAACATTATATTTTGTTCAATTTGGTTAATAATGTTATCAATCATTGTCTTTTGTTCTTTGTTTATTCTTTTTTCTTCATCATGTTATTTAGGTTTACTCTGACTAGTTTCTTAATTCTTAATCTCATACTCTAATTTAATTTTCAATTTATTCACTTTGTTTGATCAAATAATGTATCATTTTCTAAAACATGAAGATCACATGTGATATAATAGTTATCAAGTTTCTTCATCACTTGTATTAATTGCTCATCTTCTTGTTTACATTTTTCTTGTTCATTTCCCTCAAGTTTTTGGTTTTCCCAAGTTTGTGATTCATCAACTATTTTTTCTTGATTATTCATCGATATCTCAGTTTCTTGGTTAAAATTTTTATCATCTATACGTTTCTTTGGTCTCCATTGATATGTTTGTATTGTTCTTAATTTTCTTGATTTTGCTTTTGCTTGATAAAAAATTCCTTCATTTCCCCTCGACCTAAGTTTAAGTGTAAAGGGGCATGAGTATGGACATCACATGTTTGATGTTTGCATGCATGTTCAAAGGCAATACAATTATCATAGGTATGACCAATTTGGTCACACTAGAAACATTGAATAATGCATTTTTGCATCCAATTTGATTTTCTTGGTATTATCCTAGGAGTAGGTTTTCTAAGATCACATGAAGGTTTTTGATAGGCGTATATGTAGACAAACTATGGACTCTTACTCCATGTTCATTACTAAATTTCAATCGTTATAATTCTTTATTTTGAACTATCAAAATTTTAACTTTATTTTTCAACTCTAAAGTTTCAAATTCCAGTGTCTCTTAAATATTTTACCCATTTCTTACATAGTTTGAGACATTTCATTTATGGTTTGCATTAAAGTTATGAGTCATTTATGGTTTTCATTTCATTTATGATTTGCATAGTTTGAGACATTTCATTTATGGTTTGCATTTATATTTATCAGGATTTATTCTTCCCCAGAAGCATAGTTGAATAAACTCCACACACCTGCGTTGCACTCTAAATTCCACTATAGTGATAAATTTGTTCTCAATTTCTACCAATAATCATCCACAACGACTGTTCATCTTCAGCTTGGTTCAACAGTTAAAAAACATCAGAGCATAGCAGAATAATGGCCTTATCGGAACATCTTCAATCATCAAATACACTACGTCAAAACTTATAGAATTTGTCATTTAAGAATTGCGCTGTTGATGAGTGACTTTTGGTGGAATCACTGATGGAAGACGTGAGAGCTTCGTGTGAAATCGTCAAAACATGGTGATGCTGAATGTATTCAGCATCAAATGATCAAAGAGATGGCTTTCATTCACCATATCGTATGTCGCCAGTGTCAATGATTGCTGGAGTGTCAAATGTATGTGATAAGCCATCTTAATGCGCAGATGAGTTTCAGAATTCGTGCACGAATTTGGATGCCAGAGATGATAATTGTCAATTCCTTCCCAGAGAACCGCCAAATCATCTTTTTCAACACCTCATATCCGACGCATCGAGCACCAGTAAAGCACCTCCATTGGACATCTCCGCACGCCCCCAGAGCCTCGAGAAGCTACGAGTTTGATAAAAACAAACTCCAGACATCCTCTTGCTTCGACTCTCTATTTCTGTCCAAAAACCCTTGCGCATGCAGAGGATGTGGTTTCTTCCTACCAGCTTTCTTTTTGCGTCCTTAACTTTTTGCATGCGTTCCGATTATATCTATCCTTTGATTGCTCATCAGTTGATGAAAACACAACCCTTCGTTAGACTTGTCCACCATCAATCATGCTTACGACATCACTTCCAAACATTCCTATAGATTGGCTTCCACATATCTGTGAGTAGAAACTAATACGTGTAACTCTCATACGTACACGTATTTTGGTTTTTTTTTTACTTATACACGTGGTTCTTTTTATTTTCGTTTAATTTACGTTTTTATATTTTTGTCTTCTTATTTCATTATTCTATTGTTTCTTGTACTTTTACTTTAGAATTATATGATTTCACACAAAAATTTATAGGTTCACATGCACATACTTTACAAGAACCTCACAAAAGCACTCATGCATATAGCACACATATAACTTATGCAAGCACACATACTCTCATGCACTACAACTCACATGTAAATAATTACATACAACTTGTTTTAAAATTATAATTATAGCTTTATTATTACAAATCAATTTTTAATGACATATTAAGTCAAATTATCATAAATTATCTCAAACATATTAAATCAAATTTCAACCATTAACATAAATATTTACATATATTAAGAGATACACTAATAGATATTAACTCAAATACTTATAACCATACACATCATACTTACATAGATTTTCTTCAAAGAATGGATATCTTATAAGAGAGCCCAACACCTCGATGAAAGAAATAAACATGCTTGGTCTTGAAGCGATTGTATTTTATCAGTGGGATAAAAGGAACCAAAACTATCATTCTCTCTACCTTGACTTATGACATTTGTTCTATGATGATATATGCAAATTTCTACTCCAATCTTGCTCTAAAAGAAACAAGAATGATCACAAATGATCCATGACTAAATTTTCTTTGCATTACCACAAACACGTTAAGGAAAATTTTCGCAAGTCATATTAAAGTGCAACCTATAAATTCCTATAAGCAATCAACACACATTTAAGTGCTTAGTCATATTCTCATAATCATTATACATAGTTCATTAAAAGAGGTTATATTTAGAGGATTCAAATGAGAATGGAGTGCACATTTTCATCTTCTTCAGCCTCCAAATACTCAAGAGAGATTTTAGTCAAATCAGAAGCTCACACAAAACATATTTTTGAGAGTTTAGATATAACCATATTGGAAGAAAACTCTTGAGAAATTTTCTTTTTTCTCTCTTCATTTCTTATCAAGGAGGGGAGAGAGAATCTCTCTGACAACGTGTAATTGAGGATGGTGAAGTTTGGTCTAGCTAACTAGCATAAGACTTGCTCTTTAGCTATTGAAGACTTTAATATGCTTTATGAGTGTTATGTTGATGAAATAAAACACCCTATATGATTTGGAATATCATTGAAAAAAAAAATATCCAAAACATATAACTTACATATAATTGCAAGAAAAACTTGCTATTTTTTATGGAATATGCAACTTCTAATGCTCAATGCTCCCAACCTTATTACAATTGGCTAAATTCCACTTAGAGGATGGTGGCATATGGAGTTATGTAGCTATTATGCATAGGAGCTCAATTTATGATCAACGCTTTACTCAATTGTAACCTTAACATCAAGAGGTGGTGATCCCAATATTTTAGAAGTCTGTAGAAAATCTCCCCGAGAGCTTAAATGAGTTGTATCTCACAATCTATGAAACCAAATTATAGAAACCTTGACACAAATAAATTTCCTATGAGACCTTACTCATAAGCATTGGACCTTTCAGAAGGAAGAACCAATCTCTAAAGTCAATATATTTTGAAGAAGAAGGTGCAGAGAAAAAACAAAATGGACAACTAATGAATCAAGCTTATTTGAATTCACATCTCTCTCTTTGTACAAGTCTGTAGAGTGTTTGTATACACTTCCACATGCTTCCTTATGAGTTCCCATGACTCTTTCATTTGAATTTTAATGTCTAATCCATGCAAGATTGAGTTAGATGTGATGAAATATTTTTCCCTACAAACTAGGAAAGTGAAGAATCACTTTAAAGTTGATTCAGAATATTTGGAAATGATCTCAACCACCCAACTTGTTGCTTTTGGGCTCTCTTGCATACTTAATGAGAACTCTAAGAACTATAAAACAAAATATTTTAATCAACTAATGAGTATACAAAGTATTAGAAGAGAAAGCATAATATTTCCACAAGACTAGGATTTCACCAAGTAGTGAACTTGATCTAGAACAAATCCTCATTCAACCCTGATGCAAGCTTGATTGTTCTAAAAACTCCCCTCAAGCTAAATCATGCTTAAGCATTCTTTTTTTATGATCTCAATTCTTGCAGTTGATTTAAATCTACAAAGCTTACCTCCATCAAGAGCTTTAGTCATCATATGTGCCACTTTCTTGTCTATTGGTACAAATGAAACATCAATTTCTTTTGCCGAAAATGTCTCCTAATGAAATGGTAATGAACCTCTATATGTTTGGTTCTTTCATGGTATATAGGATTTACTAGTAGATGCATTTAACTTATGTTGTCCCCAAATATGTGAGGTTTTGAGCTCACAAGTTCCAAGTCTGCATAACGCTCCTTTAACTAGATGGTTCTTGAGTTGTTATGGTCAATCCTCTATACTGAACTTCAATTGAGGATATTGCAACTATAGGATGCTTATTTGAACTCCATGATGCAAGCTTAGATCTTGCAAGTTCTAGAAATTTTGATCTACTCCTATCATCTTTGGATCCTGCCTAATCTACACCTTAATACAATTTGAGGTCCAAATTTGATGTATAGGATTAGAATATACCTTCATTAATAGTTCCTTTGAGTTACTTGAGTACTCTCTTTGCTACATCCATGTGTGTCTTTCTTGGAGAGTGCATGAACTGACTTAGCACTCCAACACTAGATGAGATGTCTACCCTTATGTGTGAAGCATAGATCAAACTACCTACAAGACTTTGATGCTCTTTTTTATCATAAACACTAAGTTTATGAATTCATATCCATGGGTGCTCCTATATGCATTGCATTATCCATCTTGAATTTAAGCATTGGGTCATGAATATACCTTCTTTGATTCAAGTATACCCTTCAATTTGGTCGCCATCATAAACACTAAGTTTATGAGTTCATTTCCATGGGTACTCTTATAGGCATTGCATTATCCATCTTGAATTTAAGAATTAGATCCTGAATATACCTTCTTTGATTCAAGTATATACTTGATTTGTATAGATGACATGCATATCTAAGAAGAATATGAGTTCTCCGAAATTCCTCCTGCATATGCCTTTTGATCCTTTCTATTCCATTTAATTCATCCCCTTTCTTGGTTATGACATCTATATACACACATAAAAAGATAACTTCATTATGAATCTTCTTGATGAACAAAGAAGGATCTGCATGCTTGATTTGAAACCTTGATCTTCTAGATAGGTCACAAATCTATAATTCCAAGCTCTAGGAGCTTGTTTTAAACCATACAATGCCTTTATAATCTTGAAAACATAAGTGGGATAATTAAGGTGACATGTATACCCCTTCACTAATCCATCCATTGAGAAAAGCATTCTTCAAATCAAGTTGAAGTAGTTTCCAATTCCTTGTAGCTACAACACTTAGTAAGGTCATGATGGTGGTCATCTTGGCAAGTGGTGAGAAAGCTTCTTCATAATATATGCCATGTGTTTGTACACATCCTTTAGCAACCAACCTGGCTTTGTATCTACAAATTGATCCATCTAAAGTCCTTTTCAATTTATAGACCCATCTACAACCTATTACCTTTTGATTGGTTTGCATTGGAACTAATTCCCATGTGTCCATTTCCTTTAGAGCTTCTATTTCTTCCTTCATGGATTTCTCCCAATAAGGGTTATCTTTAGCTTCTTCATAAGTTGATGGTTCCTATGAACTTGAGTCTTTTTCCAAATAGATAGTGTGCTTAGTTACAAAGGTAGAGTCATAACCATACCTTGCAGGTTGTCTTTTCTCCCTTGTTGATCTTCTAGGAGTGTATTTGGAGCATTCTCCACATTCTTGCACCTTGGCTTTTCCTCTTGATTTCTAGAGCTTGAAATCTCTCTGCTTCTCATCTTGATCATCATCTAATTCGCCTCTAGAGTCTTGTACCTGTGTATCATGCGTGCTACATAGTGGATGAAAATATGAATCAAGATCATAGGGTAAATCCACCTTCTATTTATCGTCTTCATACCATGGCCTATGTTCTTCAAATACAAAATCTTTGCTTGTGGTGAATTTCTTTCTTGATGTGTTGTAGAACTTGTAGCCCATTTGAGTTGAATCATATCCAATGAACACATCCTTGGTTGCCCTTTCATCCAATTTCCGTCTCACTTGTGAAGGTACATGTACATATGCTAAACAACCAAAAACTTTGCAATGACCTAGACTTGGTTTTCTACCATTCCAAGCTTCATGAGTCATACCTTGAAGATATTTGGATGGAATTCTATTCACAAGATACACTATATTAGACATAGTTTCTGCCCAAAGATAATGTGATAACTTCTTTTTTCAAGCATATTACTTGCTAATCCAACTTGGGTTTTGTTCCTTCTTTTTGCAATACCATTTAGTTGGGTAGAGTACCTGGTAGTGACCCTTTTGATGCCTTTATCCTAAAATTACTCATCAAAATCATTGGATAAGTATTCTCCCCCTCCATTAGATCTTAGTTTATTTAATGATCTAATTGTATGATTTTCCACATGTGCCAGATAATTCTTGAAGCATTCAAATGCTTGACTCATATCTTGATAAAGTACAGAATTACCCATCTACTGTTATCATCAACAAAATATATATAGTACCTTGAGCCTACTAATGAAGGTTCTTGACTTGGTCCCTACACATCAGTGTGGATTAGGTCCAAGCGATTGTTGTGAATGTAACCTTTGTGTTTGAAAGGTTGCCTTTGTGCCTTCCTAGTTTGGCAAGCATCACATCTATTGATCATGTGTTGCTTTGAGATGTTTGGTGGCCCTAAAACACTTTGATACATGCACATATCTTTCAAGCTTCTTTCATTCACATGAGCAAGCCTCTTATGCCACACTTCTAGCTCACTTAGGGTTTGATGCCCAAAGTGAAACAGATCTATATTCCTTGTTTCTCCTAATTCAAAAGTGAAGATTCAACCATGCTTCTCACCTCTGGCTATCTTCTTGAAGCCTTGAAATGGGTCTTCAACATAATCTCCATGTTGAGTGAACCTAACTTGTAAGACTTTTTCAACTATTTGGCCTACACTTATTAGGTTTTTAGTAATAGTGGGTACATAGAGAAACTTACTAAGAATATTTGTTGTGCCATTGGGAACTTTGACATTGCCAAACCTTTCCACATTTTGTTTGGTATCATCCCCTATTTGTACTTCATGCTTATGTTAGGGTTTCTACAAGTCTAATAGAAGAACAACATTGCTTTCAACATGATTTGAACAACCAAAATCTATGTAGAATAGATTCTCATATTCTTTACCTTCTTTATGACTCAAATTCATTAGGAATAATCCATCATCATGTGATTGATCCTCTTAGTAGTTGCTCAGTCCCTTCTATTGTGATTTCTATTATTGTTTTTGTAATTTTGTTCACCTCTACCTCGTGTTGCCAAATCTACCTCTACCTCCTCCTTTTTGTGTTCTTCCATCGAACCAACAATTCTAAGTCATATGGTTGGTCCTACTAAATATGGCACAAGGTTGGCTCTCTTGTTCTTTGTTTTTGCCTTTCTTTTTTCCTTTACTCTTCCCTTTCCATTTATTGTTGCTTGCATAGTTGGCTTGAGAGATCTCTTCATCATCCTCCTCCTTTTTCCCTTTGTTCTTCTTATCCTTCTTATCTGCATAAAGAGCACTAAGTCTTGTGGAGTTACCTTGATAAGAACTACCTTCCTTCATATTTTTGTGTGCCTCGTAATTGAAGAATTGTCCAAGAAATATGTTGAAATCAGGTGTCTGCACATCCATGATAAATCAAAAGTACTTGTAAATGATTTCCATTCATTATTAGTCCTAATACCATTTCGGATTTGCTTCATGATAACCTCTTCTTCAATCACTTCTCCAATTGAAGCTAATTGATATGAAATCTCCTTGACTTTAGTGACAAACTCTATGATTGTTTGCTTAGGTGTCTTCTTCATTTGGTTGAACTCATTCCTTAAGTGGTTCTTCCTAGCTTTGGTGATAGTAGAGAAGAATGTCTCAAGAGCATCCCAAGTTTCGTGTGATGTCTTGCATCCTCTAATGTGTTGTAACACAAAGTTAGAGATAGATTTTAAGATATAAGACCTGGCTTGAGCATCTCTTGCATGCCATAGTGTAAGCTTCTTAGTATCGTTTTGTGCATGTCCACCTTTGGATCTTCGAATAGGCATAACTTCATCACTAGCTACAATTCCATAAAGATTTCTACCTTGCAAGTAAGTTTCCATTCTTATTTGCCAAGTGGCATAGTTGTTCCTATCAAGCTTCTCAATAATCAAAGGAAAAGCATTACCCATCTTGATTTAGCTCTGATATCACTGAAAATGCTTGAAGAATTAAAGATTAGTGAAACATTTGTGATTGAAGATATTGACGTTTGGTCCAAGTAACCAGCACAGGACCTTCCCTTTAGCTATTGGAGAATTTAATACACCTTATAAGCTTCTAGTTGATTCAAGAAAACACCCTATGTCCTTTGGAAGATCGTTGAGAAACAATTAATCCAAAACAGATAACTTTCACATAAGCAATTACAAGAAGAACTTACTATGTTTGGTTGGAATATGCAACTTCTAATGCTCAATGCCCCCATCCTGATTAAAATTGGATAAATTTCTCTCAAAGGATGGTAGAATATAGTGTTACATAGCTATTATATATAAGAACTAAACTTATGAGCAAGGCATTACTCAATTATCATCCTGATATTTTAGGAGTGTGTAGAAAATGAACGTAAGAGCTTAAATGAATTGTATCTCAAAATCTATGAAACTAGATGTCACGAACCTTCATACACATAAAGTAAAAACTAATACCTTTCCACTGAGCCCTTATGCATAAGCATTGGACTTCTAAAGAGGGACAATCAATCTTTGCAAGTCAACAAACTTTGAAGAAAAAGGTGTAGAGAAAAAACAAAATGGACAAGTAATGAATCAATTTGCTTTGAATTCACATCTTCCTCTCTTTGTATAAGTATCTAGAGTGTTTATATACACTTCTACATGCTTCCTCGTGAGCTCCCACAAATCTTTGGTTTGGATTTGAATCTCTAATTCATGCATGATTGAGTTAAATTTGATGAACTCTTTCTCCCTACAATCTAGGAAAGTGAGGAATCACTTTAAAGTTGATTGAGAATATTTGGAAATGATCTCAACCACTCAAGTCATGGATTTTGGCTTCTCTTAAACCCTTTATGAGAAATCTAATTGTAGTACAAGAGATTTTAATGAACGAATGAATATACAAAGGATTAGAAGAGAAAGCATAATATTTCCAGAAGAATAGGATTTCACCAAGTAGTGAACTTGATCTAAAACAAATCTTCATTCAAGCATGATGCAAGCTTGATTGTTCTAACACTATGGGTAGTTCTATGCTTCCTTTGTTTGTGGGTTGTGCCAACACACCTTGAATAGAAAGGTTCTAGGCATTGACATGGGAATAAAATGGCTTGTTTCAATCAGAGGTCGTTAGAAAAGAGGTTGAGAAAAATTTTTGTTTAAGTTCCTAAAGTGACTTTTCACACTCACGATTCCACTCAAAGTTGGTTAGAAGGTTATAAAACATGATGGCCCATGAATATGTGCACTTCCTTCATTGTTTTGGGTCAACGTAAGTCTAGAATGGATCTTACTTTATCTTCATCAGTTGGTATGATGTTTTTTAAAACTATATGACCTAAAATTTTCCCTTGTTGTCCAAGCCCACATAGCCTAGTGGTTGATGCTCTGAGTCTCAAGGAGGAATTCTTGAGTTCAAATCCTGGCTGGAAATATCCATGAGCTCCCAAAGATGAGTGTCCATGAAGTTCCCCAAGATGGGTGCCTCTACCTTACAAGGTCGTGTGTGTGTGTCTTTCCAATTCATTGTACTCTCAAAAAAAAATTCCCTTGTCGCACCATGAATACACATTTTCAAGGACTGAATCACATGATATTCTCTACATTGGTCAAATATATATCTCAATTATAGTATGTGATTCTATCTTATGCAATAACGAGCATAGAACTCATCTACATAGAATTCTAGGTTCTTTCACAAAAAATCCTTAAATATATGACAAATTAGCCACTCAAATATAGTCGAGGCATTAGTGATCCCAAATGGCATCACTTGGAAATCACAGATTCCCCATTCATTGGAAAAAGGCCATCTTATGTTGATCCTCACGAGTTGTGGCAATTACTTGGTTATAGCCTAAAAGTCCATCTAGCAAACTATACACTTCATTGCATGCTATATGTTCCAATAAATGCTCTATGATCAAAGGTGGATAACTATCTGTGATTGTGACTACATTAACCTTTTTCATTTTAATACACACACATTACTTGCATGCTTTTATAGATAGTGATTGGGCTGGTTGTTATGATACTCACATGTCCACTAGTGGCAATTGCTTTTTCCTTGGAGACTCATGCATATCTTGGTTGAGTAAGAAGCAACCTACAATGGCAACATCGAGTTGTGAAGCTGAGTATAGGGCAGTCTTCACAGCTACATTGGAGTGTATATGGTTGAGACACCTATTAATGGATCTTTGCATGGAGATTGATGCTGCTACGCATATTCTCACTGATAGTGAGAGCGCATTGGTTGTTGCACAAAACCCAATGTTTCATGTATAGACCAAACATATTGAAGTGCATTATCACTATGTGAGAGAGTGCCTTCATGCAAGAGATATTGATTTTGTATATGTGCCTACACTAGATAATGTGGAAGACATATTCACCAAAGCTCTTCCACGAGAAAATTTTGAAGCTTTTTGCAAAGCTTTAGGCTTATTACCTTGTGGGGGCTTATATGTCACTCCCTGTATGTGTCCACATCATTCGCTCCAGGAGGGTTTGTTACATTTATGTGTTCTTCGAGTAGCTTTGATGTGAAACTTTTCCCTATACATGGGCACTTTTTACTTTAGTGCTTGCTAGAGGTTTTTTTTTCCCATGTTACTGCGTACTTGATTCACTCATATGTGGTGCTACTTTGTAATTAGGGATATTATTCAGCCTTACTTCAATTCAGTTCATCGTCAATAGGGAGAGAGCTATTCCAGCCATCCGTCTTCTCTGTGTGCCTTGCTTCATTTGTGCTCCTTGTGTGTGCTTCTCATGTGTCTCTCGCACTTCTACACACACCCAACAATTGGTGTTGGAGAAGTGAATCTAAAGTTAAGAGCACATGGAAATTTCACAATTTCCAATGTTCTTTATGTTCTAGATATGAAGAAGAATTTGCTTTCTATCTCTACTTTCTTGTCAGATGGTTATAAAGTTATTTTTAAGAAAGGTTTATGTCAGAACCTTTCACCTAATGAGGAGCATTGTCTACTTCAAGGAGAAAACAGAATTGGCATGTTTGTGTTATCCAAAATAATTTATGCTAATGTTGCTAGGTCTCCTAAACCTAAGGAGAACATGAAGTTATGGCATGCTAGATTTGGTCGTATCAGTTACACAGCTCTTAAGCATATCAAAGATCAAGGAATGGTTGAGAGTTTGCCTACTTTTGCTTTACCAGATGATGCAGCATCATCTGAAGGATGTCTTGAAGGAAAGTTTCATAAACTACCTTTCAAGAAGTATGGATATATCACAGCCACAAGGAAGTTGGAGATCATACATTCAGATGTGAATGGTCCGATGAGAACAAATTATATTCAAGGTTCCAGGTACTTTGTTATGTTCATTTATGATTTCTCAAGATATTCATGGATTTAAGGTCTTAAATTGAAGTCAACAATTTTTCCTACTTTCAAGAAGTTCTTAGCTATGGTTGAAAATGAAAGTCAATCCAAGATCCACATTTTGAGAAGGAATAGAGCAAAGTACATGTCTAAAGACTAAGTCTTTTCTTGAAGGCAAAGGTATCTCTCATCAACTCACTATTCCTTACCCCCCATAACTGAATGGTGTTGGAGAGAGAAAGAATAGGATACTTGTTGAGATGATGCATAGTATGATGTCATCCAAAAAGCTTTCTCCCAATTTTTGGTTTGATGCAGTACATACAGCTAATCACCTTCTAAATAGGTCTTCCACAAAAGCTTTGAAGGTCATTACACCTTATGAAGCTTCTTATGGGAAGAAGCCCAATGTGAGTTATTTTAAAGTTTTTGGTTCCCCAGCTTATGCTCACATTGAGAAGAAGGATCGTGGTAAGCTTCATGTAAAAGCCATTAAAGACATCTTTATTGGTTATGCAATTGCAAGCAAAGGATGCAGATTCTATGTTCTAGATACAAGTGATATCCTACTCTCACGTAATGCATATATTGCATAAAGTCAGATTTATGATAAGTAGGAAGAGATTCTAGAATTCATAAGGCATATGACTATGTATTTTTCAGAAGGAATTTGGATTCTTACATTCAACCATACAAGGGGGGTGATGAACCTACTCAAAAACTAAGAGATAGAAGTGAAGAGAGAATTTCCTTACCTACATCAGTACTTAGTCCATCATCACTACCTCTTTAAGTTCCAACTTGTGAAGTTGAAGAAGGTTCCCAAGTTCTAGAAGAAAGAGATACTAAGAACTAGAAACGATGCCACCACGTTTTAGGAATATTTCAAAGTGCTTATATCAAACCTGGAAGGACAGTGGTATAAAGGAATACACTAGAAGAACTAGAAGTCAAACAAGGAGACAACAAGGAGACCAGGTAGATTATGCAGAACATTTTGAGATTCATAATATTTTAGCACTTATTCCAACCATAGAGAAATGCTCTTGCTTTCACCAATTATTCACTAGTCTTTGAAAAGTGGAATCCTAATAGTCACCATCCTTTGTGATAATCAATCCTCTACACAATTTTTTCCTAAGCTGATTCAGATGCCAACATTATGTAAGCGCTACATTCCAAATACATTCACAATACTTCCATCCCTATAGGCAGGTGTCTCCCCCTCTTTCAATAGCACACCTCCCCAAATAGCAACCTTCCTTTGTTCTTTGCATCCATCCTCCAAAAAAAAAAAAAGCCAAAATCTGCTGTCATGCTCTTCTTTCATTTGAGTCCCCCTCCAAAAAAGACACTAAAAGTCCAAATGTGTTTTATATACATAGAATGTGCACATAAATTCTCATATGTATATACTCTGTGTCATCATACACAAACATGTTTTCTTATGGCTAATCAATTGTATGCACAAACATACATGCACTTTGAGCATCCATGCACATGCATACAAACATAAATTTGCACATAACAACATATAGATGCACACCTGCACCTAAACACATGCATCTTTTTATAATGCATTAAATGCTCTCTCAAGAGACACATATTCTCATGATTAAGACATAACTATATATATATGCTAGCATTTTAATGCAAGAACTCAAGAAAGGACCACAACAAAAATCTATGATCGATATGGTCAATTAAAGGGAACGTGAGTGAATTATTTTAAAGCATCAATTCACAACAAAAGTTCATGCTCAGGGACCAAGTTCACCAATTGAAACCTAACTAGTGAGTTCTAATTTGAAATTTCTATCTTGTAAGAGTGAGTTGGATCCTTGTCATTATATCTTCATATCTTGCTCAATACATCTTAGTTATTGTTTTTTGTTCAAGTTTTTAGCTTGATTTCTATATCACGACCACATCATTGCCTCTGAACATGTGCATCCTTTGAATGTGCCAACCTGCATACATATCAACAAACATAAACAAGTATCAATTGTCACAGGTGGATGTAAATCAAGTTGAAAAAAAATAAAGCAAACACATGTATACTTCATGAAAGTATTTAAACTTGACACAACTTAGAGAATAAAATAGATGCAAGTATCACTTACAACCTAGCATGTTACAGCCAATACAATCAGACTAGCAATCATATGAATGAATTGTGAACTTCTTAGCTCTTTCATTCACTTAACTTGTTCAAATCTAGTAGCTCATCTCAAACACATGCATATACTAATATCTACTAACTTGATTTATAAAACTACAATTCGCTTTCCCTATTCATCTCTCACCATCCAAACCTCCATCAGATCCTTTTCTTATTTTTCTTTTTTTTTTTACTTTATCTTTCTTTTTCTTTGCACTTCATCCCAACTTAACCTTTTTGCTTTTATTTTTATTTATTTATTCTTTTGTTTACATAGGTCGGTCTATGCCGAAATCGAGTGCGAATCGTGGACTTGTCCATGTGGCTAGGTTTACCCCACTCGTTTATCGAGCCAACATAGCACACGATGCACAACGCCAACCCCATACAAAATCGATGTCAACTCATGGCTTTGACCACTTGACCAGAGTGACTCCACCTGCATATCAACCCACATAGGCACATGATAACATAAAGGCTAGGCCATACGAAGAAACTAGCATCGGTTCATGGCCCGACGTAAAACATAGTAATTATAGCACATACTCACTCAGAGACTTAGATGGAACAAATTTAAAAGACTTGGTCACTAGGAAAATGTCAAGCATTTTAAAAGAAGAGAAAATGAAAATTACATGTGGCCACACAATTTTGAATGTCCACATACATTCCAAGCCACCAATACCTTTCTTTTATCTTCTCATATGTTCTTTGAAAGTCTTTGTGCCTGACCTAGAGTGAACTATGCATCTCGCACTTTTGTTTCATTACAACCTACAACCCACTAAGGAATTTTGCTCATTCTAAATTTACATCTCCAGAGCAAATATCTTTCAAAAATTAGTTATTTGATTTTCTTCGAATGTTTGTGAAATTCTCTTTACTCTAATTTGGGTGAGGAGATATGGTACTTAAATATTTTCCGATCTCTTTCCATTCACTTTTATAGTCACTCTCGTTAAATCTCTATATTATTCCCACTTGAATCTCGTAAATATTCTCATTTCTCTTCTTATTTTCTTTTTTGCTTCCTATTTTCTTGTCATTTCTTCTTCTTCTCGAAGATTCCATATTAGTTTCTAACTTCTCAATTTGATGAGTAAACTAATTTTTGTTTGTTCTTGCGCATACTTCATCGAGATTAGAGGTATGTACATGTGAAGCATAAAAATCTAAGCCTATATCTTCATCATTTGAGATCATCAAGTCTTCCTCTTCATATGTAGCTCTTGACAACATATCAGCCACTACATTATTTCTCCCACCTATATGGACAAACTCAAGGTATACTGACTTGATATATGCTATCCATCTTAGCATAGCAATGTTTATGGTGGAACAATTTACGATCATTCCTAACAATTGTAAATAGTTTGTTTCCACTACTACATTCGCTCCAATTAAGTATTCTTTGTCGCTTTTCAATGCAGTCATTATCCCCCAAAGTTCTCGTTTGATCTGAGGATAGCCTCTTTGATGAACACTTAGCACCTTGGCTCCAAACCGAATGGCATATCTTTTTTCTTGGTCATCCTCGTGGCCAATTCTGTTGATATATTTAGGTAGTGATGTGTGTGAACACACTAGGACCGCCGAGGCACTTTTTTCCCTCTTTAGGAGGTTTTTTTCCCCCAGCTTGTATATACGCCTATTGCCCTAATGGGCTACTTATCTTTGTACATTCTCTAGTAATACATTCAGTATTGTGTGTTTGTGCTCCAATCTTCTTCTCCTTCCTTGTGTTGTTTGCATGCTTCCGTAGACATCTATCTCCAACAATTGGTATCAGAGCAGGTCATCGCTTCAAATAGGGTGCCGTCGACACTCCTCCATTTGCAGTCTCAGAATCGCACAAATTTTGGTGAGCATACTCAACTTGTTTCGGAGATCAAAACAGCTTTGCTGTGTGGTGCCGAAATTGTGATCTGAGCTTGTTTCGGCCTCCAAACGCACTATCGTAGCGCTTCTGTAGGCTATTTTGTCTTTTTGTGCCAAAGATATATACAAGTTTCTGTTCGCCAATTTAAGCGTCTCGAAGTCTGCTACAGGTCTAGCAAAATTTGTCTGGGCAGTTCCATTCAACTTTTTGAGATATAGTCAATTTCTGCATCAAGGTATTTTAGTCATCGGCCATGGCTGAAAGCAGTGATGTATTCCATATGTTGGCTGTTGAGGATAAGTTGGATGGTACCAACTACCCATTATGGGCTTATATGATGCGACATGTATTGGTTGCAAAAGGATTGTGGAACATTGTGCAGGATGTTGAAAGACGTCCTGTTACACCTTTAACGACATGTACTGCAAATACAGGTGCTGGAGCTGATGAAGATGGTGTCAAAGATGATATTCTGCAGATTCCTGTTCGTGCTACTGTTTCTGCTGCACCTACTACAGAGCAGATTCGATGGGATGGTAGAGATGCCCAGGCACATGCATTGATAGCTTTGTCTGTCAAACGTGCCATTATTCCTCACATTTGCTCTTGCAGAACAGCTAAGGATGCTTGGGATACACTTACCACATTGTACCAAGCTAGGAATGAGGCTTGTATTGCTTACCTCCGAAAACAGTTGGAGAGTGAGCACATGAATGAAGGTGATTCTATGGACAGTTTCCTAACGAAGATCAAAGATTTGAAGGAACAGTTGATTTATGCTGATGAGGTTATACCAGATAGCTCACTTGTGCAGACCTTTCTGAATGGTCTTCCTGATTCATATCAGAGTTTTGCTTCTACTCTTCGGTTGATGATGAAAGGCAATCCAAATGCCTTATCATTTGAGGAGTTAGTCTCTGTTCTATTGCAGGAAGATCAGTCCAGGCAAAACAGGTCCATTATGTGAGTTGCAGATCAAGCTTTCCTCGCTAGTCAGAAGGGCAAAGGAAAATGGGGCTCTTCAACTAGTAAGCAGAAATCTGCTAATTCTGCATATTCGAAGAAGGAAGATAAAGATGAGAAGAAATCAGAAAAGCAGAAATTGTTTTGTAAGTACTGTAAAGGGAATGATCATATCATAAAGAACTGTCCAAAACTGGCTGCTAAATAGGCAAAGAAGAAAGAGGCTGGAATGGTTGTTGCAGAGGCCTCTACACCAAAAATAGAGTCTACAAATCTTGTGCACGAAGAAGAATGGGCGTTTACTACTATCTGTAGTTTTGACCCATCTTCTCATGAGCAGTGTATGTCTGCAGTAGACTCAGATGTTTGGTATTTTGACAGTGGGGCAACCAAACATATTACCTCGCAGCACAGTTTCTTCTCTTCACTCGAGCCTGCCCCTACAGGGAATACTGTTACATGCGCCAACAACTCCTCTTATCCTGTTATGGGAGTTGGTACGATCATTTTGACTACTGCTGATGGTAGTTCTTTCACTTTGTCAGATGCTTTATTTGTGCCAGGGATCAAAAAGATTCTGCATTAGCCAAGATTGGCTTGGTTGTGAAATTTGCTGATGACAGGTGTACAGTTCATGATCTGTCAAATGGCGATGTGATTATTGCTTCTGGCATTTTATGTCGTGGGCTGTATTAGCTCATAGACTATGAAAGATCTGAAAATGATTTGGCATGTGCAGTAAATGACTCTCAGGCTATATCAGATGCAAAGATTTGGCATGCACGCTTTGGTCATCTGAATTTTGCTAGTTTGCTACACCAGCAGAAATCTGAAATGGTGTCCTCTTTGCCCAAACTTGAGGCACCTGGAAAACATGTTTGTGAAGGCTGTATTTTGGGCAAAATGCAGCGTTCCTCCTTTCCAAAAGATGGTTCAGTTCGGGCTACACAGAAATTGCAGCTTGTACATAGTGATGTCTGTAGTCCTATGCAGACACCCTCCTTTGGAAATTACCTTTACTTCGTGACTTTCATTGATGATTTTTCCAGGCATGCATGGGTATATCCACTCAAAGCAAAGTCCAAAGTGTTCATGAGCTTTAAACAATTTTTGGTTTTGGTTGAAAATCTATCAGCATGTAAAATGGGCACAGTCCGTTCTGATCAAGGGAGGGAATATATGTCTTCTGATTTTAATGCATTTCTGGCTGAACAAGGGATAAAACACCAGTGTACAGTACCGTATACACCTCAACAGAATGGAGTTGTTGAACGAAAGAACAGAATGGAGTTGCTGAACGAAAGAACAGGTCACTCATGGAGATGGCGAGGTGCATGGTCAAGAGTCAAGCTTTACCACATAGTTTTTGGCTTGAGGTTGTCATGTGTGCAGCATATGTACTGAACAGGTGTCCCACTAAAGCGCTGCAGTCTGTCACTCCATATGAGGCTTGGCATGACCGCAAGCCATCTGTTGCTCATCTGCGTGTTTTTGGTTGTTTGGCATATGCACTAGTGCCTAAACAACATCGCAGGAAATTGGAATGTACTAAGGAGACATCTGTTAGCTCCAAAGACATGTATGATACTTTGATGCCTCTCTTTACAGGTGGACAGTCTAGTGCTGGTCCTAATGAGGCAACTTCTCAGCCTTTGCAGGTTTCATATGATGATACAAATCATTCCATTTCTGATGCAGATTTACATGATGCACTTGTTGATGAGAGAGCTGATATTGAGCAAGCAAAAACTATGCCAAAATGGCTGGTGCAGACTTTGCGTGACAGCAAATTAGATGCACCTTTGTCATATCGTACTCGTTCAGGCTCTCATAGTGCCTCCTTTGCATCAGATTGCTATGCTATGGCTGCATCTAGTCTCTGTGATGAGAATGAGCCTATTTCTTTTGATGAAGCACAGAATTCAGAAAATTGGATGGCCGCTATGCAATCTGAATATGATGCTATAATGAAGAATGGTACATGGTCTTTATGTGACTTACCTCCTGGCAAGAAGGCCATTGGCACTAAGTGGGTATACAAGCTGAAGCGTAAACCTGATGGTACAGTTGATAGGTATAAGGCTAGGCTTGTTGCAAAGGGTTATGCGCAAGAAAGAGGCATTGATCTTGATGAGACCATTGCACCTACATGTCGTATGACTACTGTTCGGAGCATTTGTGCACTTGCAGCCCATCATGGTTGGAATGTACATCAGTTGGACATTAAAACAGCATTTCTGAATGGTGACTTGCATGAAGAAGTGTATGTTTTTTAGCCCCGTGGCTTTGTGCAGAAAGGGCATGAAAAGCAGGTGTGCAGGTTAAAGAAGGCATTATATGGTTTAAAGCAAGCACCACGTGCTTGGTATGAGAAGATACATGCCTATCTGGTTGCACATGGTTTTGAGAACAATCCAACTGAAAGCACCTTATATGTTAAGCGTGCTAATGATGTGCTTCCTGATCATTGTTGTCTAACTTGACGACATGCTGCTCACTAGTCCTATTGAGAAGCATATTGTTGATTTCAAGGCTGATTTGCATGCCTCATTTGAGATGTCTGATTTGGGGCATTTGCATCACTATTTGGGCATTCAGTTTATGCAAGTTGATGGTGGAATGGCTTTGTGTCAAACAAAATATATTGACACATTATTGCAGCGTTTTGGCCTTGAAGACTGTAAGCCTATTGCCACTCCTATGGAGACAGGTTTATGATTGAGTCTTCATGATGCTGGAGATGCATTTGATGTTGTTCTCTATCAGCAGGCTGTTGGATGATTGATTTACTTATGCATTACTTGGCCAGATATTCAGTTTGTTGTCTCACAGATGAGCAAGTTTATGCATTTCCCAAGAGTCACGCATTGGAAGGCGGTTAAGTGCATCTTTCACTACTTGAGTGGTACTCGGCTACTTGGGTTGTTTTATCCCAAGGGGGGGTCACTACCGCCAGATTTGCATGCTTTTTCTGACTCAGATTCGGTTGGTTGCTATGACACTCGCGTGTCCACTAGTGTCTTTTGCTTCATGCTTGGTAGCTCATGTATATCTTGGTTGAGCAAGAAGCAGCCTACTGTGGCCACTTCCAGTTGTGAGGCTGAGTATAGGGCAGCTTTCACAGCTACTGTTGAGTGTGTGTGGCTCAGAGGCCTTATGGCTGATTTGGGTGTTGGCCAGTCTTCTGCCACCACCATCTTCACTGACAGTCAGAGCGCATTGGCACTTGCGAGGAACCCTGTGTTCCATGCTCGCACTAAGCACATTGAGGTGCATTATCACTATGTCAGGGAGAGGTTCTCTGCTGGGGAGATCAGCTTGGCATATGTGCCCACGCAGGAGAACATTGCAGACCTTTTCACGAAGGCTCTGCCTACGGAGAAGTTTGAAGCTTTCCGCAAAGCTTTGGGTTTACTTCCTTTTGTGGAGTGATTTCCACATAGCTTGGCACTTCCTTATACATGAGTGCCAGCTCCTTGTTCACCACATCACTCCCAGGGGGGATTTGTTTGTATATTTAGGTAGTCATGTGTGTGAACACACTAGGACCGCCCGGGCACTTTTTTCCCTCTTTAGGAGGTTTTTTTCCCCCGGCTTGTATATACGCCTATTGCCCTAATGGGCTACTTATCTTTGTACATTCTCTAGTAATACATTCAGTATTGTGTGTTTGTGCTCCAAGCTTCTTCTCCTTCCTTGTGCTGTTTGCGTGCTTCCGCAGACGTCTATCTCCAACAAATTCTTCATCCGGTGCCTGTTGAGCTTGTATCTATAGTAATGTAAATTGGTTTTTCCTCACTATAGTCAGCTTTTCTAAGCAATGGAGCTTCTAAGAGTGCATTTTTCAATTTTTGCATAGCTTGTATATGAATATCCTTCCATTGAAATCTTTGCCCCTTTCATAGCAGTTGATAGAGTGGATCTGCTACATGCAAAATGTGGAATCCATACAACATAGAAAATGCATGCACCACGAAATCTCCTCATCTCGTTGATCAAGGAGAGAACTTCTTTCATATTTTGAATAGCATCTACTTTCTTCAGGCGTGGTTTTCTTCCTTTTGGATCACATAGACTTCCTACAATAAGTACTTCTTGCATTCCAAATACTGATTTTTTTGTAGATAATGTCAAATGTACCTTTTCCAGTCGACTAAGAATGGATTTGCAATCATTTATATGATCTTTAACAAACTTTTGACATCCATTTTCATCAAGGGTCGCATTTTTATCCTTTTCTTTGCAACCTTTGATCAAAACATCATCGATTAATGGGTAACTTATGCATACCATTCATCGTATGCACCACTAAGTTCGTGGCTCCTTGTGGCAAGGTACACATATGCATGAGTCCAAGTGGCGTCCTCATCGTCGTCAAGTCACGACTCTCGAGATCTAATTGAAATTGGTTGTAACTAGAATGTAGATCTCCCATTGAGTAAATAGATCTTCTTGAGAAAGCTTCCACATATTCATTTATGATGGGTCCAATCCCCATATTCCTAATCATTGTTGGAGTTAGACATCTATGGAAGCACGCGAATAGCACAAAGAAGAAGAAGAAGCTTGGAGCACAACACAATACTGAATGTATTATCACTAGAATGTACAAAGATAAGTAGTACATTAGGGCAATAGGCGTATATACAAGATGGGGAAAAAAACCTCCTAAAGAGGGAAAAAAGTGCCCCCAACAGTCCTAGAGTGTTCACAGACATCACTACCTAAATATATCAACAAATCCCCCCTGGGAGTGATGCACTGAACAAGGAGCTGGCACTCATGTATAAGGAAGTGCCAAGCTATGGGGAAATCAGTCCACAAAAGGAAGTAAGCCAAAAGCTTTACGAAAAGCTTCAAACTTCTCCCTAAGCAGAGCCTTCGTGAAAAGGTCTGCAATGTTCTCTTGCGTGGGCACATATGCCAAGCTGATCTCCCCAGCAGAGAACCTCTCTTTGACATAATGATAATGCACCTCAATGTGCTTAGTGCAAGCATGGAACACAAGGTTCCTTGCAACTTCCAATGCGCTCTAACTGTCAGTGAAGATGGTTGTGACAGAAGATTGACCAACACCCAAATCAGCCAGAAGGCGTCTGAGCCACACACACTCAACAGTCACTGTGAAAGCTTCCCTATACTCAGCCTCACAACTCGAAGTGGCCACAGTAGGCTGCTTCTTGCTCAACCAGGATATACATGAGCTACCAAGCATGAAGCAAAAGCCACTAGTGGACACACGAGTGCCATAGCAATTGGCCCAACCAGAGTCAAAAAAAGCATGCAAATCTAGCGGTAGTGATCCCTCCTTGGGATAAAATAACCCAAGTAGCCGAGTACCACTCAAGTAGTAAAAGATGTGCTTAACCGCCTGTCAATGCTTGATTCTTGGGCAATGCATAAACCTGCTCATATGTGAGACAGCAAATTGAATATCTGGCCGAGTAATGCATAATAAATCAAGCATCCAATAGCTTGCTGATAGAGAAGAGCATCAAATGCATTTCCAGCATCATGAAGACTCAATCGTAAACCTGTCTCCATAGGAATGGCAATAAGCTTACAGTCATCAAGGCCAAAATGTTGCAATAATGTGTCAATATATCTCGTTTGAAACAAATCCATTCCACCATCAACTTGCATAAATTGAATGCCCAAGTAGTGATGCAAATGCCCCAAATGAGACATCTCAAATGAGGCATGCAAATCAGCCTTAAAATCAGCAATATGCATGTCATGCGGACTAGTGAGCAGCATGTCATCAACATAAACCACAATGATCAGAAGTACATCATTTGCACGGTTAACATATAAGGTGCTTTCAGTTGGACTGTTCACTAAACCATGTGCAATTAGATAGGCATGTATCTTTTCATAACAAGCATGTGGTGCTTGCTTTAAACCATATAATGCCTTCTTTAACCTACACACTTGGTTTTCATGCCCTTTTTGCACAAAGCCAACCATGATGAGCTACAAGTGCATAGATGCTACGAATAGTAGTCATTCAGCAAGTAGGTGCAAAGGTTTCATCAAAATCAATGCCTCTTTCCTGTGCATAACCCTTTGCAATAACCCTAGCTTTATACCTATCAACTATTCCATCAGGTTTACGCTTCAACTTGTATACTCACTTAGTGCCAATGGACTTCTTACCAGGAGGCAAGTCACATAAAGACCAGGTACAATTCTTCATCATAGCATCATATTCAGATTGCATAGCAACCATCCAATTTTTTGAATTTTGTGCAACTTCAAATGAAACAGGCTCATTCTCATCACAAAGACTAGATGAAGCCATAGCATAGCAATCTGATGTGAAAGAGGCACTATGAGAACCTGATGGAGTATGATATGACAAAGGTGCATCTAATTTGCTATCACGCAAAGTCTGCACCAACCATTTTGGCATAGTTTTTGCCTCCTCAATATTAGCTCTCTCATCAACAAGTGCACCATGTAAACTTGTATCAGAAATGGAATGATCTACATCATTACATGAAACCTCCAAAGGCTAAGAAGTTGCCTCATTAGGACGAGCACTAGACTGTCCACCTGTAAAAAGAGGCAACAAAGTATCATACATGTCTTTGGAGCTAACAAATGTCTCCTTAGCACATGAAAGCAATGGTTGAATAGCGTCTTCCACAAAAACAACATCATGCCTAACCAGAATGCATTTAGTCTGTGGATGATATAGACGATAGCCTTTACTTTCATAAATGTAACCAACAAAGACACATTTACTGCTTTATCATCCAATTTCCTACGATGTTGTTTAGGCACTAATGCATACGTCGGACAACCAAAAACACGTAGATGAGCAACAGATGGCTTGAGGTCATGCCAAGCCTCATATGGAGTGATAGAGTATAGTGCTTTAGTGGGACACCTGTTAAGTACATATGTTGCACACATGACAGCTTCAAGCCAGAAACTATGTGGTAAAGCCTGACTCTTGACCATATACCTCGCCATCTCCATGAGTGACTTGTTCTTCCGTTCAGCAACTCCATTTTGTTGAGGTGTATATGGCACTGTACACTGGTGTTTTATCCCATGTTCAGCCAGAAATGCATTAAAATCAGAAGACATATATTCCTCCCCTCGATCAGAATGAAGGGTTCCCATTTTACATGCTGATAGATTTTCAGCCAAAATTAAAAACTGTTTGAAGCACATGAACACTTCAGACTTTTCTTTCAATGGATATACCCATGCATGCCTGGAAAAATCATCAATGAAAGTCACGAAGTAAAGATAATTTCCAAAAGAAGGTGCTTGCATAGGACCATAGATATCACTATGTACAAGCTGCAATTTCTGAGTAGCCCGAACTGGACCATGTTTTGGAAATGAGGAACGCTGCATTTTGTCCAAAATATAGCCTTCACAAACATCTTTTATAGGTGCCTCAAGTTTGGGCAAAGAGGACACCATTTTAGATTTCTACAGGCGTAGCGAACTAGCAAAATTCAGATGACCAAAGCATGCATGCCAAAGCTTTGCATTTCACGTAGCCTAAGAATTATGTAGTGCACATGCCGAATCATTCATAGATCTTTCATAGTCTATAAGCTTATATAGCCCATGACATAAAATGATAGAAGCAATAATCACATCGCCATTTGAGAGATCATGAATTGTACACCTATCATCAACAAATTTCATAAGCAAGCCAATCTTGGCTAAAGCTGAAACTGTTAACAGATTCTTCTTGATCCCTGGCACAAATAAAGCATCTGAAAAAGTGAAAGAACTACCATCAGTAGTATTCAAAATGATCTTACCAACTCCCATGATAGCATAAGAGGAGTTGTTGGCACATCTGGCAATATTCCTAGTAGGGCCAAGCTCGAGTGAAGTGAAGAAACTGCGCTACGAGGTGATATGTTTGGTCACCCCACTATCAAAGTACCAAACATCTAAGTCTATTCGAGACATGCACTGTTCATGAGAAGATGAGTCAGAACTGCAAACAATAGCCCATTCTTCTTCTTGCACAAGATTAGCAAACATTGTTTTTGGCATAGAGGCCTCTACAACAACCATTCCAGCCTCTTTCTTCTTTGCCTCTTTAGTAGCCAGTTTTGGAAAGTTCTTTATGATATGATCATTTCCTTTACAGTACTTACAAAACAATTTTTGCTTTTCTAATTTCTTTTCATCTTTGTCTTCCCTCTTTGATTGTGCAGAATTAGCAAATTTCTGCTTATTAGTTGAAGAGATCCATTTTCCTTTGCCCTTTTGACTAGCCAGGAAAGCTTGATCTGCAACATGCATAATGGACCTATTCTGCCTGGACTAATCTTCGTGCAACATAACAGAGACTTACTCCTCAAATGACAAGGCATTTGGATTTTGGCATAGTTTTTGCCTCCTTAATATCAACTCTCTCATCAACAAATGCATCATGTAAATTTTTTCATAAAAAATGGAACGATCTCCATCATCACATGAAGCTTGTAAAGGTTGAGAACTTGCCTCATTAGGACCAACACTAACTGTCCACCTATAAAAAGAGGTAGCATAGTGTCATACATGTCTTTGGAGCTAACTGATGTCTCCTTAGTACATGAAAGTAATGGATGAATATCATCTTCCACAAAAACAACATCACAGCTAACCAAAATGTGTTTAGTCTATGGATGATACATACAATAGCCTTTGCTTTCAGAGCTCTACCCAACAAAAATACATTTCACTACTTTATCATCTTATTTCCTGCATTGTTGTTCAGGCACTAATGCATATGCTAGGAAACCAAAAACATGCAGGTAAGTAATAAATAGTTTAAAACCATGCCAAGCCTTATATGGAGTGATAGACTGCAATGCTTTAGTGGGAAACCTATTAAGTACATATGCTACACACATAACAACCTCAAGCCAGAAACTATGTGGTAAAGCCTGACTCTTGACCATACACCTCACCATCTCTATGAGTGACCTGTTCTTCCTTTCAGCAACTCCATTCCGTTGAGGTGTATATGGCACTGTACACTGATGAACTTTGCGTGATAAACAAATTAGATGCACCTCTATCATATCATACTCGTTCTGGCTCTCATTGTGCTTTATGCTATGTTAGCTATGAGACTAGGCACTGTATTTGTAGTGGGAGTTGTGAGCAAATATATGTCTAACCCTAGCAAGCAGCATTGGGAAGTGATCAAGATGATTTTGAGATATCTGAGTGGAATTAAGGACAAGTGTCTATGCTTAGGTAGAGGGTAAGCATCCATTATTGGTTACATAGATTCTAACTATGTTGGTTGTGTAGACAGTCATAAATCTACATCAGAGTACATTTTTCATTTTGTTGGAGGTGCTATGTCTTGGAGATCTCATCTTCAAGAATGTATAGTTATTTCCACCAACTATACATTCTTGAAGATGAGATTTCCACCATAGGAGTAGAGTATGTTGCAGCAAGTGGGGCATGTAATGAAGCATTGTGGCTTTCTTGTCTTGCTTGTGATATAGGTTTACCTCAGCATGTACCTCATTTGCTCAGTGATAGTTAGAGTGCCATTGCATTTGCTAAGAATCTGGTCTACCATGCAAAGACCAAGCACATTAAGGTGTGGTATCACTGCATTAAAGACTTCTTAGCCACTAAGTGGATTATTCTTGAGAAGGTTCATACTCAAGATAATGATGCAGATGCTTTGACTAAAGCTCTATCATAGGATAGCTTTTGACATTGTTGTCACTTGATGGGGGTTATTTGATTCATGATCTTACACAGTTACTTGTATACTATGTAACATGCCCATAAGTGGGAGGTATAGTTTGTATAATCACACCGAGTTATTCTTTATCATTCTTTATTTTTCTTCCATAGTCACTTTGGCCATATTTGCCTTTAGTGGGAGATTGCTACCATTAGTGTCCATGTGAAAGGCCAAATGGACACTGGACAGTTTTGTATGTGTTCTTTAATAAAACATACAGTGGCCTGGTCAGCCATAGACTCTAAGTTTGATTGCATTTGTAAAATCTAAGAAATCTATGCTCGTCGTCTTTGTACTATGTGTTTTCTATGTATTCTACACCCCCTATGTGGAGTACTGTGTGTGGCATCGGAGTTCGGGTTTCTACAACAAGGGTATCGTTGAAGAGCTCTCAATAAGGAGAGTCTACCATCATGCATCACCATAGAAATACTTCAGAAGACTGCTCTTTAAGCTTAATATGGGCACTTTGAGTTTTTGTTCATGCCTTTCAAATTGACAAATGCCTCATTCACATTCATGACTCTTGTGAATAAAAACTTAAAGAAATGTTTGGGGAAGTTCTTTATTTATTTTCTCAATGATATCCTCATTTACAATAAGAATTTCTCAAAGCATACCAAACATCTTAAATTATCTTTGAAGTGCTTCAAAAGGATTAATTATAGGGTAAAGAGTCCAAGTGTGGATTCTTTATGTTAGAAGTTGAATATAATTTCCACATGACTCGGGTCAAGGGAATCCAAGTTGATCCTAACAAATTAAAGATCATAAATGAATGCTCTTTTCCTAAGACTAGTAATCACCTTCATAGTTTTCTTGGAATGTCACAGTACTATCAAAAATCTATTCCAAATCATGCCAAGATAGTAGTACCCTTGATAGATCAACTAAAACGCAACTCAAGAATCCTGAAATGGGGTGTCGTGAGAGCACTAGATTGTGGTCTTTGATTAGACTAGACAATATTTTAGAAATATAACTCTAATTATAAGATCATCCACGTGGGAGAAATGATATAAGAATATACAGTTGTTCAAGAAGTCCCACAACCTTGGATTCATAGGTATGGATAAATGGACTAGATAGGATACAAGAAATCTCACAACCCGTGACCCTAGGCATGAAACAAGATATCATAATTACAAGAACTCACTTGAGAGAGATGAAGTAGATACAAAAAATAACTAGAAAAGATCTTATACTACATGATTACAAGAAGACAAGACTAGATGTGTAGAAACTAGAGTAAATGGAACTAGAACAAAGAGCAAGACAAGAGCATGAATTCGAACTTGGAAAGTAACTTGGCGAATGCAACTCCTTGAGCTCCCAAGATTCGTATTGGCAAGAAACAAGTTATATGTGGCCAGACCCTCCTTATATAGGTGTTGAAGGGCTATTTGCCAAGGATGCTTTATCAAGGGTAGTTATAAATTGATGATGTCATCAATGCTATTGTCGAACCAAAACAGGGTCTCTAGATGTTGGAACAAGGAAAGCAGATATTTTTTCTTAAGGTTTTGGCATTCTTCAAACATTATGTTAATATTATATCTCCCTAATTCTTCACCAATCAGGAGATATGCAATGTCACATTAAATCTGGGATGCAAGATGGTTCCTTTTGCATCCATGAAATCACCTTCCTCTAAAATGATGAGTCCTATGAGTAATGGCCATGTTCTTTGTTTTGGGCATATTGGATTCTTCTTATGGATCACAAAACTTTATTGGTGCTCCTTGAAGGTTTTCTAGAGGTTCTGAAGTATAATCATTGATTTACCCTTTCTAGTGAACAAGATATTCCAATATTCCTTGGGAGATTCTCAAATCTAGGAAGTACTTGAGTTTGAACTCTTCTTGATCTTCAATCTTGATAGGTGGTCAAGGACTAAGCCTCTCCCCTTCAATGGTGAAGTGTGATATGGTTCCAACATGGATATATGGAAAACTCGATGTATTCTCATTGTACTTGGTAACTAGAGCTTGAAGGTGACTGATTAATCTAGACTACAATGGTAAAAGGACCAAATCTCTAATGTTGAAGTTTTGTAGAGAGCCTTGAAGTCTAAAATTTGGTTTTGTGTAACCACATATTATTCTCAACATGATAAGATGAATTTTGAATGTGGTGTTGGTATTTATATTTCTTATATTGCTCTTGCACTTGGTGAATCTCTTTCTTGAGTTCTTGATGAATATCCATGAGGTATTGAGCTTTATCTCTAGTATCTATGCTCTTCACATGATTTGAAAGTTGTACATCCATCCTTGGGTGTTGTTCATGGTTTCCAAAGAAGGGAATTTGCTTGGTAGATGTATGGATACTTTTGTTATAGACGAATTCTATGAAGGGTAAAAACTCTAACCAATCATTCTCATGATAGCTGAAGGGCCCAACAAAGGTAGTGCTCTAGGATTTTCTACCATCAACATTGTGCTTCACCTTGTAAACCCACTCGCATCCTATGGATTTCTTTCCTTGTGGCAATGGAACCAGCTTCCATGTTTTATTTCCATAAAGTGCAGCCATCTCCTCATCAATAGCATTCTCCCAATCTAGATTTCCAATTGCATCTTCAAACCAAGAAGGTTCAGCATCTTGTATTACCTTGGTCATGTAAGCACAATGACGAGCCATGTAGCTATCATATGTTAATCACTGCACTAAATTACGCATCCTTCCAAACCTTCTTTGTCCTAGGTCACTTCTTCTTGTTGTATCATTTGCATATGCCTTTCTTAATCCTAGAGTCTTCATAGAGGTCAATCTAAGTTTGTCATCAAGGCTCTTTTTTGAACCACTTGATTCTCCATCAATTTCTTCAAAACTTTTACATGTTTTATTACCAGAAGAAACCATTTCTTTACCTTTCTTGGATGTAGTCGATGAATTTTTTGGACTAACATTTCCATGAAATCTTCCACTCCATGGGTTTGAGTTGGAACTATTGCTTAGTGACACATCCAGTCCATTCAAAACTTAAGATTTTGCACTTGAGTATTCAACATTTCCTTTCCCATTTGATTTAAGATTAAGTCCTTCTTTGGCATCTGTATATAAGCTTGACATTTCATCAAACACCACATCTCTCCTTACCTTCACATGTCATGTAAGTGGGTTGTAGCATTTATATCCCTTTTGCTCAAGGGAGCACCCAATGAAGTTACGCTTCATACTCAAATCATTTGGAACATGTACATATGCAATACAACCAAGTACTTTCATATTTGATAGATTTGGCTTTTTACCTATAAACTTCTCTTCGGGTGTAACTTGATGTACAACAAGAGTCTGAGTTATGTTCATGATGTATACAATAGTATGCACAACTTCTTCCCAATAACAATGAGGCATATATTTCTCTGCTAACAAGGCTCTTGTTATTTCTGCAATATGTCTAATTTTTCATTCAGCAATGCCATTTTTTTGTGATGTGTACCTGCATGAAAACTATTGTCGAATTCCATGACTTTTTCGAAAGCTAGTGAACTCATTTGACATGTATTCAACTCCTCCATTAGATCTCAATGTCTAAATGTACTTCCCTATCTGTTTTTCCACCATATCCGTAAAATTATGAAAGTGTGTAAACATCCCACTCTTCTCTTTCATGAAGTATACCCATACTTTTTGTGTATGGTCATCAATGAAAGTGACATAAAACCTGCACCCTCCCATAAATGTGGTCTTTGCAAGACCCCAAACATCTATATGTACTATTTTTAGCACATTCTCACTAACATGCTTATCATGCAGAAATGATGCCCTTGACTATTTACCGAATTGACATGCTTCACATACCTTGTACATCTTTGCAACCTTGAAATTTGGTAGTCCATTGAAAATCTCGTTTAATTGCATAAACTTTAGCCTCTACAAATTTTCATGTCCAATTCACTTGTGCCAAATCTCTATGTCAGCAATAACACTTGCACCTTTTGCAAACATGGCTACATTCATTTCATGAATTTTCACATTTAAGGTGAACATCCTACCCATTTTGTTTCCTTTGGTGATCAAACTTTCATTTTGTTTGTACTCTTCCACATATAAACCATCAACATTAAGCATGACTTGTAAACCCTGGTCAACCATTTGTCTAACAAAAACCAAATTATTTGCTATATTCAAAACATGCAATACATCAGCAAGATGTTTTACCTTCCCATCCTCCATGGATAATGCTATGTTTCTTGTATGCTCAATAGGATGTGATGTATCATCACTTGTTTCAACAAATCAAGGAACTGACAATTTTTGCAAACTACCAAATTGTTCTACATGATTGGTCATGTGATTTGAAGCACCTGAATCAATATGCCAGACATTACCATTCAATTTTGAAACAGGAGCAAACATTGTATTCATCATGTGATGTGGGATCATGAATAGCTTCTCTGAATCATATGCACTTGTTGATGCACAGTTGTTTTGTTGCCTTCTATTATTTTGATTCTCTAACTTGCAATCATGCTCAAAGTGACTAGGTTTACCACAATTCTAACATCCTTTACTGTAATTACATGAATCATTTCTTTGGAAAGTAGCCTCTTTTGATCCCCCTACCTCAAAAGTGTCCTCTACCTCCTACATGATTTTGTTGTTGACCTTGGTCTTGAATATTATTTCCTCTTCCATTTTTGAAGCTTCTACCTCTACCTCTTCCTCTATGAGAGTAGCATACCTACTCAGAAGTAGGTTCTCCTTGGGAGTTTAAGTCCTCAGCAAGATTCTTTTCTTCAATTATCAAAATGGACACCTGATCAACAAAATTTTGAATATTTTCCCTGGATTGAATAGAAGTTATGAACCACTTATATGTAGTTCCTAAACCACAAAGGCACACTTCCACCTTATCATCATCATCATCATCATCTACATTAATGCCAATAGATGCAAGCGACTCACATGTGCTTTTTATTTTTAGGGTCTAGTCACTTACTGACATGCTCTTTTTCTCCAATGTATACAGTTCATCCCTGAGTTGCAATTTCCATGCCTTTGTATTGGTCTACAATGTGACCAAACTAGTCCAAGCCTCTTTTAGAGTTCTGGCATCCTATATGTGCCCAATCATGATATCCTCTATGCTAATAGATAGCCAATACATTACATTCTGTGCTTCTTGATTCCACTCCTCATATGCTCTTAACTAGAATGCAATCTAATTCCTCTCTAGTAACTGAGGAGCATTTTCATTTTCTCCTTTGATGTACTCCTAATAGCCTTTTCCCATCGGGAAATTCATCATTCTGAATCTCCAAGCATGAAAGTTATTCTTGTCCAACTTATGGCTCATAACTTGAGTCATTACATCACCATTTAACATTTTTGCAGCAATTCACAACACTACAAAAACACTAGAAGCAATACCTCTACTTGAACACTATCACACTATGACATGATAGTTTGATCTCGGAAAAATATTTTTTTCATGTATCAATAGTACATGGAATCACTTGAAGTTTTGCACCTAGAATATTTGAGTGTTGCGGAATAGAATGCAAGCTCCATTTTTGCAAACTGACCTATTTTCTCTATGGGCCCCACTTTGCGTACTCGAAATGGAGGTCAAGATAGCTCCGAAATGGAAATCTGAGCAAAACTAGTGATCCTAAAGGGATAACTCATGATACATTCACATCAAATTTCATAACAATCTAAGATTGTTTGTGAAGTGCACATTCTCCATGTCTTCTCATGTACTCTTCACTATTGGCCTTCTCCACGAGATCTCTATAGCCACACTAGCTCTGATACCATGTCAGAGAAAGGAGATAAGGAAAAGAACTCTCACACACTCTCACACACAAAGGGAGGAGCACACACAAAGTGAGGAAATCAGAGTGATCTTCTTCTAACATAAAGAGAATATACAAGAATGACTCAATACAACCATACAAATAGTGCAATATATAAAGAATAGTACATAAGGAAAATCCTAATATCCACAAATGAGTGAGCTGGCAAGAAACAAATGTGCCATCACGCTTTATAGATAAATCTAGAAAATCTCACTAAATTATCCCTAACATATACCAACTTAACCATTATACATGTCAGAGAAATGAAAAAGTGATATGTGTCATCCTCGATCATCACATGTTGAGCTTGACATCTCAACGGATGTTAGGGTCTCCTCGTGATGCACCTAGAAGATTTACCCAAATTTGCCATAATAGATGTATGCTAGCTATTCATATGTGCTTGATAAGCCTAGTTGGTTTCTTTTGATTAACTGATTATATGTTGTGGAGTCTGTGATTCACTATGCAAGTTTGCATGTTAGTACTTGCAATTTTATGAGCTTTTGACATTGTTTATATGGTCATTTTGCAAAGGATATTCTGGAAACTTTTTTCTAGATTTTTGTTTTTCAACTATATTCAGTGGTCAATTTTACTCCTTGTCACACATATTGGTGTGAGCACATACATTCTCACATAATCCTTTTGGTTGGTCATCACTATTGATTAATTCATTTTGTATGGGGAGAATTTGTTGGTTTTTCCTAGAATCTCACACTAGGTCATCCTCTTTTTTTAACTTAGGTGGTGTTTGCACTCTTCTAACTCCATTATCATTTTAGTCAATTCTTTATCATCATGGCATTAGAGATCGCAAGAACATTTGGAGGATCAAGTTTTAGGCTAGTGTTCCCAAGAGGAGCTATAACTTGTAGGGTACGGAACATTTTGAGATCAAAAAATTTGATGGCACAGACCTTGCTCTATGGAAGAATCAAATGAAAGATGTGTTGATTCAAAGAAGATAGTGGAAGCTAGTAAATGGAATCTCAAAGAATCTCATTGATATGGATGATAATGATTTTGATGATCTAGATGAAATGGCTAGGTCTACCATTCAATTGAACCTCGTAGATAATGTTTACTTTATAATATTGGACTATGAAAGTGCAGAGGAGCTTTGGAAGAAGTTATGCAATTCATATGAAAAAATAAAACAATATCAAATATGATATTGGACCTCGTAGATAATGTTTACTTTACAATATTGGACTATGAAAGTATATATGATGAAAAAGTTATATGACATTAACATGAAGGACACAGATAGTGTTGTTGCTTATCTAGATGAGTCTGATGCTGTATTCTCTTAGTTATAGGCTCAAAAATGGATATGGATAATGAAATGAAAGCAGCATTTTTGCAATGCACATTGCCATCATCATGGGATACATTTTGCACAGCTATTAGCAATAGTGCATCTGGTGGTAAACTAGTCTATGATGAACTGGTCTATGATGGCATATGTGGAGCACTCTTGAGTGAGGAGTTTCATAAAAAATCTATGGTTGGAACTCATAGCAAAAATGTATATAATGTTCATGATTCTTACCAAGGAAATAATAAGCAATGTGGTAGGAGCAAGAACAAGGAAAAGAATAGTCAATGGAATAAGAGTAGAAGTAAATCAAGGAAGAGTGATATCAAATGTCATCATTTTCATAAGAAATGGGACACAAAGAAAGATTGTTATGTGTTAAAAAATGCTAAAGGCAAAGGACACAATGTTGATGGGCATGTTAAACAGCTACTTGCGCCATCTACTCCGATTATAAATTGAAGAAATTAATGCTATTTTTTAAGATGTTGATTGTTGATATATTTAGGTAGTGATGTGTGTGAACACACTAGGACCATCGGGGAACTTTTTTCCCTCTTTGGGAGGTTTTTTCCCCTAGCTTGTATATACATCTATTGCCCTAATTGAGCAAACTCAAGCTGATTAGCATATCAAAATTGCTTCGCTTTGTGGTGCCGAAATTGCGATCTGAGCTTGTTTTGGCCTCCGAATGCACTATCGTAGTGCTTGTGTAGGTTATTTTGTCTTTTATGCCAAAGATATATATAGGTTTTGGTTCGCTAGTGTAAGCATCTCAAAGTTTGCTACAGGTTTAGAAAAACTCATCAAGATAGTTCTGTTCAACTTTTTCAGGTACAATCATTTTTTTGCATTAGGGTATTTTAGTATATGGCCATGGTTGAAACCAATGATGTATTTTGTATGTTGGCTATTGAGGATAAGTTGGATGGTATGAATTACCTATTGTGGGCTTATATGATGCCTCATCATGTATTGGTCGCAAAAGGACTATGGAATATTGTGCAAGGTGTTGAAAAATGTCTTATTACACCTATAAATACAAGTATTGAAGTTCATGCAGATGGCATCAAAGATGGTGATATTCTGTAGATTCATGTTTGTGTTCCGGTTCTTGTTGCACCTATTGTAGAGAAAATTCGTTGGGATGGCAGAGATGCTTAGGCACATGCATTGATAGCCTTGTCTATCAAACATGCCATTATTCCTCACATTTGCTCTTGTAGAACAGCTAAGGATGCTTGGGATACACTTACCACATTGTACTAGGCTAGAAATGAGGCTCGTATTGCTTGTCCAAAAACAGCTCGAGAGTGAGCACACAAATGAAGGGATTCTATGGACAGTTTTCTAACAAAGATCAAACACTTGAAGGAACAGTTGATTTTTGTTGATGAAGTTATACCAGATAGCTCACTTGTGCAAACCATTCTGAATTGTCTTCTTGATTCATATCAGAGTTTTGCTTCTACTCTTTGTTTGATGATGAAAGGCAATCCAAATGCCTTGACATTTGAGGGGTTACACTCTACTCTATTGCAGGAAGATTAGTTTAGGCAGAACTGGTCCATTATGTGTGTTGTAGATCAAGCTTTCCTAGCTAGTCAGAAGGGCAAAGGTAAATGGAGCTCATCTATTAGTAATCAAAAATCTGCAAATGTTGCACATTTGAAGAACGAAGACAAAGATGAGAAGAAATCAAGAAAGCAAAAATTCTTTTGTAAGTACTATAAAGGAAATGATCATGTCAAACAGAACTATTCAAAACTGTTTGCATAAGAGGCAAAGAAAAAAGAGGTTGGAATGGTCATTGCAGAGGCGTCTACACCAAAAACAGAGTCTACTAATCTTGTGCAAAATGAAGAATGGGTGTTTACTACTGTTTGCAATTTTTACCCATCTTCTCATGAGCAATGTATTTCTGCAGTAGACTCATATGTTTGGTATTTTGACAGTGGGCCAACTAAACATATTACCTCATAGCATAGTTTTTTCACTTCACTTGAGCCTACCCCTACAGGGAATACTATTACATGCGCCAACAACTCCTCTTATCCTATCATGGGAGTTGGTAAGATCATTCTAACTACTTCTGATGGTAGTTCTTTCACTTTATCAGATGCTTTGTTTGTGCCAGGGATCAAGAAAAATCTATTATCATTTTCAGCATTAGCCAAGATTGGCTTGGTTGTGTAGTATATGATTCTTAGGCTATGTCAGATGCAAAGCTTTGGCATGCATGCTTTGTTCATCTGAATTTTGCTAGTTTGATACACTTGCAAAAATCTGAAATGGTGTCCTCTTTGCCCAAACTTGAGGCACCTAGAAAACATGTCTGTGAAGGCTATATTTTAGGCAAAATGTAGCATTCCTCCTTTCCAAAAGATGGTTAAGTTTGAGCTACTCAGAAAGTCTAGCTTGTTCACAGTGATGTCTATGGTCCTCTACAGACATCCTCTTTTGGAGACTTTCTCTTCGTGACTTTCATCGATGATTTTTCTAGGTATGCGTGGGTATATCCATTGAAAGCAAACTCCAAAGTTTTTATGTGTTCCAAACAGTTTTCGGTTTTGGATGAAAATCCATTAGCATGTAAAATGGGTACCCTCCATTCTGATCGGGGGGGAATATATGTCTTCTGAATTTAATGCATTTTTGGTTGAACATGGGATAAAACATTGCCATATACACCTCAAGAGAATGAAGTTGTTGAACGAAAGAACACGTCACTCATGGAAATGGTGAGGTGTATGGTCAAGAGTCAAGCTTTACCACATAGTTTATGGCTTGAGGCTGTTATGTATGCAACATATGTACTCAACATGTGTCCCACTAAAGCACTGTAGTCTATCACTCCATACGAGGCTTGGCATGGTCACAAGCCATCCCTTGCTCATATACATGTTTTTGGTTGTTTGGCATATGCGATAGTGCCTAAACAACAATGCAAAAAATTGGATGATAAATCAATGAAATGTATTTTTGTTGGGTACAGGTCTGAAAGTAAAGGCTATCATCTGTATCGTCCACGGACTAAATGCATTTTGGTTAGACATGATGTTGTTTGTATGGAAGATGCTATTAATCCATTACTGTCATGTACTAAGGAGACATATGTTAGCTCCAAAGACATGTATGATACATTGCTGCCTCTTTTTAGAGGTGGACAGTCTAGTGCTTGTCCTAATGAGGAAACTTCTCAGCCTTTAAAAGTTTCATACGATGATGCAGACCATTCCATTTTTTATGCAGATTTACATGATGCACTTGTTGATGAGAGAATTAATATTGAGAAGGCAAAAACTATGCCAAAATGGTTGGTGCAGACTTTACCTGATAGCAAATTAGATGCACCTCTATCATAGTGTGCTCGCTCAAGCTCTCATAGTGCCTCTTTTACATCAGATTTCTATTGGAACAAGTCCATGGCAAGTCCAAGTGATGGCTTGAGTCATCAAAAGGCTTAGAAATTTAAACGAAATGTCAACTTCTTGTAGAGTTCACTTGTCTACACTTTCATTTTCATGATCATTTGAGTTCATATTTTCATGCTTTTGTGAAGTGTACTATTCACTACCATATCTCTCAGTCTTCTCAGTCGAATTGCACAGATGATTTCTCTGAGCTTGGTGCATCATTTTCAATGATTTAATTTGGTAACGTTTTCTCCTTAAGCTTAATAAATTCTCATAAAACTTCATTGCAATTGGCATTTTCAATCTTAAGATATGTTCAGTTGAAGTCCACTATATCACTTCATTCTCTACTTCTCTATCAGCACTCCATAAAATCAGTGTTTTTCTCAGAGCTAGTTCTCAGTGTATACTTCATGATTTTCCATGATTCAAAGCTTGATAGAATTCCCATATTGTCTAGTATATGCGTACAAAATTTCATAAGCATTGTTTTTTGAGTCTTGAGATATTAACATTTTTTTGCTCATAGGTTTGAGTACTACTACAACCCCTGAAAATCGGGATGGTCCTATAACTTGTTAGACTTCTTTCTCTTTATGTGGTCCATCACTTTTTATGAAATAATTCTTGATTGTTAGCTTATTAATTTAGTAATATTTCCGCAAAAGGAATTAAGTTAATTGTTGTTATGGCTAGAGAATTGTTCAAAACACTGAGCAGGTGTATGAACATAAATAACAAGTTTTCTACTCCAACTTATCTATTTTGATTCAACTTTTTGAGAGTGATCTTACAAGGTACATAGGGTGTCTAATATATCCTTTGGCAAGATAAAAGGGGCCACTACATATCCCTAGAGTTCGTTTGGCTGCTGCAGTGCAAAGTTTTTGCAGCACCACTTCATCTTCTCCAAGTACAAATCCATCTCTTCACAGTGGTATCAGAGCAAGGTTGGACAACATGGAAGATGGATTTCCTTCATCAATTGACAAATTGGATAGAGGTAACTACTCAACCTGGTCATTAAGGATCGAAGCCTATCTTCAAGACAGGAATTTATATGGTTATATTGCTAGAGATGAAGTTATGCCAAGTTTTAAGAACAAAGGTCAAGAAAGATTAAGCACAGGAAAGAAAGTGGATGATGAAGATCAAGCTAACTATGCAGGTAGAGGAAGACATGGTAGAGGTAGAGGCAGAGGAGGAAGGCAAGGCAGAGGGAGATCCCAAGACTCTAATTCATGCTCTATTTGTGGATTAACTAACCATAAAATTGAAAAATAATTTAGGAACTCTAGGAATCAAAGAGGCAGAGGCTACAATAGAGGAAGTTATGGCTACTTAAGGGGAAGGTTCAACAATTACCATGGCAACCACAAATACAACCATTCAAACTATCAAGGAGGCAATTGGGGAAGAAGAGACTTCAATAACTACACAAAAAACTCAAATCAAGAGGACTCATTGCGAATCATGAATATGGCCATGCCACAAGGTAAATCTGATGAGCATGTTTTTCTACATAGATTCAGGTTGCTCCAATCATGTGGCAGGGAATGTGGCACTCCTACCATATTTAGAAAATCTAAGATAAAAGCATGAGGTACAAATAGGAGATGATACAAGAAACCTTGTGGAGAGAATAGGAAATTTGAGAGCACCTAATGGAAACATCAACCTACTCAGTAAGGTACTCTATGTCCCTACCATTACAAAGAATTTGATAAGTGTTGGACAGATAGTAGAGAAAGGGTTGCAAGTCAGGTTCACAAGAGGAGGAGCATTTGTTGAGGATCCAAGCAAAGGATTTAAGAGAATTGCAAAGGGTGAAAAGATAGGTAGATTGTTCACATTTGAATTACAAGACACTAGGAACATTGCTCTCTTTAACTATGGTAGTCAAACACTCAAAGAATTGGAAGTATGGCACAAACGGTTAGCACATATTGGTGAAAGATCATTAAAGCAAATTTGTAGGGACCAAAGTGTACTTGGACTCCCTAACTTGTCAAAACAACACATGATTTATAAGTCTAGTGCATGTCAATTTGGAAAGTCTCACAGGTTACCATTCATGAAGAAAGGATTTATGCATGGAGATCTCTTAGATTTTGTTCATATAGATGTATGGGGACCTAGAAAGGATGCTTCAATATCTGGATCAAGGTATTATGTCTCCTTCATTGATGATTGCAGTAGATGGACTATATTATATTTTATGGAACACAAAGATGAAGTCTTTTCATGTTTCAAAAGATATTTGGCTCTGATGGAGAATCAAACATGTAAGACATTAAAAAGGCTAAGGTCAGATGGAGGGGGAGAGTACTTCTCCCATGAATTTGACTCCTTTCTTCAAGAGAGGGGAATCAAAAGAGAGATCACTACAAGGTACACTCCTGAGAAAAATGGACTGGCAAGAAGAAGGAATAGGACAATTTTTGAAGCTACAAGGTCTATGCTAAATGAGAAGCACTTACCTAATTACTTATGGGCTAAGGTTGTATCCACAGCTACGTATTTGATTAACAGGTTACCTTCAAAATCACTTGATGGCATGACACCATATGAGTCTTGGAATGGAAGAAGACCAAGCTTGGATCATTGTAAGATTTTTGGATGTATTGCTTATGCTCATGTTCCTTCATAGGTTAGAGGCAAGATGGATCCCAAAGCAGAAAGATGTGTATTCATTAGATATGAAAACAATCAAAAGGGCTACAGATTATACAACCCAACAACCAAAGGATTCTTGGTGAGTAGAGATGTAGTATTTGATGAGAATAGTTCTTGGTATGAAGATTCATGTAGAAAGGTCAACCTACCTTATGATCTTGAAGAAGATTTTCCAAAACTTGTTAAGGATAATTCTTCTAAAGTTGAAGAGCAGGATACCCCAGAAGATGATGAAGCAACTCAATATGAAAAACTCAAAATGTGAAGTCTAAAGGTAAAGAAAAAATGCAAGAACTTGGACAAGAGGTAAACTCATCACATCATGACCTAAGAAGTTCTATGGGGGAGAAACGAAAACCAGAAAGGTATGGGTTTGATACTTCTCTAGTCACTAAATATTCAATCTATCTAGAACAAGACATAAATCAAGAGGAACCTTCAACATTTGAGGAAGCAAAGAAGAAATCAGAATGGAAGCATGCAATGGAAGAAGAAATTGAATCTCTTGAGGAGAATAACACTTGGGAGTTGGTTCATTAACAGGTATAAGGCAAGGCTTCTAGCAAAACCTTTGCACAAACTCAAGGAATTGATTATGAGGAGACCTTCTCTCCTGTGGCAAAGATGCCTACTATTAGGGTTTTGCTTTGTATTGCCTCTTCCAAGAATTGGAGGATACTTCAATTGGATGTAAAAAATGCATTTCTTAATGGATGCATAATAGAAGAGGTATATATGGCACAACCACCTGATTATATATCACGCTGTCTCATTCTTGCAGGACAAAGGATTTCAGCCTAGCAAGGCAAATCCATCACTATTCATAAAAAGGAGTAATTTTGAAGTCATCTATTTGTGTGTGTATGTAGATGATATTATACTTACAGGAAATGATATAGATGGCATGAAGAGAATCAAAGAAAAGATGAGAGAAGAATTCAAGATACGTGATTTGGGTTCACTTACCTACTTCCTAGGATTGGAAGTTGTCTACAAAAATCATGGTTTGTTTCTCACTCAAAGAAAGTACATTAAAGACATGTTGGCAAAAATTCAAGATGCAAGATTGTAGGATTGCAAGTACTCCAATGGAGGCTAATCATAAATTGAGCTCACATGAAGATGAACTCATAGAAGATGTGACAGGTTATCAAAGCCTTGTGGGTAGTTTGAACTATGCCACATTGACAAGGGTTGATATATGTTATAGTGTGAGTGTGCTAAGTCAATTTATGCACACACCCAAGAAACCCCACATGGAGGTTGCCAATAGGATACTAAGATATCTCAAAGGGACCATGAATGAGGGGTTATACTACCCTTATGTATCTGATTTAAGTTTATAATTGTTCTTTGATGCAAATTGGGTTGGTTCCAAGGAAGACAGTGTTGAGATATCAAACTCAACATGTGATGATCCAGGATGACACGTACCAGTTTTTCGTTTCTCTGACATGTATAGTGGTCATGCCAGTATATGTCAGGGATACTTCATTGAGCTTTATTAGATTTATCTACCGAGATTGATGGCATATTTGTTCCTTGCCAGCTCACTCATTCGCAGACATTAGGTTTTTCCTTATGTACTAGTCCTTATGTATTGCACTTATTGTATTCTTGTTTTAGGTCATTCTTGTACATTCCTTTTTATGTAATAGAAGAAGAAGAAGAAGAAGAAGAAGATCATTCTTCCTTGCCTCAATCTATGTGTGTGCTTCTTCTTGAAAGTGAGAGTGTGTGTGTGAGCTCTCTTCCTTATCTCCTTCCTCGTGACATGGTATCAGAGCCAGCATGGATGTAGAGAGCTCGTGGAGAAGGAGACGGTGAAGACTACACGGCAAGGCATGGAGAAAACGCGATTTCACAAACGGCCTCCATTTGCTACGAAAATCGGTTTGAAGGTAGAAGACCTCAAAATATTTTCGCGAGTTATCCCTTTAGGGTCACTCGTTTTTGTCAAATCGAAGTTTGAGAGCCATCTCGACCTCCATTTCGAGCCCGCAAGGTGGGGCCCATAGAAAAACCAGGTCAGTTTCAGAAACTGTAACTTGTGGTATGTTTGGCAACACTCATATATTCCAGATCCCGAATTTCAAGCGATTCCGTGTACTGTTGATACACGAAAACTGTGTTTTTTTGAGATCGAACTGTCACATCATAGTGCGATAGTGTTCAAGGAGAAGTGCTGCTTGTAGTGTTTTGCAGTGTTGTGAATTGCTGCAGGAATGGCAAATGCAGATGGAATGAGTCAGCTTATGAGCGATAAGCTAGACAAGAACAACTTCCACGCTTGGAGATTCAGAATGACGAATTTCCTGATGGGAAAAGGCTACTGGAAGTACATCGAAGGAGAGAATGAAAATGCTCCACAGTTATCAGCAAGGAATCGGACTGCAGATCAGGTAAGAGCATATGAGGAATGGAATCAAGGACCACGAAAGGTAATGTACTAGCTATCTGTTAGCATAGAGAATGGCATGATTGGACACATACAAGATGCCAAGACTCCAAAAGAGGCTTGGAACAGTTTGGTCACATTGTATGAGACTAATACAAAGGCACGAAAATTGCAACTCAAGAACGAGATGCATACATTGGAGAAGAAGAGCATGTCAGTAAGTGAGTACACCTTGAAAATCAAAAGCATATGTGAGTCACTTGCATCTATTGGTGTGAATGTAGATGATGATGATAAGGTGGAAGTGTGTCTTTGTGGTTTAGGAGTTGCATATAAGTAGTTCAGAACTTCTATACAGACCAGGGAAAATATTCCAAATTTTGCTGATCTGGTATCTATGCTAATTATTGAAGAAAAGAATCTTGGTGAGGATTCAAACTCCCAAGGAAAATCTAATTCTGAGCAGGTATTCTACTCTGGTAGAGGAAGAGGCAGAGGTAGAGGTTTTGGTAGTGGAAGAGGAAACAGTAACCAAGACCAAGGTCAACAACAGAATCATGCAGGAGGAAGAGGACAGTTTCGAGGCAGGGGGAGCCAAAGTGATCGTAGAAATTTCCAAAGAAATGATTCAGGTAATGATAGTAAAGGATGCTAGAATTGTGGTAAACTTGGATACTTTGAACGTGATTGCAGGTTGAAGAATCAAAATAACAGAAGGCAGCAAAACAACTATGCATCCATCTGAGAAGCTTTTCATGGTTCAACATCACATGATGAATACGATGTCTGTTGGTGTTTCAAAATCAAATGATAATGTCTGGTATGTTAATTCAGGTGCTTCAAATCACATGACCAGTCATGTAGAATGGTTTAGTACTTTGCAGAAATTGCCAGTTCCTAGATATGTTGAAACAGGTGATGACACATCACATCCTATTGAGCATACAGGAAACATAGCATTATCTATGGAGGACAGGAAGGTAAAACATCTTGCTGATGTGCTGCATGTTCCAAATATAACAAAGAATCTGGTTTCTGTTGGACAAATGGTTGACCAAGGATTACAAGTCAGGTTCAATGTTGATGGATTATATGTAGAGGAGTACAAGCAGGATGGACGATTGGTAGCCAAAGGAAACAAAGTGGGTAGGATTTTCACCTTAAATGTGAAGATTCCTGAAATGAATGCAGCCATGTTTGCAAAAGGTGCAGGAGTTATTGCAGATATAGAGATGTGGCACAAACAGATTGGACATGCAAACTTGCAAAGGCTGAAATTGATGCAGTCAAAGGAGATTGTCCATGGACTACCAAATTTCAAAGTTGCATAAATGCAAAAGGTATGTGCAGCATGTCAATTTGGTAAACAGTCAAGATCATCGTTTCCACATGACAAGCATGTTAGTGAGAATGTGCTAGAAATAGTACATATAGATGTTTGGGGTCCTGCAAAGACCACATCTATGGGCGGTTGCAGATTTTATGTCACTTTCATTGATGACCATACATGAAAAGTATGTTTATATTTCATGAAAGAGAAGAGTGAGGTGTTCACTCACTTCCAAAATTTTAAGTCTATGGTGGAAAAGCAGACAGGAAAGTATATTCAGACATTAAGATCTGATGGAGGAGGTGAATACATGTCAAATGAGTTCAGCAGTTTTTGAAAAAATCATGGAATTCGGCATCAGTTTTCATGCAAGTACACACCACAGCAAAATGGCATTGCTGAATGCAAAATTAGATAGATTGCAAAAATAGCAAGAGCCTTGATGGATGAGAAGAATATGCCTCATTGTTATTGGGCAGAAGCTGTGCATACTGTTGTATACATCATGAATAGAACTCCGACTACTGTTGTACATCAAGTTACACTTGAAGAGAAGTTTACAGGTAAAAAGCCAAACTTATCACATCTGAAAGTTTTTGGCTGTATTGCATATGTACATGTTCCAGATGAATTGAGGACGAAGCTTGATCCAAAAGCAGAAAAGTGTGTCTTCATTGGATACTCCCTTGAGCAAAAGGGATATAAATGTTATAACCCATTCACACGATAGGTGAAGGTGAGCAGAGATGTGGTATTTGATATCAAGCTTCTATGCAGATGCCAAAGAAGGACTGAATCTTGAACCAAATGACAAAGGAAATGCTCAAAAATCAAGTGCAAAATCTCAAGTTTTGAGTGGACCGAATGCATCACCAAGCAATAGTTCCAACTCAAATCCATGGAGTGGAAGATTGCGTGGAAATTTTAGTCCAGCAAATTCATCAAATACATCCAAGAAAGTTAAAGAAAAGCTTTCTACTGGTCATAAAACATGTGCAAGTTTTGAAGATGTTGATGGAGATTCAAGCGGTTCAGAAAAGAGTCTTGTGAGGAACTTGGATTGCCCTCTGTGAAGACTCCAAGAGTAAGAAGGGCACATGCAGATGATACAAGGAGAAGTGACCCAGGACCAAGAAGATCTGGGAGGATGCGTAATTCAGTGCAACGATTGACATATGATAGTTACATGGCTCGCCATTGTGCCTACATGACAAAGGTAATACAAGATGTTGAACCTTCTTGTTTTGAAGATGCAATTGGTAATACATATTGGGAAAAAGCTATGGATGAGGAGATGGCTGCACTCTATGGAAATGATACATGGAAGCTGGTTCCATTGCCATAAGGAAAGAAATCGATAGGCTGCAAATGGGTTTACAAGGTAAAGCATAAGGTTGATGGTAGCATAAGCAGGTATAAAGCACGATTGGTAGCTAAAGGATATGCACAGACATATGGCATTGATTATGAGGAAACATTCAGCCCTGTAGCTAAAATGTCTACTATCAGAACACTTGTTGCATTAGCTATAGCGAAAGGATGGACTTTGCATCAGATGGATGTGAAGAATGCTTTCTTACATGGTGAGTTACAGGAAGAAGTATATATGGACCAGCCACAAGGATATGAAGATTCAAAGCATCCAGGATATGTTTGCAGGTTGCAAAAGGCTTTGTATGGGCTGAAGCAAGCTCCTCGTGCATGGCATGCAAGGATTGCTGATTACTTAACCACTATTGGGTTTTCTATGTGTAATGCAGATCACTCACTATATGCAAGGAAGGCTGATGATGGCATCACTATTGTGGCTATTTATGTTGATGATCTGATAGTAGGTGGTGATAATGAAGGAAGCATCAAAGAGGTAAAGCAACTTCTTATGCAAGAATTTGATATGAAGGATCTTGGTGTGCTGTGCTATTTCTTGGGCATTGAGTTTATACATACAAAAACAGGTATATGGATGTCACAAAGGCAATATGCCTTGAATATGCTGCAAAAGTATGGTATGGCAGGCTGTAAGACAATTTCTATGCCATTAGATCAGATTTGAAGTTGGATACTACATCAGGTGAAGCATTGGAAAATGCTACTATGTATAGGAAAATTGTGGGAAGTCTTATATATCTCACAATTACAAGGCCTGATCTAAGCTATACTGTTGGACTTGAAAGTCAATTTATGCAAGTTCCCAAGAAGCCACATTTGGATGCTCTGAGGCACACTCTACGTTATGTGCGTGCTACTTTGGATTATGCATTGTTTTATGAGGCTGGTGTAGATTTGCAGGTTTATGGATACACTGATGCAAATTGGGCTGGTAGCATTCCAGATAGAAGATCCACTAGTGGTTTTCTATTCTCACTTGGGAGTGAAGTTGTTACATGGAGCAGCAAGAAGCAACCCACTGTTGCTTTGTCGAGTACACATGCTGAGTGTAGAGGTGCTGCAATGGAAGCATGTGAGGCATCATGGCTAGAAATGCTACTTGCAGATTTAGGTGTGGAAGTGCAAAAGCCTATCACTATCTATTGTGATAATCTTAGCAGCATACAGTTAGCACGGAACCCTGTTTTTCATGCAAGAACAAAGGATATCGAGGTGCATTATCACTTCATCATAGAGAAGGTATTAGTAGGTGATATTGATCTTGTTTATGTGAGAACAGATGAGCAGGTTGCTGATATTTTCACAAAAGCACTTGGAGCTAAAAAGTTGAAGATGTTTTGGGAGATGCTTGGATTACAGGATATGGCATTGAGCTTGAGGGGGATTGTTGAGATATCAAGCTCAACATGTGATGATCCACGATGACACGTACCAGTTTTTCGTTTCTCTGACATGTATAGTGGTCACGCCAATATATGTCAGGGATACTTCATTGAGCTTTATTAGATTGTCTACCGAGAGTGATGGCATATTTGTTCCTTGCCAGCTCACTCATTCGTGGACATTAAGTTTTTCCTTATGTACTAGTCCTTATATATTGCACTTATTGTATTCTTGTTTTAGGTCATTCTTGTACATTCCTTTTTATGTAATAGAAGAAGAAGAAGAAGAAGATCATTCTTCCTTGCATCAATCTGTGTGTGTGCTTCTTCTTGAAAGTGAGAGTGTGTGTGTGAGCTCTCTTCCTTATCTCCTTCCTTGTGACAGACAGGAGGAGCACCTTAGGATATCTTACCTTTGTAGGTTCAAAACTTGTCTCATGGTCATCCAAGAAGAAACCCACAGTTGAACTCTCTTCCACTGAAGCTGAATACAGAGGTGTTGCCATAGCTACTCAAGAAGCAATGTGGATCAAGACACTATTCACAGATCTTGGATTGGAGATTGGAACTCCAAATACTTTTTATGACAATATGAGCTCTATTCACTTGGTTGCCAATCCAATTTTTCATGCAAGGACTAAACATATTGAAGTTCATTATCACTATGTAATAGAGAAGATTGTGAGCAAGGAAATTCAATTAACTTATGTGTCCACTCATTAACAATGTGCAGATATTCTAACCAAAGCATTGGATGGTACAAAGCTTTGCAAATTAAAGGCTATGATTGGTTTGCAGGTAACAATTGCTAAAGGTGATGCAGATGGCATTGAAGATTATGATATTCTTCATGTTCCTATTCGTGCTGCGGCTCTTGTTGCACCTACTATAGAGCAAATTTGTTAAGATGGTAGAGATGCTCAGGCACATGCATTGATAGCCTTGTCTATCAAACGTGCCATTATTGCTCACATTCACTCTTGCAGAACAGCTAAGGGTGCTTGGGATACACTTACCACTATACCAAGCAAGGAATGAGGCTCATATTGCTTACCTCCAAAAACATTTGGAGAGTGAGCACATGAATGAAGGTGATTCCATGGATAGTTTTCTGACAAAGATCAAATATTTGAAGGAACTATTGATTTTTGCTAATGAAGTCTTAGCTGACAGTTCACTTGCGCAAACTATTATGAATGGTCCTCCAGATTCATATCAGAGTTTTGGTTCTACTCTTTTTTTGATGATGAAAGGCAATCCAAATGCCTTAACATTTGAGGAGCTAGTCTATGTTCTGTTGCAGGAAGATCAGTTTAGGCAAAACAGGTCCATTATGCATGTTGTAGATCAAGCTTTCTTGGCTAGTCAGAAGGGCAAAGGTAAATGGAGCTCTTCTACTAGTAAGCAGAAATTTGCTAATTCTACACAATCGAACAAGGAAGACAGAGAAGAGAAGAAAATAGAAAAAGTAGAAATTGTTTTGCAAATACTGTAAAGGAAATGATCATGTAATAAAGAGTTGTCCAAAACTGGTTCGTAAAGAGACAAGGAAGAAAGAGGTTGGAATGGTTGTTGCAAAGGCCTCTGCACCTAAAATAGAGTATGCTAATCTTGTATAGAATGAAGAATGGGTGTTTACTACTTTTTGCAGTTTTGACCCATCTTCTCTTAAACAGTTTATGCCTGTAGTAGACTCAGATGTTTGGTAGTTTGATAGTGGAGCAACCAAACATATTACCTCACAATGCAGTTTCTTCACTTCACTCCAGCTTGCACCTACAAGGAATACTCTCACATGTGCCAACAACTCCTCTTATCCTATCATGGGAGTTGGTAAGATCATTTTTTACTACTGCTAATGGTAGTTCTTTTACATTGTCGGATGCTTTATTTGTGCAAGGGATCAAGAAGAATCTGTTATCAGTTTCATCTTTAGCCAAGATTGGTTTGGTTGTTAAATTTGTTGATGATAGATGTACAGTTCATGATCTGTCAAATGGTGATGTGGTTATTTCTTCTGGCATTTTATATCATGGGCTAAATATGCTCATAGACTATGAAAAATATGTGAATGATTCGACATGTGCAGTACATGATTCTTAGGCTATGTCAGATGCAAAGCTTTGGCATGCATGCTTTGGTCATCTAAATTTTGCTAGTTTGCTGCACTTGCAGAAATCTCAAATGGTGTCCTCTTTGCCCAAACTTGAGGCACGTGGTAAACATGTATGTGAAGGCATTATTTGGGGCAAAATGTAGTGTTCCTCCTTTCCAAAAGATGGTTCAGTTCAAGCTACTCAGAAATTTCAACTTGTTCACAGTGATGTCTGTGGTTCTATGCAGACTTCTTTTGGAAATTATCCTTACTTCATGACTTTCATTGATGATTTTTCCAAGCATGCATGGGTATATCCACAAAAAGCAAAGTCCAAAGTATTTATGTGCTTCAAAAAGTTTCTGGTTTGAATGAAAATCTGTCAACATGTAAAATGGGCACCCTCCATTCTTATCGAGGAGGGGAATATATGTCTTCTAACTTTAATGCATTTTTGGTTGAACATGGGATAAAACATCAATTTACAGTGTCGTATACACCTCAATAGAATAGAGCTGAACAGAAGAACACGTCACTGATGGAGATGGTGAGGTGTATAGTCAAGATTCAAGCTTTACCACATAGTTGTGTGATAGCAAATTAGATGCACCTCTATCATATCCTCCTTGTTTAGGCTCTCATAGTGCTTCTTTTGCATCAAATTGCTATGCTATGGCTGCCTCTAGTCTCTATGATGAGAATGAGCCTGTATCATTTGATGAAGCACAAAATTCTGAAAATTGGATGGTTGTTATTCAATCAGAATATGATGTTATCATGAAGAATGGTACATGTTCTTTATGTGACTTTCCTCTTGGCAAGAAGGACATTGGCACTAAGTAGGTATACAAGCTGAAGTGTAAGCCTGATGGAATAGTTGACAAGTATAAGGTGAGGCTTGTTGCAAAGGGTTATGCTCAAGAAAGAGGAATCAATTTTGATGATGAGATGCTGCTCATTGGTCCTCATGACAAGCATATTGTTTATTTTAAGGCTCATTTTCATGCCTCATTTGAGATGTCAGATTTGGGGCATTTGCATCATTATTTGGGCATTTAGTTTATGCAAGTTGATGGTGGAATGGCTTTGTGTCAAATGAAATATATTGAGACATTATTATAGCATTTTGGCTTTGAACACTGTAAACTTATTGCCACTCCTATGGAAATAGGTTTATGATTGAGTCTTCATGATGCTGGAGATGCATTTTATGTTGTTCTCTATTAATAGGTTGTTGGATGCTTGATTTACTTATGCATTACGTGGCCAGATATTCAGTTTGTTGTCTCACAGATGAGCAGGTTTATGCATTTCCCAAGTGTCAAGCATTGGTAGGTAGTTAAGCACATTTTTCGCTACTTGAGTGGTACTCGACTACTTGGATTGTTTTATCCCAAGGGGGGATCACTACTGCGAGATTCGCATGCTTTTTTTTACTTTGATTGGGCTAGTTGCTATGACACTCATGTGTCCACCAGTGGTTCTTTGCTTCATGCTTGGTAGCTCATGTATATCTTGGTTGAGCAAGAAGAAGCCTATTGTGGCCACTTAGGCTACTTCTAGTTGTGAGGCTGAGTATAGGGTAACTTTCACACGGACTGTTGAGTATGTGTGGCTCAGATGCCTTATGGCTGATTTGGGTGTTGGTCAATCTTCAGCCACCACCAAATTCATTAATAGTTAGAGCACAATAGCAGTTGCAAAGAACCTTGTGTTCCATGCTCACACTAAGCACATTGAGGTGCATTATCATTATGTCAGGGAGAGGTTCTCTGCTGGAGAGATCAGCTTGGCATATGTGCCCATGCAGGAGAGCATTGCAGACCTTTTCACGAAGGCTCTCCTAGGGAGAAGTCTGAAGCATTTTGCAAAGATTTGGTCTTACTTCCTTTTGTGGATTGATTCCACATAGCTTGGAACTTCCTTATACATGAGTGCCAATTCCTTGTTCACCGCATCACTCCAAGGGGGGATTTGTTGATATATTTAGGTAGTGATGTTGTGAACACACTAGGACCATTGGGGCACTTTTTTCCCTCTTTAGGAGGTTTTTTTTGCCCAACTTGTATATACGCCTACTACCCTAATGGGCTACTTATCTTTGTACATTCTAGTGGTAATACATTCAGTATTTTGTGTTGTGCTCCAAGCTTCTTCTTCTTCTTCCTTGTGTTGTTCACATGATTTTGCATACCTCGAACTCCAACATTGATGTGTTGACACTTGATAGTACTCTACCCAGTGCTTCTTTCCATGTGACACCACATAGAGAATGGTTCTCTACTTATGCAACAATGTCTCTTGGTACCATGAGGCTTGGTGACTCTTACCAATGTGACGTTTTGGGGATTGGAGATGTGTTTGTGCAGCTTCTTGATGGTTCAGAATTGATTATGCCTAATGTAAGCCATGTACCTCAGTTATCATGCAGTTTGATGTTAGTTATTCAACTTGATGACCTTGGATACAAGGTAGTTTTCTATGCTTAGCCCTTCTGCATATCAAAGAGAAATATGGTGATTGCAAAAGGAAGCAAATTTGGATCACCTTATCCTTTATTTGTATCATAGAAAGAACACTTGTTAGTTGTTATTGAATAGCATATGGCTTGTATTTTGCATGGCCTTGTGGGCTACATATGTCATAGTGGAATGGAAAGTCTTTCTCATTTCGGCTGCTTACCTGTGTTATCTTTCTCTAATTTTTAATTTTCTGAGCATTATCAATATGGAAAGCAAACTAGGAATCTAGATAAGATGCACATTGACTCTTTAATTCAGCCTTTAGATCTCGTTCATACAGATGTGTGTGGTCCTATGCCCACAAGATCATTAGTTGGTTCTCTTTACTTTATCTCTTTCGTAGATGAAGTTAGTAGAAAATTCTGGGTATATCCTATCAAATCAAAGGATGAGTTATTCCCTACCTTCAAAAGATGGCTTGCTTCACTTTGACTAAAAAACAAATGAAGCTCAAGGTTTACATTCAAATAACGGGGGTGAGTATATCTCACATGAATTTCGCCTTTTATATAAGTCTAGAGGAATGTAGAGAGTCTTTACAACTCCTTATACCCAAGTACAAAATGGTATAGCTTAAAGGATGAATAGGACTATTCAGGATAGACTAGTTTCTATGTTGCATCATGCAAACATTTCACAAGGCATTTGGGCAGAAGCAATATTGATTGTAGTTCATGTGATTAACCTTTCACCTAGTACTTCCAAAGGTATGAAAGTGGCACAAGAGTTATGGAGAGGGAAGCCACAATATTATGATCATCTTTGAGTTTTTGGGTGTGAACAGTATGTTCATATAGCCAAGAATCGTAGACAAAAGTAAGAACATAAGTCAAAGAATTGCATTTTTCTTGGATATGGTCGAGAAGGTCAATTTGGATATCGCTTATGGAATCTTGAAACATTGTCAATGATCAAAAGTAGTGATGACATTTTCAATGATTCTATAATCCATAAACAACCCATTAAGGAGGTTGAAGTTAGATGAGTGGTACTTGAAGATACTAGTCCTCCAATTAGCATGCATAAAAATTATGCACATAGGGATGTTCAGGAGAATGTCCAATCATATCAGTTTGATGCAAATGTTCCTCTTCAACAACCATTGAGATGCTCTCCGACTTGAGCATTTAACATACAATGAGCCATTTCTACTACTGCCATGTTCCTGTGCTCAACAGCACCATTTTATTGAGGTGTATGAGCTGTGGTAAGTTGACTTTTCACATCATGCTCCTTACAATAGTCATTGAATTCTGTTGACAACAATTCACCTCCTCTATCTATTTTGAATTTCTTCCATTTCTTGCTTGATTCATTTTCCACATACTTATGCAATGTTTTAAATTTTTCAAAAGCATAAGCCTTCTATCGAATGAAATAAACCCACATCTTCCTACTATAACCGTCGCCTAATAGCAAAAAGTAGAAAGATCCTCCTAAAGCAGGTGTAGAAATTTTATTGTAGACATTAGCATGTAGGTCTTTCATGGAAATGCCTTTCATTGTTGCTTGCCCATCATGCAAGCTTCACAATGTTCTTTCATATCTAAAAATGCACACAAATGAGCAACCATCCCTATTCTTTGCATCTCCTTCAAAACTACAAATTCAACATGCCCAAATTGTTGACTCCACAACCTACACATCTTTATCTTCTGTAGTAGTTAAGTAACTTGACTCATGCAAATAATCACGTCCTATGCCTTTTGCTACTACATTACCTGATGAATCCATGATTTCTACACCACTCTTATTGAAGTGAACTTTGATTCCGCGATATGTTATTGTAGTAACAAATTTCTTTTAAGTGAAGGTACATAGAGAATGTTAGATAACTTCTTCTCAACACTTGAAGCAATGTTAAAAGCGATGGTTCTAGTTCCTTCAACTAGACACGTGGAGTCATTTCCCACTACTATGTTGATGGATTCCCTTAGAGGCACTAGGGAACTATACCAATCATTTTTGCTTGTCATATGTCAAGAAGCTCCACTATTTAAAATCCATGGTTCATCAACACGAGCTTGAGTGGATGAGCATACCTCTTCAATAGCTACCCATAGTTCCAGCTCTATGTTGTTTATAGATTCTTTGTTTTTCCAAGATAATTCCATAGTCCCATTTCGTTCATCATCTTACGTCTTTCTGCAATCCTTGATGGCATTTCCTTTCTCTTCACAATAAAAGGAAATTCCCATGAAGTTTTTCTTATTTGGCTTCTTCTTTGATCCATCACAAGAGACTTTTCCTTTTGCATTGGTTGAGAATGCAACATCACTTGTACCTTGTTGATTCTTCAATGATATCTCTTCTAAGAGCATAGCACAAAACTTTTCAAATGTAAGGGGAATCGGTTTTACCCAAGTGTTAAGAGATGTTACTAATCCATCATATTTTGCTGGAAGAATACGCACACATCTTTGATCCAGCTCTTTCGATGTTATAAGAACACCAATTATAGCCAATTGATCTTGTAGATGTTTTATCAATTTGATAAAATCATTAACCTTTTTGAAATTAGAATGCTTTTCATTTGCCAACTAATTTTCTAGATTTTGTATCCTAGTGTGGTTCTTGGTCTCATACTGATGAGCCAATATGCCCCAAGCCTCATGTTTTTTAATAGTATGTTGAACTACAGTAAGCATAGGATCACTTACACTAGTGACAATTTCACATAATGCATCACCGTTCCACCTCTTCCAAGATCATAGAAGATCTGGGTCTGGCTGAATCATCACTCTTGAATTTGCTAGATCTTCAACTGGTATAAGCTCTAGATCCAATCCCATCGGTCCCATGACAGTGTCAAGTTATTTGTAGGAGTCCAAAATTGCAAAAATTTTGAACTTCTAGAGCATATAGTTGGTTCCATCCGGCTTCCCTTCAATGAATGCAAGTGAACACATTCGAATAGGTGCAGCATTAATATTAATTAGAGCACCAAGACCAGTCTTTGACGATGAATCCATTACATAATCACTTGAATAATCTAATGATATTCTAGTTTGCTAGTAGGTTGAAATAGTGATACTTCTCAAGCTATTCGAATCTTATGGCTCTAATACCATGTAAGACAATAGTTACACAACATAACACAAGAGTAGTAGTAGAGAAGATAATAGATATAGTAGAATCTCAACAATTTTCCACTAATATCAAGTACAAAGATGATGGCATTGTCCACTTGTGTGCTCTCAAGGTAGAGCTTAAATGGTGATCTAGACAACTCTAGATAGGAAGTTACAAGGTAGAGGTATGCTAGCTCGATTAGATATGTGGGGTAGTGTAGAGATCATATATATATATATATATATATATATATATATATATATATATATATATATATATATATATATATATATATATATATATATATATATAGGCTAATGGATGGCCTTTTCGTGGATGGCTATACATGGGTAGTAGAATGTGGGTGGCCACCATTGGCATAGTCCCATTACATGGCTTAGGTCGGTTCAACCGACCTAACAAATATAAATGATTTTTTACTTTCATAGAGAATATTCAGAATATTCCCTTCACCATCACGCTAGCGGTGCTGCCCCCATATCCCCACCAGGAGGACTACTAGCCCCCCTGGGACCCCCTAGCTAGAGGGCCTACTTGCCCCTTGGGACCCCCAACTAGGGGGCCGGTTGGCCCCCTTGGATCCCCAAATTGGAGCTTCTCAAAGCTGCCTCAAACCCCACAATTGGGGACCCTTGTAACTCCCTTTCCTTATAATAACTTACATGGTCCAATTTGACCTTCATCCAACATGCAAGTTCGGATTCCCATCAGTTGAGTAATGCACACTTGGCTTCTCCTCATAATGGGGGCCTCACAAAATGTACATTTGTACATACAATCATGAGGGGTAGACATTGATCATATACTGATAGGGAAACCATTTGTTGGAGGGGTGGGCCTCAATAACAATTAACACACATTTATAGGATCTTCCAACACATGAGCCTTAGCATACACACCTTAAGACTCAAAAGAAAGATCAATGAGAGATAGAGAGAGAATATACGAGATTTTCAAAGTGTACCACAAGATAGAATTTTCAAAATGGGAACTAGATACAAGAAATTGTGTGGCTAAGAGGTATGAAGAGTGTGTGTGTGTGTGTGTGTGAATATGGATAATATGAACAATTTAGAGATGTTTTACAGCAAACCCGAATTCTTATTATCTCTAAACCAGAAACTAGTGAATGAATAAGTAGAAACAGATGTAGAATTGTTAGGCACAGTACATTGGCTGATACAAACTCCTCCAGATATTTCCAGATGTAGAGCACACCTCCTCCAAGAGTGTAGAAGCACCTCCTCTAAAAGAGTACCTCCTTGATCTCCTCCTATAACTCCAAGAGTAGCTTGAGAAGATACTTGAACTATGATCCTAAGCCTCCTTATATAGGAATTATGGCTTTTGAATAAAGCATGCACTAAAAGCACACAATATCAATAGCAATTGCATGAAAAGAAATCTACAAAAATGAAAAACTTTTGTCTGTGAATGCTCGATATTTCACGAGAAAAATAACACTAAAAAATGTCTGCCATTGTGTTGCACCAAAAAAACACTTAGTCTTCTTTTTCCAAATTTTTGTTGTTCCATCATCCGTGGGTTTTGAACCCAAGTGGGTTGGTTGAGAGTAAGTTGCTTTATTGAAGGTGCCCAACATGTTTCTTGTGAAGAGTTGTACAGAGAAATCATCACATACTTCAGCTACTAAGGATTTTGGACCATTGTTGGACATTGTCTCCAACAATCCCTCCTTCAATGTCATAATGGTACAAGGTTTTATAACCTGCAAAATTTCCTATGATTCTGCAAATATATCTCTTAATTGATTTCCACTGAATCTTAACTGATTGTGCATAAACCTTGATACTTGAGAAACTTCAAATTGAATGTCTAGATGTGTATTAGATAGGTAGATCAAGCAACCTATTGCTTGATCATATAATGTAGCAAGTGGTTATGAATATGCTTTCGACTCTAATGTGACATTGACATCCATAAGTATCTACATAGGCTTGGAATCTGACATCTCAAACTTTTCCAATAATTTCTCAATGTATTTCTGTTGTGTTATGTAGATACACTCATCTCTGTACCTGAACTCAATCCCAAGATAATAATGCAAAATACCTGAGTCATTTACATCAAATGTGCTTAATTTGTGCTTTAAAATACTGAGGTTCTAAATCCTTAGGACTTTTCATGATCATATCATCAACATATATGATAATACTAATCAAAACATCCTTTCTAGATTTAACATAAAGAGTGGGAGATGCATTCGAGTTTTCAAAATCAATAGATAGAAGATAGTCATGTATCTTCTCATACCAAGCTCTTGGTGCTTGCTTTAGTCCATACAAAGCTTTGATAAGCTTGCATACTAAATTCTCTTTATCTATATCTTCAAAATCTTCTAGCTACTAAACATAAACATCTTCATGTAGATCATCATTAAGAAATGCAGTTCGATATCTAACTAATATACTTTCCAATCAAAGAATGCAGCTAAAGAAAGCTTTTCCATGACTAGTGTCATTCTAGAAGTAGGTGTGAAAGTCTCATCTAGTCAATACCTTTCTTTTGTGCATAACCTTTGACAACTAATCTTGTTTTATACATGTCTAGCATTTCTTGTGAAATGTTCTATAGAGAACTCATTGCATACTTTAGCTACTGAGGATTTTGGACCATTGTTGGACATTGTCTCCAACACCATTGAATGGTGTTATGATGAGTTTTAAAACTTCTTAGATTTTTTGAATTTTTGGGCCTAGATTGATTACGAGATTCCTTTCTCTCTCTAGAGGCAAAACTTAAACATAGGGAAATCTTGTCCCCTCTTCCCCCTTCAACTTAGTATTGCAAATTTTTGAGTTTGGAGTAATGATGTCCTAACAATACTACATGGGCTTGTAGTATGCTTTTGTATTCTTCTTTCTCCACACAACAATATAACACACACACCTTATCCTTTGTTTTTTTCATATAAAAAAATGGAATTTCAGCTCTTGATGTTTTATTGTAAATGCTTCTTGCTAGAAACTTATATCTTTGTGATCATGTGATCTCTTCTTCCCATGTCTTCATGTTCTTATTAATGTGTCCAAAAGTTAGGAATGGGATAATAGCCTTAACCCAATTAGGAACTACTTTTAGGTTGAATACCTAGGCATCTAGAAGTTTGTCATACACTCCTTGTGGCAATTCGCCTGAGGTGAGTCTTGAAAGGTGATTCACCCTAAGGTGGATCTTACCTTTCCTAACAACTACTTCAAAATAATATTCCATTAGTAAGAGAAAACATATTACTAAAGATCTTGTAGTGCAAGGCTTGTTGACCAAACATAGTAGTGCTTTATGATCCATGAAAAACGTGAACTTCTTGGCCAAAAGATAGTGTCTAAATTTTTTAACATCATACACCGTTCCTAATCCTTCTCGTTAAATTTTTGTGTAATTCCTTTTTGCCACATTCAATTGTTCACTAGCATAAACTATGGATAAATCTAAATTTCCTTCTCTAGTTGTTTGTGCTAGCACACATCCAACTGCAAAATTGGATGCATCAACATGAACATGAAATGGCTTATTTTGGTTTGGTGTCATCAATATCGATATGAAGCACAAATGTCTTTTTACCTCCATGAAGATTTTTTGACAATTTGTCATTACACTCAAAATTTGTCAAGAGTTTTTAATGAGGTTTTTCTATGATCGCATACATGTGGATAAATCTTCTATAATATCCACAATGGCCTATAACGGATTGTACTTCCTTTACCATTCTAGGTCATGGTAATTCTACTATGGCTCTTGCCTTATCCTCATCTGTTGATATCCCAAGACGAGGAATGGCACATGCGTTGAGCTTATCGGAAGGCTCTGAGAAGTTTTGTCAGAGACACACCACACCTGCAAGCTAAAGGATGGAGAAAATTCTCTCTCTCTCTCTCTCTCTCTCTCTCTCTTCATGAGAGATGGCACAACTCTTTCTAGTTCCTTTGTGCTATCAAGAAGAGGTAGAGTGGTTTAGGGCAGGGATTATGGCATGCTCTCTACCTCCCTCTTTTCTCTGCCAAACAGAGGATAGAGGGCAAGATTGAGATGGGCAAAAAGTATGGATGGGCAAAAAGTATGGATTATTGGCAAAAAGTATGGATGAAGACCAATTGTTGATGCACTTCTGCACAAATGTTGTTGTGATTGTTGGATTCACATGAATTGTTGTAAGTGTACATAACAACCACAAAAACCAAGCAGGCAGGAGTGATGGCAGCACTTCTTCTCTCAACTATGCACTATGTGCATAACAAGGTACAAAACATCCAAAATTCATAGAACTTCATTAATTCTTCCTCCTCTCATGCTACGGTTGGTCCATGTGCTGCTTGTAAAGATTTATGATGTTGACACTAATAGTGTTTGTTGCGCTTTGCTCATTGTACACAGATTTGTGTTGAGCTTTCTCAACCTCTGTAGATGGACGGACAATGTGGTGCCTTGAGCTCTGGTAGATTTTAATCTACTGCAACTCGAGACAGTTCAATTGATATAACAGAATACATATCACTCAATATGCACATGGCATCTATAAAGCTTGCAAAATCATATGTGACTGCCCATGAATATGGTACCATTACTGATCTTAGTTGATGGAAACAATGATTTGAAAGATTGAAGCCAACTTTAGCATGTGCATAGACTAATATTCATGGATAGGACAAAGCTACATCATATCAATATTTCCAAAATGCAAAACCATGAAGCCTTCAAAAATGCTCATAAGCACTGTACTATTGAAAGATAGATACAAGACGGACTTAAATGAGAACAACATGATCCATAATTGACTCTATAGCAGTGATTGCACAAGTGTTTATGAACACTTTAATACCTGATATCCTTGATCAACTCATAAAATGGCCAGGTTAAATGATAAAAATGGATACAAAGTAGCCCCAAAGAGGGTGGGAAGGAGGGAAAATGGGGAAATAGGATAAGATAATGGATGAAAGAAGGGATGGGAGGGTGGGAAAATGGGCAAAATGAAGCCCAACAAAAGTGTAAAATGATGGCAAAAGAGGATTCTCACAAGGAGAGCCACACCACCAAACTCGAGCACCACCACCACCAAAACAACCACCAATCACCCCACCAAGATCTCCACCTAGTGCTCTGATACCATGTAGAGAGTACATGCATAGAAGCAACATGAAAAGAAGAGTGTACTCACAAAAGAAAGAGTGTGAGAGACTCAAAGTGATTAGACCAAGAAATGGGTAAATTCACATGGATTAGAAATGAGCTTGCCAAGAGCATGGAGTAGGCTCCTCAAGCTTCTAACCAAATACAAATGGGGGAGAGGCCCTCCTTATATAGATTTGGGAGAGGCTCTCCAAAGTACATCTCATGTGGGATAATTCCATCAAAGGAGAATGAATAGAATGGTAGAAGCAAATAGCAAGGTACCCAAATAGAAAAGACAAACAATATAAAATGGAAATAAACTAGAGATGGAGTGCCTCTTGGATACAAAATGGAGATACACTCATGCAGATACAAATGTAGATTATGTAGGAGCAATCACGTCATCAACAAGCATGCATGTGCTCAATATATGTAGTAAAATGGAACTGAAAGGCTGAATTCATTGCCCAAACACATGCCAACAACACCTGCAAGTGTCTATCAACTCTGTTCTTTAGGCTCAAAAACCTATTTAGACTTGTCCCATCACAATTGAAACCTTTCAAGAAACCTGTAGATCAACTAGTGTGGTTGAAAACACAACCCCAAAACATGAACTTTCATTGTTGAAGAAGTACAAAGAACACTCTTCTTGATGTTCTTGGACCTCTGTGAAGAGAAATATGCAAGAAAATACTCCAAAATGGCTCCAAAGATCACCCCAAAAGTGCTTCAAAGATAGGCTTTCAAAGCAAAGAATGAAGCTTTGAGGCCCTAAAACTCGTTGAAGATAATGTGAACCTTATTGTTTCCCCTTCTTCAAGCACCACAAGAGTGTAGCTTAGTGGCAAGAGATTTCCATAGTTAAGCGAGCTCCAAGGGAACAACACTAGGATGGGTGAGCTCCTAGGAAGTATTGGGAACCTCCATCTTCCTTGATTGTTGAGGTCCTCCATTGCACGCAACCAACAGTGCCAACGGTTACTTCGATGACTTCGGTGACTTGGATGACAAGGTATGGCAAGGTCTATGCCTTGATCACCACCTTAGTCATAAGCCTTGGGCAGGTGCTTGCTTTGCTCACACAAAAAGAACAAAGCATTTGTGTCAAAATGCATTGGTATGATGACAATGCACCGTAGTGTGCTCTCCTTCTCGAGAGCTCCACGATGATATCCTTAGAGTAGGAAACTGAGCTCTAAGCACCACACACAGTACTCCACACAGAGGTTGTAGAATGTGCAGAAAACGTAGCATACAAGGAGTATGAACCAAGAGTTCTTAGGTGTTACAAATGCAGTCAATATAGTCTGAAGCTGACCAAGCCACTATATGTTTTATTAAAGAACATATACAAAAGTGTTTGGTGGACATTTGGCCTTTCACATGCACACTAACGGTAACACTTAAAAGATGGGGTTTTACTCATATCATAGACCGAATCAAGGTTGCCATGCTTGAATTCAGGGGTCAAGACATGTGGTGCCTTCACTTTCTTGAATACCTTGAATGTTGTTTGCATCATATCAAAGATCATTTGCATCCATGCTAGAACATCGGCCATTTTATGTAACCTAGGCAACTAGTGTCATATTTTTGCCATCATGTATGCAATGATTGGGGACCCTTGTGGTGGTGCTAAGTGCAAATAGTTCACCCAACCTTGGCACTTCTTTTCATTCTTTAATTTGATTACAAGAGTTGTCCAAGTGCACCTGCATGGCACTAGACCATAACATGGATTGTATAATATATGTAGTGGTGCTTTGGTCCAAGTCTACATCATTTCAAAATATTCTTGTAATAATTATGCTCACAAAATTGGTTGGAAGATCGTACCATGATGCACTTTTATAGAGATATTTCTTGTCACAATTTGTGGTGAAAATGTTGGTATCTTGCCTACGATACACTTTATTTTAGTATTGTACTCTACCAAGATGACAAAATATGGCATGTGTTGCATTTTTTGGTTATGATGTAGTGCCTTGGTGCGAGTTTGTGGAATAGGCAGACTTCACTATGGGCTCTTCTATGACTACTCCATGGTTTTGAATTGCACCTCAACTTGCATAGAATGTATCCTTCTAAGCTCTTAGACTTGTTTCATCGAGAATGGTCTCTGTAGCTCGAATCTCTCTTCCCTCTTTCATAATGTGGTCACTAATGGTAGGTTGGGGTTTGTACTCCTCTTCAAAGGATTGTTCAACTTGTATTTGCATTGTTTCTTCTATTTTTAGAACATCTAATGGTGAGAATTGGGGTTTATAGCCCTCTTCAAAGGATTGTTCAATTGGTATCTACATTGTTTCTTGTACACTATAGGCCAAATCATCTCATATTCCTGAATTCTTGCATTCACTTTTGTTATTTGCCTTTTGAGACTTCTCTAGTTCTTCAGATATTTCTTCTGTTATGGTGGAAGTGGGAGGTGAGATGATAGTTCTTGTCGATGATGTGCCCTCTCTAGCAACTATTAGAGCATTAAACTCCTTGGTAAGTTTTTCATGGGCATCCAAAAGATTAGTATAATCTTCTAAGATGATTTTGATACTTTTTGGTGCCATTGTCTAGAACCTTGAAGGGCTCATCGAGGCACTCGACATGTCCAAACATGCTTCAAATTTTTTTGTATTTTAAGTTTGCAGTCTTTGGTTTTCCTATTTTGTTGTGCCAAAGACCAAATCCATGGTAGACACTTGCGTGGTGCGATAGACCCTGTGTATCATGACAGACTGCTATATCATGATAGACGTCCTCTATCACCATAAACCCAAATCATGATATACCACCCTCTATCACAACAGACACCCCTCTTTTGTGATAGACACTCATCTATCGCAACAGACCACTCTATCGTGAGAGTCACAATCTGTGGTGATAAACTGACTATCAGGGCAAATTTAATTTTTGTGATTTTTGTCAAATTTAAGCATTTTTCGGTGATTTTTCAAGGGCCAATCAAGCAAATTAAGTGTGCATATGGTCTTACAAGGTCTGCAAGCATCAAAGCAAAGCTTGGGAGATCTCCCTAGGCAAAAGAGTCTATCAAAAGCATGTGAGTAGAGGTTGAAAAACTATAAATCCCCTTTGTCAATTCTAGCCTTCGTTAAGATGCATATATCTAAGAGTAGGACCTAGGGTGATGATAGAGAATCCTCCAATTCCAAGAGAATCTAAGGAATCAAGTCCAAGATTGACAAGCATTTGATAAATGTAAAAAACCTTAAGGGTAAAAGAACATATCTGGATGACTTAATATTCAAATCGATTAATGCAAGTATTCTTGATGATGGTACATTGAGACAAGATCATGATAAAGTGAATTAAGAATGAACAAGTGATTGATAATTGAACAAAAATCAACACATGTGTGTATTCTAAGGGAAAGAAAAAAGGGATTTGGGCATAATTCATGAACCTTATGTCAGGTAAGCACATAGACAAAGTGGATCGAGAAAGCCTAAGATCATCAAAATCTAGAGTCAATCATGCAGAGAGCAAAGAGAGAAAGAACACCAATGCTCAGATTCTCTACATACTTGGAGTCCGCTCCACTGCCATTTTTCTCAAAGAAAGACAGAGTGTGAGAATTCTAGATTCATCCTCCTTGGGCTCCTTCATGGCACCACTCAGAGAGGAGATCTCTGATTGATCAAAAAATTGCGGAGCCATTAGCGGTGAGAAGCATCAATTCACTCTTCAGATCGCAAGGAGCAAATGGGATTCATGCTAATGACATCACAAATGATGTAATTTGTTTAATACATTGTATGCAATTCTAGTTGCTGAGCAATTGGCCCCACAACAAAGAAATGGGCTATTTTTTATTTTGAGAATTTTTTTCTGAACCAAAAGGATCAAATTGGGTCGTCATGTCTGCATCCATATATTTTTTCTTCCCAATTTGAAGGATGCTACACCTACAATTTTTGGTTAGGTAGTGCAGGGACCATTTGTTTGTTCTTCAATTTGATATTCCACACCGTTCCATCTTCAAACCCATATGCATCTTACTTTGAGTATTTGATGTGTGACCTTAGTATACATTTATATTTTGGGCAACCATTATCACTTGTGAAAAGCGAGTGTTACATGCAAGGGTCATCACTTGGCACCATTTAGTTTTATCCTTCTGCTCTTCATGTGGATACGTTGAAACACTCATATGTAATCAACATTATCATTGTCCATGTGCAAACTTGTTATCCACAATTTCATAAGTCTCATTTGGTACCGCCAAGCACTTGCGAACTCAACATAGAAGAGAAGACCTTGTATTTTTTAAGGGTACCCACTCTTCATTTTTTGGCACTCAACTTGACATCCCTCAAAGGGTTTTATTATCATTCCAAGAATTCTTAACCCTATGAATGTTGGCACACTATTTTGGCACTAAGTGCCCCCTCCTACTTTTGTAACAAACATAATAAGAAAGACAAGTATTGTGTGTGCACCTTGGGAGGCTACTCTAAGCCCCCTAGTGTGACTTCTCTCTATGCAACGGGCTACTCTAAGCCCTCCTTTTGTGTCGACTTGTCTCGGCTTTTACAAGTGCAGGACTATTCCAAGCCCCCCTATCCAAGGTGTCTACCTTGTTTACAAGTGTAGGGCTACTCTAAGCCCCCCTACCCCTACCCCAACTCAATTTTGTGAACCAATTTTTTTGCAAGTGTGGTTACTTCATTTCAGCAGTGATAATGTCAATGATTTCAAATGCAGCATCTTCAAGTCACTTGTACTTACCCTCCTTTACACCCATCTTCATGCCAAAAGATGAAAGGCTAAATGGCACTAATTACAACCTATGGAAGGATACAATTAGGGCCTATCTCTATACAAATCTATTGTATAAGGTAGTTGAAGGCATAGAACGAAAGCCTGATAAGGATAGCGATCTAGAAGCTTGAAATATATGGAATATAAAGGACAAGCAAGCATTAGGACAGCTTCTCCTAACATGAGACGAACTGGCAAAGGGTCACATCCCTACATGTAGGACATCAAAAGAAGCTTGGGATATTCTAGCCAATTTATATGAGAATAAAACACCTTCTAAGATTTATACTCTAGAGTTCAAGTTCCACAATCTCACTATACATCCACAAGACACTATCATAAAAGTGATTGCCCAATTTGAAGATTATAAATGCAAGTTAGCACTTTGTGGATGAAAAATTTCAAGTGAAGACATGGCTATAAGATTACTTACCAAGCTTCCTAGGTCTTATGAAACATTCATGACCACTCTGTATAACAGAGGTCAAGTTCTAACTTGGGAAGAGGTTCATCGACTTTTGCTCCTCCACAACTCACGAGCAAAGTCAGCTTCTTCACAAGAGACAGCTATGAAGGCTAAAGGACCCTTCCACAAGGGCAAACATGCTAGTCATAATACTAGCAAGAAAACCAAGCAAGGCTCCACCACTTCATTGAAGAAATTTAGCTGCAATTTCTATGGAAAAATAGGGCACTCGGAAAAATTTTGCTATTAGAAGAAACATACATCGAAGCCGTCTAGTTCCAAGAACCCCTCAAAAACATCTCAACATAGGTCTCACTGTTCTAGTGAAGACCTGTTTATTTCCATAGAGGCCAATGCCCTCGTAACTTCTAGTTCTTCTCAAGAATGGATCTTTGAGAGTGGAGCAACATCGCACATGTGTAAGGATCAGGATTCTTTTCAAGAGATTGAGGACCATATTGGAGAAGTTTACCTAGGAAAAAACAAGAGCCTAACCATCGAAGGGAAAGGTAAAGTACAAATCACCAATGCCCAAGGGGAGTGCAAATCATTATTAAATGTCTTATTTGTTCCTAGCTTGTGCATGAACCTACTGTCAATTAAGGCCATCACCAATCACGATAAACAAGTGTTATTTGATAACACATCAATTAAGGTGATTGAACCTCAAACCAAAGATATCATTGCACAAGGAATTGAAGAAAAAGGACTATACAAACTCTCCTTCTTTTTATCTAAGGATTCACTTTCCAGTATGTAACATCAAAGGTATGGCCATACTTCATATTTACCAAGGATTTCCTCATCTCAGATAGTTTGAAGATTGCCCAGGATTGGGCAAGTCAATGATGTCTCCGAAGCTTGCACCCAAGGCAAGCAACATAGGGCTCCCATTCCCAAGGAGGCTTCCACAAGAGATAGGAACCCTTTAGCCCTCATCCACGTGGACCTGTGTGGAGCTATGAATACCCCTTCTCTTAGTGGTTCACTCTACTTCTTTCTCTTAGTAGATGACCACTCTCGATACATTTGGGTATATTTTTGAAGTCAAAGGCATATACTTTTTCTAAGTTTCAAGAATGGATCAACCAAGTTGAGAATGAAGCATCAAATACAATCAAGGTTATTCGATCTCATGGTGGTGGTGAATTTATCAATCATGACTTTGACAATTTGTTAAATCAAAAAGGGATAAAAAGGCAAGTTACTCAACTACACACTCCCTCCCAGAATGGAGTAGCTGAGAGAAAGATTCGAAGTGTGATGGAAATGGCAAGAACCATGCTTCACAACAAAGATTTACCCCACAAGTTTTGGGTAGAAGCAGTGCATGCTGCCATGAACATACTCAATCGAGGCTTTACTAGTGCATTGCACAACAAGACACCCTTTGAAGCTTACTATGGAAGAAAGCCTAATGTCAATTACTTTCGAGTATTTGGAAGTGAAGCATTTGTCCATGTACCAAAAGAAGATAGTAACAAGTTACAATCCAAGTCTAAGAAGCATATATTGATCGGCTACGGTGAACAATCAAAAGCATATAGACTCTATGATCTTGAAAACCACCTCGTCACAATTTCAAGAGACGTAATCTTTAATGAAGCTTCAAGACACTCAACCAAAGATCCAAATACAATTCTCAGTCCACCCATATACACTTCAGAGGGGAACACAGTCTTTTCAAAGCCCACTTCATATGCAAGTACTTCACCTCAACCTAGAAGATCACAAAGGCTCATTGAAAAATAGTAGTGAGAACAAAGTCATTATGTAAATTATGCATTGATGCATCAGATCCAGCAAATTCCAGAGCCTACCAACTACAAAGAAGCTCAAGGCCAACCTAAGTGGGAAGAAGCTATGCAAGTTGAAATGGACTTGGACCCTTGTTCCTAAGCCCACAAATCAGCAAGTCATAGGAGTTAAGTGGCTCTATAAAGTTAAGTACAAATCAGATGGCACATTAGACAAGTACAAAGCAAGACTTGTAGCCAAAGAATATAAGCAACAACATGGCATTGACTATGAAGAAACCTTTGCCCCTGTTGCAAGGTTTACCACCATAAGAATCATTCTATCACTAAGTGCACATTTCAAGTGGCCCATCTACCAACTAGATGTCAAAACTGCTTTCCTCAATGGAGATCTTCAAGAAGAACTATATGTTGATCAACTTGAAGGTTTCAAAATCAAAGGAAAGGAAGATCAAGTCTAAAAGCTTCACAAAGCACTTTATAGACTTAAGCAAGCTCCCAGGGCATGTTATGAAAAGATTCACAAGTTCTTCGAAGATAAAAGATTTCAAAGAAGCAGTGCCAATGCCAACTTATACATCTATCAGAATGAGTCCTTAGTGGCCATCATCATCCTCTATGTATATGTCTTTATCTTGATAGGCTAAGATGAAGAACACATCCAATTCATCATCACAGAGCTTCACCTTGAGTACCCTATGACAGATCTTGGACTACTTCACTACTTCTTGGGTATGAGAGTTTGGCAAACAAAAGAAGGCATATTCCTATCACAAAAGAAGTACTGCTTTGATCTTCTTTCTAGATATAACATGGATCATTGTCGCTTAGTATCTACACCACTTGATCCAAACATCAAGCTCACACTAGAGGATTCATCATCACTTGTGGATATGCATACTTATAGACAACTTGTTGGCTCATTACTCTACCTTGCCAACACTAGACCAGATATTGCCCTTGCAGTTGGTATACTCAGTCATTTTGCACATCAGCCTTGATAAACACAATGGGATGCTGCTCAAAGACTACGTCGCTACCTTGCCCTCATCGACATCATGGTCTTTGGTACAGTGGGGGCATCAAACTCATCGGATATTCAGATTCAGATTGGGCTGGTGATCTTGATTCTCGATGGTCCACTCCTAGGTACATATTCTTGCTTGGCTCAGGACCTATCTCTTGGGCAAGTAAGAAGCAGCCTATAGTTGCTCTATCATCCATCGAGGTAGAGTACCGAGCATCTAGCTTTGCAGCATGTGAGGCCATCTCGCTTCGATATTTATTACCTGACATTGGTGTTTTGCAAGTTACTCTGACATGCATCTGCATGGAGAGCAAGTGAGCCTTGGCCATCACCAAGAATCTAGTGTTCCATGCTCGAATGAAGCACATCGAGATCCAATACCATTTCATCCGCAAGAACCTCTTATCTTGAGAAGTACTCTGGAGCATTGTACCTCTCAGGAGAACCTGGCGGACATGTTCACGAAGGCTCTACCTCCAATTTCGCTTCAGTGCTTGGTGGACCTCTGCAACATTCAGTTGCTCCAAAATGGAGCTATAGAGGGGGTGTTGACGACATGATTGTTCCCACATCATCTACATTTGTATCCGCATGAGTGCATCTCCATTTTGTATCCATGAGGCACTCCATTTCCAATTTATTTCCATTTTATATTATATCTCTTTTGTATTTGGTTATCTTGTCATTTGCTTCTACCATCCCCCCATTTGTATTTGGTTAGAAGCTTGAGGAGCCTACTCCATGCTCTTGGCAAGTCCATTTCTAATCCATGTGAGTTTACCCATTTCTTGCTCTACTCACTTTGAGTCTCTCACTCTCTTTCTCTTGTGAGTACACTCTTCTTTTCATTTTGCTTTCGCACGTGTACTCTCTACAATACTATGTATGCTTCTGTGGATACTGCTTATGTACGTCCATGTGGTCATTGATATAGTACCTATGTTTTTGCATAAAGCCTTTTACATTTGATAAAGAGGGTTGTGATGAGGTTTTCTTAATGGGAGACACCCAGATGTCGGGGCCTCTTCGGTGATGTAGGTGGAGGACTTACCTAGCCTCGCCATAGGAGATGTATGATAGTTGTTCGATAAGCCTAGTTGGCTTCTTTTAGGCAACCGATTATATGCAATGGAGTCAATGATCCACTATGCAGGTAAACATGTCAGTACTTGCAATTTTATGAGATCTTGACACTTGTCATATGCTCGTTTTGCAAAGGATACTTTGGCAAAATATTTCTAAACTTTCTCGTTTTGTCAACTATACAATGGTCGATTTACTCCTTGATACACTAATTCTCACATAATCCGTTTGTTTGGTCATTACTATCCATTAATTTATTTTTTTGGGAAGACTCTATTGAATTTTTCCTAGAATCTGACACTTGGTCATCCTTTTTTGGGTCTTAGTGGTGTTTTGAACTCCTCTAGCTCCATTATCATTCTATATAGTTCTCTATCATCATGGCATCAGAGATCTCAAGCACGTCTTATGGATCAGGCTCTAATGCTTGTGTTCGACGGAGGAGCTATAACTTGCAAGGCAAAGACCATTTTGAGACTCAAAAATTTGATGGCTCAAACTTTGCTCTATGCAAGAATCCGATTAAGGATGTGCTGATTCATAAGAGGCAATGGAAGCCAATAAATTGAATCTCAAAGAAGCCTGTTGACATGGATGAAGCTGATTGGGATGAGTTAGATGAATTGGCCAGGTCTACCATTTGATTGTATATGGTTGATAATGTTTACTTTTATAGTATTGGAATGTGAAATTGTAGAGGAGCTTTGGAAGAAGTTATGCAATACATATGAAAAAGAAATGGCATTAAAAAAAACTGTATCTGATGAGAAAGTTATATAATCTTCGCATGAAGGACACAGACAATGTTGTTGCTTATCTGAATGAGTTTGATTCTATATTCTCCCACTTACAGGCTCAGGAAATGGACATGGATAATGAAATGAGAGCAGTCTTGCTGCTATGCACCTTAACATCATCATGGGATATGTTTTGCATAGCTATTAGCAATAGTGCACCTAGTGGTAAGCTGGCTTATGATGACATATGTGGAGCACTCTTGAGTGAGGAGATTCGTAGAAAATCTATGGTTGGCACTCAAAGTGAAGATGCATATAATGTTCGTGATTCTTACCAAGGAAAGAATCAACAATGTGGCAGGAGCAAGAACAAGAAAAAGAATGATCAACAAAATAAGAGTAGAAGTAAATCAAGGAAGAGGGATATTGAATGCCATTATTGTCATAAGAAAGGACATATGAAGAAAGACTCTTATGTGTTAAAGAATGCTAAAGATAAAGGGAAAATGTTGATGGGCATGTTAAATAGCTACTGGCACCATCTACTTCAACTGTGAAGATTGAAAAAATCAATGCTAGTTTTGGTGATGTTAATGTGTTGAAACCTGAACGTATTGTGCTTATTGAGGCTCTTATGGATGATTCTCTTTTCGACACATGGTTGCTAAATTCTGGTGCTTCTTTCCATGTAAACCCCCATAGAGAGTGGTTCTCTACTTATCTGGCAAAATCTCTTGGTACCCTGAGACTTGGTGATTCTTATCAGCGTGATGTTGTTGGAATTGGAGATGTGGTTGTGTAGTTCATTGATGGTTCAAAATTTACTATGCATAATGTATGCCATGTACCTTAGTTATCATGTAGTTTGATGTCAGTTGGTCAACTTGATGGCCTTGGTTACAAGATTGACTTGTATGCTCAGTCCTTTTGCAAATCAAAGGGCAATATGGTTATTGCAAAATGAATCAAAGTTGGCTAATTTTATCCTTTATTTGTATCATAGAAAGAACACTCGTTAGCTATTATTGAACATCTTATGGCTTGTATTTGGCATGGTTGTTTGGGCCATATATCTCATAGTGGAATGGAAAATCTTTCTTGTTCTAGATACTTACCTATGTTATCTTTCTCTGATTTTTCATTTTGTGAGCATTGTCAATATGAAAAGCAAACCAGAAATGTGCATAGAACACACATTCACTCTTCAATTCAGCATTTAGATCTCACTCATATAGATGTGTGTGGTCCTATGCCCACAAGGTCATTAGGTGTTCTCTTTACTTTGTCACTTTCATAGATGATGCTACCAGAAAAGTCTGGGTATATCCTATCAAATCGAAGGATGAGGTATTCCCTACTTTCAAAAAATGGCTTGCTTTAGTTGAGACTGAAAAGGGAACTAAGCTCAAAGATTTACATTCAAATAATGGGGGTGAATATACCTCACATGAATTCAACCTTTTTTGCCAGTCTAGAGGAATTTGTTAGAGACTTTACAACTCCTTAGACCCCAATAGAGAATGATGTAGCAGGATAGAGTAGTTTCTAAGCTGCATCATGCAGACCTTTCACGAGCCTTTCGGGCAGAAGCAATATTGAGTGTAGTTCATGTGATTAACCTTTCACATGGTACTATCAAAGTTCTGAAAGTGGCACAAGAGTTATGGACAGGGAAGCCACCATATTATGATCATTCGAATTTTTGGGTGTGAAGCATATGTTCATATACCCAAGAATCTTAGACAAAATTTTGACCATAAGTCAAAGAAATGCATTTTTCTTGGATATGGTCGAGAAGGAAAATTTGGATATTGTTTATGGGATCGTGAAGTAATAATGTCATTTTCAATGAGTCTAAGATGGATAAACAACCCATTAAGCAGGTTGAAGTGAGAAGAGTGGTGTTTGAGGATACTAGTCCTCCAGTTAACATGCATAAAAATGCTACACATTCTGATGAAATCAATCGGCAAATGTTCCTATTCAGCAACCATTGAGACGCTCTGCACATGTCTCACATCCACTTGAAAGATATGTTCCAGGTTTAGATCTTGTTATGCTAACACATGTTTGTGAGCCTTTTTTCTACAAAGAGGCTATGCAGACAGAGCATCATGTCAAGCGAGAGCATGCCATGAAGAGTGAATTGGATTCTATTCACAAGAATGATACTTGGGATTTAGTACCTTTGCCAAAGGGTAGGAAAGCTTTATCATCTAAATGGGTATATAGGCTAAAATTCACATCAAATAGTGCTTCTCTAAAGTATAAAGCATGACTTGTTGCAAAGGGTTTTAAGAAACAGCATGGTGCTGATTTCGAGGAAATCTTCTCTCTAGTGGTCAAGATGACTACCTTGTGAATGTTGCTTGGATTCCTTGCAATGGAGGACTTAGAGCTAGTCCAAATGTATGTGAAAACTTCTTTCTTGTATGGATATCTTACAAATGAGATCTATATGGAACAAGTAGAGTGTTATGTAGTCCCTGTCAAAGAAAGCCTAGTTTGTAAGCTCAAGAAGAGCTTATATGGACTCGAATAGTCCCCTAGACAATGGTACCAAAAGTTTGATGCTTTTATGAAGTCTCAAGGCTATTCTCAAAGCAATGAGGATCATTGTCTCTACACAAAGAGATGCTTAGATTGCAACTTGATATGCTTGATACTTTATGTTGATGATATGTTGAATGTTAGGAAGTCCTCTTATGACTTGTCAATTCTCAAAAAGAAGTTGAGCCAGACATTTGATATGAAGAATTTCGGGGATGCCAAACATATTCTTGGCATGCGCATTACTTCTGATAGGAGTAAAAGATGCATATACTTGTCTCAAAGTGAGGACATATCCAAAGTACTTCACAGGCTCAATATGCAAGGTGGAAAGGCATTGAGTACACCTTTATCCACATATGTGAAATTGAACAAGGATTATTGCCCCAAATCAGATGAGGAAAAGGAATTCATGACCAAAACTCCTTATCAATCTATTGTTGGAAGTCTCATGTATGCTATGGTAGCTATGAGATCAGACATTGCATTTTTAGTGGGAGTTGTGAGCATGTATATGTCTAATCTTGGCAAGCATCATTGGGAAGCAGTCAAGATGATTTTGAGATATCTGAGTGACACTAAGGACAAGTGTCTATGCTTAGGTAGAGGGAAAACATCGATTATTGGTTACACAAATTTTGACTATGCTGATTGTGTATAAAATCGCAAGTCTACATCAGGGTATATTTTTCATTTTTTTGGAGGTGTTATCTCTTGGAGATGTCATCGTCAAGAATGTACAGTTGTTTCCACCACATAAGCAGAGTACGTTGCAGCAAGTGAGGCATGTAAGGAAGCATTTTGGCTTTCTCATCTTGTTTGTGATATGGGTCTACCTTAGCATGTACCTTGTTTGCTCAATGATAGTCAGAGTGCCATTGCTTTGGTTAAGAATCCGGTCTATCATGCAAAGACCAAGCACATTGAGGTGAGGTATCACTTCATTAGAGATTGCTTAGCCACTGAGTTCATTTTGTAGTAATTCAATGGCGATGCACCACAGTGCGCTCACCTTCTCGAGAGCTTCATGAAGATATCCCCGGAGTAGAAAATTGAGCTCCTAAGGCCGCACATAGTACTCCGCACAAAGCCTGCAGAATAGTAGGAAAAACACAGTTCATTGGGAGCATGGAAACAGACTTCTTAGGTCTTACAAATGCGGTCAAACTTACAGTATGTGATTGACTACGCCACTATACGTTTTATTAAAGAACATATACAAAGAAGTGTCTGGTGGCCATTTGGCCTTTCACATGGACACTAACGGTAACAATCTCCCACTAAAGGCCAATATGGCCAGAGTAGCTATGGGGGAAAAATAAAGAATGATAATGAATACCTGAGTGTAAGCGTACAAACTATACCTCCCACCTAATGGGCATGTTACACAATATACAAGTGACTGTGTAAGATCAAGAATCAAGTAACCCCCATCAAGTGACAATCGTGTCGAAATCTATCCTGTGGTAGAGCTTTAGTCAAAGCATCTGCAGCATTATCTCGAGTGTGGACCTTCTCAAGAATAATACGTTCAGTGGCTAAGCAATCTCTAATGAAGTGATACCTCACCTCAATGTGCTTGGTCTTTGCATGATAGACCGGATTCTTAGCCAAAGCAATGACACTCTGACTATCACTAAGCAAGCAAGGTACATGCTGAGGTAAATCCATATCAAAAGCAAGACGAGAAAGCCACAATGCTTCCTTACATGCCTCACTTGCTGCAACATACTCTGCTTCTATGGTGGAAACAACTGTACATTCTTGAAGACGAGATCTCCAAGAGATAGCACCTCCCAACAAAGTGAAAAATGTACCCTGATGTAGACTTACAATTGTTTACACAACCAACATAGTTAGAATCTATGTAACCAATAATGGATGCTTTCCCTCTATCTAAACATAGACACTTGTCCTTAGTGCCACTCAGATATCTCAAAATCATCTTGACCGCTTTTTAATGTTTCTTGCCAGGATTAGACATATATCTGCTCAAAACTCCCACTGCCAATGCAGTGCCTGATCTCGTAGCTACCATAGCATACATGAGACTACCAATAGCAAACTTATAGGGAATTTTGGTCATGAATTCCTTTTCCTCATCTGATTTGGGGAAATCATCCTTGCCCAATTTCACATATGTGGGTCAAGGTGTACTCAATGCCTTTCCACCTTGTATATTGAACCTCTAAAGTACTTTGGATATGTACTCACTTTGAGACAAGTATATGCATCTTTTGCTCCTATCACGAGTAATGCGCATGCCAAGAATATGTTTGGCATCCCCCAAATCCTTCATATCAAATGTCTGACTCAACTTCTTTTTGAGAATTGACAAATCATAAGAGGACTTCCTAGCAATCAGCATATCATCGACATAAAGTATCAAGCATATCAAGCTGCTATCTGAGCATCTCTTTGTGTAGAGACAATGATCCTCATTGCTTTGAGAATAGCCTTGAGACTTCATGAAAGCATCAAACTTTTGGTACCATTGTCTAGGGGAATGTTTACGTCCATACAATCTTTTCTTAAGCTTACAAACTAGACTTTCCTTCCCAGGAACTACATAACCCTCTAGTTGTTCCATATAGATCTCATCTGTAAGATCTCCATGCAAGAAAATAGTTTTCACATCCATTTGGACTAGCTCTAAGTCCTCCATTGCAATGAATCCAAGCAACATGCGCAAAGTAGTCATCTTGATCACTAGAGAGAAGATTTCTTCAAAATCAGCACCATGTTGTTGCTTAAAACTCTTTGCAACAAGTCGTGCTTTATATTTTGGAAAAGCACTATCTGATGTGAATTTCATCTTATATACCCATTTACATGGTAAAGCTTTCCAACCCTTTGGCAAAGGTACTAAATCCCAAGTACCATTCTTGTGAATAGAATCCAGCTCAATCTTCATGGCACACTCCCACTTGACACGATCCTCTGTCTGCATAGCCTCTTTGTAGCAAGAAAGCTCACCGGCATCTGTTAGCATAACGAAATCTAAACCTGGAACATATCTATCAGGTGGATGTGAGACACGTGCAGAACGTCTCAATGGTTGCTGAATAGGACCATGTGTAGACTGATATGAATGGACATTCTCTTGAACATCCCTATGTGCAGCATTTTTATGCATGCTAACCGGAGGACTAGTATCCTCAAACACCACTCTTCTCACTTCAACCTCCTTAATGGGCTGTTTATGCATCTTAGACTCATTAAAAATGACATCGCTACTTCTGATCACTGATCGTGTTTCAGGATCCCATAAGCGATATCCAAATTGTCCTTCTCGACCATATCGAAGAAAAATGCATTTCTTTGACTTATGGTCCAACTTTTTTCTAAGATTCTTGGGTATATGAACATATGCTTCACACCCAACAACTCGAAGATGATCACAAAATGGTGGCTTCCCTGTCCATAACTCTTGTGCCACTTTCAGACCTTTGGCAATACTAGGTGAAAGGTTAATCACATGAACTGCAGTCAATACTACTTCTGCCCAAAAACCTTGTGAGAGGTTTGCATGATGCAACATAGAGACTACACTATCTTGAATAGTTCTATTCATCCTCTCAGCTAGACCATTCTGTATTGGGGTATAAGGAGTTGTAAACTATCTAGGAATCCCTCTAGACTGACAAAAAGGTTGAATTCATGTGAGGTATACTCACCCCCATTATCTGAATGTAAAGTCTTAACCTTAGTTCCTTTTTCAGTCTCAACTGAAGCAAGCCATTTCTAAAAGTAGGGAATACCTCATCCTTCGATTTGATAGGATATACCGAGCCTTTTCTAGTAGCATCATCTATAAAAGTGACAAAGTAAAGAGAACCACCTAAGGACCTAGCGGGCATAGGATCACACACATCTGTATGAACGAGATCTAAAGGTTGAATTGAAGATTCAATGTGCGTTCTATGCACATTTCTGGTTTGCTTTCCATATTGACAATGCTCACAAAATGAAAAGTCAAAGAAAGATAACACAGGTAAGTAGCCAGAACGAGAAAGATTTTCCATTCCACTATGACATATATGGCCCAAATGAACATGCCAAATACAAGCCATAGGTTGTTTAGTAACAGCTAACAAGTGTTCTTTTTGTGAACTGCGTGATAACTAAGGTACATGGCGTACATTATGCATAGTAAATTTTGAACCATCAATGAAATGCACAACCACATCTCCAATCCCCACAACATCACACTAGTAAGAATCACCAAGTCTCATGGTACCAAGAGACTTTGCTGCATAATTAGAGAACCATTCTCTATGTGGTGTCACATGGAAAGAAGCACCAAAATCTAGTAGCCAGGTGTGGGAAAGAGAATCAGCCGTAAGAGCCTCAATTGGCACAATACTATCAAGTGTCAACACATCAGCATTGTCGAAAATAGCATTAATTTCTACAATCTTCACAGTCGAAGTAGATGGTGCAGGTAATTGTTTAACATGCCCATCAACGTTCTGTCCTTTACCTTTAACATTCTTTAATGCATAACAATCTTTCTTCATATGTCCTTGCTTATGACAATAATGGCATTCAATATCCCTCTTCCTTGATTTACTTCTACTCTTATTCTGTTGACCATTCTTTTCCTTGTTCTTTCTCCTTCCATGTTGCTGATTCTTTCCTTGGTAAGAATCATGCACACCACTCTGAGTGCCAACCATAGATTTTCTACGAATCTCCTCACTCAAGAGTGCTCCACATATGTCATCATAGATAAGTTTACCACCAGGTGCACTATTGCTAATAGTTGTGCAAAACATGGCAGGGTGCATAATAGCAATACTCCTTTCATTTCATTATCCATATCCATTTTCTAAGCCTGTAATTGAGAGATTATAGCATCAAACTCATTTATATGAGCAGCAACACTATCTGTGTCCTTCATACAAAGGTCATATAATTTTCTCATCAGATAGACTTTATTTGATGCCGTCTCTTTTTCATATGTATTGCATAACTTCTTCCAAAGCTTCTCTGCACTTTCACAGTCTAATACTGTAAAGTAAACATTATCTATCAGGTGCAAGCGAATGGTAGACCTAGCCATTTCATCTAACTCATCCCAATCATCTTCATCCATGTCAACAGGCTTCTTTGAAATTCCATTTACTGGCTTCCATTGCCTCCTTTGAATCAGCACATCTTTAATCTGATTCTTCCATAGAGCAAAGTTTGTGCCATCAAATTTTTGGATCTCAAAATGGTCTTTGCCCTGCAATTTATAGCTCCTCCTCGAAACACTAACACTAGAATCTGATCCTCCAGATGTGCCTAAGATCTCTGATGGCATGATGGTAGAGAACTGAATAGAATGATAATGGAGCTAGAAGAGTCCAAACACCAACAAATAAGTGTATCAAGGAGTAAATCGACCAATGTATGGTTGACTAAACCAGAAATCTGGAAAAATTTTGCCAGAGTATCCTCTGCAAAATGAGCATATGACCAGTGTCAAAATATCATAAAACTGCAAGTACTGACATGTTTACCTACATAGTGAATCACTGACTCCACTGCATATAATCAGTTACCCAATAGAAGCCAACTAGGCTTATCTAGCACCTATGAACAACTATCATGCATCTCCTATGGCGAGGCTAGGTAAGTCTTCCACCTGCATCACCAAAGAGACCCCAACATCTGGGTGTCTCCCAGTTAAGAAAACCTCACCACGACCCTCTTTTTCAAACGTAAAAGGTTTTATGCAAAACGTAACCACTATATCAATGACCACATGGACATACATAAGCGGTATCCACAAAAGCGTACATGGTGTGTATGTGCTCAATATATGAAATAAAATGACACTAAAAGGCTGAATGCACAGCCCAAAAACTAGCCAAGAACACCTGCAAGTGTCTGTCAACTCTGATGTTTTAGGCCCAAAAACCTGCATAAATTTGCAGCAACTGCTCCCACCAAAACTGGAAACCTTTCGAGAGACTTGTAGTTTTACGAGTGTGGCTGAAAACATAGCCCCAAAGGTTGATATTTATTGTCGGAGAAGTACAAATAACACTCTTCTTGATGTTCTTGGACTTGTGTGAAGAGAACTACATGCAACAGTACTCCAGAATGGCTCCAAAAGACACCCAAAAATGCTTCAAAAATAGGCTTTGAAAGCAAAGAATGAAGCTTTGAGGGACCAAAATAGGTTCAAGCTAATGTCAACCTTAGTCTTTCCTTCTTCAGACACCACAAGAGTGTAGCTTAGTGGCAAGATATTGCCACGGTTAAGCGAGCTTTGGGGGGAATAGTACTGGGATGGGTGACCTCCCGGGAAGTATCGAGAACCTCTATCTTCCTTGATCATTGAGGTCCTCTCTTGTGCGTAGCCAATGGTGCCAACGGTGACTCGAATGACAAGGTATGCCAAGGTCTATGCCTTGGTCGCCGCCTTAGTCGTAAGCCTTAACAAAAGCCTTGGGAGGGGGGGGGGGGGTGCTCGCTTTGCTCGCACAAAAGGAACAAAGATTTTTGTGTCGAACTACTCTGATACCAGTGAAGTAATTCGATGGTGATGCACCACAGTGCGCTCTCCTTCTTGAGAGCTTCACGACGATATCCCCAGAGTAGAAAACTGAGCTCTTAGGGCCGCACACAGTACTCTGCACAAAGCCTGTAGAATATGCAAGAAAAACACAGTTCACAGGGAGCACGGAAACATACTTCTTAGGTCTTACAAATGCGATCGAACTTACAGTCTGTGACTGACCAGGCCACTATATGTTTTATTAAAGAACATATACAAAGAAGTGTTCGGTGGCCATTTGGCCTTTCACATGGACACTAACGGTAACACATTATTAATGAGAAGGTTCGTACTCAAGATAATGTTGCAGATGCTTTGACTTAAGCTCTTCCATAGGATAGATTTTGACACTGTTATCACTTGATGAGGTTACTTGATTCATGATCTTACACAGTCACTTGTATACTGTCTAACATGCCCATCAGGTGGGAGGTATAGTTTTCAAACCCTGCACATGTTTTACTACCATCAGAAAGCTTTTCTTTACCTTTCTTGGGTTTATTTGATGAATTTGCTGGACTGAGATTTCCACACAATCTTCCACTCCATGGATTTGAATTGGAACTATTGCTTGGTGATGCATCCAGTCCACTCAAAACTTGAGATTCTGCACTTGATTTTTCATCATTTTCTTTGTCACTTGGTTCAATATTCAATCCTTCTTTGGCATTTACATAGAATCTTGACATTTCATCAAATACCACATCTCTACTTACCTTCACCTGTCTTGTGAGTGGATTATAACATTTATACCCCTTTTTGCTCAAGGGAGTACCCAATGAAGATACATTTTTCTGTTTTTGGATCAAGCTTTGTCCTCAACTCACTTGGAACATGTACATATGCAATACAACCAAATAATTTCATATGTGATAAGTTTGGATTTTTACCTATAAACTTCTCTTCAGGTGTAACTTGATGTACAACAACAGTCGGAGTTCTGTTCATGATGTATACAATAGTATGCACAACTTTTGCCCAATAACAATGAGGCATATTCTTCTCAACCATCAAAGCTCTTACTATTTCTGCAATATGTCTATTTTTGCATTCAACAATGCCATTCTATTGTGGTGTGTACCTGCATGAAAACTGATGTTGAATTCCATGATTTTTAAGAAAGTTGTTGAACTCATTTGACATGTATTCACCTCCTTCATCAGACCTTAATGTCTAAATATACTTCCCTGTCTATTTTTCCACCATGGCCTTAAAATTATGGAAGTGAATGAACACCTCATTCTTCTCTTTCATGAAATATACCCATACTTTCCGTGTATGGTCATCAATGAAAGTGAGATAAAACCTGCAACCACCCATAGATGTGGTCTTTGTAGGACACCAAACATCTATGTGTACTATTTCTAGCATGTTCTCACTAAGATGCTTATCATGTGGAAATGATGCTCTTGACTGTTTTCACTACAAGGAATATGGGCGCAATCCAACTGAGATCACCTTATATGTTAAGCATGCAAATGATGTGCTTCTGATCATTGTTGTCTATGTTGATGACATGCTCATTAGTCCTAATGAGAAGCATATTGCTAATTTTAAGGCTGATTTGCATGCCTCATTTGAGATGTCAAATTTGGGCGTTTGCATCATTATTTGGGCATTCAATTTATGCAAGTTGATGGCAGAATAGCTTCATATCAAACAAAATATATTAACATTCACATAGAGTGATTGCCGAATCTATCATCTTTTTGTTGTATTGCTAGTAGTAAAGTCATGCAAATGACTTTCCAACAAAAACTATAGGTATTTGTTGGTTGAGCTTTGGCCTCTTGAGGCAGAGGTCCAGGGTTCATGTCCCGGGCTGGACATGTTATGGCTTAGGCCAGTTGAAACCAGTTGTAACCATGTTACCTTCAGTTGTAACCATGTCTCCTTGTCTAACCCCTGCTTTGTAGGATACGGGGGGTCCAGCAGGTACTATGCCCATTCACTTGTACAATTGTAATTTCAAAGTTAAAGTCCGGGGGAGTAGGCTTCGGCTGAACCTCCATTTAAAAAAAACTATAGGTATTTTTTATGAGTTGGGTACTCAAAAACATGAGCAAGTTGACATATGCTATTTTCTCCTTCCCTCCTAGCTGAAAGCATAGTCATTCCTATGGCTCAATGGTTGAAAAGAACGATCACTATCTTCCTATTGTACATATACTGTAACATCGAAATCCAACGCTATGGATTTCACGTAATCATATAAATTAAAATTATTCATCCTTTCCGCTAGTTCATATGGACCTTCTTGCTCATTCTCTTGTACCATCAAAAGGAAATTAAAACTGGTTGTACTAGGGACCAACTTAGTCACCTTATATCTAGGATGGCCCGTATGGTAACATACACATGCATTAAGTCTACTGATATGCAAAACCAAACACAGAATATACATTTAAATGTGTGTGTGGCATGCATGATCTTGTGTGTAAATATGTGTAGGTATGCGTGCACGGATATGTATTGTGAGTATGCATGCATGTGTATGTAACGTGTGCATGTTGTCATTTAATAATGAAAGATGCATGGATGCTGAAAAATTTGTGTGTATATGCATGCATAAGGATGCATATGATTATGTTTGTATGCACACATATAGGCATGCAAATGTATATGTGCATGTATATATACATAACTATATATATGTATCGATACATGTATGCATGTATGAATCTACTGATGCATGCATCTCTATAGTTCTCTCTCTCTTTCTCTCTCTTTGCATGCAATTGTATATGTGCATGTATATACACATAAGTATATATATGTATGGATACATGTATGTATGTATGTATGTATGAATCTATTGATGCATGCATCTCTATCGTTCTCAACCAACAAACCAAAGATGATTGCTTGTATGGAACCAACAAACCAAAGATGATTGAAAAGAGTTGGAAAGAGTGGATTAAAAAAATCAACGGAAGGGAAAGAGACTATTAAAAATAGGGACACATGGTTACCGAACAACCTCTCCTTACATGGGTATTCATACCCCTTCAACTTCCTTCAATCATATGATCTTTCCCTTACCCATCCTTTCAACTACCTAATTTGAAGGTTCAAAAGATATGTATGAAGGGCAAGACAAGGTATACGGTAATGAGCTTACACAATGGAAATATTAGAGAATATTCGTTTATGACAATGCAATGCATTTTTCATAATGCTCACCAACTCTTTCAAGTAGAGAAGTGGAGCCATGAAAAGAGTGAAGTGCCCTGAGAAAAGTGAACTAACCATTATGCAAAGCAAAAAGGCTGAAGATGCCAACAGGAGAGAATCCAGTATTATACCTTCCTTCTCAAGCCACCTTTTCCATTTCCTAATGATTTTGAAGTTAGCCCATTATCACACCTTCTTCTAAAGCCATCATTTCCATTTTTTAAGAATTTCTGAAGTTACAATGCTATCACATGGTTAGATGATCTTAACTCGTGTTAAGTTAAAGCTTACGATACAGAGCTCGAACTCGGGTTCCCAGATTTCGATCTGTGCGTGCTGGCACTGAACGTATTAGTGCATCACCTCACTCTTTATGGCAGTTATCACATGCCGATTCTTCATTGATGCAGTGCAGCTATAAGTGTGGTACATTGCCGCTGGCACTACTTTTGATAGCTCTCTGCTTCATGCAATGGATGATTTCGCTAATATTCTACAGCGTGATTATGGGCTCAAGCCCCAAGGGAAGATGGCGCCCATGTCGAATGCAAAAGCAGTCTCTGCTGCGACATCAAGGACGCCTCCCGCGCAGAATCCCAGAAATGTCTTGAATCGCACAAGTTCGGGACCCGTCATGGCTGGCGATGATCCATTTTCGGGTCTAGGTGGATCTTCTTCTTCTGGCAGGCATAATACATTCAGTGGATGCGACCCTCTTTACGATGATCTTTTTGGAGCTCCTCCTCCGGCGGCTTCTTCGGCAAATGACGTTCTTGAAGATATGTTCAGGTCGAAAATGCAAAGGCCTGTGTCCGTGTCACCGTCCTCTTTCCCTGCATTCGATAAGCCCGTCTATGATGACGATATATTCGGAGGAATGCCAGGCGTCCGCAGTGCAGATTCTGCTTTCGAAGACATTTTCAATGGCAGCTCTTCGGTTGCATCAGCTGCGCCTTCCAAGGCCCCTGAAACGTACGACGATCTTTTAGGTGGTTTTAACACGAGTGATGCTTGTAAAGTGAGCAGCATCAAGCCTCAACCTGCTTATGGTGCAGGGACATCAACTCTGGGAGAAGCTGTGCTAGATGAGTTGCTTCCTGGGTTTGGGGCTACAGAACATGATAAGCCTAAGTAGGTACTCTAATTTCTGTTTAGTGCCTTCAAAAGCTGATAAATTACGTGCCTGGTGTTCGTGGCCTTTGGGTCTCATACTATAATTTTTATATTACCTGCTTGGTGTTCGTGGCCTTTGGGTCTCATACTATATTCTTTATATCTGTTTGTATTCAAGAGTGAGCAAGTTTTCAATAAGTTCGGTGACCCAGAACACGCCACTCTTAGTTAGGTAGACTGATACTTACATGAGGACATTTTTGGAGTCATGCTTTATGTTATCCATAGGGTTGTGGACTCCCCAATTTCACATTTCACTCTAAGCATTTCACATGAAGACAATATGATCTTTGTGTTCTGAATCCTGATCATCCTTTTTGTAAGAGATCCATGCACGTGTACATGTACACATACATATTCACAAACATGTACATACACACACTCAAACACACACACACACATACTGTATAATGTACCTATACATACACACATATATGCACACACACTCATGAGTATGTATGATGCACACGTGTAAGCATATACTCATGCCACATGGTTATTGTTGGACAAATTGATGGTTGGATTCCTTGCTGGACTTTTCCATACTTATTCCATACTTGTTTTAGATTTCATGTCTGAATCCTACATGGGAATTGAATTTCTTTTGTAGTATTTTATCTCAAATATGGACAAAAAAGGCCTGATGTTTATCTTTATAATATTTTACAACTGGATTTTTTATGATGTGACATTTAGACAGCTAGCATGTCCTAGGATACTTCATGATGAATAGTATGTTCTATTTTTTTTATTTTTTTATTTTTTTATTTTTTTATTTTTTTATTTTTTTATTTTTTTATTTTTTTATTTTTTTACTTTTTTATTTTTTTATTTTTTTATATATGGGTCATTTATGGTGTATAAGCTTATGTTAAGACTTAGGGCTAAGAACCTAACTTTTTCTGTACTTCCCTAGCCATATGGTTCTCATATGGAAGCACCATGTAGATGCTTATATGTAGATAGATAGATGCAAATGGAGTTCAACATATTCCAAGGATCTTTGGTCTTCATGTCTCATGGTTTTTGAAAGTGGCTCAAATCCCTCTCTAAATAGGTAATTGAAATGGGAATGGATCTCATAATATGTTTTACAATGAGATATGTAATAGAACTATGTCCTAAGTTTTCTTCAATAATCAAGACATGTTTTTGTCCTTGCAATTTCAACCTCAAGTTGGTACGAAGATATTCATGTTTGTTGCATAACACACCACACTTAGCTTGCCTATAATTCCATGTGGAAAGGTGGAGAAGGTGCTATCTATAGGACACCATCTTTGTCTATTCATTTAACTTAGCTTGACTATAATTCCACATGGAAAGGTGGAGAAAACACTACAAGAAGGTGTTAAATACAATGTCCACCACATGTTGATCCTCTTACAAAGTTTCTTCATGTGGAAGACAAACCCCTCCTTGCTTTCTACATGAAAATCTTCCTTCACGACCACCAAGACTTCATTTCCAACTCGTATACAGCTGAGTAACTCCAACGAGAGGTTGATTTTTGAAGCTAAATATACTTGTCCAGCAAATTGTTTGAAAATTCCAGCAAACCGATAGAAGATTCTAGCATTATACGTGAATTTCTTGCACATTTCTTTATATATGAGATGCCCACAATGTTGTTGCTGCTTGAATAGCTGAATCCTACCTTGTTCTTCTTTAACATCACCCCTCCTAGGTGAAACTCTTCAACCTAACATTCAACTTTTCATGTGTTAATCATTTGATGCGAGCTTGATTTGTATTGGCCATGAAGATTTTATCTTCATACATGTGGCCATATCTCTATGTACTCTATGTTTTCGTGCTCTGATACAAAATTGTAGGCAAATTGACCACACTTGGTATAGAGATATAGAGAATATTGCGACAACACGATGAACAAACTCTACATGAGAGAGATGTAAGGAGCTATGCTTCAAAATTACAAGCTTTCCCATAACTTTTGCAATCTTCAAGGGCTAAATCATATTATCTTTACGTATGTGTGTGTGTGATAGGTGTAGATGAAAGCATATAACTTTGATTTGAAAAGGTATGGCCAAGCTTGAGAATCCTGGAAGTATGTTTGATTCTATATTCTATCTTACTACAGAGCATCCTTTTGTTGTCTCTATCCTTCCAAGTAGTACTTGGTTGACAAGAGTGTTGATTTGGTTCACGGGGATAGAATTTTCACTTTGTGTGAATTGGATGTAGCTCATAGAAAACCCAAGTTTGGTTTTCATCAATGGATTGGAGCTCATCTTTGCTGATGGTGGATAGGTAACATCTCTAGCAATATAGCAACACAAGTTGTTTTGGAAAAAATTCATACTATGCATAACAGAGCTAATAGCTACATGGTGTTGCGGTTGACTATCATGAGCTTGTAGCTGCATTTTCATTAGAGGGTGAATTTGGAGTTTGCGTATGAATTCGTTTTGGCATATATGATTGTCGTATGAGCATGTGGACATGCAGATTTCAGGTGTGGATTTTTTGTCCAAGCTGCCACTAGTCGAAAGGTGTGTATATACCCTATCAACTATGCATTTTCTTTTATTTCTCCCATCTTTTGTTTGCATCTTGTGCAAGGCTTCATTATGGCTGAGTTTGCCCATCACTTCCAGAAGTGATAGAAGCTTACTTCGTAGGGCTTCTTGTAAGTTCATGCTCGTGGTGTGTGTGTGTGTGTTGGTTTTTAAGCCCACAATCAATATAGAGACATAGAGAAAATAGAGAGAAGATAGAGAATAGACAACACATGAGAGAGATGTAAGGAGAATCACAAAAAAGCAATTCTTATAAATCTTGACGGAAGTTTTGTTAGATTTTTCGGTATTGCTTATTTTGGCATTATTTTGATTTTTTTAGATGCCACATGGCATATATTAAGCCATTGGATAAAAAATTACATATTTAATGTGAATTTTTCAAGTGTTAGATGCTTTTTATAATAAAAAATTGTTTTTCTCACTTAAAATAAAAATAGGGTTTGATTTTTGATCAACAAAATATTACCAAACAATTAAGTGTTATATATCATTGGATAACTCTTGACGAGTACTATCACATTATCTAATAAAATTTTTTTGATCTCCATTTCTAAAACACGGGACCATTGTTCTCTTGACCTTCAATCTTTATGATATAGTTTGCTTTCTTTTGAGCTGCCTAGTGGAAGGTTGTCACATTTCTAACAATGCCCTCCTAAATTAACACTAAGGAAGTATGCCATGTAAGGATACCTATTAGCTATTGAAGTTATTATTAATATTATTATTATTATTATTATGTTATTATTATTATTATTACTACTACTACTACTATTATTATTATTGTTGTTGTTGTTGTTGTTGTTATTTTATGATTTAGGTACTTATTTAAATTTCATAAATCATGCTAAGTATCCATGGTTTAGGTACTTATTTAAATTTCATAAATCATGCGAAGTATCCACCAACACACACAAGGACCTTAGACACGAAGAGCACTCCCATAACACACATCACAAGGAGAACTGATACATTCCCCACTCTTCTCAACCAAGTATTACTTGGAAGAATAGAGACAAACACAAGATGCAATGTTAATACAAGATGTAGATCTTGGAAGAACAACGACGCATTGAGGGGTCCAAACCCTAATTTCCAGCAAACCCTAATTTAAAAAAAATGGTCCAATTGGTCTAAATGCTGAAAATCTTTGTATATAAGCTTATAGTTCTCATCAAGAGCTATATAATAATATGTAGCACCTGACCATAAGATATCATTTAGCACATCAAAACTCTAACCCCAATTTTTAGATTTGAGCTTTTTAGAAATGAAATACATCTTCTTGTAGATTTCATTCTCTAGATCAAAGAAAGCACATTAGCTTGAGCAAATTTTATAATTTAGTAGGTTATTTTTACAAATTCGTTTATTTACTTCAAAATAAGGTTGATTTTGTACAAACTCACAAAAAGCACATAAGAAAGCTGTGAAAAGTTTCCTTTTACTTAAAAAAATCAATGGATGGCGTAAAATTTATAAGAAAATCCTTGTGGGTCACTTTTAACATGTCTCACACTCACACTCACACTTGAGCATCCTCAAGTGTGATCTAGGTCTTCGAGCTGACCTGGGAGCAGATTGGAGGCGTTTTTGCTGATTTGCAGCAGCCCTCTTCTACACACACATTGGAATGTGTGCCAACTGAATCTTATAAATGGCTGCATATATTCAGGTTTTCTTCAGTTCTTATTGCTGTACAAGTTTCTATTACCTATTACTTCAAGAGGAGAAGTATTGTTGCCTCTTATATGAGAGGAGAAACCCTAATCTCTGTTTGGGTTGCAAATTTTAATCATATTCCAGCAAATAATGCTGTATTCCTTATATACACTATTATTCTTCTATTTCGAGCACACTCACTCTTCCTTACAACCTTAGGTACTCTCTTCTCATACATTTGTACTTAGAACCCTCTTACATTCAGCTTTATATTCAGGTTTTGTATATTACACACATTGTGTTATTCATTTATCAAGTAGAATTTTATTTTAAGAGTAGCATCCTGATACTCATTACACTCTTGTCTCTTGTCTATTTCATAGTCATTCATCTATCTTATTTGGTTAAAGGTGTGTGTGCTCAAGCACTCTTAAGTTTGGAAAGATCGTGTGGTTATATCGGGCCTACCTCACTTCCAACATTTGGTATCAGAGCTCTATGCATATACATAACTTGCTCTCAAGATTGGTGACTATAGAGATAGATTGGAACAAGAGGATAAACTTGATGGAATGTCCAATTATCCAATGTGGAGTTTCACGATGGTGAATTTGCTAGTCTCCAAGTATTTGTGGAATATTGTCAATGGTAAATATCCAAGGCCGAGATAATTTGCAAAAGATGTTTCTTCTTCATCCAAGCTTGCTACCCCAATTTTTGCTCAATAGTAGTCTGAAGAGAAAGAAGAAGAAATTATATCATCATAGAGAGAAAGGGAAGTAGATTCAACCATTGGGAGAGGAGTCCATATGGGATTCTAGAGTTGCGCAATCACTCTCATTTATTGCTATGGGAGTGAAGCGGCACATCATTTCTCAAATCGGGTCATGAGAATCTCTCGTCAAGCTTGGTTGGAATTGGAGAGCCTCCATCAAAGAAGAAATCTTGCTAGGAAGGCTTATCTTAGGAGACAACAAATACACACACACACACACACCAAAGTTAGTGAGTCACTTCAATCTCATATTCTAAATCTTAAGGGCATTTATGATCAACTCCTTAATGTTTTAGTTACCATATCTGATGAAGAGATGGAGAACACACTTATCAATTCCCTTCCATCTAGGTATTGTTATCTCTCTCTCTCTCTCTACAAGGGATAGAGAAATATTGTTTCAAGAGTTGCAGTTCCTCTTACTTCAAGATGAATACGAGAAGAAGAGTATGGAAGCAAATGATGAAGCCATGACATCCTCGACCAAAGGAAGGAAGAAGAAGGAGACTACAAAGAAGGAGAAGAAAATCAACAAAGCAGATCTATACCTAAGAAGGATATATTCAATTATTGCCAAAAACTTAAAAGGATTTTCAATGTAGAAAAACTTAAAAGGTTTTTCAATGAGAAGAAAAGAGCATCATGTAATAATGTTGAAGAATAATAAAAAAAATTGAGTCTTCTAATGGAGAGTCTTTTTCAGGTGTGTCAGGGGAGCACTAGATTGTTTTCTCTGACTACACAAAACAAGATTTCGGAAATATACTTCTGATTACAAGAACACCCACGTAGGGAAAATAATACAAGGATATGTAACTGATACAGGACATCCCAAAACCCGGGATCGATAGGTATGGATAACTGGATTAGAGATGATACAAGAGCCTCACAACCCGAGACTCTAGGTATGAAATAAGATATCTCAATCACAAGAATTCCCTTTAGGGATATGAACTAGATACAAGAAATAACTAGACAAGATCTCGTACTACGAGATTACAAGAGGACAAGGCGAGATGTCCAAGATACAAGACTAGATAAGATTGGAACAAGGACAAGACAAGAATTGGAACTTGAACTTGGAGATTACTTACTTGGCGCTCACGACTCCTTGAGCTGTGGCCAAGGCCGCCTTATATAGGAGTTCGAGGGCGGTTATAAAGTCGGTTATGAGCTGATGATGTCATTAATGACGTCAACAATCCGAAGAGGATCTCTAGATATCAAAATTTAGCAAGTAGACAGTTGATCTTAGGGTTTTGGCACGTTTCGGACGCAATGGAAGCATATTGCCGAGCACGGTTGGAAACGGTCGGTTCGGACCGGTCGGAAACGGAGTTTCGGAGTTTCCAAAAATTTGGAAACGGAAGGAAACGGGAAATGGTAAAATATATATATATATATATATATATATATATTATATGTATATATATATATATATATATATATATATATATATATATATATATATATATATATATATATATATATAATATAATATATATATACACACACACACATGTCACAATGCACACACACATTGCACACACTAACTACTCATACATGATACACTCATACATACATGCATTGAACATTCAAATTTCTTACATTATTAAGTTCAACTATGACATATGCACATTATTAATTAAACATTTGTCTCTAGACAATAGACAATTTATAAAGACTTGTATTATGTATACATACTTCCAAAATCCAAAATTCCAAGCCAAAATGATACATCATAGATAGAAAAACTGAAGTGTCAAATACATATCATCATGAAAGATGTTCCATAAACAAAGTACATCAATCAGATCCTACATCAATAGAATCCTGGGATCCATCATCACTCTCTATATCCTCCTCACTACTAGAAGATAGTGCCTCTCTAGTAGGCTCATCTACATGCCTCCTGCTATCACCATGGCATCGTGAGCGTGTATCATGTGCGGGCTGAATGGACTCCTCATAGAGCAAAGTGTAAAGATCTCTATCCTCCTGAGGTATCTTTGGAATGTGCTGCACCTTCTCAATATCAAGCTTATCAACATCTATCTGTATGGGATCAGGAGATGTTGAAAGTCTCTCTAAAAGCTTCAAGTTGGCGTTGCAGAAGACAAGTCTCTCAAGCTGGGCTGTCGTAAGTTTATTTCTCTTTTTAGTGTGAAAAAGAGCCCATGTACTCCAATTTCTCTCACAAGATTCAAAGCTACAATCTTGAGAGAGAACTCGAAGAGCAATACGTTTCTGTTAGGCAAAAACATAATGATATTAAATTAGCAAAAACATAATCTTGAGAAGCACTAATTAGTAAATAATGAAATCAAAGTAAATAAGAAAATTACTAATGTAGGTGCACATGCACCATATTTCTCCCACCATGAGACAGGCTTGATATGAGTCTCTCGGAGCTTTGCTGTCGGTCTACCAAAGTGGTGTGTCTCATTCCTAAAAGCAAGAAGATCATCCTCTATGCGACGGATGATCTCTAAATCACCACCACTATAACGCTGAATGTACTCCTGAAAGCCGAAATCTAGCTCCTCACTCTGAAGCTGATCCTCACTACGCCATAATGGATGCAATATGTGAGCGACAGCATGAATTGGTCTTGAATTGGTCTGTGAAACGAATCCCAACGCCTATTCCATACCTGTCGTATCTCTTCCACTCTACAATCATGAAAAGAAAATTCAAGAATTAATACATTACATATTTTATGATTATAATGACTAATCAAGATTAAAGAGTAATGTAAACATAAAACATGGAAAAAACTTACTTTTCAACAGATAAGTATGTGTTTTTATTGAGGGTCTCTCCAATTCTATCCATATACTCATAGAGAAGACCCATCGTACTTCCCTCCATGTCGGTGATGCAGTTTAGGGTTTTAACTAAACCCTCTGCCTCAACCCGCCAAGACTCATTCATTACATTGCGTCTAAATTGCAAGAACTTTGGAGTGGTGCTTTTATACCAAGCAATCCACTCATCACTGCTGATTGTGCGAATCAAATTTGTTCGCACACGAACAAGCCTCTCTAATACCACAAACATGTAAGCAAACCTAGTGACGGCGGGCTTGAGGATCTCCAGCTGATTGTTAGCTCAAAACATAGCCAACATTTTTGGACGTTTGGTCACAAATCTGACCATACTTCTTACTGTGGCAAAGATTGCATGCACCCAAAATATGTTGCCCACATCCTCAATCAAAAGATCTAGGCAATGAGAAGCACATGGGGTCCAAACAATAGAAGGATATTCTTGTTCAAGTAAATTCCCCATGGAAACACAATTGCTTCCATTATCTGTTATCACTTGTACCACATTATGAGCCCCGATCTCCTCTATGACAATTTTTATATGCTCCCAAATATATGCACCTGTAATAATAAAAAAAATTCAGAAATTAGAATTTACACTTTACATAATATACAACAAACATGAAATCAAAATAATATAATCAACAAGTTACTAATGGAAGGTACCTGTAATTGTAAGACCAGGAGTCGAAGCATCTGTAGCTTTCCAAAACATAGACCCCTTACAACATGAGACAATAACATTATATACATGCCTCTTGCGGGCATCTGACCAACCATCACACAAGATGGTGCATCCATACTTCTTCCATGTATCCCACAAAAACTCAAGTTGCACTTCCAAGCATGCCTTTTCCTTCTTTAATTCCCTAGTGCGCAATGTCTCTGCTGAAGGACCTTCCCACTCACATCCAATGCGGCTAATGGATTTTATGGTGTTTTTCCATTGAGTGGTCCTAGCCACATTGAATGGGATAGCACAACGAATGAATAATCGCGTGATTTCCCTAGTGGCCTCTCTCATTGCTTGCTTTTGCAAGCTAGCTTTGACGCTTGCACTTTGCAATGAACCTCTTGCATGGCTGTCCACTTTGGGTAAAGGTGTCCTTATTGCACTAGGACCTTCACCCACACTAGAGGAGGCATGAACACTAGAGCTTTCAACTCTAGTTCTCTTTGAAGTGCCAACACATTGGCTTGAGGTAGCCGTTTGGGTGCCTTCTTCTTCCTTTTCCTCATCACATGAGGGCATTCCCATCCGTGACCGTCTCCATGCCTCAAGCCCTGCATACACATACACATCATTAGGGACCTCTTTGCATGGTCCGGTATCTCTACATGGGACACGTGCAAGGTGGTCCTTTACTCTTGTCACAGAACCGGTCTTTTCATATCCACAAAAATTACACTTCCATTTTCTTGATCCACCTCCACCAGAATAGTCTCCAATCTTTTTGACATATCTCCAATAGGATCTGGAGCCATGTCTAATGTTCAGCTAACTGGTAGAGAATCTGCATACATAAAGAAAATTAGAATTTAGTGATAGACTATAGTAGACTCATGATGATTCATGAATGATGCATGCAAGTTGCAACATACATAGTACATACTTACACTATTACACACATAGTGCACACATATTATATAGGCTATAGCACATGTTTACATATTACATAAGATGCTATATATGCACACACACAATGCACATTGCACACACATAAATTATAATGTACATGTAGATAATGCACACATAATGTAGTGTGCACACATGCACTCGTACACACACAATGCACATGCACTCATACACACTTGCTCCATACACACACAATGCACACATGTCACACATGCAATCATATATACTTGCTCCATGCACACACAATGCACATGCACTCATACATGATACATATTACATTTATAGTCACGACTCATTAGTAAATTGTAATTACTAATTAGTAATTACTAATTTAGTATATACATAATACTATATAGTACCTACATTATTATAGGAAAAAATCGAAAAAAAAAATGGAACTCGAAAAAAAATCAGAGGGTTGAACTGAAGCCATATACCTCTCTCAGTCTCTCTCTCTCTCTCTCTCTCTCTCTCTCTCTAGCGGGTCGCGGCAGGAAATATTGAACGCAAGACTAGTCGACGGTCGGCAGCAGCAAAAGTTAGAACAAAATTCAAAAGAAGACTAAAAACTCTTTAAAACTTTTTCTGGAAAAAAATGGCCTAGAAACAACGTTTTTGGGCCGGTCCGTTTCCCAGAAACGGCCGAACCGTTTCTGGGCACTATGAATGGAAGCATTGGTTTCTCCAAATTCTGAACTAATCATGAGATATAGAAGTCACATGGAATCTGAGGTTAAAGATGGTTTCCTTTTTCCATGACATCACCTCCCCCTTAAGTGACGAGTTCCATGAGAATTGGTCATATTCTCTGGTCTCGGCTTCATTGGATTTTTCTTATGGGATTCTCCAACCTTGATTGGTGCTCTCCGAAGGTTTTCTGCAGGTTCCCAAGTTACGATCGCTTATGTCATACCCTTTCCAATGAACAAGGTACTCCAACCTTCCTTCAAAAGCTTTCAAATTCTTCATGATCATCAATCTCGATAGGTGGTGAAGGACTAGGTCTCTCCCATCTCAATGGCGAAATCTAATATGGTTCCAACATGAACACATGGAAAAGTGGATGTATTCTCATGGTACTTGGTAATTGGAGCTTGAAGGTAACTGGATTAATCTTGGACAAGATGGTGAATGGACCAAATCTTTGATGGTCTAGCTTTGCACAAGGCCTTGAAGTTTGCAAATTATTTGTGAGTAACCACACTTTATCCCCAACATGATAAGATGGATTTTGAACACGATTTTGATCTGCATAATACTTATATTGTTCTTGAGCTTTGTGGATCTCTTCCTTGAGTTCTTTGTGAATGTTCATGAGGTACTACGCCTTATCTCTGGAAACTGGGTTCTTGGCATGATTTGAGAGTTGTATATCCATTCTTGGATGTTGTTCATAATTTGCAAAGAAGGGAGTCTGCTTGGTACATGCATGAACACTGTTATTATAGGCAAACTCTGCAAAGGGTAAAAGCTCGAACCAATCATTTTGATGATAGTTTATGGTGCAACGGAGATATTGTTCTAGGACTTGATTCACCCGTTCTGTTTGTCCATCGGTCTATGGATGATTGGTTGTAGACAATCTAACTTGAACACCAAGAAGCTTGCATAGACTCTTTCAAAAGCTGGATATGAACTGTGGACCTCGATCACTTACAATATCATCAGGCAATCCATGAAGCCTAAATGTGTATCTAAAAAAAAGTCTCCCAGTGGCTCCACTTGTGATTGCCTTGGTAGTTGGAATGAAGTGTGCCATCTTTGTAAGTCTATCCACTATAACAAGAATGGCATTATACTTATCGGACTTTGGTAGATCTGTGATAAAATCCATAGATAATGAAGCCCATGGCCTTTCTGGAATAGTTAAGGGTTGTAAGAGGCCATGAGGTTTATGTCGCGGTATCTTAGATCTATTGCAAGTATCACAAGATCTGACATATTCTTTGACTTCCTTCCACATTTGAGGCCACCTAAAATCCCTTGATATGAGTTCTATTGTTTTATTCACTCCAAAATGTCTTGCTGCAAGGTTGTCATGACGTTGTTGAAGTATTTGGATCCTGGACTTTCTTGGAGGGACATAAAGTAGGTTCTTATGGAATAGTAATCCATCCTTTTCTTGAAACTCATTTACTTCTTGAATTTCTCCTTCTTGAGCTTTCTGCTTAACGTTACAAAACAATTTATCTTGTGGTAGAGTCTCACGGCTCAAATGATTCAAGGCTGAATCTTCATGATGGCTTGAAGAGATAGCTGATAACTAGAGATGCTCAGGCTTGAGTAATACACTCTCTCATTGATCAAAGGCATCTTCACCTTTCTTTGGTGCAAGGTAAGATTTTCTGGACAAGGCATCTGATTGACATTGCTGATGTCCTGGATGGTATGTGATGACAAAGTCTAACCTGGATAAAAAGTTACTCCATCGAGATTGCCTTCTATAGAGGATGCGGGTGGTCATAAAATATTCTAGGTTCTTATGATCCGTATACACAGTAACTTTGTGAGCTTCTCCTTCTAGATGGTGGCGCCAGGTGTCTTACACGTCCACTATGGCAAGAAGTTCTTTATCATGGATTTCATAATTAATCTATGGAGGGGAAAATTTCTTTGAATGATATGCAACTGGATGTAGGTGTCCATCATCTCCATATTGGGATAGAATGCTCCCTAGGGTGAAGTCTGATGCATCTGTCTCTAGGAAGAAGGGCTTACATGAATCAGGATGAACTAGAATCGGAGTAGTGGTGAATGCTGATTTCAAGTTTTAAAAGGCTTTTTCTGCTTCTTCTTCCCTTGAGAATTTTGCATTTCCTATAAGCTTCGTAAGAGGTGTCACTATCTTGGAGTAATCCTTGATGAATATCCTATAAAAGTTGGCAAAACCTAGAAAACATCGTACATCTCGAACACATGAAGGTGGTTGCCAATCAAGGATTGTCTCGATCTTCTTAGGATCTATAAAGATTCCTTTCTATGATACAATGCACCCTAAAAACTCTACTTCTGTCTGACAGAAAGAGCACTTCTCCAATTTTGCTTTTTCTCTTAGTTTCTTTAGGACTATCTTTACATGATTTTCATGATCCTCTAGATTTTTGGAGAATATAAAGATATCATTGAGATATATTACTACAAAATCATCTAAATACTCTCGAAAGATATCATTCATCATATGTTGAAAGACGGCTGGAGCGTTTGTGAGACCAAATGGCATGACTACATATTCAAAATGCCCATACCTTGTTCGAAATGCTTTCTTCCATTTGTCTCCTTCTTTGATCTTGACAAGATTGTAAGCTCCTCGAAGGTCAATCTTTGTGAAGAACTTTGCTTTTCCAAGGCGTTCCAAGCGCCCGGATATAAGTGGTAGAGGGTATCTGTTCTTTATTGTGACTTTATTGAACCCACGATAGTCTAAACACATTCGGAGAGCATATGCATAGGTTCAGGCAAAGGCTCATCTTTAGGGGTGGGCCGGAGGGGTTTCCATTGGCGAGGTCTTCCTTCTACTTGTTTTTCTTGTTTCCTTTCAAAAAGTCGGTTATCACATTGAATAGCTTGCGTGATGTATTCATTCAATGTCTTAACCTATGGCATCGTGAGCATAAGGTCCTTCACATCATCTCTTAAACCCCATCTAAATTGGCTTATGAAATAATCTTTGTGCTAGGTGAGATCACATATCAACTTCCGAAATTCTGATGCATAGGTAGAGTCGAAGGCGATTAGCTTGACATACCTTTCGAAGTTTTGTTTCTTCCACTCGACTTATGTTTGCATCTCCAAATGTGGTGTGAGTTCTCGAAGAAACCCTTCATAGTCCTGAAGTACTTCCATGTGCTTCTCCAAGATTGGGGAAAACCATGATAATGCTTGGCTACCTGCAAATACAGGTACTGAAGCTAATGCAAATGGCGTCGAAGATGGTGATCTTTTGCAGATTCCTGTTCGCGCTTTGGTTTCTTCTGCACCTACTGTAGAGCAAGTTCGTTGGGATGGCAAAGATGCTCAGTCACATGCATTGATAGTCTTGTCTGTCAAACGTGCCATTATTCCTCACATTCGCTCTTGCAGAACAACTAAGGATGCTTGGGATACACTTACCACATTGTACAAGGCTACGAGTGAGGCTCGTGTTGCTTACCTCCGAAAACAGTTGCAGAGGTAGCATATGAATGAAGGTGATTCTATGGACAATTTTCTAACAAAGATCAAAGATTTGAAGGAACATTTAATTTCTGTTGATGAAGTCTTGCCTGACAATTTACTTGTGCATACTTAATGGTCTTCTCGATTCATACGAGAGTTTTGCCTCTACTCTTCATTTGATGATGAAAGGCAATCCAAATGCCTTAACATTTGAGGAGTTACTCTCTGTTCTATTGCAAGAAGATCGGTCTAGGAAGAAGAGGTCCATCATGCGTGTTGCATATCAAGCTTTCCTGGCTAGTCAGAAGGGCAAAGGTAAATGGAGCTCTTCTACTAGTAAGCAGAAATCTGTTAATTCTGCACCATCAAAGAAGAATGACAGAGACGAAAAGAAAGCAGAAAAGAAAAAATTGTTTTACAAGTACTGTAAAGCAAATGATCATGTCATAAAGAATTGTCCAAAAGTGGTTGCAAAAGAGCCAAAGAAAAAAGAGGCTAGAATGGTTGTTGCAGAGGCTTCCACACTGAAAACAAAGTTTGCTAATCTAGTGCAGAATGAAGAATGGGTGTTTACTACAATTTGCAGTTTTGACCCTTCTTCTCCTGAACAGTGTATGTCTGCAGGAGACTTAGATGTTTGGTACTTTGATAGTGGAGCAACCAAACATATTACATTGCAGCGCAATTTCTTCACTTCACTCGAGCCTTCTCCTAAAGGGAATACTGTCACATGTGCCAACAGCTCCTCTTATCCTGTCATGGGAGTTGGTAAGATCATTCTTACTAGTGCTGATGATAGTTCTTTTACATTGTCAAATACTTTATTTGTGCCAGGGATCAAGAAGAATCTGTTATCAGTTTTAGCTTTAGCCAAGATTGGCTTAGTTGTGAAATTTGTTGATGACAGATGTACGGTTCATGATTTGTCAAATGGAGACGTGATTATTGCTTCTGGCATTTTATGTCATGGGCTCTATAAGCTCATAGTCTATGAAAAATCTGTGAATGATTTAGCATGTGCAGTACATGATTCTCAGGCTATGACAGATGCAAAGCTTTGGCATGCACGCTTTGGTCATTTGAATTTTGCTAGTTTGCTACGCCTGCAGAAATTTGAAATGGTGTCCTCTTTGCCCAACATGTTTGTGTTGGCTGTATTTTGGGCAAAATGCAATGTTCATTTTTCCCAAAAGATGGTTCAATTCGAGCTACTCAGAAATTGCAGCGTGTATATAGTGATATCTGTGGTCCTATGCAGACACCTTCATTTGGAGACTATCTTTACTTCGTGACCTTCATTGATGATTTTTCCAGGCATGCGTGGGTATATCCATTGAAAGCAAAGTCCGAAGTGTTCACGTGCTTCAAACAGTTTTTGGTTTTGGTTGAAAATCTATCAGCATGTAAAATGGGCACTCTCTGTTCTGATCGAGAGGGAGAGTATATGTCTTCAGACTTTAATGCATTTTTGGCTGAATGTGGGATAAAACATCAGTGTACAGTGCTGTATACACCTCAACAGAATGGAGTTGCTGAACAGAAGAACAGGTCACTCATGGAGATGTCGAGGTGTATGATCAAGAGTCAGGCTTTACCACATAGTTTCTGGCTTGAGGGTGTCATGTGTGCAGCATATGTACTTAACAGGTATCCCACTAAAGCATTGCAGTCTCTCACTCCATATGAGGCTTGGCATGGTCGTAAGCCATCTGTTGCTCACCTGTGTGTTTTTGGTTGTTTGGCATATGCATTAGTGCCTGAACAACAACGCAGGAAATTGGATGATAAGGCAGTGAAATGTATTTTTGTTGGGTACAGTGAAACCAAAAGCTATCGTCTGTATCATCCATAGACTAAGCACATTTTGGTTAGTCTTGATGTTGATTTTGTGGAAGATGCTATTCAGCCACTACTTTCATGTACTAAAGAGACATCTGTTAGCTCCAAAGACATGTATGATACTTTGCCACCTCTTTTTACAAGTGGACAGTCTAGTGCTGGTCCTAGTGAGGCAACTTCTCAGCCTTTGCAGGTTTCATGTGATTATGCATATCATTCCTTTTCTGATGCAGATTTACATGATGCATTTGTTGATGAGAGAGCTGATATTGAGGAGGCAAAAACTATGCCAAAATGACGGGTGCAGACTTTGCCTGTCAGCAAATTAGATGCACCTCTATCATATCATACTCGTTCAGGCTCTCATAGTGCTTCTTTTGCATCAGATTGCTATGCCAGGGCTGCCTCTAGTCTCGATGATGAGAATGAGCTAGTTACATTTGATGAAGCACAATTCAAAAAATTGGATGGCTGCTATGCAATCTGAATATGATGCTATAATGAAGAATGGTACGTGGTCTTTATGTGACTTGCCTCTTGGCAAGAAGGCCATTGGCACTAAGTGGGTATACAAGCTGAAGTGTAAGCTTGATGGAACAGTTGATAGGTATAAGGCTAGGCTTGTTGCAAAGGGTAATGCGCATGAAAGAGGAATTGATTTTGATGAGACCTTTGCTACTACTTGCCCAATGACTACTGTTCGTAGCATCTGTGCACTTGCAGCTCATCATGGTTGGAATGTACATTAGTTGGACGTTAAAACTGCATTTTTGAGTGGTGATTTGCATGAAGAAGTAAATGTTTTTCAGCCCCGTGGCTTTGTGCAGAAAGGGCATGAAAACCAGGTGTCCAGGTTAAAGAAGGCATTATATGGTTTAAAGCAAGCACCACATGCTTCGTATGAAAAGATACATGCCTATCTGATTGCACATGGTTTTGAGAACAGTCCAACGGAAAGCACCTTATATGCTAAGCGTGCTAATGACGTGCTTCGATCATTGTTGTGTGTGTTGATGACATGCTCCTCATTGGTCCTCATGAGAAGCATATTGCTGATTTTAAGGCTGATTTGCATGCCTCATTTGAGATGTCTGATTTGGGGCATTTGCATCATTATTTGGGCATTTAGTCTATGCAAGTTGATGGCGGAATAGCTTTGTGTCAAACGAAACATGTTGACATATTATTGCAGCGTTTTGGCCTTGAAGATTGTAAACCTATTGCCACTCCTATGGAGACAAGTTTACGATTGAGTCTTCATGATGCTTGAGATGCATTTGATGCTGTTCTCTATCAGCAGGCTATTGGATGCGTGATTTACTTATGCATTACTCGGCCAGATATTCAGTTTGCTGTCTCATAGATAAGCAGGTTTATGCATTGCCCAAGTGTCAAGCATTGGTAGGCGGTTAAGCGCATCTTTCGCTACTTGAGTGGTACCTTGGTACCCGTCTACTTGGATTGTTTTATCCCAAGGGGGGATCACTACCGCCAGATTTACATGCTTTTTTTTTGACTCTGACTGGCTGGTTGCTATGACACTCGTGTGTCCACTAGTGGCTTTTGCTTCGTGCTTGATAGCTCATGTATATCTTGGTTGAGCAAGAACCAGCCTACTGTGTGCCACTTGAAGTTGTGAAGTTGAGTATAGGGTAGCTTTCATAACGACTTTTGAGTGTGTGTGGCTCAGATGCCTTATGGTTGATTTGGGTGTTGGTCAGTCTTCTGCCACCACCATCTTCACTGACGGCCAGAGCACATTGGCAGTTGGGAGGAACCCTGTGTTCCATGCTCGCGCTAAGCACATTGAGGTGCATTATCATTATGTTAGGAAGGGGTTCTCTACGTGAAAGATCAGCTCGGCATGTGTGCCTACACAAGAGAACATTGTAGACCTTTTCACAAAAGCTTTGCCTAGGGAGAAGTTTGAAGCTTTCTTCAAAGCTTTGGGCTTACTTCCTTTTGTGGATTGATTCCACATAGCTTGGCACTTCCTTATACATGAGTGCAAGCTCTTTGTTCACCGCATCACTCTCAGGGGGGATTTGTTGATATATTTTGGTAGTGATGTGTATGCACACATTAGGACTGTCGGGGAACTTTTTTTTCCTCTTTAGGAGGTTTTTTCCTCCAACTTGTATATAGGCCTATTACCCTAAGGTGTCACTTATCTTTGTCAGATGTATAAGTCCAACACCACAACCCGGGATTGATAGATATGGATAACTGGACTAGAGATGATACAAGAGATCCCACAACTCGGGACTGTAGGTATGAAACAAGATATCCCGATTGCAAGAATTCCCTTCATGGATATGAACTAGATACAAGAAATAACTAGATAAGTTCTCGTACTATGCGATTACAAGAAGACAAGGCGAGATGTCCAAGATACAAGACTAGACAAGACTGGAATAAGGACAAGACAAGAACTAGAACTGGAACTTGGAGAGTACTTACTTGGTGTTCATGACTCCTTGAGCTCCCAAGACTAGTATTGGCAAGACTGAGTATGTATGTGGCCAAGGCCTTCTTATATAGGAGTTTGAAGGAAGTTCCTAAGGGTGGTTATAAAGTTGGTTAAGAGTTGATGATGTCATCAATGATGTTACCAATCCGAACAAGACCTTTGGATATCAGAATTTAGCAAGTAGATAGTTGATCTTAGGGTTTTGGCACATTGCAAACTCAACGGAACCATTGGTTTCTCCAAATTTGAACCACTCATGAGATATAGAAGTCACATGGAATCCGAGATTCAAGGTGGTTTCCTTTGTCCATGATGATGTGTTAATATAGAAGTGGTTTTTGATTAAGCAACATGAAATGCAATTTTGAAAATCCTTGGATTTTTTTATTATGGAGCTACTAGGAACATGAGATGTTACAAAAAGCTATTTTGTTTCCTTACTAATTCTATAAGTAGAAAGATAACCATAAGAGATGATCATGACTTGAAAGTAGTTGGTGTCAGAGAAGTCACACTAAAGTCCGGAGAAGGTGGTAAATTCACTATATCCAATGTTTATATCTTCCAGATATGAAGAAGAATTTGCTTTCTATCTCTACTTTCTTATCGGATGGTTATAAGTTTTTAGAAAAATTCATATCAAATCTTTACATTGAATGAGGAGCATTGTCTATGACAAGGTGAAAACAAAAATGGTATGTTTGTTTTGTCAAAAGTAAGCCATGCTAATCTTGTTAGGTCTTCTGTACCAAAGGAGGACATTAAATGATGGCATGTAAGATGTGGTCACATAAGCTATATAGCTCTTAGAAATATAAAAGATCGAGGTATGGTTGAGAATTTATCTACTTTTTCTTTACCAAATGATGAAGAATCTTTTGAAGGATGTCTTGAAGGATGAGAGCATATTTTGTCTATGGATATAGGTATTTTGTCACTTTTATTGATGATTAATCTAGATATATTCGGGTTTGTGGATTAAAGACCAAGTTAGAAGTATTGCTAAAGTCAAAAAGTTTGTTGCTATGGATAAGAATGAAAATCAGTCCAAATTTCAGATTTTAAGAAGTGATAGAGGAGGAGAGTACATGTTGATGGAGAGTGTTAATCTCCAAAAGAACAAGTTAACCTTGAATTTAGATCACCTCTATATCAAGATTAACCTTAGACTCCACCAATTTTATAGATCATCCACTAATTTATCAAGAAACTGATTATTCTGAAAAATTCAACTTCTCAGAAAAGTCTGCTGCAGATTAATCACTCATTGACTAATCAATCCTGTAAAGTTTTTGACAAAACTTTGTACAATGCTTCGCCTTGAGATTGCGCACCTTTACCAAGTTAAATTTCTCAAAATGATTGAGTACACACTGAGAAATGTGTGAAACAATTTACCTATGTCTGAAACAGCTTCTCTGCAATGGCGACTTTGACACCTGCAACTTCTTAACACTGGTTCTCCCAAAATAAATCCCGTTTGATTAAGATCTTTTAGCCATAGATGGCTTACCTTCCAACTTAGATTTTGAGCCCTCACTTGTGTAAAACTTTACACTGTGGACTGAGCAATGATCATTTCTCTGAAGATGAAAACTGCGCCAGTTTTTTACGACTCTTAGAACATTCTCACATATGAATGTTCCTAAACAAAATTCTCTCAGCCTGATTGCGATTAACCTCTCAAATTCTAGCCATAGATAGATTAGCTATGGACTTAGATATGTGCAGAAGGATTTCTCCAAATATTAAACACAGAAAGAGCAGACAGCAAAATATCGGGCGCAAGTTTTCTTGATTACTCAGAAAAATTACATCTAAGTGAGGATAGACAATTCACTCACTCTTCATGTGTCTAATGACACTTCTTTCAACTGATTTCTCTCTACCTATTCTCTATTCTTCTTCTGCTCTCTTTGCCCCGACATTTTCCAACATATTTATAGATGAATATATACAAGTGTATGACTAGACAAAAGTATAAGTCAGCTAATGTACATATGTGTACACATCTTTGGATTTCTGAACATGTCCTTCCTTTAACCTTCTGAATTTATTCTCCTCTTGACTTCTTGACTTCATTTCTTCATAATACTTCAATTGATGATTGTCATGCACCAACAGCTCCCCCTCAATCATTAATTGAGGTTCTTCTCTATCTTCTTGATTCCTGCCATATCCTTGAATCTTTGTAGCTTTGGTCCATCTAGACTTTTTGTCATCATATCTGCAAGTTGATCTTTTGTAGGAGTGTGTATGACTTCAACCTCCTTCTCAATAACCTTCTCTCTCAGGAAATGATACTGTATTTCAATATGCTTAGTTCTAGCATGAAAAACAGGATTAGCTGCCAAGTATAGAGAACTCATATTATCTCCACAAACAATAGGAGTACTTTGAATCACATCAAACACCTTCATGAGTGTCTTTAGCCATATTACCTCCTTTGCAGCTTCCACCATACCTTTATATTCTGCCTCTGTAGATAAGGCAACTGTATGTTGCTTCTTAGAACACCATGAAATCAATTTGTCTCCTACATAGCACAAATATCCATGGGTTGATCTTCTATCATCCACATTACCTGCCCAATCTGCATCACTATATATCTTCACTCTTGTATCAGAAGTAAACCCATAGTACAACCCTTCTCTGAGTGTACCCTTGATGTACCTAAGTACTCTTTGTCCTGCAATCCAATGTTCCTTTCTAGGACAATGCATAAATTGTGAAAGCACACCAACTGCATATGATAAATCAGGCCTTGTCAATGTAGCATAAATCAAGCTACCAACTAAACTTTGATAAAGTTTCATATCTCTTAACTCTTCTCCTCCAAACCTAGACAATTTATGGTTCACTTCCAAGGGTGTAGGTGCAACCCTGCAATCTTCCATTTTAAACTTGGTTAGCAAATTCTTAAGATACCTTTCTTGGGTAACATATACTCCATGTTGAGTATAAGAAATCTCCATTCCCAAGAAGAATGATAGATTCCCCAAATCACTGATTTTGAACTCTTTCTCCATCTGCTTCTTGATCATTTGTATCCCTTTATCATCTGTTCCTGTAAGTATTATGTCATCAACATAAATACACACATAAATGAATCCATCTTCACTTGCTTTGACTAGCAAGCTACTATCTGCTTTTGATGCTTGAAATCCAAGATCATTCAAGAATTTTACAAGCCTATAATTCCATGCCCTTGGGGCTTGCTTTAGTCCATACAAAGCTCTCTTGAGCTTACACACATAATTTGGACTCACTTGATCCTTGAACCCATCTGGTTGCTCCATGTAAACTTCATCTGAAATATAACCATTCAAAAAAGCATTTTTAACATCTAATTGAGATAGCTTCCAACCTTTGCAAGCAGCAATTGCAATGAGAGTTCTGATGGTTGTCATTTTTGCCACAGGACTATAGGTCTCATCATAGTCCACTCCATATGTCTGTGCATACCCTTTCACAACAAGTCTAGCTTTGTATCTAGACACACTTCCATCTGCAAATCTCTTGGTTTTATAAACCCACTTACATCCAATAATTTTCTGACTACTAGGTTTAGGAACCAGATCCCAAGTCTGATTCTCTATCAATGCATCATACTCCTCTTGCATAGCTTCTTCCCAAATTCTCTTGCCTTTGGCCTCATCATATGTAGATGGATCTTCATCTGCTTTTACCAAATAAGCATAATCTTTAGTAGTCAAGAATGAGGTGTCATAGCTATACCTTGTAGGTTGCCATTTGTGCCTAGTTGATCTCCTAACTTCTCCACTTCTTGAAGTCTCTGGTTCATCACATTCTGGATCAAACCTTGGCCTCTCTTCAACTTCAATCTGTACTTCATTGTTCTCACTTTCATCAAGTAATTGAATCTTTGCTTTACCTTTTCTTTGATCCACTACTTCTTCATCATCTGCATGTATATTATATTTACCTGCATACCAAGTACCTTGCTCATCAAATGTAACATCCTTAGACACAATGAATTGCTTTGTGGATGGACTCCACAACCTGTATCCCATTTGCTTATCATCATAGCCAATAAAAACATACTTTTCTGCCTTAGGCTCCAACTTATGTCTCAATTGAGATGGCACATATGCATATGCAAAACATCCAAATATTCTGCAATGATCCAAGGTAGGTTTCTTACCCCACCAAGCTTCATATGGTGTCATACCCTGCAAAGCTTTACAAGGCAATCTATTGACCAAGTAAGTAGCTGTATTAACAGCCTCTGCCCACAAATAATTTGGACAATTCTTCTCTTTCATCATGGACCTTGCAAACTCAACAAGAGTCCTATTTCTTCTTTCTGCTACCCCATTTTGTTGAGGGGAGTATCTGCAAGTAACTTCACTCTTTATACCTGCATTCCACAAGTAATCATTGAATTCATTTGAAAAATACTCTCCCCCTCCATCTGACCTTAGTCTCTTCAATCTTTGACCTGTAATTCTTTCTGCATAAGCATGATAGTGTTTAAATGTATTAAACACTTCTGACTTTTCCTTAATCACATAGATTGTGATCCACCTGGTAGCATCATCAATATATATGACATAGTATCTTGAACCATTTATACTAAAGTCCTTTGATGGACCCAACACATCTGTATGAACCAATTCAAGCCTTTCTGAATACATAAACCCATGCTTGGAATAGGATTGCTTGTGAGCCTTACCTAATTGACATGCCTCACATCTGTATGTCATGTGTTGACCTGCAATGTTAGGCAATCCAAGCACTAAATCATTATTGATCATATCTTTGATACCTCTTTCATTAAAGTGTCCAAGTCTTTTGTGCCAAAGATCCAGTTCTGACATCTTCTGCTCTCCATATGTGAACATAGCATGTCCAACATTTCCTTGTACCTTCAATGTGAAGAGCCTTCCTTCTTTCTTTCCTGTAACAACTTGTTTATACCCTTGACTAGGGTCTTCAACATAAACTCCATCATTGGTAAACCTTACCTAATATCCTTTTTCCACAATTTGACCTACACTGATCAAATTCTTTGGTATTGTGGGAACATAAAGTACCTTACTCAGAAGAGTGCTCCCATCCTTAGCTTTGACTGAACCAATTGACTTTACCTTATGCTTTGTATTATCACCTGTCTGAACTGTATGATTAATTGCATTATGATCTAGGTCAGTCATCAAAGCAATATTTCCACTTAAATGATTACTACATCCTGAATCAATATAGAACACTCTCATATCTTCATGTGAGGTTTCACATGTATTCATAATGAGAGTCGAATCCTCCTTCTCATCTGATGCATAGTTGTAATAGGTGTTGTTGTAGGATTGGTTTTGGAAGCTTCTTCCTCCACCTCTTCCAAAAGAGTTCCTACCACCTCTACCTCTGAAATTTCCTCTCTGAAATCTACCACCTCTTGCTCTTTGATTAAAGTTTTGATAATTGCCATTATTCTGATTATTATGCCAACAATCATGAGAGAGATGATTGGTCTTACCACATATCCAACAAGCTCTTGTGTTATCCTTGTTGTTTCTGCCTCTTCCTCTACTTCTGCCATTTCCTTTTCCTCTCATAAAGTTTGCTTGATTTGAAGTACCTTCTTCTTCACCTGATTGTTGCTTTCCTTTGTTAGATTTCTTCTTGTCTTTAGAATACATTGCATGACCTGCACTCTTATCAACATCTCCTTTGACATCATTCTCAAAAGTTAGCATATGTCCTAACAATTTATTCAAATCAGGAGTAAAGTGATCTAATGAAAGTTCTGTAGATAAAATGAAAGGTTTCCACTTCTCATCTCCTCTTAGCCCTGTGAGTATTTGTCTTACCAATTTGTCTTCTTCAATATCTTCATCCACTGCACCTAGAGAATCTGCAATGTCCTTCATCTTTGTCACATAATCAGAAATTGATTGTGAGGCCTTCTTCTTGAAGGTAGTAAATTCTGCCCATAATGAAGCCTTCCTTGATTTGGTTGTATTTTGGAAATGCTCCTCCAAAGCATTCCAAATGTCACATGCACTTTCAAGTCCTCTAATATGAGGAAGCAGGTAGTCATTAACTGCCATGTAAATTATGCTCCTTGCTTGAGCATCCTTCTTCATCCAATTCTTCAAGTCTGCAAGCTCCTCTCTAGTTGGAATACTAGGATCTCTGAATTCTGGCTTTTCTTCATCTCCTGTGATGTATCCTATCAGATCTTTGCTCATAAGATGAGCTTCCATCCTCATAGACCAAGCTGGATAGTTCTCTCTATCCAACTTTTCAATTTGGAGACTATCTCCCATCCTTGCTTCACCTGTAGTCTCAAAACTTTAACCTTTACAGGAAATAAATGTACCTTTACTTCGAACCTTACTTCTTCTGATCCTTTGATAGCTTGAATAAGTCTACCTTCAAGTTTTCTTCAACCTTTATCCTTCTGCACCTTCAAAGTGTAAAGATTTGTGTTTCTGCAGTAGTCGGAGTCTTCTTCACTTCAATTTTGACACAACCTGCTCTGATACCACTGATGGAGAGTGTTAATCTCCAAAAGAACAAGTTAACCTTGAATTTAGATCACCTCTATATCAAGATTAACCTTAGACTCCACCAATTTTATAGATCATCCACTAATTTATCAAGAAACTGATTATTCTGAAAAATTCAACTTCTCAGAAAAGTCTGCTGCAGATTAATCACTCATTGACTAATCAATCCTGTAAAGTTTTTGACAAAACTTTGTACAATGCTTCGCCTTGAGATTGCGCACCTTTACCAAGTTAAATTTCTCAAAATGATTGAGTACACACTGAGAAATGTGTGAAACAATTTACCTATGTCTGAAACAGCTTCTCTGCAATGGCGACTTTGACACCTGCAACTTCTTAACACTGATTCTCCCAAAATAAATCCCGTTTCATTAAGATCTTTTAGCCATAGATGGCTTACCTTCCAACTTAGATTTTGAGCCCTCACTTGTGTAAAACTTTACACTGTGGACTGAGCAATGATCATTTTGCTGAAGATGAAAACTGCGCCAGTTTTTTACGACTCTTAGAACATTCTCACATATGAATGTTCCTAAACAAAATTCTCTCAGCCTGATTGCGATTAACCTCTCAAATTCTAGCCATAGATAGATTAGCTATGGACTTAGATATGTGCAGAAGGATTTCTCCAAATATTAAACACAGAAAGAGCAGACAGCAAAATATCGGGCGCAAGTTTTCTTGATTACTCAGAAAAATTACATCTAAGTGAGGATAGACAATTCACTCACTCTTCATGTGTCTAATGACACTTCTTTCAACTGATTTCTCTCTACCTATTCTCTATTCTTCTTCTGCTCTCTTTGCCCCGACATTTTCCAACATATTTATAGATGAATATATACAAGTGTATGACTAGACAAAAGTATAAGTCAGTTAATGTACATATGTGTACACATCTTTGGATTTCTGAACATGTCCTTCCTTTAACCTTCTGAATTTATTCTCCTCTTGACTTCTTGACTTCATTTCTTCATAATACTTCAATTGATGATTGTCATGCACCAACACATGTCAAATGACTTTAAGTCATATCTTAAAGAGAAAGTTCTCTCTCATTAACTCACTATTGCTTATACTCGAAAACAGAATGGTATTGCAAAGAGAAAGAATAGGATACTTGTTGAAATGGCACATAGTATAATGTCCTCTAAAAAGCTTTCACCAAAGTTTTTGTATGATGCTATTCACTCAGCTAATCACATTCTTAATAGGTCTTCCACAAAACTTTTAAATGTGATTATACCTAATGAAACAAATTATGGCAAGAAGCCCAATGTGAATTATTTCAAAGTTTTGGGTCTCCCTGCAATCTCCACATTAAGAAGATGGATCGTGATAAGCTTGATGAGAAAACTGTCAAAGCTATATTTATTGGTTATGCTATTGAAAGAAAAGACTATAGATTCTATGTTTCAAAAACAGGTAAAACCCTACTCTCATGCAACGCATATGTAGTAGAGAATCAAATTTATGACAAAGACGCATAATTCAAGATTTTGTAAAGGAAGATAATTATGCATTTTTTGAAAGGAACTTGGATTCTTATATTCAGTCATATAAGGGGGTTGATCAACCTTCTCGGACTCCTACACAAGTTTATAAAGATAAAGATAAAGAGAAAGTTGTAATTCCTACTTCCATTGAATATTATGTACCCTCAATCAGCTTTTGATCATTCAAGAAGAGTAGAAGAGAGAAAAACAAAACTTGCACACGTGGAAGAGTAGTCAAATAGCCTCCTGACGAATCCTCGACCTCTCGACCACCCGCGAGCGATCACAATCTCATTCACACTCGCACTCTCAATCTCACTCACTCACAATCTCACTCTCAATCACAAGGTAATTCTCTGATTTTATGGCCTCTTCTTGCATGATGAAGCAAATCTTTCTCAAAACAGAGTCGAATGTTTCTCAAGGAAATGCATGATACACCAAATTTAACAAAATTCAACTCTCCCCATTTTGCATGCCAAACTTTCGCAAAAGCATGCGTTTGTAGTGGTCAACTGCATTGTTTAGTGGTACCTATCAAAAGTAGAAGAAAAGCAACAAAAAGACATATCTGAAGTCATCTACAAATCTGCATGAGAACACGTAAATAATAGAGAAGCCTTTTTTTTAAAAAAAATTTAAGAGTGTTGGAAAAGTCATCACTTTTAAAAAATAATGCAGAATTCCAAAAAGCTTGTGAGAGGTAAGAATATTCAGCTCTTGGATCTACTAGTTTTAGAGATGCCCTGTTGATATATTTAGGTAGTGATGCGTGTGAACACTGTAGGACTGCCGGGGCATTTTTTTCCCTCTTTAGGAGGTTTTTTTCCCTTGGCTTGTATATATGCTTATTGCCCTAATGGGCTACTTATCTTTGTACATTCTAGTGGTAATACATTCAGTATTGTGTGTTGTGCTCCAAGCTTCTTCTTCTTCCTTGTGTTGTTTGCGTGCTTTTGCTTACGTCTAAATCCAACAATTCATATCAGAACAGGTCGTCGCTTCATCTAGGGCATCATCTACACCTCTTTGGTCATTGCATCTGAACGCACTATTGCAACGCTTGTGCAGGCTATTTTGTCTTTTTGTGCCAAAGATATATACTAGTTTCGATTCGCTAGTATAAGCGTCTTGAAGTCTGCTACAAGTTTAGTAGAACTTTTTGGGATACAATGAATTTTCTGCATCAAGGTATTTTAATCACCAGCCATGGTTGAAAGCAGTGATGTATTCCATATGTTGGCTGTTTGAGGATAAGTTGGATGGTACTAACTACTCATTATGGGCTTATATGATGCGACATGTATTGGTTGCAAAAGGACTATGGAATATTGTGCAAGGTGTTGAAAGACGTCTTGTTACACCTTTGAATACAGGTACTGCAAATACCGGTGTTGGAGTTGATGGAGATGGTGTCGAAGATGATGATATTCTGCAGATTCCTGTTCGTGCTTCTGTTTCTGTTGCACCTACTGCAGAGCAAATTCCTTGGGATTACAGAGATGCTCAGGCACATGCATTGATAGCTTTGTCTGTCAAACATGCCATTATTCCTTACATTCGCTCTTGTAGAAGAGCTAAGGATGCTTGGGATACACTTACCACATTGTACCAGGCTAGGAATGAGGCTCGTGTTTCTTATCTTCGAAAACAATTGGAGAGTGAGCACATGAATGAAGGTGATTCTATGGACAGTTTTTTGACAAAGATCAAGGATTTGAAAGAAGAGTTGATTTCTGCTGACGAAGTTATACCAGATAGCTCACTTGTGCAGACCATTTTGAATGGTCTTCCTAACTCATATCAGAGTTTTGCTTCTACTCTTCGTTTGATGATGAAAGGCAATCCAAATGCCTTGTCATTTGAGGAGTTAGTCTCTGGTATGTTACAGGAAGACCTAGTCTAGGCAAAACAGGTCTATTATGCGTGTTGTAGTTCAAGCTTTTCTGGCTAGTCACAAGGGCAAAGGTAAATGGAGCTCTTCTACTAGTAAGCAAAAATTTGCAAATGCTGCACATTCGAAGAAGGAAGACAAAGATGAGAAGAAATTAGAAAAGCAGAAATTGTTTTACAAATACTGTAAAGCAAATGATCATGTCATCAAGAGCCGTCCAAAATTGACAGGCAAAGAAGAAAGAGGCCGGAATGGTTGTTGGCGAGGCCTCTACACCAAAAACAGAGTCTTCTAATCTTGTGCAGGAAGAAGAACACGCTTTGGTCATCTGAATTTTACTAGTTTGCTATGCTTGCAAAAATATGAAATGGTGTCCTCTTTGCCCAAACTTGAGGCACCCGGTAAACATGTATGTGAAGGCTGTATTTTGGGCATGATGCAGCGTTCTTCCTTTCCAAAAGATGGTTCGGTTCGGGCTACTCAGAAATTGCAGCTTGTACATAGTGATGTCTTTGGTCCTATGCATACACCTTCTTTTGGAAACTATCTTTACTTCTTGACTTTCATCGATGATTTTTCCAGGCATGCAGGGTATATCCATTGAAGGCAAAGTCCGAAGTGTTTTTGTGCTTCAAACAGTTTTTGGTTTTGGCTGAAAATCTGTCAGCATGTAAAATGGACACCCTTCGTTCTGATCGGGGGGGGGGGGGGGGATATTTGTCTTTTGACTTTAATGCATTTTTGGCTGAACGTGGGATAAAACATCAGTGTACAATGCCATATACACCTCAACAGAATGGAGTTGCTGACAAGAGAACATGTCACTCATGGAGATGGGGAGGTGTATGGTCAAGAGTCAGACTATACCACATAGTTTTTGGCTTGAGTCTGTCATGTGTGCAACATATGTACTTAACAGGTGTCCCACTAAAGCGTTGCAGTCTATCACTCCATATGAGGCTTGGCATGGTCGCAAGCCATCTGTTGCTCATCTGCGTATTTTTGGTTGTTTGGCATATGCATTAGTGCCTGAACAACATTGTAGAAAATTTGATGATGAAGCAGTTAAATGTATTTTTGTTGGGTACAATTCTGAAAGCAAAGGCTATCGTCTGTATCATCACAAACTAAACGCATTCTAGTTAGCCGTGATGTTGTTTTTGTGGAAGACGCTATTTAGCCCTTACTTTCATGTACTAAGGAGACATCTGTTAGCTCCAAAGACATTTATGATACTTCGCTGCCTCTTTTTACAGGTGGACAGTCTAGTGCTGGTCCTAATGAGGGGACTTCTCAGCCTTTGCAGGTTTCATGTGATGATGTAGATCATTCCATTTGTGATGCAGATTTACATCATGCACTTGTTGATGAGAGAGCTGATATTGAGGAGGCAAAAAGTATGCCAAAATGGCTTGTGCTGACTTTGCGTGACAGCAAATTAGATGCACCTCTGTCATATCATGCTCTTTCAGACTCTCATAGTGCCTCTTTTACATCAGATTGCTATGCTATGGCTGCATCTAGTCTTTGTGATTAGACTGAGCCTGTTTCATTTTATGAAGCACACAATTCAGAACATTGAATGGCTGCATGCAATCTGAATATGATGCTATCATGAAAAATGGTACTTGGTCTTTATGTGACTTGCCTCCTAGCAAGAAGGCCATTGGCACTAAGTGGGTATACAAGCTGAAGCGTAAACGTGATGGAATAGTTGACAGGTATAAAGCTAGGCTTGTTGCAAAGGGTTATACGTAGGAAAGAGGCATTGATTTTGATGAAACCTTTGCTCCTACTTGTCGAATGACTACTGTTCATAGCACCTATGCACTTGAAGCTCATTATGGTTGGAATGTACATTAGTTGGACATTAAAACAACATTTCTGAATAGTGAGTTGCATGAAGAAGTGTATGTTTTTCAGCCCCGTGGCTTTGTGCAGAAAGGGCATGAAAACCAGGTGTGTAGGTTAAAGACGGCATTATATGGTTTAAAGCAAGCACCACGTGTTTGGTATGAAAAGATACATGCCTATCTGATTGCACGTGGTTTTGAAAAGAGTCCAACTGAAAGCACCTTATATGTTAAGCGGGCTAATGATGTGCTTTTGATCATTGTGGTGTATGTCGATGACATGGTGCTCACTGGTCCTCATGACATGCATATTGCAGATTTTAAGGCTGATTTGCATGCCTCATTTGAGATGTCTGATTTGGGGATTTACATCACTATTTGGGCATTCCATTTATGCAAGTTGATGGTGGAATGGCTTTGTGTCAAACGAAATATATTGACACATTATTACAGGGTTTTGGCCTTGAAGACTGTAAGCCTATTGCCACTCCTGTGGAGACAGGTTTATGATTGAGTCTTCATGATGTTGGAGATGCATTTGATGCTGTTCTCTATCAGTAGGCTGTTGGATGCTTGATTTACTTATGCATTACTCGGCGAGATATTCAGTTTGTTGTCTCAGAGATGAGAAGGTTTATGCATTGCCCAGGTGTCAAGCATTGGCAGGCGGTTAAGTGCATCTTTCGCTACTTGAGTGGTACCCGGCTACTTGGATTGTTTTATCCGAAGGGGGGATCACTACCGCCAGATTTGCATGTTTTTTCTGACGGTGATTGGACTGGTTGCTATGACACTCGTGTGTCCACTAGTGGCTTTTGCTTCATGCTTGGTAGCTCATGTATATCCAATGGCAAAAAGGGAGAGATGAAGAAAGGTGCCAAAGGAAAGTTTAAATGCAAGTGTCACTATGATGGGAAAACTAGTGACATGGTCAAGGAGTGTAAAATGAAAGAGAAAGATGAAAAGAATGCTACAACCAAACCTAAGGATTTAGTCTAAATGATTGCGAATGATATGTGGAATGGGGCTTTCTAATCTTCATATGACCATCTGAGTACAAGTTCGTAAGCCATGTGTTGGAAGAACGTAGATCCTCACAAGTTCACAGGTCTTTTGCACATTAGAATACCTTATATTGAATCAAATAATGTAGGTGAGAGTAGATAGAGAATAGAAAAAGAGGAGAGACATAAAGGAGCAGCAAGTGCTACTACAAAATAACTTAAAAGTTAATGGAAAGAATGACCATACAATGTGTGTATATACAAAAATAATGTAGAGGTTGAAACTTAAATGTTTCTAGATCATAGTTGCACTCGTCCGACGTCCATTATAGATGTATGGGAATGTTTACTTTTCACTGGTTTTATCTTTGGACACTTAGCAACCCTAGTCACTTGCGATTATCCCTCTCTTTGCCAACAATTGAGTGAAACCATTGAGGTAAAAAATAAGCTTTTGCATTTTCTAAACCCTCCAGCTTCTCATGCACTCTTCATATAGCTAAAAAGAGACACCCAAGTCAACTCTAGCCTCTAATAGGCCCTCTTTCAAGAATGCATTTGTGCATTCTCTAATGCAGATCCTTGATTCTAGAATGCATTATGATACTATCATCTATGTACCTATGTATGTATGCATGCATGTAACATGTATGCACGCAGCATTATGTAGGTACATAGGTACGTATGCATCTATCCCTCTATCCATTTATCTATCTATCTACATACGTATGTACATACATACATACATACTACATACATACATATATACAACCATAAGGTTGTATGATACATATACACACACAAACACAGACACACATACACACATACACAAACACACATACACATATATATGTATGTATGTATGTATGTCGTATGTATTGTATTACATAGAAACCTTAGTACGATCTCATACCGCACATGAATCATATGCATCGTACTGGACAGGACGTGACTACTATTTTCTAGATACTAACATGAGAGAATTGTGCCTAAAGATTGAGAAACAATGTGTGTATGCTGGAAAGTGGACAAGAATATCCAGCCTGTGTGCTGTGTATAAGTGTGAAAATCTGCTACAAAACTTGAAAATCCCCTACAAAACCTGAAAATAACTTCTTCTCTGATGTAGGCAGTTGCAAGTACTTTTCAACTTCAAGTATAAGGTTGGAACAACCTAGTAAAGCAGCACGAAGAGGAGTGAAACAGAAAATATGCATCAAGCTTACAATAATCAGCTGGATACACACACTAGAGTGTGTGTAGGAGCAGCAGCAGCAAATCACTACCCAGCAGCAACACCACTTCAATAGAAGCAGCCCACATAAAAAGAGTGTGTGTAGGTGAAGTATAAGTGATAGGTTAGAGCCCCAAGCAGTCCTTATATAACCCCAAGGCTGGGCTTACGAAAATTTGATGCAAAAAACCAAAATGGCAGTTTTGTTTTATTGAACTGCTTATTTTAGCTTTATTTTAGGCGCCTCAGCCTTTGCTTTATTCCCCTAATTGAGCTCAGCCATCCAAACTTGCTTTACTTACTTTTAATAGGATTTGGACATGTGGTATATGAAAAGCTGAGAATTAGGGTTTGTAAATTGAGGGACTTAGAGAGCTCAGTGTTATATATCATTAGATAGTGCTCAATGAGTACTTGAAAACTATGTAATAAAAAGTTTGACCGATTTTGATCAAAACCATTTCTGGGAAATGGTGACCAGAAATTAGGGTTTGCTGGAAATTAGGGCTTAATGCTCAAGATGACATTGTTTCCAACATCACGTACTGAATTACGTTTGCAAATGGTAAAATTTTAGTATGGCTTATGGATGTATAAGATGCAGATAATGATTACATGTTTGGACATGCTAATCTGGAATCTGGATTATGGCCAGCTCAGGAACACTTACGTAAAACAGATCTTTGGAATTTTGATTTCAGCTATCTTTCATTTCAGATGGTTCCTTTTGTGTTTTCCTTCTTTATCAGATTTATCATTGATGAGGCAGACTCCTGTAATATTCTGGTTTTCATACTGATTCTGTGCTTATGCTTCTATGTGTGTTATTATGGGAGCTTGTGTTGGCAGATACTATACACTCCTAATACTTGTCAAGTGTTATAATAAGGCAGTATCTATAATTCACTTTATAAGTGCAGGCTTTGTTGTCTAGCAGAGATGTGACTCCCTTAATTCCCATCGTACATCCAAATCTGTAATTCATTTCAAGTGCACACTGTTCTTTCCTTAATCAGCTTGGATGCTATGTCGTCAATTCAATATATACTTTTATCTGCAGCAGGCACAATAGATGTGATACTATTTGGGAAACATGCTTGACTAGGGAATCCGGAAAGGGCTATTTATTCAGTGTGGGCTTTACAGGAGGTGTCTTGAGTCTTTGTCCTCATAAATGTGCAGAGCCTTGTATATGGAAACCCTGGAGCCTGAATGGTATATTTAACAGTGCTTTTGCATGATGGTACACTTCCTCGAATCCTACTGGCTAGCTATATGGCCTTAATTAGAAGCTCCACATGGTGATTCATGAGTAATTTCCATCAAGTCTGATATTGTTTTGCTTCAAGGGCCAAAATTTCACATAGCTAGATAATGGGTCCTGTTCTACTGAAGATCAAAATCCTGAACTTTGTAGGAGCTCAACTCTTTCTTGTCTGAACTATTAAAATATAAAGGGATTCCTTTGCATACATGACCATGGTCTAATCTGTACTGTTTATCTGGATTAAAGAGATGTATCTTTCTCTGCCATCAATCAGCATACTCTCTTCAAGTATTTTCTCGTAGGATAATTGTTTGGCTTTTCCACATTTTAAAGCAATTGTGGGTTTTGGAGTGAAGCATGTTCTGAATTATTTGGAATTTGTTTAGGTCACCGGAAGATGGACAACCTTCTCAATACAATAATTCTAAGCCAGTGAATGGCTTTTCTGCTAACATAGTGGAGGACCCTTTTGCAGTTTCTGATGCAGATACTTTGCCAGATGCACATTTTCCAACAGTTCCACTATCTCCAGGATTTCCTGAAGGGACAACAGAGCACCCATATGTCTCAGGTAATTTCAACAGAAGGAATAATTAGAGAAGCAGTGACATGTTTGAGATTGATTAACCTGATCAAATTGCAGATTTGAAAAAGGATTCTTCCGAGACAGAGACTTGTATGCCAAAGAAGAGATCACCAAATTTGGGGCAAAGGTCAACTGATACAAGTGTTCCCATAGATAACCGCGATGTGCCTAATCCGATGGGAGTAAATGATGATGATGTTATTTCCAAGGAGTACCAGAGAAAAATGTCTGATAGTGCAGCTGCTGATTCTAGCAGGATTGCCACAAGTGTTGATGCTACAATACCAGGTTCTTCAGTCCATCGAGATAATGCTATGCAAAGTGGTGAGGCTGACGATTTTTCCAAGAGGAGGCAATCTTTTCGGGTGTCAGCAGTCTCTCGTAGCAAGGGCAGAGAGGAAGAAGCATCTCAGATTCCAAATCCTTCAAGAAGCAGAAGGGTGGATGAGTATTGGATATCAGTGGAGAATGTAAAACTAGTTACTAGACCTTCAACAGCTCCACCTCCTGCCAGATCACCTCCATTACCTGACTCTAGACACAGTTATTCTCAACGAAAGCCTTCACAAAATGGGAGGGCAACAGAAAATGGTGGTCATTCTCCCACAGGCTCTCATGTTAATGGTGGACTTGATTCAGCTGATTCTACTTTGGAAGATCTGGAGGCATTTGCATCAGGAAGACCTCTATGTGCTGATGCAGATGAAAAAGATTATGGAGCTTCTTCACAAGGTGGATCAGACCTGGGAAGTGCAACTGCAACAGCGTCTGGTGCAGCCATGAGGGATGCAATTGAGAAGGCAGAAGCTAAGCTTCAACGAGCGAAGGAGGCAAAAGACAAAAAGATGGAGGAAGTTAGAGGCACCACAAACAAGGAAGGTGGAACTAGACAGAGAAGAGAGACAGATTCCACAGAGAAATGGCTCAAAGAGAGGGAGAAGGAGAAACAAAGGGAGCGAGAGCGAGATAGAGAAAAGGACGGGGCAAATGAGATAGCATGTCAAAGGGCTGCTGCTGATGCCCGGGAACGGCTTGAACGTGCTGCTGCAGAGAAAGCTAAGGTTCAGCAGGCAGCTGCTGCTGAGCAGAAAGATGCAGATAAAGGAAGGATGGCAGCATCCAAAGACCAACATCAAAAGAATGAAGATGATCTGGATTCATTTTTCAGAGCATCTTCACGGCCAACCAGTGAACCCAAACAGAGGACTCATCCTTCTGTAAGTAACATATTCAGTTTCTGATTTGAAATACATTTTTCAGTATCTGTCAATGTCGAATAGACTGCTTTTTTTATGCAACGGAGGCATATTTTATTATGATCAGGATGGATTTCGAACAGCACAACAATCAGACGAGGGTTTCAGAAGGAACATAAGTACCGCAGGCAATGTCAAAAAAGTGTCATCAATGCCAAGCATGGCTGATGATCTGACTTCTCTGTTTGGTAAGAATATGACAACTATGATTTTATCACGGAAAGTAAAGGTTTCTGTTTTTTTTGCAGTCTGAGCTTGTACATAACAATTATACGAAGTATTCATTATATGGAAATATGTTTTTGCTTGTGGGTAATGAATGCTTAAGTTTCATATGGTGTTTCTCATGATCTCCCCGATTCTTTTATTGCAAGGAAGGTTTGGAGTGTATCTCAGGAGTACCTTTATGAAGTAGTATTAGGACACTGATTGTTATGAATTCTGAATGAATTTCCTTTTTTTTGGGTTGGGGGGGAGGGGAGCGATTTACTAGCTAC